>JAQSUU010000696.1:0-1200000 GCA_038087645.1 Saccharum hybrid cultivar R570
GTGGCCCACTAACCTGCTGGAAAGGATCCATTGGCTGAGCTGCCGATGCCTCATTCTGAAAACCAGCTTATATATGACCTTGTTGAATTCCTGCAACTTGATAGTTCTGTTAAACTGTATGCTGAACAGGTAACTGTCCTGACCAACCATTATTAGAACTCATCGGTATAAAGCTTGTCGATGGTTGGTAACTTGCTGACATTGTTGGATAACAAATAGCATAACCAGCTTGAGGCATAAACTGCACCCCAGGTTTGAAAGCCCAAGTTTGGTTTTGGTAATTAATGACACCAAGTTGCTAATGTCATGTGTTAAGTGTTTTGAGTTAGGCATAAGCAACACATGTGATCAAGGCAAGTACATCAAGGACATGATCAAGAAGTTTGGATTGCAAGATGCTAAGCCAATGAGCACACCAATGGGCTCTAATGATCAATTGGGTATTGATAATAGTGGAAATATGGTAGATCAAAAGCAATACTGGTCCATGATTGGAAGTTTGCTCTATGTCACCGCTTCTAGGCCGGATGTGATGTTTAGTGTATGCAAGTGTGCAAGATATCAAGCTTCACCTAGAGAAAGTCACTTGAAAGCAACCAAGAGGATATTGAGATATCTAAAGGGCACTCATGATGTTGGATTATGGTATCCCAAGGGGTCTAATTTTGAGTTGATTGGATATTCGGACTCCGACTATGGTGGATGCAAGATTGATAGAATGAGCACAAGTGGCACTTGTCAATTGCTTGGAAGGTCTCTTGTTTCATGGTCATCAAAGAAACAAAATAGTGTTGCACTATCTACCGCCGAGGCCAAATACATTAGTGCCGGTAGTTGTTGTGCACAATTGCTTTGGATGAAGGCCACTTTGAATGACTTTAGAATTAAATTCAAGAATGTGTCTTTGTTTTGTGATAATGAAAGTGCTATCAAGATGACACAAAATCCGGTTCAACATTCAAGAACCAAGCACATTGACATAAGGCATCACTTCATAAGAGACCATCAACAAAAGGGTGATATTAGTATTGAGAGCATTGGCACCGAAGATCAACTATCCGACATCTTTACAAAGCCACTTGATGAAAAGAGATTTTACAAGTTGAAGAATGAATTGAACATACTTGATTTCTCCAACTTGAAATGAGTGCACCCCCACATTCTTATATGACATGCCTCTCCTCCAACATAGCAAGGTAAAGTTGTTTGGCATATCATTCATACTTTGCTAAGGACATGTTTAGAACATATAGACATATTTGCATGACAAATAGGCTCATTCATGAAAATCAAATAATTTTGATGTATATATGGTACCACTATTGCTTCTATGTTTGATTGATCTAGTGGTAGCATATGACATGTTTGTGGGCTTGCAAACCTAGTGTTGAATCTAGAAAATGAGCTCATGATGTGTAATTCAACATGGTCAAGATAACCCTTATACTTTATGAGGTGTGAAAAAGCTTGTCCTTGGATCAAACCGAATTACATATTCTAGGCAAGTGATCTATGTTGAACCATAATTTGGACTCCCTCATATTGATTGACTTATCTCTCACTAAAATTACCTATTCTAGGCACCTTTTTGGTGATTGTTGACAAAGGGGGAGAGAAAAGTCACAAAGATATTGTAAAGAGGAAATAAAATATAATAAGAGGGAGAGAAAAGTCACAGGGAAGAGAAAAGTCACAAAGAGAGAAATTAAATTTGAGCACATAAGTAGGGGGAGCAAGCTCATGGATTATTTGTTGCATTTGTATGTGCATTAACATGATGAAATGTTGCATTGCAAAGTTTAATTTCGATATTCATGATTGAATGGTGTATGCTAGAATTAGAACTTGAATGATGATTTGTTGAGAGTAGCTTTACAAGTGGTATCTAGACACCTTTTGCTTATAATGTTGATCTCACGGGGTACTTTAGTGTTTGTGATCTTTACAAGTGATAAATTACAAGTGGTGTCTAGCTACATCGATGCTAAGGATGGTATATAAAGGCAACTCCGATTGGTATCACGCTTCAAAGGTCCATTTTATATACCTTAGCATCAATTTGATAGTAGTAACTCTCTCAAATTTCAAATCCATACATATGTGCATAATTGAACCAAACTCATGGAAGCACATATGTAGGGGGAGCTAATACTATCGAAATTGAAAATTGATTTCATTTCATATCTTTGTGATGGTTGTCATCAATTACCAAAAAGGGGGAGATTGAAAGCCCAAGTTTGGTTTTGGTAATTAATGACACCAAGTTGCTAATGCCATGTGTTAAGTGTTTTGAGTTAGGCATAAGCAACACATGTGATGAAGGTGTATGTGGCAAGGTGTGGTGGCCACAAGATCACAAAGAGATGGTGCATGGACATGAAATGATGATCATGATGAAGATGCACATAAAAGGAAGGACATGATGATCAAGTGGAGAAGGATCTAAGAGCTCAAGGCAAAGGTATAACCATAGGATTTTCCTTTTGCCGGTCTAAGATGAGTAGAGAAGTGATTGACCGGGTTTAGGATACATGGCCGACTATCAAGAGGGGCAATCACGGTTAGCTCGGAAATCAAGTGCACTAGATCAATGTCTTGAGCATATGCATTAGGATCTAGTAAAAAGCTAACAAAACGCCTTGAGAAATGATTGTGAAATGCTAACACACATGCACATGGTGGTGTACACTTGGTGGTGTTAGCACATTTGCAAAGGCGGTGGAGTTCAGGCGGTAGAGAGGGGTTTGGGCTCCTCTCTCCCTCCCGCCGAGCTTGCGAGGCGGGATTCGGCGCTTTTTGGAGAAGTGAAATGCCTATTTTCTATTGCGCCGGAAGTCGGAAAAGAAACGGAGGCGAACGGAGGTCACAGAGATGACCGGACGCTGGACCGGACGCGGTCTCTGTATGACCGGACGCGTCCGGTCAGTGTTCAGCGTCTGTGCGGTTTTCAGTTTGATGATCGGACGCGCAGCGCGTCCGGTCACTGATGACCGGACGCGTCCGGTCATCCAGGGAGCTTACTGGACTCTAATCGGACGCTGGCACTGTGGCGTCCGGTCAGTTCAACAGCGCGTCCGGTCAGTTCTCCTGAGCGAATCAGAGCGCGCGACCGGCGCGTCCGGTCCCTCACGTAACCGGAGCGTCCGGTCAGGCGTCCAGAAGGGTAGAGCGAAGCGGAGTAACGATCGGACGCGCGGTGCGTCCGGTCACGTGCGATCGGACGCGTCCGGTCTCAACGGGAGCATACTGGAATGCGACCGGACGCGGGCACTGTCGCGTCCGGTCAATCGGTTCAGCGCGTCCGGTCACGGCAACGGCTAGTTCTGACACGCACTGTTTCTTGCTGTCGTGTAGTGACCGGACGCGTCCGGTCACCCTGACCGGAGCGTCCGATCAGTGCGGTTTTCGCTGCGTCGTCTGTAACGGCTAGCTGCGTACCCCTTCGCTATAAATAGAGGTTGGCCGGGGTTTGAGGGCAACTCTTGCACATTTTGAGACATAGAGACATACTTTGAGCTAGAGAACAACCCCTCCACTCATCTCTTTGCATAGTTGCACATCTTGAGTGAGATTGAGTGAGATTCAAGTGCATTGCTTGAGAGTTGCATTCTAGAGGCACTTGATCTTCGAGTTGCTGTGGATTTCTTGTTACTCTTCCGTGTTTCCCGACACGGTAGACGGCTTGGAGCAGCGGAGGTGATTGAGCTCACAATTGGAGATTGTTGGAGCCTTCACCAAGTGTTGTAAGGGGTTCTTGATCCTTCCCCGCGGGAGTTCGCAAATTGGATACTCTAGTGGAGCTCGTGGCTTGGAGGATCCCCATCTTGTGTGCGGTTGTGCGGCGCCCGCCGAGGGCTCGACTCTTGATAGTCGATTAGCTCGCGAACCGACAAGTGGGTGTATCGCCACAACGGGGAGTAGCTTGCCGGGAAGCAAGTGAACCTCGGGATAAATTCTTGTGTCATTCTCTTCCCGAGGATCTCTCTTGTATGATTGATTGATTGGTATTTCTCTTCTCTTCACGGCGGTATAATCACTCTAAGCTCTTCTCTCGTATTACTTCTCGTTTCTAGCTTATAGTTGTTGTTGTGTTTAGTGAATAGCCTTGTACTAGACTTGTGTAGGTGGCTTGCTTAATTAGTTAGAGCTAGTGCTTTTGCCTCGCCACCTTTCGTACTAACTCGTGGTTAAGTAATTCTTGTAGAAGTTTTAATTAGGCTATTCACCCCCCCTCTAGCCTATTTGGACCTTACAAGTGGTATCAGAGCCTAGGCACCGTTTTTTTGAGGCTTAACAACCTACGGTGAAAAAGAAATGGCTCAATTAAGCTTGCACATCAACAACACCAAGAAGGCACCTCACTTTGATGGCACAAATTATGCATATTGGAAGGTTAAGATGACCGCACACCTAAAGTCAATCAATAGAGAAGTGTGGAAGGTCACCGAAACAAAATTTGAGGTTGCTAATCCGGAAGCACCTACACCGGTGGAAGAGAAGAAGCTCCAATGCAATGACATTGCCATTAGTGCTCTTCATGAGGCATTAGATGACAAGACCTTTGAGCAAGTAAAGAACATTGAGATTGCTCATGATGCTTGGGCCAAGCTAGAAGAAACATTTGAGGGCACCGAAGGCACAAAGACCGCCAAAGCATATATCTTGCAAGAAAAATTTTCAAGCTTCAAGATGCAAGATGATGAGAGTGTACCGGAGATGTTTCATAGGTTGCAAGTCATTGTCAATGAGCTCAAGACACTTGGTGAGGAGGTCAAGGACAATCAATTCTCTATGAAGTTCTTGAGAAGTCTACCCAAGAGATTTGATACATTGATCACCGTGCTAGTAAGGACTACATTGAAGGATTCAACTCCTCAACAAATATTTCAAGAAGTGATGACCGACGATTCATATAGAGAAGATAATGAAAAGGATGAGTTGGTAAAGAAGAAGAAGGAAAATGAGAAGAAGGATGATGAGAAGAAGAAGAGTGTGGCGTTCAAAGCCACCACATCCAAGGGCAAATCCAAGATTGAATTATCAAGTGATGAAGACTCAAGCTCTTGTGATAGTGATGACATTGATGAGAAGATGGCTCTCTTTGTCAAACAATTTGGCAAATTCATGAAGAAGAAGGGCTTTCGTGCAAGAAGGAGGAAGAACTCTTACAAGAAGAATGAGCATACCATGAGATGCTTTAGATGCCATAGCAAAGACCATCTCATTGCAAAGTGTCCTTATGATAGTGATGATGAAGATGCTATCAAGAAGGAGAGAAAGAAGCAAAAGAAGAAGTAAGAGAAGAAGGAGAGCTCTTATAAGAAGAAGAATGATTCTCATGTTGCTACATGGGATAGTGATGACTCCTCAAGTGATGATGAGGATGAAAACAAGAGTAAGAAGAAGGGACATGCTAGCATTGCCATCCAAGAGAAGGTCTCCCTCTTTGACACTCCATCGTGCTTCATGGCTAAAGCCGCTAAGGTATCATCCGATGATGAGAGTGATCATGATAATGCTAGTGATAGTGATAGTGATGAAGAAGAATTCACTAAAGGTGAACTAATCACTATGCTAGAAGATTGCACTCAACATTATAAAGAATCTAGGAAGGAGTGCAAGGGCTTGCTTAAGAAAAAGAAAACCTTATGCAAGAACTTGATGAGCTTAGAGTGTCTTATGAGAGTCTAAAGGTAGACCATAAGAAGCTTCAAAAGTCTCACACCAAGCTTGAAGAAGCTCATTCCTCTCTAGTTGAAAAATGTGAAAACATGCCCACTAATGTTGAGAAAGCTAAAACTTGCAACATAGGCATATCATGTGATATAATTGATGAATCCTTTCATAAGCCTATTGTTGTTGCTCCCACTAACTCTTCATGTAGTACATCTACATCATCCTCATCTAGTAGTGATGGTTTCACTTGTGACTCCACACTTATAGTTGAGAATGAAAATCTCAAGAAGAAGGTAAAAGAGCTCAATCACACATTAGCTAAGGCTTATGGTGGTAAGGACCGCTTGCTTATGTGCTTGGGTAGCCAAAGAGCTTCTCTCTACAAAGAGGGATTGGGCTATAACCCCAAGAAAGGCAAGGCCGCTTTTGCTCCTCATAAGACTCGTTTTGTGAAGAACAATGGTAGCTATTGCAAAAGTTGCAAGCAAGTTGGTCACATAGAGCAACATTGCATGAACAAGAAATCCAATGCAAATGTATCCTCAATCAAGTTTAATTCTTTCTATATGCTTACCAAGGGTACAAATGGTGTTCATGCTAAGTTCATTGGTGCACCATGGATGGGCTCAAAGAAGAAAGCCATTTGGGTACCAAAGAGCTTAGTCTCTAACCTTGGAGGACCCAAACAAGTTTGGGTACCTAAAAAGAATTGATCTTGTCTTGTAGGTCAATTACAAAGCCGGAGGAAGGCATTGGGTGCTTGATAGTGGGTGCACTCAACATATGACCGGAGACTCTTGTATGTTCAATTCAATTGATACAAGTCAAAATGGTGGTTTTGATGCTATCACTTTTGGCAACAACAAGAAAGGCAAGGTCAAGGGGCTTGGTAAAATTGCTATCACAAATGACATGAGCATATCTAATGTGTTACTAGTTGAGAGCTTGGATTTCAATCTTTTATCGGTGGCACAACTTTGTGATCTTGGTTTCAAGTGCATATTTGGTAGTGATGATGTTGAAGTCATAAGTGTTGATGGATCAAACTTGATATTCAAAGGATTTAGACATGGTAGCTTATACTTGGTTGACTTCAATGATAGTGAGACACAATTGACATCATGCTTGCTTAGTAAATCTAGTATGGGTTGGTTGTGGCATAGAAGGCTTGGTCATGTTGGAATGAAACAATTGAACAAACTTTTGAGGCATGACTTAGTTAGAGGATTGAAAGATGTCATTTTTGAAAAGGATAAACTATGTAGTGCTTGTCAAGCCGGCAAACAAGTTGGAAATTCACATCCTAGTAAAAGTGAAATGAGCACATCAAAAGCATTTGAGCTATTGCACATGGACTTGTTTGGGCCAACAACATACACTAGCATTGGTGGCAACAAGTATGGTTTTGTGATTGTGGATGACTACACTAGATACACTTGGGTGCTCTTTCTCTATGACAAGAGTGATGTTTATGATCTATTCAAGTCTTTTGTCAAGAGGGTGCAAAATGAGTTTGAGACTACCATCAAGAAGATTAGAAGTGACAATGGTAGTGAGTTCAAGAACACAAGAATTGAAGATTTGTGTGATGATTATGGTATTGGGCATCAATTCTCACCAACATACACTCCTCAATCCAATGGTGTAGTTGAAAGGAAAAATAGAACCTTGATTGATATGGCTAGATCAATGCTTAGTGAATACAATGTGAGTCATTCATTTTGGAGTGAAGCTATCAATACGGCTTGCTATTGTAGTAACCGTCTCTATTGCCATAGGAAGCTTGGAAAGACACCATATGAACTATTGAATGGAAGAAAGCCTAACATTGCATACTTTAGAGTGTTTGGTTGCAAGTGCTATATTCTTAAGAAAGGCACTAGATTGAGCAAGTTTGAAAAGAAGTGTGATGAAGGGTTCTTACTTGGTTATTCTACCACAAGCAAATCATATAGAGTTTGGAATCTCACAAATGGCACCTTGGAAGAAGTTCATGATGTTGAGTTTGATGAAATACAAGGGTCTCAAAATGAAGCTCAAAACCTTGATGATGTGAGAGGAGATCAATTATCAAATGCAATTAAGAACATGGACATTGGTGATATAAGGCCAATGCAAGTTGATGATGATGATATTCATGTGATCAACCAAAGTGTGCAAATTAATACAAATCAAGCAAGCTCTAGTGGTTCTCATGATGTAGTGCAAGTTCAAGGTCAAACAAGTGAAAGCAATCAACTCCCAATACTCCAACCTACTAGCATTGCAAGAGATCATCCGTTGGACCAAATCATTGGTGGAATTCAAAGTGGTGTTCAAACTAGATCAAGATTAGCATCCTTTTGTGAGCATTACTCATTTGTCTCATTAGAAGAACCAAAGAAGATAGAAGATGCATTGAAGGATTCCGATTGGGTGAATGCCATGCATGAAGAACTAAACAACTTTGCTAGAAATCAAGTTTGGAAACTTGTTGAGAGGCCAAAGAACTACAATGTGATTGGTACTAAGTGGGTCTTTAGAAACAAGCAAGATCAAGATGGCATGGTTGTAAGGAACAAAGCAAGATTAGTAGCACAAGGATACACTCAAGTTGAGGGTCTTGACTTTGGAGAGACATATGCACCGGTTGCAAGATTGGAGGCAATTAGAATCTTATTAGCATATGCTTGTGCACACAACATCAAGCTCTATCAAATGGATGTCAAGAGTGAATTTCTAAATGGCTACATCAATGAAGAAGTTTATGTTGAGCAACCTCCCGGTTTTGAAGATGACAAGAAGCCTGACCATGTTTACAAGCTAAAGAAGGCATTGTATGGTTTGAAGCAAGCACCTAGAGCATGGTATGAGAGGTTGAGGGACTTTCTCCTCTCTAAAGGGTTCAAGATGGGAAAGGTTGACACCACTCTCTTCACCAAGAAGCTTGGAAATAACTTGTTTGTGTCGCAAATCTATGTGGATGACATTATCTTTGGATCAACTAACCAAGACTTTTGTGAAGAGTTTGGAAATATGATGGCTAATGAGTTTGAGATGTCTATGATTGGAGAGCTTAGTTACTTCCTTGGACTTCAAATCAAGCAAATGAAGAATGGCACTTTTGTAAGTCAAGGCAAGTACATCAAGGACATGATCAAGAAGTTTGGATTGCAAGATGCTAAGCCAATGAGCACACCAATGGGCTCTAATGATCAATTGGGTATTGATAATAGTGGAAATATGGTAGATCAAAAGCAATACTGGTCCATGATTGGAAGTTTGCTCTATGTCACCGCTTCTAGGCCGGATGTGATGTTTAGTGTATGCAAGTGTGCAAGATATCAAGCTTCACCTAGAGAAAGTCACTTGAAAGCAACCAAGAGGATATTGAGATATCTAAAGGGCACTCATGATGTTGGATTATGGTATCCCAAGGGGTCTAATTTTGAGTTGATTGGATATTCGGACTCCGACTATGGTGGATGCAAGATTGATAGAATGAGCACAAGTGGCACTTGTCAATTGCTTGGAAGGTCTCTTGTTTCATGGTCATCAAAGAAACAAAATAGTGTTGCACTATCTACCGCCGAGGCCGAATACATTAGTGCCGGTAGTTGTTGTGCACAATTGCTTTGGATGAAGGCCACTTTGAATGACTTTGGAATTAAATTCAAGAATGTGCCTTTGTTTTGTGATAATGAAAGTGCTATCAAGATGACACAAAATCCGGTTCAACATTCAAGAACCAAGCACATTGACATAAGGCATCACTTCATAAGAGACCATCAACAAAAGGGTGATATTAGTATTGAGAGTATTGGCACCGAAGATCAACTATCCGACATCTTTACAAAGCCACTTGATGAAAAGAGATTTTACAAGTTGAAGAATGAATTGAACATACTTGATTTCTCCAACTTGAAATGAGTGCACCCCCACATTCTTATATGACATGCCTCTCCTCCAACATAGCAAGGTAAAGTTGTTTGGCATATCATTCATACTTTGCTAAGGACTTGTTTAGAACATATAGACATATTTGCATGACAAATAGGCTCATTCATGAAAATCAAATAATTTTGATGTATATATGGTACCACTATTGCTTCTATGTTTGATTGATCTAATGGTAGCATATGACATGTTTGTGGGCTTGCAAACCTAGTGTTGAATCTAGAAAATGAGCTCATGATGTGTAATTCAACATGGTCAAGATAACCCTTATACTTTATGAGGTGTGAAAAAGCTTGTCCTTGGATCAAACCGAATTACATATTCTAGGCAAGTGATCTATGTTGAACCATAATTTGGACTCCCTCATATTGATTGACTTATCTCTCACTAAAATTACCTATTCTAGGCACCTTTTTGGTGATTGTTGACAAAGGGGGAGAGAAAAGTCACAAAGATATTGTAAAGAGGAAATAAAATATAATAAGAGGGAGAGAAAAGTCACAGGGAAGAGAAAAGTCACAAAGAGAGAAATTAAATTTGAGCACATAAGTAGGGGGAGCAAGCTCATGGATTATTTGTTGCATTTGTATGTGCATTAACATGATGAAATGTTGCATTGCAAAGTTTAATTTCGATATTCATGATTGAATGGTGTATGCTAGAATTAGAACTTGAATGATGATTTGTTGAGAGTAGCTTTACAAGTGGTATCTAGACACCTTTTGCTTATAATGTTGATCTCACGGGGTACTTTAGTGTTTGTGATCTTTACAAGTGATAAATTACAAGTGGTGTCTAGCTACATCGATGCTAAGGATGGTATATAAAGGCAACTCCGATTGGTATCACGCTTCAAAGGTCCATTTTATATACCTTAGCATCAATTTGATAGTAGTAACTCTCTCAAATTTCAAATCCATACATATGTGCATAATTGAACCAAACTCATGGAAGCACATATGTAGGGGGAGCTAATACTATCGAAATTGAAAATTGATTTCATTTCATATCTTTGTGATGGTTGTCATCAATTACCAAAAAGGGGGAGATTGAAAGCCCAAGTTTGGTTTTGGTAATTAATGACACCAAGTTGCTAATGCCATGTGTTAAGTGTTTTGAGTTAGGCATAAGCAACACATGTGATGAAGGTGTATGTGGCAAGGTGTGGTGGCCACAAGATCACAAAGAGATGGTGCATGGACATGAAATGATGATCATGATGAAGATGCACATAAAAGGAAGGACATGATGATCAAGTGGAGAAGGATCTAAGAGCTCAAGGCAAAGGTATAACCATAGGATTTTCCTTTTGCCGGTCTAAGATGAGTAGAGAAGTGATTGACCGGGTTTAGGATACATGGCCGACTATCAAGAGGGGCAATCACGGTTAGCTCGGAAATCAAGTGCACTAGATCAATGTCTTGAGCATATGCATTAGGATCTAGTAAAAAGCTAACAAAACGCCTTGAGAAATGATTGTGAAATGCTAACACACATGCACATGGTGGTGTACACTTGGTGGTGTTAGCACATTTGCAAAGGCGGTGGAGTTCAGGCGGTAGAGAGGGGTTTGGGCTCCTCTCTCCCTCCCGCCGAGCTTGCGAGGCGGGATTCGGCGCTTTTTGGAGAAGTGAAATGCCTATTTTCTATTGCGCCGGAAGTCGGAAAAGAAACGGAGGCGAACGGAGGTCACAGAGATGACCGGACGCTGGACCGGACGCGGTCTCTGTATGACCGGACGCGTCCGGTCAGTGTTCAGCGTCTGTGCGGTTTTCAGTTTGATGATCGGACGCGCAGCGCGTCCGGTCACTGATGACCGGACGCGTCCGGTCATCCAGGGAGCTTACTAGACTCTAATCGGACGCTGGCACTGTGGCGTCCGGTCAGTTCAACAGCGTGTCCGGTCAGTTCTCCTGAGCGAATCAGAGCGCGCGACCGGCGCGTCCGGTCCCTCACGTAACCGGAGCGTCCGGTCAGGCGTCCAGAAGGGTAGAGCGAAGCGGAGTAACGATCGGACGCGCGGTGCGTCCGGTCACGTGCGATCGGACGCGTCCGGTCTCAACGGGAGCATACTGGAATGCGACCGGACGCGGGCACTGTCGCGTCCGGTCAATCGGTTCAGCGCGTCCGATCACGGCAACGGCTAGTTCTGACACGCACTGTTTCTTGCTGTCGTGTAGTGACCGGACGCGTCCGGTCACCCTGACCGGAGCGTCCGATCAGTGCGTTTTTCGCTGCGTCGTCTGTAACGGCTAGCTGCGTACCCCTTCGCTATAAATAGAGGTTGGCCGGGGTTTGAGGGCAACTCTTGCACATTTTGAGACATAGAGACATACTTTGAGCTAGAGAACAACCACTCCACTCATCTCTTTGCATAGTTGCACATCTTGAGTGAGATTGAGTGAGATTCAAGTGCATTGCTTGAGAGTTGCATTCTAGAGGCACTTGATCTTCGAGTTGCTGTGGATTTCTTGTTACTCTTCCGTGTTTCCCGACACGGTAGACGGCTTGGAGCAGCGGAGGTGATTGAGCTCACAATTGGAGATTGTTGGAGCCTTCACCAAGTGTTGTAAGGGGTTCTTGATCCTTCCCCGCGGGAGTTCGCAAATTGGATACTCTAGTGGAGCTCGTGGCTTGGAGGATCCCCATCTTGTGTGCGGTTGTGCGGCGCCCGCCGAGGGCTCGACTCTTGATAGTCGATTAGCTCGCAAACCGACAAGTGGGTGTATCGCCACAACGGGGAGTAGCTTGCCGGGAAGCAAGTGAACCTCGAGATAAATTCTTGTGTCATTCTCTTCCCGAGGATCTCTCTTGTATGATTGATTGATTGGTATTTCTCTTCTCTTCACGGCGGTATAATCACTCTAAGCTCTTCTCTCGTATTACTTCTCGTTTCTAGCTTATAGTTGTTGTTGTGTTTAGTGAATAGCCTTGTACTAGACTTGTGTAGGTGGCTTGCTTAATTAGTTAGAGCTAGTGCTTTTGCCTCGCCACCTTTCGTACTAACTCGTGGTTAAGTAATTCTTGTAGAAGTTTTAATTAGGCTATTCACCCCCCCCTCTAGCCTATTTGGACCTTACAAGGTTGACTCATAGCAGGAGCCTTCTGTTGCATCGGCAGCAAGCTTGTCGATGAACTTGTATTGGGTGCTTGAAATGAAGGCACTTGGAAACCTCCTGAAATTGGTTGTACAGTAGTCGATGTGGCATATTGAGGTACCTGAGTCATCGGTGAAACTAGAGCAGCCAATGATATAAGAGTTTTTCCTGTTGCATCAAACACTTGAGGCAACCCAGAGCTGATGGCAGACAACTCCGGAGGCATACCATATCCCCACCAATTAACAGGAATCTGGCTTTTCTAAGACACAGGCCCTGACATAGCTGATGTCGATAGATCTGTATTGAGCTGAACTCGTCCTCCTGAAAGCACTGGACCTGATCTTATCGGTGTAGATTGAACATTAGGCAAACCTACCGAAACTGGAGGAGAAGTAACTTCTGTACCCGCAACGGCTGAGGGAGCCGATGGATCATTGACCGATGCCAGTTCTGGTTGGTGATAAGCTGGCCCAACGTAAAGTGGTGATACTTGTCCCTCTTTAAAAGTTCAAACCATAGCATTGTGAACAGTATTGGACAGCATATTAGAGTGGTTAATCAAAGCATGATTTACTGCAGAATTAACCATCTCTTGAAGTTTACCAGGATTGGAGTCAAAGGTAACCTACCGAGGCAACGACAGATCTTGCTTCTGGATGACTTCTCCGCTCCTGTTCAAGCTGAATGATTTCAGGCAGAGCTGCCTGTAATCCTCCATAGCCTTTTCCATAGCCTGCTTCTGCTCTTCCTTGATATCTTCTTTCGATATCGTGATGACGTTCTTCGTGTCAATCTCAGGATTGAACATATTGATCGTGTTGATTGGTCCCACCGAGCGTGTCAAAAGATGTGTTGATGCAAAAGTGGATCTGCAAACACAAAGAGCTAATACCCAATCCGATATCCAAAGCATGCCAGTCGATTTGACCTATTAATCGACAAGGATGATAACTCGAGTACTTTGGTCCTGACAACAGCAATACGCTCGGAAGCCACAGCCAAGAGGTACTCACACAGAACTCGAGGATTGTCGAAGATCGCACTGAAGCGATGCAGCTCGTCGAATCGATGAGAACTTGTAAAAAGAAAAATATGCAAATTGACGAAGTCACCGAAAAGTAAGTATATGCAAATAGGAGTAAAATTGGTTTGATATTGATTGCTATATCTTTTACATTGTCCCTCGGTCTATATTTATACCCTGATCCGAAGAAACATAACTAGACACGACTAGAACACCGAATACATATCTAAGGAAAAATGTGACTCTTACATGAATCATACTCTAACAAATATAGAAAAGAAAAACAACACATATCTACTTCCTTGTCCGCCTTAATTACGATGAAATTTTCATCGGCCTCCTCTCCATCGGCATGCTTTCCGTCATCACAAGCTTCATCGGCAGTAGTCTTCAGATCTTCCTTCATCGGCATCGGCAATAACGTCTCCGATCTTGTCAGCAACGCCTCTGAGTCTAAGTCAAACAACAACCTTTCCATCGGTCACCACCATTCATCGGCAACAATCCTCACAGGCTGATCTTCATCGGCACCCTTCTACCAGCGTAATACAATAAATTTTCTTCTGCCGATTAGCCCACTCTGATTATTTTGACACGTGCCAAAAACGGTGTCAACAATGATTTAATTTGTGAAGTTGTTTTATTTGTTGGGTAATTAATTAATTATTATTTTCTGGTTTTTAGTTGATTAATTTATAATAAAGCATATTGATTCAGAAAACAAAATTAACTAATCGTGATCCAAAAAAAGAACTGTTCCATTATTAAAAAAAGAAAAAGGGCAATGCCAAAAAAGACCCAAAAACATGTATATATTGTAATCTTGTAGATGGCCAATTTAATACAAAATTAATCAGAATTCTATTCTTAACATTTTTCATCTATATATTATCATATGTTCTTGTTCATATATTTCATATTTGGCAAATGAAAAACAATACAATTTTCATGTATATGAACCAATTTTAATTAAATCTTTTTATTAAAAACATGTCTGGAGCTCCGTCTCTCAATGAAGATAGGAGCAAAGAGTTTATGTACAAAGCTTTAATTTAAATGTTTCACAAAAAAAACTCTAATTTAGATATTACAATACCTACGTTATCTACTTTGCCGCTTCACCATACCTTAATTCAGTTCCTTCCTCTGCCACTGGTTGTACCCATCTTGCCATACCGATGTCCCACATGGATGGTATATATCTTCTTGATACCTTCCCAGTCCTATTTTTGCGCCCAAGGGGTGGGGTAAGGGTGGAGGTGTTAATTTTGTGTTCTTTTACACATAATTGTGATAAATCATTTTTGGTTTAATCTTTACTAAAGTACGATCATCTGCCACGTGTTTTCATCTGACTCTTAATCCATCAACCGACCGCACACACTCCACCACTTGCCCCCCACCCCCAACACGTCAGTAAAAAACCGTGCATTGGGTTCCACGGGTTGTCCGTATGTGCCAACGGAATAACGACTCATGCGTATACATGTGTATCTATCATGTCAGTGCTGACTAGAGTATGTACTCCAATAGTGTTTAGTAGCAGTAGTAGCTAGCACATGTAAAGTACATGATGTACTACGTGCGTTTTTTTTTTAACTTTACTACGTGCGTTTCTAGCAAATCGTGTTGCCTACTCGATGTGTCAGCGTGTGTATTTAGGCCTCGTTTAGACGGAAGAGAGGGTGAAATCGGGTAACGTAGCACTTTCGTTTGCAATTATTGTTCAATCATAGACTAACTAGGCTCAAAAGATTCGTCTCGTAATTTATAATCAAATTGTGTAATTAGTTAATTTTTTATCTACATTTATTGTTCCATGCATATGTCCCTAGATTCGATGTGACGAAGAGAGAGTAAAAAACTTGCAATCTAAACATGGCCTTAGCCTGTGCTCTGTCCAAGAGGTAAAAGAGAGGAAATGTCAAGAAACGTAGGTAAGAAGCAAAAGCGATCATGTTTTGAGGCATAACTTCATTCTAATTTGAAGCAGTAAACATCATCACAGACATAACTATTTTTTTAAAAATCTTTTTTCTTTTTTTTAAATAAGCAAGATTAAGATTGGAGTGAGCCAATGCAGGATTTGGGCCCTATGTATATACTGGCCGGCCCATCCGTCCGTCCATTTCTGGGCCAGTCAAAATGTATAAACCAATTGTTTCTCAAAAAAAAATGTTAAAACCAATCTTACCTGGACCATTTATCTACTACTTACGCCCCATGCGCAACGGCCCAGGACCATGATCAAATCCTGCAAAAAGGTGACAGCAGGGAGTCAAAGAGCATCATCTCCAGATTAATAAAAAAACCCCTTTCTATATTTAGCCACAAAGAGAATTTAATAGAAAAAAGATTGGCTTCAAAAGATCTTTTTTCTCTAATTTTTTTTCTCAATTGAGAAGAAGTACCCCTCGATCTCTAAGAAAACGGAACTCCTAGCGCCCAAATGTCTGATCCGGGCCCTAGCGCCAGCTATGCCCGCCCGCTTCATATGGGGACCCACGCCACTCCGTTTTCCACGCCAGCGCGCGCCCACACGAGGCCGCGTCTCGATCTGCGCCCGCTCTTGTTTCTCACATCTGCCGCTCGCGCCCCTCCGCTCCCACATGCATGCACGTGGACCCAACAGCGGCAAGCAAGTGGTAATGGCAGGTGGATCCAACTACAACATTCAAACACCAGATATACTTTTGCAACATTCAGATGAAACATTTGCAACATACATCTAAAACAGATGAAACATTTGGGACATATAGTTGAAACACCATTGCAATATATGCAATATTTCGATCTACTTTTGAAGCATTCAGATGCAACACTTGCAACATATAAAAAAACAGATGAAACACTTGAGACATGCGTCTAAAACACTTGCAACATACGTGTACAAAAAACAAATGAAACATTGGGGATAGACACTTGCAACATACGTGTACAACTATTGCAACATATGCAACATCCCGATCTACTTTTGCAACATCCACGTGAAATAATTGAAACATACATCTCAAACAACTGAAATACTTGAAACATAGGCCAGAAACACTTGAAACATAGCATTGTCGCGTGACCATGACCTTAGCAACCATGTTCCTGTTCCCGTTCTCGGAACGGGAACGGAAAATTGGGGTACCATTTTATAACGTGAGAACAGGAACATTCCCGTTCTCGGAACGTAGACATTCCCGGAACATGGAACATGGGAACGGAAACGTGGGCCATGTTCCCGTTCCCAGGTTGCTAAGGCCATGACCTACTTGGTGGTGAACAGCAGCACTGTGTCCGTGTTGCCCGAAACGAGGGCACGTGAACAGATCCCATCTGATTCCGGAGCCGGCGCTAGTGAGAAGTTGAAGCACTTCCGCCAGGGCAGGGAGAGGTTGGGCACACGGATGAGGCTTCGAGGAACTCTAAAAGGACGCGCTCGTCGGTGGCAGCGGAGCGCACGCGCGCGCACACTGCAGATCGGGGTTGGCGCCGTGCAGATCTAGGTGGGCGCCGCGCAGATCGGGACGGATGTGGGGCCGCTGCGGAGCCTGCAGATCAGTGCTTGCGTCTTGTCTTGCAAGTCAGTTAATTAAAGTAATTGTCACAGTGACAGTATTACTGATAATTCTTCAAGCTTTGCAAATTTCTCGTCCTTTACAGCACTAAAATAGAAGTAAAACAAGTTCAAAATACTGGGGGCCGGGGGAGGCAGATATAAATTGCATGTAATAATAATATACGGTATAGCCCTAGAGCCGATAAAATAAAGATAGGCTTTGGAGCGAGGCAGACATGAAAAGCAGCAACTCTGCAACTGGTCTGCTCCATCGCCACACCCGTTTTCTTTATTGGATCCACCTGCTAAAAGATAATACTCCCTCCGTCCCTGTACGTTGGTCGCGCACGATTTACGTGCCGATAACTTGACTCAATTTATAGAAAATATATGTAATATTTCTATCTCTAAATAAATTTATTAAAAAACTAGATTCAAATATTTATCTAATGATACTAATTATGTATAATAAATATTTATATTTTTTAATATATACTTAGTCAAAGTTGTTTCTCAGGAAGCGAAAATGACAGACATTTAAGGACGGAGGAAGTACTTCGCCACCATGATGATCGAGTTAGGGCCTGTTTGTAATAGCTAATAAACAATAGTAACTAATTTTTAGCGGAAGACTGTTTGGATCCCACCTGCTAAAGGTGGTTAGATAGTGAGTTATTGAGTTAAAGGTGCAAATGAACTATTAGCACCTATTAGCAACTTCAAACCTGCTAGTGGAACTAACCGTTAGCAACTCTCTAGCTAATAATTAGCAGTTTTATTAGGGCCTATTTGGATTCCAAGGCTAAAAATTAGCCCACCTTATGAAAATAGATTGAACATGAGCTAATCAGAGCTAATGGACGTACTCGAATCACCAATTAGCCTTCATTAGCTCTTATTAACTTAAAATTAGCCCACGTTTAGGCTTTCTAATTGGTATAAAAACATGGGCAAATCATTAGCTCCGTAATCCATACACCCCCTTACTAGTTTTATTTGGATTCACTAGTACTAATTTTAGCTGCTAATAAATCCAAACATGCCCTTATTCTTTTCAATCTTTAGTTATTTTGAAATGGGTTGAAATTTTATTGGCATTCCTCCTCCTGTTAGGAGTACTAGAACATTCCATCAGGTACACTTGCGACAGCGTCAGTGGTTGTGAAATGGCCGGAGCAACCGAGCAATACATGCATGGAGCTTTGTGGGCACCAGATCCCGCTTTTTGCAATTCAGAGCTCGTGCTTCATCGTCATAGAAACCACCTGTAACTTTAGGCAGCAGTTTTCTAATAATCAAATTGGCTGCAATACTTCTCAGGCAAGAGATAGGGAGACACATCATGGCGCAACATTTCAAGTTGAAGGAGGCAGTAACGTTCCAGTACTTCTGTGCGTATCTTACGGTGTTCTTTTTTCCTTTTTCTGAATGAGTCGGCGCAACCATTTCGACATTTCTGGAAAATTGCGCAACCCGAACCCACTCAGTATCCGGATCCAGCCATGGTCATTGCCACTTTCTGTTTGGATGGAGAGCTCCATTGAACCATCGGCAAGCAAATTAAAGAGCCAAAGATTGGGTTAGCGATCGACGGCAAAGACATGGACGTGTTAGGCTGACCACCAGACTCTAACAAAACCTGAAGAAGCTGTCCGTCCGCACCATCAGCAAGCCGGCTCTCATCTCAAATCTCCGCAGCGTGAGCTTTGAACTATGTATTTCCAACATTAGGCTTAAAGAGCCAATCAATCGATACAATTCAGGTGGGGATCCTCTCCCCCCGTAGACTTATAAAAAAAATCTCCGCAGCGTGTTGTACGTCTTGTCACCCAACAATCCATCTCCTTTCCGGCAGGAATAAAGGAGCATAGCGTTTGGCCGCTTGAATAAAGCGATGGCACACACCCTGTTGTTGTACCAAATCGCATTCCAAGGTTTGCTTCTTGTTGTGCATATGTAGATGAAGTAGGTCATCACCTTCCTCAGCAATACTGACGCGTAGTCCAGGCCAAGACGTTGCTTGGCCACTGATAACGTAGTCCAAGCCACCATTAGTCCTTTACATTTGTGCGGACATGATGAATTCTTTGAAATTTCCTGCGATTACCAATCTGACAAAGACACACGGACACCTTTAGACCAAGGAAATTACATGGAAGCACGTCGTCTCATGACTCGTAGACAGGATGTTGGTCCTTGAGGTAGGATGTTGGTTCTTCATACTAAGTAAACTATAGTGTCCACTTTGCCTTGATAATCATGACAGTTTACTTCAGTATTGTATATGACAAGTCAACAACACTATACGTAGCAACTAAGTGTAGGCTCAAATTGGTCGTTTTCTCCTTTTTCTTTTCACTGCTGGTCCTCATTTTTTATTTTTTTTGTGTGAATGTTTTTAACAGAAAAGATAACTACAAAAGGAGTCTACAAGAGTGCCACGTAACTTTCAATTCAAGAAGACCAATTCTACAAAAAAAAATACTATAGTAAAATAACTATCTCAAAACTACACAATCTAAAAAACTAGTTTCATACGTAAAACAATACATAGGCATCACAACCTACACTCTCAGAAATCCATATTAAAAAAATATATACCTTTCTATCCGTAAGTGTAACATGGGCATCCATTGCTTGGTGGGACCCCAACACTTCATGAAAAGTCAAGATTGTTATACCTTTTTTTTCCACCTTCCTATTTCGACTGAGCTTTAGAATGTGACTCACAATGAGCCACGAAAACTCATCGAGGAAGCAGAGCCACTTGTGTATATGTGACCTATCCCTTAGGTCATTGGCAGGTCGATGGCGGAGTCAGTTCTTGATTTCTCAGCGGTTGTCTAGGCGGTGGTGTGCTGAGCCACATTGCAGTAACCCGTACCCCTTATATATCTTCATGTAAACTTCGTGGTTGGAACAATATACTTTCTACAATTTCTAGTTCAATATGTAAGCTCATGGCCCGAATCAACTACATGAACACCTTTTTCTTCATTGTGGTTGGAACAACATGTAGGCTCAAGCTCAATCCCTATAATTTTGGCTACTCGGTTGGAGCTTTACATATTTTGAAACAACTATTGGAATTTGGAAAAAAAACAGGAACATATGTTTTAAAGATATCATCAAACTTTTATGAAAGATTGTCAAACTTTTTTTTGTTGCTCAAGATCTCGTCGATTTTTTTAAATTTTGTCAAACTTTTTTTCTGTTATCAATTGCTACTTTTCATAGAGCTCTGTTGGGCAGGCCTTCAGCTCCATGACTCAATTAACCTCGGAGCTAGAGCTATGCTAAACGACGCACAAAAACTGGTAATAGTTATGGTGTTTGTTCGAGCCTTCATTAGGAAGGTCTATCTCAGTGGGCTGGTTCTAAGCGGGCCTCCAAGCGACCTGGGCTGAGATCTGATCTCAGCCCATCCCGCCGTCAAAGATTCCTTTTACTCACGTGGAAGCAACCCAGAAAGGAAAAAAAAAGAGCCGTTTGAACCAGCTATAAGCCGAAAGGCGCCCGCGGAAAGGGCTCCGCCACGCGCCCTCGACCGTACGATCGCATCTCAACGGCTCGGATCTCCCCACGACGCGCCCAGGAACATTCTGGAACACCACAGCCCACGCGCTGACGCGCCCTTTGCCCCCTATAAAATGTCGCCTCCCCGCGTCCGTCCCTCTCCCTCTCGAAACCCTAGTACCCTGCTCCTCCCCCACAGCCGCCGCCAATCCCCTCCCGTCCTCCGCGAGACCGTCGCGACCGCTGAGAGCGAGAAGAGATGGCCGGCAAGGGCGACGGGCCGGCGATCGGCATCGACCTCGGCACGACCTACTCGTGCGTCGGCGTGTGGCAGCACGACCGCGTCGAGATCATCGCCAACGACCAGGGTAACCGCACCACGCCCTCGTACGTCGCCTTCACCGACTCCGAGCGCCTCATCGGAGATGCGGCCAAGAACCAGGTCGCCATGAACCCCATCAACACCGTCTTTGGTGAGCACACCCTCGTTCTCGGCTCTTTACTTACTCCTGTTCCAGCTCAGATCCGTTTTGTTTACCGTGATTATTAGTGGTTTGGTCTGACCGATGTACTGTAGCTTAGCTGGATCTACTTTACTGCGTGATTTGAGTTGTGTATAACTTCCTGTCGTAAAGAGTTGCTCAGATCCGATCCACTGTAGCCTGTTTTTGTTTGGATCGATTGGATCTGAAAGCGATTGTGGCCGGTAGTAGTAGTTGCATAGTTATTTCTACTCTTGCTGGACTCAGATCTGTCTCTGTTTGTCCGATCTGGTCTTTGAACCGAGACCAGCTAGTTTGCAAGACTGTATTGTTATATTACTTGACATGGAATTTTATACATATTTTTTTTCGTAGATCCATGCAATGTGTTTTTGGTCTGTTGTTTGTAGTGTTAGCGTTAGATCTGTTGGTTTTTGGCACCTGCTCAGTACTGAAATTCTGATTGGATGGTTCTGGAGTACTATTTGTCAACTCTTGAGCTGGCAGATTGAAGATGAAACAATTACCCCAAGCGCTTAATTCCACTGATACCAGTGATGGAAAGCTATGTTTACAATAGCTTTTGTGGTTTTCAATCTGAAACTGCAGATCAAGAGTTCAGTTTTTTTTACTTTGTGCTATTTTTTTTTTCGTCCAGTCATGTCAAGATGGAAAACTTGACTAGAAGATGGCATTTGGATCTGTTGTTTAGTTTCCTTTAGGTTTAAGTAATGGGAGAAGTGATGAGATTATATCCACACGAGATATCTGCATTTTTTATGATGACAACATCATGCATCACCATCTGATCTCTCATTGCTTTAGGCCATGTTTAGTACCCAAAAAGAGCCAAAAATTTTTGCATAGTAACTGTCACATCGAATATTTGGACGTATGAATAGAGCATTAAATGTAGGTAAAAAAATAACTAATTGCACAGTTTGTCTGTAAATGTCGAGATGAATCTTTTGAGCCTAGTTAAGTCCATGATTAGACAAATTTTGCCAAATAACAACGAAAAGTGCTACAGGAACTTTTCCCCAAAAATTTTCGCATCTAAACACGCCCTTAGTCTATTGATTTTACTAGAACTAGTAGCTCCCTAGTTTTAGATTGTAGCTTTTATGGCTGGTTGTTGGCACCTCTGCACATCAAGCAGCTGATTGCCAGCTTTTAAAATGTTGTACTGCTATTTATTGCTCTTATATTTTGATCATGTCTGGCTGAGGACTTGAGTTTTACTAGAGTAAAACTTTCATGTTGTTGAATTTTAATGGGAGAAGTGATGAAGTCAAAACATAGGAAATATCTGCATTCACCGTGATGATCACATCATGCACTACCATCTGATCTCTCAACATTTCATTTTTACTGTAAACTTTTGAAAGTTTTATTGTATCTTGTAAGTCAGCAGTAGTTCTCTCAAATCTAGGTGGTCATTTTTGTTTTGTATTTTTATGTGCAATCTGTGATGCAAGAATTCCCATTTCCTGAATCACTATGATTATTACAACAAAAATCACCATCTTTCGGCTGAGATTGCACTGCTAGTTTAGGTGTTATTATTATTGCATTCAGAGTGTTTTTTTTTCCTGCAATTAGTTGCAGTCAATGCCATTTGGTATCTGACTCTTAGTCATTCTTTGTTTATTGTGTCTCGAAACATGGCAGAAAACAAGGGGGAACGGATCTTGCGACACTGGCTGCTCATTTATGAGCTTCCAGTTACTATATGCCCGTTTACATGTTCTGATTGTGCAAATGATGACTGAAAAAACTGATGTTGGCTGTGTTTAGTTCCAAATTTTGGAGTGTCAAAATTCACTGTAGCGACACTGTAGCATTTTCGTTTGTATTTGGTAATAATTGTCCAACCATTGACTAATTAGGCTCAAAACATTCGTCTCGCAAAGTACAACCAAATTGTACAATTAGTTTTTGATTTTATCCACATTTAATACTATCACAAGTTTGATGTGACGGGGAATCTTTTTTTTTTTTTGCATAGTGCACTTTTCAAGTGATCTAAACACAGCCGTCCTTTTTTCCTTAGCCTGCTAGGTGGAATTTGTTTTCTGAATTCAGTCTGATTATTGGAGTTCACTTGACTGACGTTTGTGCTAATGGCATCTTGACCAAAAAGTACTGTGAATTTTTAGTTAGGTAGCCTCAGTTGGATTATTAGATTTCAATTGATTGATCAAAGTTTAATATTCCATTACTTCTGTTACATTTCAAATTGTATGGTACTATTGGAATGTATTTCTGACATGATTGCTTTTCATATGCAGATGCCAAGCGTCTCATCGGCAGGAGGTTCTCTGATGCCTCTGTCCAGAGTGATATCAAGCTGTGGCCCTTCAAGGTCATTTCTGGGCCTGGTGAGAAGCCAATGATTGTTGTTCAGCACAAGGGTGAGGAGAAGCAGTTTGCAGCTGAAGAGATCTCCTCTATGGTTCTCATCAAGATGCGTGAGATCGCTGAAGCTTACCTTGGCAGCACGATCAAGAATGCTGTTGTGACAGTCCCTGCCTACTTCAACGACTCACAGAGGCAGGCCACAAAGGATGCTGGGGTGATTGCTGGCCTCAATGTGCTGCGTATCATCAATGAGCCAACCGCTGCTGCTATCGCCTATGGTCTTGACAAGAAGGCTACCAGTGTCGGCGAGAAGAACGTCCTCATCTTTGACCTTGGAGGTGGTACCTTCGATGTCTCCCTCCTCACCATTGAGGAAGGCATCTTTGAGGTCAAGGCCACAGCTGGTGACACCCATCTTGGTGGTGAGGACTTTGACAACAGGATGGTCAACCACTTTGTCCAGGAGTTCAAGAGGAAGAACAAGAAGGATATCACTGGCAACCCGAGGGCTCTCAGGAGGCTGAGGACTGCTTGTGAGAGGGCGAAGAGGACTCTGTCTTCCACTGCTCAGACCACCATTGAGATCGACTCGCTGTATGAGGGCATCGACTTCTACTCCACCATCACCCGTGCCAGGTTTGAGGAGCTCAACATGGACCTGTTCAGGAAGTGCATGGAGCCCGTGGAGAAGTGCCTGAGGGATGCCAAGATGGACAAGAGCAGCGTGCACGATGTTGTCCTTGTTGGTGGCTCCACCCGTATCCCCAGAGTGCAGCAGCTGCTCCAGGACTTCTTCAATGGCAAGGAGCTGTGCAAGAACATCAACCCTGACGAGGCCGTCGCCTATGGTGCTGCTGTCCAGGCCGCCATCCTGAGCGGTGAGGGCAACGAGAAGGTGCAGGACCTGCTTCTGCTGGACGTCACCCCCCTCTCCCTTGGTCTGGAGACTGCCGGAGGAGTGATGACTGTGCTGATCCCGAGGAACACCACCATCCCCACCAAGAAGGAGCAGGTGTTCTCCACCTACTCGGACAACCAGCCTGGTGTGTTGATCCAGGTGTACGAGGGTGAGAGGACCAGGACCCGCGACAACAACCTGCTGGGCAAGTTCGAGCTGTCCGGCATCCCCCCTGCCCCCCGTGGTGTCCCCCAGATCACGGTGTGCTTCGACATCGACGCCAACGGCATCCTGAACGTCTCCGCCGAGGACAAGACGACGGGCCAGAAGAACAAGATCACCATCACCAACGACAAGGGCCGTCTGTCCAAGGAGGAGATCGAGAAGATGGTGCAGGACGCCGAGAAGTACAAGTCGGAGGACGAGGAGCACAAGAAGAAGGTGGAGGCCAAGAACTCGCTGGAGAACTACGCGTACAACATGCGCAACACGATCAAGGACGAGAAGATCGCGTCCAAGCTGGCGGGCGACGACAAGAAGAAGATCGAGGACGCGATCGACGCGGCCATCAGCTGGCTGGACGCCAACCAGCTGGCGGAGGCGGACGAGTTCGAGGACAAGATGAAGGAGCTGGAGTCGCTGTGCAACCCCATCATCGCCAAGATGTACCAGGGCGCGGGGGCCGACATGGGCGGCGCCGGCGGCATGGACGAGGACGCCCCCGCGGGCAGCGGCGGCCCCGGCCCCAAGATCGAGGAGGTCGACTAAGCGGTTCGTCGTCGGTCGTCTTCGCGCCTGTGTGCTGCAGCCCCTCGGCTGCCGCGAGTTATCGTCGTCGTTGTTATCTGTGGTTGGTTGGAACTTTGTGGTGGTTAATTAATTTTTGGACCTCGTGATGGTTGGTCGGTCGGTTGGTGAACAATGTTAACGTGTCAACCGTTAAGTAATGCTAGTACGGTATTATTCCGGTTCGGTATTTGCTTCTGCGTATTGTTGGCTCGTATTTTATTTTGTTTTTGTGTTTGGTTTTGCATCTCTTAGATTAGATATTTTCGTTGGGCTTTGTCGTCTTGCTAGTTGGGCTAGCAGAGGAATTGATGACCTAACGTGCTCTGGTTGGTGGTTGGTCGGTCAGTCAGTCTCGACGGCCCTGCTGTCACGTCGTCCTTGGCTGGCTTAAGCTGAACATGGACGGGGGCGGGTGGAGCAGGCGGTGGTTTTTCTTGGCCTCGAAGCATGCGAGGCCGGCAATGGCCATTGTGAGCTTTTTCCTCTCTGGCATGGCACTATAGGCGTTTAGTTTCTCTGAAAATGGTGAAAAATGTATTATACCACGTTTTGGTTTTATTTGACAAATAGTGTTCAACCGTTGATTAATTAGGTTCAAAATGTTCGTCTCGTAAAGTACAATCAAACTGTATAATTAGTTTTTCATGCATGTATCGCAAATTTAATGTGACGGAGAAATTTTTTTTGCATAGTGCATTTTTGGAGAACTGAACACAGCCATAGCCCGTGTTTAGATCCGGATTCCGGATGCCGGAATCGGGAGCTGCTGCTACAGTGTTCCTGTCGGAACACTGTAGCAGCTTTTGTTTTGTAGTGTAAAAAATTGTCCAAATATTGATTAATTAGACTCAAAATGTTCGTCTCGTAATGTACAACAAAACTGTGCAATTAGTTTTTGATTTCATCTACATTTAGTACTCCATGCATTTGCCGACATTTTGATGTGATGGGAATCTTCTTTTTGCATAGTGAATTTTGGGGTATGGATTTGGGAACTAAACAAGGGCATAGCCGAATTAGCCCCGGCACACGGCAAAGCACGACACCCCTTGTACCTCGGGGTCCGCGTCGTCGCTGTGTGCCATCGGAATCTCACCACCGCCTTGGCGTGGCCGTCGCCGCATCGCGTCGGCGTCGCGTCACATGGGGCGGACGGGGGCGGGGCGCGCCTTGGACCGCCGCTTTTTACTTGGCTCTGCTGCCTGTTTGGCTGCTGGTTCGTTGACTGGACTCGTCGTCGTCCCGCCCTGCCCGCCCGCCGCGGCCCGGCCGGCGTTGCGAGTGCTTGGTGACGCTCCCTGGGTTTGGGTAGGGGAGGCGGAATATCTGTGATGCCGACACCTCGCCTTTTCTTGTTTGTTTGCTTCCCTTTTACTTTCTTCTTCTTCTTATCTTATATATGTTCTACACCTAATATTTTCTTTAAAAAATATGGAGTTTTATAACTCCTAAAAAATATTGAAAAAGAAATAAAGAAGGCCATTTTCGAGAGTTTCTAATAATACACTTCTAAAATATAGAAGATAATTTTATATCAGAAATTCTATGCTATTTTAAATTATTCTTATCATTTTTATATATTCTCTCTCTGGTATATTTGCATCAGGAACCCTTTTATACTCTTTATTCTTTCTACGCCCTTCCACCTTTAGATTGGCCGACAAACACGTACAGGGAAAGAAAATACGCGCGACTGTAACTTTACATGGAACAAAGTGACTTTTTTCAAGTTTTAAAAGATTAGGATGATAGATTAGAAGTTGTTGGAGAAGTTTTTTCTTATCTTGCTAAAATACAAAGATTAGAAAGGGATTTAGGAAACTCCTGACATGCTCTTAGCCACCGGTCGTAATCGTAATCCTCCTCGTTTGCGCGATCAAAGTGCATGCTTCGCCTGAATGAACTTGGAAAAATGCCAACAATGGAAGAAAAACAAAAAAGAAAACGTGAATGAAGAGCTGTCCGTCTGTTGCGTCCCTCCATGGATCCGACCGTGACGGACGGTCTATGTTGGTCGTTGGACACGCGAGGAGCCGTCCGTCCGCGGCTGGCTTTTCTTTACAACGGCCCAGAGCACGGCATGATCCCACATGTCTCGCCACGGATGTCCATCGTGACGGATTCCGAAACACACACCCACCCATGCCGGTGAACTCCACTCCAGCTTTCGCTAGTTGCATGCAAAACCGTCCCGCGTTAGATTTCCCAATTGTGTATTAGCACATGATTCAGCAATATTCAGTAGGACGTGTGCATTCGTGTTTGCTGATTGGACAGGCGGCTGCTGTCGATCCATGTGGACTCACTCTTCTGATCGGGAACCAGTCAGTATAAGATTCAACACTAGTGCTCTCTCCAGTCGAATATACCTGTACACGAGTGGATGACGTTCCAGACAAACAAACTGAACTTTCATGCATGCATTATATATATATATATATATATATATATATATATATATATATATATATATATATATATATATATATATATATATATATATATATATATATATATATATATATATATATATATATATGCTACAAAATAACTTAATCTATAATCACTTTGAGTTACGATAATTGCTATGCTAATTTACGAGATTATAGTAACTCCTTACTATGTGATTTATTATAACATTATGGTAAATATCTCCATGTGTTATAGTAATTCAACTATCGTAAATATATATTGACATTGTCGTAAATTAGTATATAAAATTATCGTAAATAGAGGTGACTACAAAATAACTTATTTTGAAGCTAGCTATAGAGTATATATCAGAGTGGTTAATTAGACCTTTTTTTGGCGAATTAGCGGCTAATTGGACTTGCATGTATATTTTCGTTTTTGCTCTCTGAAACGCCATTTAATAAAAGTAACTGGAGGCAGCATATCTTGGTAGGAAAAAAATCAGAGTGATAATTATACCTTATTATATATGCATGCCACTTTTCTGTTTTCTTTTGGAATAATTCCAGAGACTCATGTCTACACCCTCGCGTCGCCTAGTCGTCTGTCATGCATTGCAAGTGTCAGAATCATGCGTTTCTTTTACACCACCAGTCTACAAGTTCGCCTGTTTTCTTTTCGCAACTTCACTGTCGTCGATGATCCTTATCGCTTCATCAAAACTGATGCATGGCTCCTGGACGTTCTTCCTTGCACTCGTTCTAACTTCTAAGAGCGGTGTGCCGCTGTCCTATGCTCCACAACTCTAAATTGTTTGCATATGTCAACATAATAATATGCTAAGGCACGTCAATATATGCTTCTGAATCACTCACTTTCGCCAATCTTAATTAATATAGAAAAAACTAGCTAAAGGTTTATTGTATGCATGATACGGGCCACTATGGAGACAATGTATATATGTATGGACAAAGCGATGAGCATGTCCATTTTTCATACCAATTGCATACCTTAAGCTAACGTTTTAACTAAACACATGGCCAGCCCACATTGGATGGGGTGGCCAGTGTGTGTGTGTGTGTGGGTGTGTTGGTTGTTTTTTTTGGGGGGGGGGGGGGGGGGGGGGTCAGGATCGACCCTACACATCGAGTGAACAACATATTCACTCAACCTAATTATGCGTTTAACATAGAATGGTTGACCGGGGGCTGCTGGTACGGACTCTAGAAGGTTTATATGTTGGTCTAACCCACCATCAACAATAAATGTGCCACTAAGTCGTCAAAATATCATATCAACACATACATGGGCCTAATCCAAATTGATTCATATGAGAGAAAGTATAAAGAGAAATTGTTAACTTTACTTTGTCATAGTTAGAAAGAATCCAAATGGGCCGGGAGAGTGTGCAAAGGAGAACCAACCATTAGTTGTGATTCTAATTTTAAACATGAATTTCTCTTAAGTTTACTAGCATATGCTGATTTTTTTTAAACTATGACCTATTTGGATACTTTCTAACTATGACAACCTTTACTCTCCCGACCCATTTGGATACTTTCTAATTCTGACAACCTTTACTCTCCTGGCCCATTTTCAATTTTTTCCATTCCCCCTGAGCTCCCCCACAATAGGCGCATCGGGGGTGACCTTGCCGGCTAGGGCACCTCCTCCCCTCCGGCCGCCGTTGCCGCCCACTAGCGTGCGACGGCGGTGGCCCACAGTCCCCCGAAAACAAGGGTCCCCATCCGCCCCCCATCCACTCCCCCTCACCTCTCCCCACCCCTCTCCCTCTCCAGCTCCAGCATGGATGGGTGGCCGGCTGGTCGCATCCGTCCCCTAGGGACGGATCTGACATCTTCTAGCCGAGCTTGCCAACCCGTTGCCACTTCCTTGCCTTGCGTGGTGGGGTGATCGCCAGACTGGTGGCTGGCAGGTGGATCCAGGCCCTCTGGGACCAGATTTCGCACCTACGACACCAGTATTGGGGGGCACGCCGGTGATGGCAGGTCGGCCAGTGCAGCTACATTCGAGCTCCCCCCTTCGGGCTAGTGGCTGGTGGGTGGATCCAGGCTCGCTGGGGCTAGATCTCGTGCCTGCGGTCCTGGCTTTGGGGGTGTCACGCCGACAGTGGCAGGTCGACGATCGGCGGGGTGGCGCCCCGTGGACTCCCTCCTTTCCTCTCGCCTCGCCCGCTAGTTTCACCTCCGAGAAGGGTGGTGGACCAGTCTCTGATGCTGGTCTCGTGGATCCAGTGGCAGCGGCGACCTTCACGTCAGTCGGTGGTGCCCCTCAGCATGGTTGGTGCATGTGGCTGGAGCCTAGGTGGCTGCCCTCGCTTAGCGGTGGCTGCTGTGGTCTTGGTGCGGCGACTGTTGTGGTCCTGGTGCCTGTGCTAGCGGCTTTGGCCCTTTGTCGTCAGTGTCACCACTCCGGGTGCCATGGGTGGCCTGCGTATGTGAACATACAGTCTCTTGGTGAAAACCTTGCCTGGTTGCTCAGGGTCGATGGCGGTGGTGCAGCCTACGTCATTCTACCTTCTTGAAGGCGTCGTTGAAGTTTCTATACATCGGGGCCAGGCTGGGGATGAAAATCCTACTCATGCTTCTACCAGCATTGCTAGCATCAATGAATGTCAATATCCTTCCTAAAGGCTTCGTTGGAGCACCTGTGCAGCCCATCTCCCGTTGCTCGCTAGATTGCTCCTTCCATGTTGTGCATATGTGTGCTTGAAGCTCCTCTTCGCAATGATCTGCCCAGCCTACTTGGTGTTGTTGTAGTCGTTTGGTTCTCCGCAGCGGATACTTTGCCACTGTCACTATTATTTAACCGATGCTTTGCCGTCGTTGCTGCTCAGGCGGATGCTTTGCCATCGATGTCGCTTTAGGATCTCCCCTCAGGCAGATGCTGCTGAGTGCGTGATGCCCCCTACTTGCGGATACTTTGCCATGTTGACTCTAGCGGATGCTTTACCGCCATGTTGTTGGATGTTCGTGCTCGGGCAGATACCTCGATGCCTTAGTATCTTCTCTTCTCGGTGGATGCTTTGCCACCGCAACTTCATCTTCTATGTTGGCAGCCTTGCGTTGATGTATTTTTTTCCTTTGCAGGTCCTGTCGATTAGGTTTGTGGTGGAGGGTCTCTCCTTACCACCTTTCTTACTTTTTTTGTTGTCATTTAGGTTCCTAACCACATACTTTGTGGTTCTATAACTTGCACTGTGGGTTTTCTTGTAGTTGCGTTGTGTAAGTCATTCTTTCGACCATTTCTCCTCTTAATGAAACATGTGTCAACAGATGTATTTAAAAAAACTTTACTCTCAACAATTGTTGAACACACGCTAAAAAGGACAATTTCTACTTTTGTGGTGAGATACAACTATGTTTACCAATAAACCAGCAAAGGGTACATATAGTGCTCACGCAACGACAAACAAATAGTGTTGAGCCTTTGAGGCTTTTGCCTGGGAAGGATCACATTAGGGCATGGATGTTAGTAGGCCGCCCTAACACGATCTCTGGTCATCGACATCAAAGGATGAAAAGCAACGTAATGTTGGAAAATGATTAGGGTAAAAAGATAAAAGTAGATTGATGGTCTGTTTAGTTTATCTGTGAGTTGTGGAAAAGTTGTTAAGCTGTGAAGTGTAAAAAAGCTGTTGTGAGATATGTGCTATGGCTCTAAAAAGAGAGAGATGTGATATGAAAAAGTTATAAACTATTTGGGCAAAACAAGTATAAAGCATATCCCCTATGTTTATCTCCCTTGAAACAATTATGAAACATCTCTCTATTCTACCCATTTTGAAAGCAGCGAGCCAAAAGCCAAAAATGGGGTCCAATGTGCTTTTAAAACTATACTACATGAAAGCACCGTAAAAACAACTTTGGGTTTCACTTATTTGATTGGCTTTCTGCCTTTTTGCAGTAGAAGTACTTTTCAGAATGTCAACCAATCACAACCTAATTTTGAGTCGATTAGATTTCCTCAATTGACCATGGTATTTATAGAGTGGCAAGGTCTTGCCCCGTAAGGAGCCAAAACTCTTACATGCTGATATTTCCCGACTGTCCGTCTGACCAAAGGGTTTCAGTATCTGTACATTCATTATTGTGTTCGAATCTGGAGTTTCAATATCCATACTGTATCCGGATATTCAAATTTAGATATATATTAATATGATGTCGATATTTATTCATTTCTCTTATCCAACACAATTGATACTATTAGTATCCAAATTTGGATCCGTGGAATATTAGAGCTATTTGTATTCAATTCATTTATATCCCTAGACGAAGTACTACCCCTAATTAGATTACCATTCAAAACCGTCCTGGATGGTTTCTGAAATCGGCCTGACCAATTTCCTCGGGCTTGGACCTTCAAGTGGCCACACCTCCTTCATCCAAATTCCAAATTAGGCATTCCTCATATGCATTTAAATCTTTTTGATGAGAGCTATGTAATGATGGTGAAGTCCATTTGCAATTTGGAAAAGGTTACCAAAGCTATTTTCCCCAAAAACCATGTGTCTTGCCAATTTTGGGTGCGAACATATACCCCCTATTTTTTAGTAAAGCTTGCATACTAACAAGCACTCTGCTGATCCAAAATTGTCTGTGGTGCTGACTAACACAATTCATTGGTCAATTGAAGATGAAGTGTTCAATCATGTGGGACTAGTGGTTTGGTGATGCATTATAGAGAGCACTAGACAAATGTAGCCATCAACTAGCTGTTGTAAAACAATTTGCTTTGTTGGCCAAACAATGTGACCTATGTATTTCACAAACTATTTTTCTTTTGCACTTCTCCAACATCTTTCAATGAACTTTAATGGGGTTTGTGTCTATTTAAACACCTCAAGGTCATTCGTTTTAGGTCTCTTGGCACACCCTATAAGGCTATTCACATCAGCTTAAGGTCAAGTTGAGGTATCTTGGCACCTTGTAAGGCTACTCACATTAGTGTAAGGTCAAGAGAGGAGAGTTTGAGAGTGACAAGTGTGTATCTAGAGCTCTAGGTCTTCATTCATCAAGTGAGGGTTGCGCATTCTTGTTAATCTAAATGATTGAGGGCACCTATATGGTCTTATTGATTGGAGGTCGATTCTTGAGCTCTTGCCTCTTGGTGATCTTGTGGTGGGAGCCTTACAAGCCATGACTTGTACATAGTTTGGGATCCACCATTCTAGAGTTGGAGAATGGATGCTCTTAGTGGATCTTTAATTAGTCTTAGTGGTTCTTTCAAGGATGCTTAACCCTTAATGGGTGCAACAACATGGATTGGGGTGTGTGTGTGTGTGTGTAAGGTCCAAATAGACTAGAGGGGGGGTGAATAGCCTAATTAAAACTTCTACAAGAATTACTTAACCACACGTTAGTATGAAAGGTGACGAAGCAAATGCACTAGCTCTAACTAATTAAGCAAGCCACCTACACAAGTCTATAACAAAGCTATTCACTAACCACAATAACAACTACAAGCTATAAACAAGAATTAAAACAAGAGAAGAGCTTTGAGTGATTATACCACTGTGTAGAGATGAGAAGTACTAATCAATCAATCACACAAGAGAAGTCCTCGGGAAGAGAATGACACAAGAATTTATCCCGAGGTTCACTTGCTTCCCAGCAAGCTACTCCCCGTTGTGGCGATACACCCACTTGTCGGTTCACGAGCTAATCGACTATCAAGAGTCGAGCCCTCGGCGGGCGCCGCACAACCGCACACAAGAAGGAGATCCTCCAAGCCACGAGCTCCACTAGAGTATCCAATTTGCGAACTCCCGCGGGGAAGGATCAAGAACCCCTTACAACACTTGGTGAAGGCTCCAACAATCTCCAATTGCGAGCTCAATCACCTCCGCTGCTCCATGCCGTCTATCGTGTCGGGAAACACGGAAGAGTAACAAGAAATCCGTAGCAACTCAAAGATCAAGTGCCTCTAGAATGCAACTCTCAAGCAATACACTTAAATCTCACTCAAGATGTGCAACTATGCAAAGAGATGAGTGGAGGGGTTGTTCTCTAGCTCAAAGTATGTCTCTAGTTCTCAAAATGTGCAAGAGATACCCTAAAACCCCGGCCACCTTCTATTTATAGCGAAGGGGTACGCAGCTAGCCGTTACCGGACGACGCAGTTCAAATCGTGATGACCGGACGCACCGGTCAGGGTGACCGGACGCGTCCGGTCACTACAGGACAAGCATGAACAGTGCGCGTCAGAAGTTACCGTTGCTATGACCGGACGCGCTCTAGCGTATGACCGAACGCGCTGGTCAACTGACCGGACGCGTCGATCGCTCAGCACCGCGAGCCCGCGAAGCAACGACCAGACGTGTCCTAGCGAATGACCGGACGCGACAGTGCCAGCGTCCGGTTAGAGTCTAGTAAGCTCCCTCAACGACCGGACGCGTCCGATCGTACATGACCGGACGCGCCTCGCGTCCGATCGTACATGACCGGACACGCCTCGCGTCCGATCATCACTCCTGCGCTCTCTGCACCTCTGGACGCCTGACCGGACGCGCCGGTCCCGTGAAGGACCGGACGCACCGGTCGCGCGCTATGCTTCTGCACACAGGTAAACTGATCGGACGCGCTGGTCAGGTGAAGGGTCGAGATGGCGGACTAGAGGGGGGTGAATAGTCCTTTCTAAAACTTAAACGTGTTGGCTAACCAAAACAAATGCGGAATTAAACTTATCGGTCTAGCCAAGACTACACCCCTCTAACTAAGTTCACAAGCACCTCACAAAGATCCTAATTAAGCAACTAAGGTGCTTTCCTTAGCAAGAGCTCTCCTATTTGATTCTAGAGCAAGGTCACACAAACCTATGCACTAGTACTTTGCAAGCAAGAGGGAGCTCCTACACAACTAGTGAAGCAAAAGCACAAAGCTCCTAAGCTCACTAGCAATGCTCAATAACAAGGCAACTAATGCCAAATTAGAGAGCGCAAAACACTTAGCTACACAAACTAAGCAATGTGACTAACAAGGTTACACAAACCAAATTAGTCACGCAAGGGGAAGCTTCTAGCTACACAAGCAAGAAGACAACTAGCAAGCTACACAAGCAAACTAGTTATGAGAGCAACTACACAAGCACAAGTATATATGAAAGTAAATACAAGCTTGTGTTACACGAAGGCAAACCACCGAGAAGAGTAGACAATGTTGACACGGTGATTTTCTCCCGAGGTTCACTTGGTTGCCACCAAGCTACGTCCCCGTTGTGTCGACCAACAATTCGTGGTTCGGCGGCTAATCGGTCACACACCGAGCCTCTCAAAAGGCACCGCAAGAACCTACCATAAAGTGTGGTAGCTCAATGACACGCTCAACTAGAGTTGCTCTTCGTGATCCCCGCGGGGTGAGCACAATCCCCCTCACAAAGCTTCTCCGGAGCCTCGCACAATCTTCTTGCGAGCTTCGACGGAGCCACGAGCCACCAAGCCATCTAGGAGGTGGCAACCTCCAAGAGTAACAAGCACCACCGGCTTGCAACACGATCACCTAGTGCCACACGATGCAATCTCTCAAAGCAACGCACTAGAATCGCTCTCTCACTCGATCCGATGAACACTATCAAGCATGAGTGAGTTAGATGGCTCCCAAGCACTACCACACAAGTCACAAAGACTATAGTGTGCTCAGCTACTGGCCACGGCCGGCCAAGGCATCTATTTATAACCCCACGGTCAAATAGAGCCGTTACCCCTTCACTGGGTCTTTTTCGGGACGACCGGACGCGCCGGTCGTAACTGACCGGACGCGCTCAGCCGCGTCCGATTCTCTAACGGTCACTGACACCCAACGGTCAAACCAGCGACCGGACGCGCCGCAGTCATGACCGGACGCGCCGCTGCCACGACCGGACGTGCCCCTAGCAACGACCGGACGCGCCGATCGCACAGTACCGCGCGCGCAACGATATGACCGGACGCGCTCCTTGCGACGACCGGACGCGACAGTGCCCGCGTCCGGTTTGAGTCCAGTAAGCTCCCTCGATGATCGGACGCGTCCGATCATGTGTGACCGGACGCGCCTCGCGTCCGATCGTACTCAGCTTCCTCTGGACACCTGACCGGACGCGCCGGTCCCGCGAGTGACCGGACGCGCCGGTTGCAAACCCTAGCATCCGCGCCTGCGCTGTACTGACCGGACGCGTCTGGTCATACCATGACCGCGTCCGATGCAACGTCCGGTCACCTCTGTGACCTCCGTTCGCCTCCGTTTCTTTTCCGACTTCCGGCGTAGTGGAAAATAGGCTTTTCAACTCCTCAAAAACGCCTGAATCCCGCGCTCGTAAGCTCGGCGGGAGGGAGAGAGGAACCCAAACCCTCTCTACCGCTCAAACTCCACCGCCTTCACAAATGTGCCAACACCAACAAGTGATCACCACCTTGTGCACGTGTGTTAGCTTTTTCATAATCATTTTATCGAAGGAGTTAACCACTCAACTTGCCTCGCCACTCGATCCTAACACGTATGCAAAGTTAGATCGCTCAAGTGGCACTAGATGACCGATATGCAAACAAGTTTGCCCCTCTTGATAGTACGGCCATCTATCCTAAATCCGGTCATCAACTTCTCTACACACCATGACCGGTGAAATGGAAATGCCCTAGGTTATACCTTTGCCTTGCGCATTCCACTCCATCTCCTCCGACGTTGATGCAACATATGCACCAACCATATCACAAATGATATGATCCACTTCATATCATCACGTGACCATATTGGTTCATCGATCTTGACCTCACTTGCTCTTCACCGTTGCCTCGGTCCTTCGACGCCAAGCCATCACACAACTTGCCCTTCACCCTAGCAACCGGTCCATCAAGCCAAGCCTCATCTTGATCTTCTCCACCTTGGTCACATGACTCCATGTCATGTCTCATATGCAATGAGCTCCTTCATGACACCATCACCTGTGGACTAATCTCCTGTGTATCTCACATAACCACATATTAGTCCACCTAAGTTGTCACTCAATTACCAAAACCAAACAAGGACCTTTCAATCTCCCCTTTTTGGTAATTGATGACAACTCTACAAAGATATGGAAATTAAGTTCCTTTGGACTTTATGCCACTTATCCAACATTTAAGCTCTATGTTAGAATTTGGATAAACACCATAAAATCCAACTTGGTAGTGATAACTCCCCCTACATATGTGCTCAAATGGTTTGGTTTCAAGCTTGCACATATGCATAAATATGAAATTTGTGGGAGGGTTAGCACTACTAAGTGATGCTAAGGTGTATAGAATAACCCTTTGTAGCTTGATACCAATTAGTAGCGTGATACCATTTGAAAATCACAAGTTTGCCACCATCCTTAGCATCATGAGTAGCTAGACATCAAAAACACTAGAAACCTCGTGAGATCAACATTATAAGCAATGTTCTAGTTTTTGCATGATAATCACAAGTCTAGCTAATATCCTATGCATGCTAGTTATCAAATCATCATTCAAGTTCTATAACTAGCATACACCACACAAGCATGCATATTGAATTTAAGAACTTATGCAATGCAAGCAAGCACATGAATTATGCACATATCAAATGTAATCAATCAAAGTTCATGAGCTTGCTCCCCCTACTTGTGTGCTTTCTTTGTCCAAGAATGTTTGATCCCCTTACATTCTTCAATGTTACTCCCTCTTTGTCCATGTCCATGTCCAATCTTTCCAATCTCTCCCCAAAGCTCAAAAAGCTTTCATATCTTTGTCCAACTTCTCCCCCTTTGTCATCAATTTCCATAAAAGGTGTTCTTCTCAATTGATACAAAGGCTTGTATTTGGGGTAGATGGTTGAGACTTGAATATTGCATTTTTGATGGACATTACCACATATGTTGGAATGACAAACTTTATGGTTGCTCTTGAGATTCCACATAGGATCTTTGACCTTGATACCAATTGGTGGGGCTCCTCCCCCTATGTCATAGCATGTGTCATTCACTTGAGATACCACTTGAAGATGAGGGTAGCATTACTTGATTTGATCACTTAAAGTTGAGGATCACTTGTGAAACCATTGTCTTGCATGAATGATACCACGTGAAGATACCATGAGTAGAAATGTGATACCATTTGAAAGAATTTTCTAGTATGGATCCACTTTGAAGGATTTGACAATAATATTCATTTCTTGAACATTCACTATCTTCATGAGTACCATTTGTAAGATATCACTTGTAAGTTGATGATCTAGACACCACTAGTGAATACCACTTGGAAGATCAATTTGAGTCTAGATACCACTTGAAACAAACTAGATATCTATTTTCATTATTGTCTTGTGCTTGTACTCTTATCATTGTCATGAGCTTCTTGTATGACTTGAACTATGTTGATTTGCCTAAGATTCCAAGTCCGGTTTGATCCAATGACAAGCTTCTTCACACCTCATACTAAGGGTTATCTTGCCAATGTTGTACTTGTCACTTGTTAGCAATCCAAACTAGATCAAGTACTTAGGTTTACTAGCTCAAGAACAAACTCATATCCATACCACTAGATCAATTAATCAATCAAGCAATAATGGTAGGCTATGAATTTAAAATTTTAATTTGTTATGCATGATCCTAATAAACATGTACTATATGCACTATCCGCATACTAGTGAGGAATGAGATGATCATGCACATTGCAATGATACCTTTGCTATGTTGGAGTAGAGGATAGTCATATAGATTCTAATTCATTACTCCAATAGCAATGTGAAGTCCAATTTATTGCTTGGTGAAGACCAATCATCATAGATAAATCCATTCTTCACCCACATGAAATGAAAACCACTTATGATCAAGTGCACTATCTCTTGAGTTGTGGTTGGCTTGCTTCATCTTTTTGATCAATGCTTGCATGAGAGAACTACTTAGAATACCACTTGAAATATATGACTAGCTCTCTTTTTGGGTGTTGCTTGCTTTTCTTGATCAACTCTTTTGATTGCTTCAACTATGCATCACAAGTTCCTCGGATCACCACTTCCATGTTAGCCTTCCAAGTCCCAAACTTGGTTTCACCTACATACGGCGGCAAGCCCCTCACTAGGGAGAAGTGACCTTTCTCCAAAGAACCACTCTTGATACTCACTTGAAATGATATAGTTTGATTGATCCAAATGATGAACTCAATCTTGATGAATAATCCTTGAATCTACATTTGAGTCCAACTCTTTCTACTTGTTTAAGTCCTTTTCCTTCTACCAAATGATCTCCAATCATCACTAGAACTTAAACTTCACCTTCATCTTAAGTTTGATCTTGATCTTCAAATTGAGTACCAAATAAGTATACAAGTACATTTCACAATACAAAAGTCTTGTACTCATTGCTTTTCATGCTTCTAGATCAATCCAAAACCAAACTTAGATACCTCAACCACTTGTAAACATGTTTTCAACTTGAGGACCTTTCAATTAAAGTGACTCTAGATTAATCCAATGATTATCACTTTTCTGGCAGATTCTGTACCCTTCAAAGAATAATTCATATCTCCCAATATACAGATCCAAATGCCATAAAATTTGGTGGAGATGTGCTTCACTAAGTCATATAGCAACTGTAAAAATTTGAACTTCTTTTGACTTCTAGATTGCTACTAGATTTCAAATCTTCCACCACTGCTACATGCTGAAAACTGCTGCACTATAGCTGACAAGATGCACTCCAAAACCGAAGCATCTCTTATCCACTTCTCATGAAATTTCTACAGCATCTTCTTTCATAAGTGTAGAGCATGTATACCAAATTTCAAGCCAATCCAAATAGATTTGATCACTCAAACATGGCTAAGATCACTGCTAGCTCAGATTTTCAATATAGGACAGATTTCAATACATGAGCTATTCTTCAACAAAAGTGAATCAAACTTGAAACTAACTTGTTTGAATACTTTCATAAGACATATATATCCATTCAATCCACTTACTAAAGGTCATCTCATGAACTTATCCAACCCAAATCAATCCAAACTTGATTGCTAAGCATTTAATCCATTCAATCATCTCATAGCAAGCAACATTGCACATTTATCCAATTCAATCAACTCATATGTACCCAAATAAAATGATCAACAAGAGATATACCTTGGTTAGCTCATGATCATCCAATAGCAAGATTTTACTCAAATAAATTGCAAGCCATCAAATATATCCAATAAATCACCACAATCTTGAATGTTGCACTTGTATGTTGTAGCATTTGGACTCCACTTATTTTGACTTGGCATTGGGATAGAATATGCACTAAGCTTTAAAACTTGATTCAACATATGATGACCAATATGAATCCAAATGAATCAAGCCTCCAATGCCGATGGTACCTACAAACAATCATCCACTTTTTGATGGTACCCAAACAAGTTTGGGTCCTCTCAAGTTAGGAGCAACATACTTAGGCAAAGCCTTAGTATGGTTAGCGGGATGTTTTGCAATTCCAACCAATGAGGTACCATTGCCATCCTTTCTAAGCATATTAGTATTATCAATTGAAATAGGCTTAGAATTGTTACCTAGGGGACATGAATGAGCCATGTGTCCCCTTTCCCGGCATAAGTAGCAACTTCTTTTAGAGTGAGCCTTTTCTTCCTTGCTCATGTGTTGCTTCTCAATGCCTTGCCTCTTATGAGTTGCTTGAATCTTCTTTTCAAGCTTGGTAGGACACCCCGAGGCGAAGTGTCCCTTATCTCCACATTTGAAGCACTTGATGTGAGCATGTATTTTCTTCTCATCTTGATTCTTGCTCATCATCTTGACATCTTGAATTTGCATTGGATGTCTTGCTCTTCCACCCCTTCTTGTTTTCTTCTTCTTTATCATCAAGTCACTAACATCTTCGTGATTGATCTTGACTTTAGCTTGGGGCTTTGCTTTTGGCTCAACTTGAGACTTCTTGGTAGGGCAACACTTGGCAATATGTCCCACTTCATGGCATTGGTAGCACATGAGTTGGGATAGCTTCTTTGCATCTTGCTTCTTCATAATCTTGCCCTTGCTCTTGTTGTAGCCAATACCACTCTTATCACCATATCTTCTTTGATTGGTCATGATATGCTCAATGGCGATTTTAGAGTTGTAGCACCTCTCCAACTTGTTGCTCAAATTCTTCACTTCACTTTTGAGCTCATTGTTCTCCTTCAAAAGGTTAGTCTCACAAGACATAGAAGTAGAACAAGCATCTAATTGTGAAGAACATGGCATATCTAATAAATCATCACAAGAGGTGGATACATGCTTCTTGCCTACATCACAAGGGTTAGTAATATGTGATTGATCATTTGACCCAAATGATGAGCTCTCACTAGATTTGGTTTCTTCATTAGAAAGCTTCTTAGTGAGTAAGGCATGTTCTTGTACCAAGTTATCATGAGCAACACTAAGTTCCTCATGAGCCAATTTTAGCTCCTCATGTGAACAAGTAGTAACATAAAGTAGATGCTTTTGTTGTTCACATGTGGTCTTTAGAAAAGAGTTTTCTTTTTCCAATTTACTTGCTTTTTCCATTTCTCTTTTTAAGGCTCTTGAGAGTTTATAAAGAAGCTCAAAATTTAGATCATCACAATTAACAACAAAACCACCAATATGTATCTTAGTGTTACCATGTGATGATATTGATGAGCTTGTTGAAGCATCACTCTCATAGCCATCATCTTCACCATCAAGTGTGCATGGAGTAGAATCATTGCTTGCATCACTTGTGGCATTATCATCATTCTTGTCAAGTGATCTTGTGGCATGATCATCATCATCATCATCACTTGACATTGAGGTGGAGCAATTCTCCACAATCACCTCGTTGTGGTCATGCTCAACATCCTCATGTACCTCCATCACTATGTGATCATCCTTCTTGAATTTTCCATCATCCCAAATTGAGGAGTCACAATAGTGATGCTTGAGCGCCGTCCACATGCTATGTGCACTTGAGAGACCCCTCACCTTGTCAAAAATCTCATCATTTAAAGCTTTGATTAGATAAAACTTAGCTTGTGCATCAAGTGTTCGGCAATCCTTTTGAGCTTGGGTACGGTTACCACACCCATCCAAGTCATGAGAAAAGCCAACAACTATGATCCACCAAAACTTAGGGCCAAGAGCACAAAAATGATCAAGCATGTGATTTTTCCACCGTGCATAGTGAGTGCCATCAAAAATGTGTTCCACACAATCATCTAGCCCATAAGCCGCCATCCTCTCGGGTCGGTGAAGACCGCAAATGAGAGACCCGGCTCTGATACCACTTGAAGGGTCGAGATGGCGGACTAGAGGGGGGTGAATAGTCCTTTCTAAAACTTAAACGTGTTGGCTAACCAAAACAAATGCGGAATTAAACTTATCGGTCTAGCCAAGACTACACCCCTCTAACTAAGTTCACAAGCACCTCACAAAGATCCTAATTAAGCAACTAAGGTGCTTTCCTTAGCAAGAGCTCTCCTATTTGATTCTAGAGCAAGGTCACACAAACCTATGCACTAGTACTTTGCAAGCAAGAGGGAGCTCCTACACAACTAGTGAAGCAAAAGCACAAAGCTCCTAAGCTCACTAGCAATGCTCAATAACAAGGCAACTAATGCCAAATTAGAGAGCGCAAAACACTTAGCTACACAAACTAAGCAATGTGACTAACAAGGTTACACAAACCAAATTAGTCACGCAAGGGGAAGCTTCTAGCTACACAAGCAAGAAGACAACTAGCAAGCTACACAAGCAAACTAGTTACGAGAGCAACTACACAAGCACAAGTATATATGAAAGTAAATACAAGCTTGTGTTACACGAAGGCAAACCACCGAGAAGAGTAGACAATGTTGACACGGTGATTTTCTCCCGAGGTTCACTTGGTTGCCACCAAGCTACGTCCCCGTTGTGTCGACCAACACTTCGTGGTTCGGCGGCTAATCGGTCACACACCGAGCCTCTCAAAAGGCACCGCAAGAACCTACCATAAAGTGTGGTAGCTCAATGACACGCTCAACTAGAGTTGCTCTTCGCGATCCCCGCGGGGTGAGCATAATCCCCCTCACAAAGCTTCTCCGGAGCCTCGCACAATCTTCTTGCGAGCTTCGATGGAGCCACGAGCCACCAAGCCGTCTAGGAGGTGGCAACCTCCAAGAGTAACAAGCACCACCGGCTTGCAACACGATCACCTAGTGCCACACGATGCAATCTCTCAAAGCAACGCACTAGAATCGCTCTCTCACTCGATCCGATGAACACTATCAAGCATGAGTGAGTTAGATGGCTCCCAAGCACTACCACACAAGTCACAAAGACTATAGTGTGCTTAGCTACCGGCCACGGCCGGCCAAGGCATCTATTTATAACCCCACGGTCAAATAGAGCCGTTACCCCTTCACTGGGTCTTTTTCGGGACGACCGGACGCGCCGGTCGTAACTGACCGGACGCGCTCAGCCGCGTCCGATTCTCCAACGGTCACTGACACCCAACGGTCAAACCAGCGACCGGACGCGCCGCTGTCATGACCGGACGCGCCGCTGCCACGACCGGACGCGCCCCTAGCAACGACCGGACGCGCCGATCGCACAGTACCGCGCGCGCAACGATATGACCGGACGCGCTCCTTGCGACGACCGGACGCGACAGTGCCCGCGTCCGGTTTGAGTCCAGTAAGCTCCCTCGATGATCGGACGCGTCCGATCATGTGTGACCGGACGCGCCTCGCGTCCGATCGTACTCAGCTTCCTCTGGACACCTGACCGGACGCGCCGGTCCCGCGAGTGACCGGACGCGCCGGTTGCAAACCCTAGCATCCGCGCCTGCGCTGTACTGACCGGACGCGTCCGGTCATACCATGACCGCGTCCGGTGCAGCGTCCGGTCACCTCTGTGACCTCCGTTCGCCTCCGTTTCTTTTCCAACTTCCGGCGTAGTGTAAAATAGGCTTTTCAACTCCTCGAAAACGCCTGAATCCCGCGCTCGTAAGCTCGGCGGGAGGGAGAGAGGAACCCAAACCCTCTCTACCGCTTAAACTCCACCGCCTTCGTAAATGTGCCAACACCAACAAGTGATCACCACCTTGTGCACGTGTGTAAGCTTTTTCATAATCATTTTATCGAAGGAGTTAACCACTCAACTTGCCTCGCCACTCGATCCTAACACGTATGCAAAGTTAGATCGCTCAAGTGACACTAGATGACCGATATGCAAACAAGTTTGCCCCTCTTGATAGTACGGCCATCTATCCTAAATCCGGTCATCAACTTCTCTACACACCTATGACCGGTGAAATGGAAATGCCCTAGGTTATACCTTTGCCTTGCGCATTCCACTCCATCTCCTCCGACGTTGATGCAACATATGCACCAACCATATCACAAATGATATGATCCACTTCATATCATCACGTGACCGTATTGGTTCATCGATCTTGACCTCACTTGCTCTTCACCGTTGCCTCGGTCCTTCGGCGCCAAGCCATCACACAACTTGCCCTTCACCCTAGCAACCGGTCCATCAAGCCAAGCCTCATCTTGATCTTCTCCACCTTGGTCACATGACTCCATGTCATGTCTCATATGCAATGAGCTCCTTCATGACACCATCACCTGTGGACTAATCTCCTGTGTATCTCACATAACCACATATTAGTCCACCTAAGTTGTCACTCAATTACCAAAACCAAACAAGGACCTTTCATCAGGCCAGACCAGCGTCCGGTCACTAACCCTAGGCGCAGTGACCGAATGAACTGACCAGACGCGCTGGTCAAACCGTGACCGTGTCCGGTCACCACAGTGACCTCCGTTCGCCTCTGTTTCTTTTCCAACTTTCGGTGCAGTCGAAAATAGGCGTTTCACTTCCCCAAAAAGCGTCGAATCCCGCCTCGCAAGCTCGGCGGGAGGGAGAGAGGAACCCAAACCCTTCTCTACCACTTAAACTCCACCGCCTTCGCAAAATATGCTAACACCACCAAGTGTACACCACCATGTGCATGTGTGTTAGCATTTCACAATCATTTCTCAAGGCGTTATGTTAGCTCTTTTACTAGATCCTAATGCATATGCTCAAGACAATGATCTAGTGGCACTTGATTTCCGAGCTAACCGTGATTGCCCCTCTTGATAGTCGGCTATATATCCTAAACCCGGTCAATCACTTCTCTACTCATCTTAGACCGGCAAAAGGAAAACCCTATGGTTATACCTTTGCCTTGCGCTCTTAGATCCTTCTCTTCCACTTGATCATCATGTCCTTCATTTTATGTGCATCTCCACCATGATCATCATTTTATGTCTATGCACCATCTCTTTGTGATCTTGTGGCCACCACTCCTTGCTACATACACCTTCATCACATGTGTTGCTTATGCCTAACTCAAAACACTTAACACATGGCATTAGCAACTTGGTGTTATTAATTACCAAAACCAAACTTGGGCTTTCAGTGTGTGTGTGGGGGGGGGTTCCAACACCTCAATACCACATGAAAAAAACGATTGTCCACTATCACTTATTGCATTTAATTTGTGCCTTGATTTTGCTTTGTTCTTATGTGTGCATCAATAAGCTCTTGAGAGCAAGAGTCTCTAGGATTGTTTCCATGGTAATGCACTCTTAGTTTAGGGTTTTACTTTTCGCAGCTAAGGGAATCTTTGTTAGTGTGTTGAGTTTACTTAATGTGATGACCCTGAGGATCATTTTTAGTGTGTTCTTTCTTAGCTCTAGGGTCTAGACACACAAGTGGGTGAAGTGGTTTTTGCTAGGTTAAGATTGCCGCTTTAAATTTTTATAAACCTAACTGTACCCCCTCCTCTTGTTACAATTATCCTTTCACTCGATGTTGGCACAAAGAGCTACCATCGACATGAGCAATCTATCAATTCTTTGGCCATAATTTTAGGGTAGTTGGCTTCAAGGTATGTGAGCACGTTTGTTTTCTATCATCGGCTTCTTCCATAGCTTAATGTTGGTATCAGCTTCTTGTCCAACTTAACTATACGCAACGCTGCCATTACATAGATCATAAATGACTTGTTAGGATTGTAATCCTCGATTCCATCCTTAGCTTTTGCCATGAAGGCTCATCAAGAGGGGGCAATCCCAGACCTGAATAGAGTGGGCAGCATTAGTCAGGGCAAGACAATCCAAGCTTAATATTATTGAGAAAAAATGTCAAAACTATAGTTAACCTTAAGTCAAAGAATTGAACCCATACCAACAAATACATACTCCCTCAATCATTTTTTGAGATAATGGAATAGATGTATTCTAGCCTCCACATTAGGGTGATGCTTTAGTCGTTCCTTATTACAATAGCTGACGTCGTAGCAAAGCAAGCTCATAGTTCAACGAACAAAAGCGCAAATATGTCCACTGTGTTGATCTCCAAAGCACGGCAAGCATTTCACACAACTTTTCAATCCTCCATATTTTGTAGCAATGCCCAGAACCTTATCCAATTTTGGCCTTGAATAAAACCAACATAAAAGATGGTAACTTTTGTTTATCAAACACAATGTCATTCCAACATAGCCATAAAGACCAGTATAGAGCACAAACCCCACCAAAATTTGGTGTTTTGTCGTTTTATCTACTCCATTTAGCCAAGAACTGAATATGCAATATAAGAATTTAGTTGTCCTAAGTTAATTCATCATAAATTCATCTAAATTTACATAAAAACAATAATATTTACAATACCAAATGAGTTTCACTAGATACATTGTGAAATGTATTTTATAATTTTCCTCTTTGATGTGTGTTAATACTTGTCAGGGATAAATATCACGGTCCTTAAGGATGAAGGGTTAATAAGCATCAACATTAACCTAGCTAACGGTTAAGGATCGCGAAACAGCCTTATCCGACCCCTCGAAGGGAAATCCGCCTCGCCCGACCCCGAGGGCAGGGCTTCCAAATCGTCCGCCCCTAAGGGAGCGGGTCCCGGCTCAGTCGACCCCAGGACCGCACTCTCCGCCTCGCCCGACCCCAAGGGGACCGGCCCTGTGCCATCCGACCCTGAGAAGGGGGTTTTCGCCTTGCCCGATGAGATTTATGCAAATAAACCCTCGGGCAAGGGATGCGCGCGTGCTAGGGGGGCATACCGTTCCTAACCACTCCGGACATGACCCGCACGTCTCGGCATGACCCGAAACAGTGACGGGCCATGCTTAGGCACCCCCGGCGGCCCATAACGTGGAATAGGACATCACTATTCTTCCTAATCCCGTACGGCTCGCGTCACCATTAGCTATTTGACTTCTCCAACTCCTATCACGGGATGAGGCGCCTTGTCTGGATTGACCGAGAGCGCACGTTGCTCCAGTGACGAACAGGACCCGGGGATGACGCACATCTCCATCCCCCGCACGACCAGGGGACCCGCGAGGAGAAGAAGAGGAACGACGCCGTAGACCATCCCATCTTTTTGCTTTTCTCTTTCTTCTTTTTCTCTTTTTTCTCGTCTCTCCCTTCGCTGTAACCTGCCTTCCCTTTCAACTATAAAAGGGGAGACAGGGCACCCCATGCAGGCATCACGAGACAAGCAGGATACAACCATGTCCAAGCGAACAAACACACTCAATTCACAGAGACCTGGGAGCCGATCCTTCTCTCGACCGTTAGTAACCCCTGCTACAAATTCAAGTGCAAGTAACACTCGCCACTCGCCACTGGACGTATGGACGTTCCACCCGAACCCGTATACATTTTCGTGTCCTCTTTGCATACCATCCGAACCTAGACGCGCATACAAATTTACTCATTGGTGTTGATCTCAAACACCGACAATATTTTTTAAAAAAACTTGGTCAAGCTGATGACTTACAACAACTGAAATCTCAAGATATTTCAGGACGAATCGGAGTGAGGAATGAAACGGATCACATACAAACAGATATTACAGATAAATATATTGTCGGTCGGATGTGTCGAATATTGATATCTATTCCACGTACGTATAAAAAATCCAACTTTGAGTATTTGGATTTAGATATACCTCTGAGTATATGCATATTGAATGTTTGGGTTCACATATAGATTATCTATTTTGTATTTAAACCCTTTGGAAACGGATGAATATTTGAAATAATATCCGTTCCGTTTTTATCCGGCCACTGCTAGCTCAGAAGTATAACACGTAAGCTAATCCCAATTCACTATACTTTGCATGACTAACCAAACCCATTCTGCATATATATATAATCACGTAATTAAGCAGATGAGTACGTACGTCCGTACACGTATATATAAGAACACAATATTCTACCAGCTCGGTGTGGGCCCCAGCGAACGAACACTTGGGGGTCGCCAAGCTCAGGGAGCAGGCACCAAGAGCGATTTTTTTTAATTTTTAGCCCAAATTTGAAACAAATTTTAAATTTAACCCACATTTGAAAAATTTTTTAAATCTAACCCGTTTGGCCCCGCCACCATGCATGGCGGGGCAAATGCACTGCACCCCGCCATGCATGGTGGCGGGGTGCAGGTTCCACGTGGCGGGTGACGTGACATGCCACCCGGGTATACCCCGCCATGATTCGTGGCGGGGTATGCCAAACCCACCACCCATCATGGCGGGGCACGGCCTAAATAAAAGCCGCGCCCCGCCACGCCCGCTCGGCTTTGAAGCCGCCGCCGGAGCCGCCACCGTCGCCCGGAGCCCCTCCCCCGGCCCCCCGGCCGCGCCCCGCCGCCCCCCCCGCCCCGGCCGCTCCCCGGTGCGCCCCCGCCGCCGCGCCGTCGCCCGGAGCCCCTCCCCCGTGGCCCGGCCGCCCCGGCCGCGCCCCGCCGCGTCGCCGCTCCCCGCTACGCCGCCGCCGCCGCGCAGTTAGTTATTTAGTTAGTTAGTTAACAATTATTTGTAGTTAGTTAGTTAATATTATTTGTAGTTAATTAGTTATTTAGTTAGATAACGATTAATATTAGTTATTTAGTTAGTTAACGATCATTTGTAGTTAACGATATTTTTGATAGTTAGTTAATATTAGTTTTTAGTTAATGTGTTCGTATTAGTTATTTAGTTATTAGTTAATTAGTTATTAATTGTTCTAATGTTATTAATGTTGTCTTTGTTTTTTCAAACAGGCAGGTTCAGAGTTGCAAGATGGAGGCGCGGGCTCCTCATCCGCGCTTTAGCCTCATTGAGGCGGACTACGACAAGGACCACCGGGCCCAGGCCTTGTCGGAGAAGCAGAGGCCGTTGCGTGCGCTTCGTGTTCGCACGCACCGCGTACATAGCTGGGACGAGCGATACACGAACTACATACAGCGGGCAGGCTTCCTTGAGATCGTTCGGGTCTACAACAGTATACTCCCCACACTAGACCCTGCACTTCTTACTGCCTTTGTTGATAGGTAACATTGCATTTTACATTTATTGTCTTTATTTTGTAAAATTGGGCCGTCAACTTGCCTATAACCAGAAACTTGTAATGATGCAGGTGGAGACCGGAGACGCACACCTTCCACACACCATGTGGGGAAATGACTATCACGATGCAGGATGTCAAGATGATATTGTGTCTCAGTTTGGCTGGTCATCCGGTGACTGGGGTCGTCGACGAGTCTAATTGGGTAGACTTGGTGGAGCAGTTCTGTGGTAGGAGGCCATCAGAGGCTGAAGTTAAAGGCACAAAGTAAGTTCATATTTGCGCCCCATTGAAATCACTAATACAACCATTTCAGCTACATCTATTTTTGTAGAATAATGCTTCAATTGTAATTACAGGAAGACCTCAGGAGTGTCGACATCATGGATAACCCAGTACTTTGGTGCTGGGCCTCCGATCGGTGCTCCAGATCACGAGGTCGAGATGTATGCAAAGGTGTGGTTGTGGCACTTCTTGGGCGCTTTCTTGTTCCCCGACTCCTCAGGCGACAGCATCAGCTGGATTTTCTTGAGGATCCTTATCCAGCCACTGGAGAACATTGCAACCTATAGCTGGGGTACCGCGGTCCTTGCTTGGACATACTGTCAGCTTTGTACCGCCTGTCGTCGCCAGTCGACCAATGCCAACCTAGGTGGCTGCTCGTACCTACTTCAAGTATGGATTTGGGAGCGGTTTCCGGTTGGGAGGCCTACTAAACCTCCGCATTTGTCTGTGAGTACATTGACTACTTTGATATCTTCATATGACTAAAGAGATTAGTGACACCGTGTTTCTGTGACTTGCAGGTTTGGCAGCATGAAGACGTTCTACACATCGCCCTTTTCATCTGGAAAGACGCTAAGGTAGTGAGGGGCGAGCTGGAAAGGAGGTACAAGCAGTACACGGATGCGATAGACGTATTGACACACAACTACGTAAGTTATATCCACATTTCCTACTAAAGGCACTATCAATGAGATTGATACTAAATTAAGTTTTTTACTTTGCAGGTAACATGGACACCGTGGTCTAGGTGGGAGCTAGAGGACTACCTTAGTCCGCGCTACGAGGAGGAAGGGGACGAGTGGCTTTACGAAGGGCCACTTATCTTCTTCCACGTCGTCGAGATGCACTACCCTTTCAGGGTTTACAGACAGTTTGGGAGGTTGCAGGGAATTCCATCGCTGTACTCCACCAACGCTCAGCTGCATGGGTACGATGCCAATATGTTTATTCTACTTAAGTGCCTCATTTCTAATGCAATATGGCAATGCAGGATCGATCGAAGGCTTCGGACCACGCAAAAGGATTGGGCGGTGACGCACGAACCACATTTGCTTAATTGGTATAACAGACATCCTCGCCACCTCAACGAACTTCCACAGCACAACCCGGCAAGATGGATGGAGTACCTGCAATGGCTGCAGCGAAGTACGAGGACTCATCTCATGGTCCCGTACACCAACATGCCTGCAGATGCGGCAGGTGAGGATGACATCGCCGATGCGTTCGACGATGCGCAAAGGGTGCAAACACAACTTATTAGGGCCCCTCTAAATAGATACATGGTAAGTACTTTGCACTTATATCCTCAAGCGAGGTAAGGGTTTTAAAATTCAATCAAAATGATCGAGTTAACCTTGTGTGATGTTGTAGGCACAACAATTGTCGAACTACTCCGAGGAAGCTTCCAGGCAACTTTTTCGGACTAGGGACGACAAGACCAACCCTCTCCGCGCCTTTGTCAAGGTACTTTTGATAGTAACATTCGTGACTACAACTCAGTTACCTTTAAAATTCACGCTTAATAATGGTTGTTGTCATCTAAACCTGTAGAGAATGAAAAAAGGCTGCAAAAAGTTGGCTCAGAAGCTGAGTTGTGCGGACACGACTTTGGATGTACCTTACAAACCCACGTGGTCCAGGAGCCAGACGATGTCCACCGCAGCTGCTTCTGCTAGCGACACCAGGGCTGCGTCCTCGTCTATTCGTACTCCGCAGGACAGAGGGAAGGGTCCAGCGGCTGCGGACGATGTGGATGAGGCACTTCAGTATGACACAACGAGTGGCGACGACGACGACGAGAACGTTCACCAGTGGGAGTACACTGGTCACGAGGAGATGGGTGCCTCACAGCTATACGGTGCTCCTTTTGGTACACAGGGGGTCGACTACACACAGCAGGAGAACTACACACCAGCCGAGCAACAGGTCCCTATGCTTTGCTTTTTCTTTAATTCTACTGTTCGTAGCTCAACATTTAGAGTAGCTCATCAGGTTGCTTGCTTGCAGGGGCCGTCCTCGACGCAGCAGTTCGATCGTGGACATAGGCGGCAGCGCGAGAGGCAGCAACGGGACCACACAGACGTTGGCTAGAGAAGCAACGTGGTCCCTACGAATCCGAGGAGGCGACGGAGACCGCGAGACCCCTACACCCCTGGCGATTAGTAGAGTAGTCATATTTAGCAGGCGCCGGACACATGTTATCATAGTTATGTAGTGCTAAAACAATTAAATTATGTGTAGGTGTAGCAGCAGTACTCTACTTGGTTATTTCGATTGGACTAATGTAGTTGGTAACACTCGTTTAATCTTTGGCGTAAACGTAATTCTTCGTGCCATGGCTTCCGTAAACAAGGTCCGACGATGGGCCGGTAGCCGACGGGGAGGGGCCCTAGGCGGGAGGGGCGCCGAGGGGAGGGGAGCTCAGTCCTAGGGCGGAGAGGGGCGCTGCAGGAAATGGAATGGATGAATGGCCAAAAACAAGAAGTGCCCGGACTTTTAAATGGGCGGGGTTGTACCCCGCCATGATGCATGGCGGGTTAGGGTTACCCCGCCATGAATCATGGCGGGGTACTCCTTTCCACGCTGGCCTACAGCGTGCCACGTGGGACCTGCATCCCGCCACCATGCATGGCGGGGTGCAGTGCATTTGCCCCGCCATGCATGGTGGCGGGGCCAAACGGGTTAGATTTAAAAATTTTTTCAAATGCGGGTTAAATTTAAAATTTGTTTCAAATTTGGGCTAAAAATAAAAAAAAAATTCCCAAGAGCAGACCAGCTCGCTTTCGCTTTATTTTGGCTTTTGGTGGTGTATAAATACGGGGCAGCAGCACCAGCAGAGGGGCCTTCTCATCGCCTCCTCGCGTCCGATCGATCCCCATTTTCCATTGCGTGCGAGCCCTCCTCCGCTTTCTCTGGTGGCGCCGTCCATGTCTCCTCCTCTCCTCTCCTCTCCTCGTAGCTGCACACTGATTGAGCTCTCCATTCTTCTCTCTCTGTCCTACTGTTAGCTGCTACCTAGGGTTTGCCATGGCCATCTCCTTTTTTGAGCCATCACCTTTTGCTCTCTCTCTCATGACCCATGACACATCCATCCAGCCATCCCCACTAGTAGCTCTCTCTCTCTAGCTATCCTCATCAGCACCCTCTCTGCCTGCCTCTCTCTCTCTATCTCTACTACTGTCTCTTGCTGTCTTGGAGCACTGTTCTTAGCTGCAGGTAGCTCCAGCTCGATCGTTCTCTCTTAGCAGCTAAGGAAGGCCACATAAATTATAAAAGGCACCACTTGAGGGCAGGGCAAAGGAAAGTTGTGGTTTCCATCTCCTCACACACTCTTCTTCCCCTTCGTTTTCCCTCACAAAGTCACGGTCAGTGAAAGGAACGAGGAGGGCAACTAGTTCTTCGCCACCGGTGCGTGCCGCATCGATCAACATCATCATGGTGTTCTCCTCGCTCCCGATCTTCCTAGACCCTCCCAGTTGGGGCCAGGTAATTGATTCATCCTATTACTCTTCCTTACTTTTGATTTCAACATATATGTGTGCACAAACATGAGGAACTCGTTTCTTTGTCTCTGTTTCCTTCTTCGTATTTGAGGATGAATCCTAGTTTTTTTCCCCCAATATGAACTTCAAACCTTTGTTCCTTGATGGCAAATTTACAGTTCACAAGTTTGTTTACTGCCTTTGTTCATGCCTGATTGAGCTTAGACACAAAAAGAAGGGCGCATCATTCTATAGGCATGTTCTTGAATATACCATGCTTTGAATTCCAGTCTTTATTAATTGATTCGCCATACATACATACATACATACATAAATACAGATGCAGATGCAGCAGCAGCCACCACTCCAGTGTCTCCTGGGCGGCGGCGGTGGCAGCGACCACCACCACCTCATGCCTCCTCCGTCCGGCCTGGCGCCGCTTCCTGGAGGTCCTGCTGACACGGCGGCGAGCGCTCCGGCGGGAGGCGGCTCGTCCACCTCGGTGCAGGCCGCGGCGGGAGCGGGGGCGGGGGCGGCGCAGCCTCGCCCCGTCGTGTCGATGGCGGAGCGTGCCCGGCTCGCGCGCGTGCCGCTCCCGGAGGCCGGCACGCTCCGCTGCCCGCGCTGCGACTCCACCAACACCAAGTTCTGCTACTTCAACAACTACTCGCTCTCGCAGCCGCGCCACTTCTGCAAGGCGTGCCGCCGCTACTGGACCCGCGGCGGCGCGCTCCGCAACGTGCCAGTCGGCGGCGGGTGCAGGCGCAACACCAAGCGCTCCAGCAAGAAGTCGTCCCGCGGCGGCCAGGGCGGCGGCGCGGGCGCCACGGCGGCCACCTCGTCGTCCTCCACCACCTCCACCTCCACCACGGCCACCACCACCACCGCCAGCACCACGAGCGCGGCCATGGCGGCGGCCGAGGCCATCGCCAGTATGCAGGCGCAGCTGCCCCACCTCGGCCTCCCGCCCGCAGCGGCCGCCGCCGCACTGGAGGCCTCGCTGGAGGGCTACCACCACTACCTCCCGCTCCAGATGCAGCCGCAGTTCCTGCAGCAGGCTGGCCTGTACGGCTACCATTTCGCCGACGACGGCACCGGCGTCCTCGCAGACGGGTTCCCGAGGGGCGTCGCCGCCTCGGGGCTGCTCGCGCAGCTCGCGGCGGTGAAGATGGAGGAGCACAGCAGCAACGGCGGAGGTGCCGTCGCGGCGCATCATGAGCAGTCGTACTGGCCCGGCAGCACCGGCGGTGGCAGTGGGTGGCCGGCGGAGTTCTTGTCGGGGTTCAGCTCGTCGTCGTCGGGGAATGTGTTGTGAGTTGCATGTGGCCGTCCAGGTCCGGCTGAGGATGCATGATTGGGGCCATGCATGCATGGATGGATGCTGTGAAGCTGAACTAGCTCACCCTCAATTAGCTCTAGGGTTTATGTGGTTTGGAACTTAATTGGAGTCGTCTTCTTCAATTAGGCTGGTGATCGATCTTGTGTTGGGGTTTTTACATGTTTTTTTCTTATGAATTTCAAGCTGGTTAATGTCGTGTAGTTGGTAGTTTTGCATGTAGTGGGAAGTGCATGTGTTAACTCATGGAGGTGATATGTGTCAGGTTACTTAACTATACTATGTTTAATTACATGAGAACTTGGTGGGCATAGTTGTACTAGTACAATCGAGCTCTAAATTTCAGATGTGTGTTTGGATGTTCCATTATGATTGAAATGTTGTGGACAAGTTAATGAATGGGTATGAATGGCTAAGGCCCCATTTGGATGCAAAGTATTTCTAGAGTATTGGATTCGAAAGCTACCGGATGCATGTTTGGATACAAGAAACCTCGTATTTTGTAATACCATGTTTTTGTCAAAATTATAGTCTTTTGGAGTTTTAGAAACTTCACTCATAACCTTTTTTTTCTAAACCATGTTTTTTGTGTCATTGGCTTTTAAAACCGTAGTTTTATAATACCACATTTTGTGAAATTGCATCATCCAAACAGGCCCTAAGTTTGTTGTGGAACGTTAATGAATGGATAAGTATGGCTAAGTCCGCTCATTCAATTTTTGATAAAAAATGATGATATCTCAGTGGTTAAGACACTACTTTAGATGCCATATTCATGGAAATCAAGTCTGAATTTGATGAATTTGTTCTTCCACCTCTTGAAACTCATGAATTCCCTCAATTCTGATAACTTGTATGAACATGAATGAGTATTTCCTCAGGTTTAAGTTTGAGAATTTGGCTGTTACAACTCATATACCATTTTTTTATCAAACTTAATTCAGTCTTAATTTGATTATATTCGCATGTTACACTAGCTCTTGGAATTTGGGATTCCTGTACTATTCGTTCCGCTCTCCGAGAAAATTGAACACCGAAACTAGTAAGACTAGATTTTCTCACTGACCAGAGACAAACTTATGTATTCACAATCGATTTGGTGTTAAGTCAAAGATATTTTCTGAATAGCCAGCTCGTGCAAAGTTAAGAAGTTGGACAAGCAAAATTTTTAGATGACAAAGAAACTAAAATTTTCAATTGCACTAATGTTTTACAAGAGGTTTTATTTTCCAATAAAGATGTTTTTTTACAAAAGGTTATAGTGTGAAATAAATCTTGTACACTCATCTGCAACCTTATTTTTAAAAAAAAAGCTATAGTGAAACAAAGAATTTTGAGGTTACCATAAGTTAACAACTCATTGTGTTTTGTGCAGAATCCATCAAAGATATCATTGTTATGTTTAGTTTGAATATTTAATCATATAACTAGCATTCTAGATTCTTTTGATAGTATAAATACACAAGTAGAGTGCCTCCAATGATCTGGCTAATTAAGGTCGGTACTCTTGTCGAGTTGCTATTGCCTACTACACAATCGTCTGTTCCAACAGCAGGTGGTATGTAGCTCTCTGGATCACATGATTAGCATCTAATTAATGTTTATGCCTAAGATCCCAATAAACTAGCTATGATGCCCCTCCTGTTCCTCGTGATCTTCGCTGTGCAGTTATCTATGTCCCTGTAATCCTTTCTTGATGTTGGTGATGATGACTACTACTGTGATCTCACTTCTCAATCCTATCAGATTAAACAATATAATCCATCAGAGACGACATGCAGATCGTCAGGAATGGCATCTTATTAACTAGTACTAGCTAATAAGGCTGCATGATTCTTCTCTGCCACTTGCTGTGCCTATAGAAAGCAAGAACCAATTACCCGTTTCTAGTCAGAGAGATGGTGTGTGTAGTGTAAACGATCGAGAGACAAAGCAAGAGAGAGAGAGACCACAATCACATAGAGAATGCATGAGACATGGGAACACTTTATGTGGGGTGGGGAGTGTGCTGCCAAGATTTGCCTGTCTTACTCTTCAGATAATGCTGGTACATTCACCAGTATATTAATGGATAAGCTATGTACTAGAATACTGTAGAACAAGTAGTACTTCCATTTGATTTTGGTCTGATCGAGCTGAGACGACGTCATCCATTTCCATGCACATATATGCAGCACAGCCTCCAGAATGTAAAAAAACTGCACATAAACTACCAGTGCAAAAGCAGTCAATGTCAGTGCTGGCTGCCGGGCGCCGGCGACGAACTGGTAGTCCAAACTCGAAAAGAAGATGCATATACTCGAAAAGAAGTTGCATATATACATATACTATATAGTAGTACTCCTTGAATGTGTATATATGTATAGAAAAAACAAGTGGCATGGTCGACGGGATCAAGGAAGGGACATGCATGAAATTCCGGGCACTCGATGAGGTCAGGCAGGCGATTGAGGAATATTGCTTTTGGCATCAAATGATGATGATGGCGTCGATCGGATCTCGCACCAATCAGGTAGAGGTAGCTGGTCGATCATCACACACTGACCGACGTGTGTAGTACTACACTGGACTGACTGTGGGCCTTAATTGGTATTTGCAAAGGTATGTATTTTTGCCTTTTTGGTGTAGACAGGCAGGGATGGCTCAACAGAAGCATCACTTGCTTTGAGACATATGCATTGCGTATGTTTGGTAGCAGGAGATCATCAGATGCAAAGATGGATGGTTTTGCTTACATAAACAACAAGAATTAACATCATTGGTTCAATGAAATCACCTTTCAGCTGCTATTAGATGAAGCATAGTACATATGTGATGAGAATTGCCAAGTCTCTCTTCTGTGAGCATACATATGCATGTTTTTATGGTGGCACATATGTATAAAATTCATGCAACTAATTAAATTTAGTATCAAGCAAAGGTCATTATGTGTCAATAAAACATGCGGGAGTGATGCAGCTGCAGTCGCCATCAGAGGGAATCTGTGTGCTTTGAGAGATCTGCTTTTGCAAACTCCAATGCAGCCTAGCCACCTCTCTCTTCCTCTGGCCGGTTAGTGTGTGTAGGAGGGTGTGAGGGAATAAAGCGAGCTGGCCCAACAAGCCTATGCAAGACGATATCACATCAAAGAAAGAGAAAGAGAGATGAGCCCCCCGGCCCTGCTCCTCCCCCGGGCCCACACCGACCCCCTATCCTCCTACAGTACACGGATCACACACAATGATGGCAATGGCATCAGCAGCAGCAGCTAGCAGATGTGTTGGAAGGGACAATGTGCTGACAAAAGCTGTAGGCTGGAACTTTGCTAACTCAGGTGCACATGCTTTCTTGTACTGTACTGCTTGCTGACTTGGGTACTTGCACTTGCAGTGCTGTGCCTCCGCTGCTCGTTTGCATTGACAGGTTTGTATCACCAAGATTCGAGCCATTCACTTCACTCTGATCAAAGCATAGAAAACACTCGATTTTGATGATATTGTGCACCACTTCATTTTAGCATTTGGCAGGAATTCACATGAGTTTCACAAGAAACAGAACAATGCATGAGTCGTGTAACAGCATCGAACTTATCAGCCATGGTACAATGTTTTTCTTTCACGACAAAATAGCATCAGTCGGCTTATCAGCCACAGAAACCATCGCCCGAATAGCCCGTAATACTAATTTCATGTGTCTAGCTCTGAAATCCTGAATATGTATTCCCTCAGCCACGTGGTCTAAGCTAGGCTCTCCAATCCTCTCCTAGCTTTCCCTTAAATAAAATATACGTAAACCAGTCAAAAAAGGGAGCAACAGTACATCAGACCAAATGGAAGCCCTACTCCGGCCGGCAGAGCTGTTGGGTTGGGTGTTGCAGCATGCAGAGAGGGATCCGAGCACGGAGTCCGATGCATACCGGCCGATGACTGCGCCTGTCAGACAGGGAGATGCCTGCTCGCGACAAAACAAAAAGCGTAAACAATTCCCTGCTTCTATTTCTTTTTTCTTTCTATATGATCTCCTTGTTCGTCGCTCCGGGTCCGGCCATCTCTTTCGTTCATGTGCTCGTCAATCTCTGAATCTGAAACAGGGCGATCTGGTCCAGTCATGTAAAGCAGCAGCAGCAGCAGCTTCAGCTTCAAGTTTTGCATGCATCTCTTCAGATGATGTCTCGTCTCGCCATGTGACAGCCTAGCTAATCTCTCTCTCTCTCTCTGCCTGCCTGCCCGGCCGGTGCCTTTGCGAGCGTGGTCGCTGGTGTCAGAAATCCAGAGAACTACTGGCCGTCTAGGCGCCTGCAGGTGTGCAGTGCTTCCTTTTGACCCCCTATCAACAGCTACTCAGCTAGCACGGACGACTCTATCCTAATCGATCCCGTACGCACTGCGCTCGGTCTGTGTGCGTCTCGATCTGCTCTTGGAAACGACCTGACGGGAGATGTCTGCGATGCAAGAATCTGTTTGAAACAGTTGAATTCGCACGTGAAACGGGAGAAATCTAGCGTTTCAAATAGGGAAATTAAAATGGATGGATGGCTTGCTTGTTATATTGTCCCCTTGAAATGTTACTCGCAAAAGAAGAAGTCCTCTTAGCATGTGTTTGATTGGGGGTTGAAGTGGGTTGGACCCAGTTTTCATGGTGTTTGGTTGGGAGTTGGTCAGACTCAGATGGGGAATATTCCTCTCAGATGTGGGTTGCCCCTGTTCCACCAAAACGAACGAACAGGGTTGACCCACTCGGCGCTCGTCATGCGTGCGGAAACGAATGGACAGGGGCACAGCGTCGGTGGCGACTGCAGGGACGCAGCGGCGACGCAGGGCCAAGCGGGCCGGCGTCGGGGACGAGCGAGTGGCGCAGGGGAGGCGCAGTGTCGAGCGGCGCAGAGAAGGAAGAAGAAGAGGATGATGGGCTGACATACGAGCCCCATGTGACATTTTCTCATCCCAGATCCATTTGCTATTGAACCAAACAAGGTAGTGGGTTGGATATATCCCTATTAACCAAACAGAAGATGGGTTCAACCCAACCCAAAAAACTGGGTCAGGTCCAACCCATCCTACATGGTCCTAGAACCAAACACATGCATAATAAGCAACCCCTAGTTGTGATTATGTAATGCCCCTTGTAATTCCTCGTAAGTAGCTAGCGATGCTGATTTTGTTCCTGTCTTAGGTGGCGCAAAAATATATATCTCTACATTTTCTACTCGACCATAGTATGGACTAAGCTTCTTAATTTCTATATATTATGAGAAATGGACTTGTTCATTTTTTCATAGAGGAATGGTACATGACGTCAGCAAAGGGTTAAAAAAAACTCAAGGATCTTGTTTGGATGTTATTGTATTCACCTCAATACACATGTGTTGGGGTGGATTGGAGTAGATTGGAATGGAACTTGAACTAAATTTCACCTCAATCTACACAACACATGTGGATTGAGGTCAATACGACAACATCCAAATAAGGCCTTAATAAGGAATGGTCTTTGACTAAAGTCCCATGGTCGATTCACATTTCACATTGGTTGTTCTATTGTCCATTCTCTATCAATCCTAGGCAAACACTAGTAAAATATTGATTCCCATGATAGTAACACTCAGTCCTTTACTCGGCAATAATAACAGCTAGGTCGGCAAAGAAAAATCCACTCTCATAGACTACACACACAAGCTTTTAGATTGGAGGTGGGTGTAGTCTTCTAGATGGTTTGTAGATCGAGGCGGCTGCCTGTCTCTACGAATCAGCCCACCAACCAAACCCCTCGCAGTTGTCGTGCAAAGTACGCTCTTTGTGGGGCCATGGGATCGAAATAACGATCTCAGACCTGTGACTAATTGGCTGATAGATTTCTTTTGTAGCATTCACTTTAGTGGATATTGTAATGCATATTTGATATCTGAAGAATTCAAGTGAAATATTTCAACCGGAAAGTTTTGAATCTCTTTGAGAACTACAACTTTAGTTTAAGTCATTTCTTCATCCTAGATCATTTGAAAAATTCAAAAAAAATTAAAGTTGTTCAAAATCATTAATTTTAAAATAAAATTTCATTATCCTAGAGCTCCCTCCCTATCACTCCCCCCTTCGCTCCTCCACCAGAGCAGCGTGGTGTCTCCTCGGCAAGGCAGCCCTTGGCGTGAGCATGTCTGTGACGGGCTCCTAAGAGTGCATGGATGCAATCCAATTCAATCTTCTTCCTTCTTTTTCACGATAATTCTTCAACAAAGCATTCAATTCAAAAGTAGTTTTCACCATTAGAATCCTATCATTTTTTGCATGATTTTAGATCCATTATGAATATATTTTTTTTGCAGTATTTCAAATTCATAAATTACACTCTAAGGTATATAGTTGTATACTTTTGACGAAACATTTTTTGAGTATAGAATCTCAGGAGCACGAGCATAAAAATTTCATGTTATTTTCTTCTCTAAATTTTGAAATTTGAATCACGACATGTTCGTGTGATGGTTTTGATCATAGAATCCCATGCACCAGGGTAGAAAAACAAAAATTTTGGTGGCATAGAAATATGTTGGCACGTTCATAGTAATTTTAAGTTCCATGGTTCACATCAAGTTTGTGTGTTGGCTCTGTTTGTATAAACTCATGTAGTCATGTATAAATTCAAAAAGTTGGTGGTATCTGATGACGCAATCAAAGAAAGATCAAGCTACTCACTTTTTCACTAGAATTTGAATTTTGAGTCTGATCGGCTCACATGATACAGTTTATCATAATTTTGATATAGATGGGTATAAATACTAAAAGTTGATGACATAGAAACTCATTAATCATCATCATGGTCGTAGAAAATTTCAAATTCTAGAGAAAAGCAAGGAATAACTATAGTCAATTTTCATGTATATACAATATAGTAAGTGTGAGTATAAAAAGATCAAGATGTTCTATGCTTCTATAAAATTCCTAGGTTCCTAGTTTATACTTGGTTTGATAACATGATCTAGAAATGTGATAACCTAGGTTCCTAGGATGAAGGAAGCCGACTGGGGAGTTGAATAGTCATTTCTAAAACTAATTACAATTCCTAGTTGATAAAGACAAATAAAACTATCGGCCAGACAACAATTTCGCCAATCTAATCCTAGGTCAAGGTTTGCATATACTAGGGTTACTGAAAGGACCGTGACACCTAAGACGGGGTGAATTAGGAAACTTAAAACTCTATTTCTAACTTTGGCCTCTTCTTCTAACCTTAGCAAAACCTATGCAATTAAGTAAACTATCTAAATATGCAACTACGGTTTGGCTAGTGTGTTGCAATCTCTACCGCAAAAGAGTTATGCAACCTAGGTTCCAATCCTATCAACTAGCCTACCAACTAAGCTAGGAAAGGTAAATCACACTACCAAGATTGCAATGTATGAGGTCGAGTGGCACGGTGAGGAAGCAAGTGAATACTTCTGATAATGTTTTGAAAATGCTACTAAAGGTGTTGGTCGTCTCGTTGGAGACCCTAAGAAGTTAGCTATTTGAAAAAGGTTTGGTTTTATACTCACCAAAGCCCTGTGATGGGCACGAAAGAGATGCCACCAGAGGTTAGCTACAATGATCTATATAGTCGAATCGGTCTGAACATTGCTAGGGCACCGAAGTTGTAGGGCGGCACACCGGAAGTGCCCACCAGAGCTTCAGTACAGATGTTGTTCTTGCTTAGTTTTTAGAAGCAACACCTTATGTTCTGGTGCCACCGAAGATTAGGTACAGTAGTTGTCGGACATACTAGAGAATTCAAAAGAGCTCACCGGAGCTCCCCAGTGGTGTACCGGAGAGTGAATGCAGTGAGCACCTGAGAGGCATCGAACCTGCACCACATTTCTCTGGAGGCTCACTGAAGTGCTAACGACTAGTTTTGAGAGCTATTGAGATGACTGTTGGAAAGCTTCGATGTGAGCACTGCGGTGTTCTCCACTGCACTTGTTTTCAGTGAAGTAAAAGGGTAACAACTAGTTTTTTGAGTGGGTTTATAAATAGAGGGTGTGGTCACATTTTTCACAACTCTTGGCACTCCCAACTGATAACCACACATATTAGAGCTCAAAAAACCCCTCCACTCACATTTGCTAGTTGAGATTGCATTGTGTGAGATTGGACTGATCTAGTGCATTTGCTTTGAGAGTTAGCATCTAGTGGCACTAGTGGATCCTCTTTGCTATGGATTTCTTGTTGCTCTTGGTGGTTGCCACCACATAGATGGCTTGGAGCATCGGTTTCTCCGCTGAGCACTCAATTGGACATTGCAATGGGCTCCAGAGGTGATTGTTTCCCTACCAGAGAGGCAAAGAGCAATTGGCAGTGATATGTACCCAGGGTACCTCACCGCACAGAAAACAACTCAAATTGGATGGGGTACACCAAGCGGCTACATGAGAAGCCTAAACTAGAGGGGGGTACATCATCTACTTAGAATACAAGACATAGCAAGATGTACTTAAAAACTAACTCTATCCGATGGATTTCCTTGTAACAAACTAGGAAACCTTCATGTAAACCAGTCAAGACTATATCTATAATCCCACCCAATCCCCTGAACTATATAAGGTGGGGTAGGGTGCCCTCGATTGATACTTTAATGCCATCTAGGCAATTTGGCTCACATAGCCATCAGCACCCCTGTAAACACAAAGCATACAAGAGATAAGATAGCTATTGTTCTCCACTGGACATAGGGTACCCGTACCCGAACCCGTATAAATCTATGTCCCGTGTGCTACCCACTTGATTCCGTGTGCGTGATTTGTTGATCTATATTGCCGGAGCTAATTCCTTCGATAGCAACTATAGTAGGTACGAGACTTGTTGGAGTAGCTTGTCATCGAGCCGGCTCATACATAAGCATTCACGTCGGAGCCAATCTTGAGATGTTGTCGAGCTTTAGAACAGCGGTGATCTTTGGACTCACCAAGCCACTGAACTACAAGGATATATCTTATATTCAACCTCTTCATGTGATTCAATCTCACTATTTTTTGTGATGAAAGAAGAATTATGTTAGATAATAGCTGAGTACATCAACATGTTAAAGGCACTTTGGATTACACAAATATTCAGAAACTGATTTTTATCTAAATAGTACCCACGCTGTGGATAGCTCCAGATATCAAAACCAAATCTATATGATGCTTTGTAGTATGGATGACCGTATAAGCAAACATTCGGCAAAAGGCTTGAGAATAGATGCCCAATAAACGACGACCAACATTCATGTAAGCGGAGTTGAGAAACTTCTTTCTGGTATCTTCCTTCTCTCTACCACCGAAGAATGAGGAAGACTGATTTGAAACTTAGGAAGACTGATCTGAAACTTATTCTCCCTGGTCCTTCATCGTGACCAAATATAACCACAATAAAACGGAGAAGAGACCGGAGAAAATTTTTCCATAGCGGCGACACCATCTCCGCCTTAATGTCGCTGTTCGGAAATAAAAAAAACTCCATGTCGTCATACCGGAGAGGATGCTGACGCCGTAGCCGCCATGGAGAAAATGATTCCACCCTGCCCTCTCGCCATTGCCGGAGAGGATGAGGAGGAGATAAATCTCTAAAATCAAGATACTAGGCATGGAGAGACCCTAACCCTAAGGATTCGATCTACTGAAAAAACTTATTAAAAACGATGGATTCCCACTCCCTCGAGAGAGGGAGGGGGACTAGCGGTGGTGGAGGTGGGCGGCAGCGGCGGCGCTCCAAGTCGCGAGATGCGAGGGTTTGGGGCGACCTGGATATCACTTCGTTCAATCTCTCTACTTGTGCCTTACTTTTGTGCTGTTACAATTCCTAGATATAGTAGGGTTTGTCAACCTAGGGTGTTTGCCTAGCTAGTTTTACCTTCCTAGTGACATAGCCTTACTCACGTTCACTAGTTTGTGTAATTGTTCACCCTAAGCTAACAAGATATTAACTAGAATAGTGCTTATTAGGGCCTCTGTATCTCGGTTTGACTAGTGTTGTTTGTAGAAATTCTAATTTATATGGGTGAGCTCAGGTGACCATCCAACAAATTGTATATCATGTTGCAACGTACGGGAATGTTTAGTTTTTTAAGAAATATCGACACTAAAAGGGATATTTTCTTTTTAGAAGTTAATCTTCCTACAGTTCTGAATCATTGTAAGAAATTAGAATTAAATCACTAACTGAAATAAATGGAGGAGGCCATGGCCATGCGGTCATGATCCAATGTGTATCAGCGGTTACTTTTCAGTTTTCAGCACTTGGAGGCATGGAGCATGGACTACAAGTCTACAACAGAAGTGTGTATACGTCCTTCTCTTGGAAATATTTCACGTGAATTCTATATGAAACCGTTCAATTTCCACATGAATTGCTCTTAAAAGCAGACTCTGTTTTTTATATATAAAAAATAGAAATCCAAGTAGACGTGTGATATTCCTGCATTTCGACGGCATGAAATGGCATTCTGGTTGCAACTAGCACTGCCGTAAACTACAATACTACGTAGTGGCAATGTTGGATTCACAAATGCATACGCGTCACCATAATAAAAATTCTGAAATCTGAAACTCACGCCAACATCCAGTAGCATGAAATAAGATTTACTGATTTAAGTCCGCCGCTAGAACTTCTCATTTATCTAGTACCATAGTGAAAATGTACATATTCTAGTCAAAACATAGCCATACATGACATTTGGAGCGGCATACTAAGTAGACTGTACACATCTCAACATTCTGGGCTACCTTACATACCCAGAAACAGATGGAGCGATGGGGGCTTCAGCACACAAGCATGGAAGAAGCCAAGCCAGACGGATCATCACAGATTTCAGTACCCATAGAACGTTGCCATACAAGAACTCTCGTTCAGCATAAATCATGGATCCGGAAGCAAAGTGACTCGGATACAGCTTGCTCATCCTTTTGGTAGTACTTATCCAAAAACAAACCCTTTTAGTAGTATTGTGGCAAAGATAGATTCATCATCATCATGCAACCGTAGGATATGGAGGTTAAAGAAGTCCCAGTTGGTCAAGATCAGCCTCTGTAACATTAGGTCCTAAGGCAACAGGCTGACGCTCGATCTCGTCCAACTGTTGGGAAGCAATATCCTCATGTTGCATAACCAGGAATCTGCTCATTCGCTCAAGGAGCTGCACAGCCTTTCTTTTCCCCCTCTCTGTGCCATTCAGGGCCAGTTCCCGTAGCGGAACCATGATGCCGCACTCCTGTGCCCGAGCTAAATGCACGTTATGCACAGACAGGTGCAACATCACAGCTGCAGCATTCTCCCTATTCCTCGGTGACCCACTTCCAATCATCTCCACAAGCACGGGAACAGGCTCTGCTGCCCCGATCGCAGCCTTACCCTCAGGATGGCTGGACAGTATCGAGAGTATCGCCATAGCCTCATCCAACAGAGCACCAGTGGGGTTTGTCACGAGCCCCATGATGAGTGGCACAAGGCCAGCTCGTATAGCACGGCCCTTGTTCCCTTGGTAAATACACAAGTTGAATAGAGCAGCTGCCGCATCCTTCATCCCACGTGGGCTGCCCTCACTTAGCAAAACTACAAGGGCAGGGATAGCTCCTGTTCCCCCAATTGTTACTTTGTATTCATCAACCACCGACAGGCTGAAAAGGGTGGCTGCAGCATTCTCCCGTGCCTGCATGCTTCCATTCTTCAGAACATGAACTATGCCCGGGACAGCACCAGATAATATGATGCTAGACTTGTTATCCTCATGTATAGAGAGGTTCAGAAGTGCAGTCACAGCATGTTCCTGAGTCTGCAGATCAGATGACGACAGGAGACTCAATAGTAAGGGGATGGCACCAGCCTCAGCAATGCAGATCCGATTATTTGCATTCCGCTTTGCTAGGAGCCGGAGCTCTGCAGCAGATGATCTCTGTTCCTCAGGATCTGCAGAGCATAACTTGGAGAGAAGAGCATCGATGATAGCACGTTCACTCGGAGAGCATGAAGATGTGGGTTTGTCAGGCTGCGTTGAGCGCTTCGGTGGATCAATCCCGTTGGCCTCGCACCACTGCGCAATAAGACTTCTAAGAACATAGTTTGGTGTCAGTGTTGTGTTTGGCATCCTCTGTTGAGTATTTGGACAAGTATGATGCCCAGAAGCTAGCCATTTCTCGATGAATGTCCGCTCATATGTCTGAAAAAACACAAACATACAAGTATCTCATATGATGTATTGAAGTTGCCTTGTACTTGAGTATGAAAAAGTAGAATCAGATGTAGGCACCTGGCCAGTAGCAACAATAACGGGGTCTTTCATCAGCTCAAGAGAAATTGGACAGCGGAACTCATCAGGAATGTTTACAGGTCTTGGCTGCCCGTTGGAATCCATTAGCTTGGTAGTCACCGGCGGGCCCATTTCAGGGTTCTGAGTTTGCACAAAGTCCTTGATCTTCTTCAATAGCATTGACATCTTTTCAACGTGTTCTCCAGGATCGTTACCTCCACCAGATGCCACCATCTCATGCAAAGCAAGGGATTCTTGTGTGAGATCAGTGATGGTCATCAGGTGTAACTTTTTTGACAATCTTCCAAGGATATCCAATTCAGCACTTGGGTCATGGCTCTTGTTATACAGCGAAAGTAATTCATTGTAGAACTCATCATCAGGCATGTCAACCCGTTCTTTGGCTCTTTTGAGCTGTACATGCACTAACTCAACCTACAGAGTGATTTGGCTAAGCATCTACTGGATTTAAGAGATTAACATAAACCACAAATGATTCTTTTCAGTTGTGTTATTCACATTACCTGCTCTCTAACTTCATCAGATATATCCAATTTATCGTATGGAAAATCACACAAGGCTTGCTCCAGCTGAGCAATTGATTCATGAAACTTCTTCATTACTTTATCCCTATCAAGGACCTACAATCACATACCAAAAGTATACAAAAAGGTAATTTAACCAACTTATTGGAACTTGGGAGACACAAAAAGAAGATTAAGTTATGTTCGGAAAAGTATGCTCATGAGAAGATGAACTATACATGTGTCACAGGTTATTGCAACGTCAACGAGGAATAGATATTGTAAATAAAATGTCAAGAACATAAATATTTAAAGTTGTATGATAAACAATACAAGAACTCTGCAGTTGAAAAAGCAGATAAAATAAATAGATAATACTTTTGGCTATCTTCTTACTGTAATTCTAATATATGTTAAAACATTCTAAAAGCAATGGTGCAGCACAGAGCTAGGAAACTAGTCCATATTTTTACACCATACAACTCAATAATCTTCAAGTCCAAACTACAATAAAACATTAAAGGACCATCAATAAAAAATTAAAAGGGGATACCCATAAGTCAATCAGAAGCAAATGCGTTGAAATAAATTGTCAACAAAGGCAAACGAATTCAGATGATCTATCAGTCAAACCATTAAGATGAGTAATCCTTGTATGCCATCAAAACTTATATGATCCTTTCCATGCCATTGAAATTTGGTGTTCCTTGAGTGCCACTACCTCTGCCACTGGATTCTGTTATGGTAACTTGGAAAAATGGGGAGAGAAAACTCAATCCCTCACAAGGTGTGTTGTCACATTATTACATATATATGGTCATTGTCTAATTGCTTGGCCCAAAGTTTGCCGTTCAAAAGAGCTTGGTGGACTTGGTATTTGTGGTCTCAAATCACTTGGGTGAGCATTACGAGATGATTGTGGCTGCAAAAGACAAATCCTACAAAGCCATGGTCGACTTTCACAATTCAGAAAAAGAAAGACCAACCTAAGAGGAACTAGGTGTTATTTTATTAAGAGGAAACAGGCACCCAAATTCACCTCGACGAGGACGTGAACCTGGGTGGTCTGGGTATAAATCCACACCCTTGACCAACTGAGCTAGCTCAGCTTCCTGACTTTCACAATTCAATCAAGTAATTGTGTTCAATCTCTCTTTTCCATGGCAGATTGGCAGTGATTACAGAAATTGGGGACGGTGCCAACACTATCTTGGGAAAGACAGATGGCTTCTTGGGCACGTCTTGAGGACTTTGGCCCCTCGATTATATATTTTGGTGTCAAAGAAAAGAGCCAATAAGAGATCAGTGATAGAAGCCCTCACAGGCCACCAATGGATTGCTGATATTTAAGGTGCCTTTCAGTAGGTGGCTAGGTGCTATAGCAGATTTCCTCAAGCTATGGGATTTACTTTCTGGAGTCCAGCTCCTAGTGTCATGGACAAGCATGTGTGGTGTCTCTCAAGTTCAGGCCAATATACAGCTAAGTCAGCTTATGATGCTCTACTTCAAGGTGCTGTCTCTTTTGGTCCTTGGGAACGAATTTGGAAGTCATGGGCTCCAGCAAAATGCCGCTTCTTCCTATGTCTTGTGGCTCATAATTGCTGCTGGACAGCATATTGGTTGGCACAGAGGGGCCTTCTTCATCATGAAGCATGTCCTCTTGTGACAAAGAACAAGAGACCGTCCAACATCTCTTGGTTACTTGTGTTTTCGCCCACCAGTTTTGGTTTTTATTACTACAGAGGGTGGGCCTTGCTATCCTTTCAACTCGACCATGGAAACTTCTTTTGATGATTCGTGGTGCAGGGCTAGTTCAGCTGTGAGTGGTCTATTCAAAATTTATATCATCCTGGGTGCATGGAGTATTTGGAATGCGTTTTTAATGGTGTTGCCCCAAGGATCTCCACGGCCCTCACTTCTGCTGGTGAGGAGTGCCAGATATGGAGTGTGGCAGGAGGCAAGGGGCTGTCCATTGTCACAGCCTCTAGCTCAGATAGCTAGGCTCTCTAGGTCGGGTCCCTTTTTTTACCTTCTAACCTTTAACGAACGCAAATGTAATCTGTGTTTTTGGGGTGTTTGGGTGTGTTGTAAGTCTCTTCTTTTAATGCAATGACGCAGCTCTCTTGCGTGTTTGAGAAAAAAAAAAACATATATATATGGTCCTAGAGCCCAAGCTAGGTTCGGTACATAAGACAAGAGTCCAGACCCTAGAAGGTTTACTAGTTCTAGCACAGCACATCATCCAACATGTTACTCTAAGCTACTTTTAGAACTAGTTACATGTCAGTATTATGAAAAAATGACCAAAGTGCCCCTAGCAATTATTCTCTCGCATGTCTCCCATTCCCCAACCGAGTGCAGCTGCAGCAGCAAGTCTGATGCTGCCAAGCTCCTCTCTGCTGTCACACTACTGTTCTCATCTACCTGCCCAATCAAATCGAGACATGGCTGCCCGTGTCGAGCTCTCCACTTCTCCCACTATTACAGAAGCTTGCTGGGCTCACACGTCCATCAATTTTGATCTCCTTCTGCTCATACCTCCAGTGCCCCGATGGCACACGCTGTGCCAGTGCCACCTGCGCTCACAAACAAGTGCCATGCCGACTGACTTGCCACACACTTGAAGCCGCAAGTTGCTGCAGCAAGATCTGATGATCACCACCTGAAGCTGCCTGACAGTCGCCGTGCAGCAAAAAAAACTTTCTCCTCGCGGCTGTGGCCCCAGCGACAAAGACAAATGACGCATCATCCAGCTGTTGCCACCGAGCTGGGTGAGGCTCCGTTTGCCCACAATTGCCGCTGAATTTTCGGTTCAAATTCTTTGTAGGGAGAAGAATTAACTGAAGCCATCAAATTTTCTAAATCTTAAAAGATCCTAGATTTGACTAAATGAAAATTTCAGGAGTATGACTACAATTCACTAAAACCCTAAACTATATACTTAAAAATTGGATATGGTAATATGATCAGTAAACAGTCCCAGAATTTTCAATTTAACAAGACCCTATGATTTCCACTTGGCGAACTACATTCATTGGTGAAAGGAACTAGTAATGGCTAATGACAGATGAATCATGCAATGAAGGATTTAAGGTAACATTTCTAGATTTCAGCAAGCTAACTACCAACCAAATTTGACCAGAACCACAGGAGGAATCAGTCCACGCGTGTATGTCACAGAACCAAGAAAGTAAGACCTCCCCTGGAAGTCTTTGACATGTTCATCTCAAGTTCAAGACGACAAGTTTGCCACTTAATCCCAAATTCTTAATGAACTGACCAAAGCCAAACAATACGAATTGCTCACCAATAAAAGATCAAAACTTTGACCATAAGACCAAGCTGATAATTTGAAAACTGTCTGCTAAGCCTAGCAAACTAGGCCACAGAAGCAAGGAATGATCATATCGCCGAACGAAATCATCCTCAATTAATTAAAACGATGACTGGTCCCCAGAATGCAATTAAAAGAGACAAATTACCAATCTGAATAATCCAAACACCAGCCCAATCCAAGAGCAGGAACAACTTCGATACTGAAATGGAACGCAGCTAAAGCTAGAACCTCAACAATATATATTTTTTTATTGAAATAACATCCACAGCAAAGTATACGCCGTATAAGATAGCGGTAGTTGCTATGGTAATACGGAATAGGAAGGACAGGAGGCTCAAAATCAGGATTTTGATTCAAATATCTAGATCTACACACTTGATACAAAGCGAGTAAGCTTAAGGGTGTAGTTTTTATCATAAAAAGGAGAGAGATAATACTAAAAGGCCGTAAGCTAATCTTTACTCGCACGGGCAGCCAAGCATCAGGAATCCAGCATAGATGAGCAACTAGAAAAGGCGAGAGCAGCAAGCAAGCAAGCGCGTACCAGGAAGATCCTGCTGCCGTCGCGGCCGAGCTGGAGCAGGTCAAGCGCCTCCTCCAGCGCGTCGGCGAGCGGCACCAGCGCCCGCTCCTGCTCCTCCTCCTCCGCGGGCCCCCGGCGCGCCTCCCGGAGCTCCTCGGCAAAGGGGCCGAGGAGCCGGATCCGCCGCGACAGCGCCAGCAGCTGGCGCCTGTACGCGTTCCGGAACTCCCAGCCACCGGATCCCACCGCCTCCACGGCGGCGGCCACCCTCTCCGCCGCGGCCCCGCGGCCGCGGTCGCCGGCCATGGCGAGAGGGGAGGCGAGGCGTGAACCGGACCGCGTCCTCCCGCGCGGCCCCAGCTAGTGCCTAGTGCTAGTGACTAGTCAGAAGGCGAGGGGTAGTGGCAGGGGCGGTAAATAGGGGCGGGTGGGGCCCGCGGTCGTGTCAGCGTCGCGGGCGGGACGGGCCGGGTCACGCGTCGTTGGCGTTGCCCGCACCTCCACGGCAGCTGGTCTTCCGACTTGTTTAGTTCTCAATTTAAACTCTTAAATTCTATTAAGATTCTCGTCACATTAAAATGTTGTCACATATATGGAGTACTAAATATAGATAAAATTTAAAACTAATTACACAGTTTTATTGTACTTTGCGAGACAAACATTTTGAGCCTAATTTATCAAAATTTAGACAATTTTTACCACATATAAACGAATTACTGCCGTACGCACTTAATGTGCACGATAGCCGTTCCGGAGGCCCGATTCGGAATCTAAACAAGGGCTTCGCGTCCGTCCGGTCCGGGTCGCCGCCTCGTATCGTATGGGTGAGGTGCGGTGCGGATGCACCGGCCGGCGGCCAACCGAAGCGACCGGCGACCACTGACCACGGCCGCCTTGTCGATTGTCATCGTGGAAAAGTGGGTTAAATCAGCTATGGAATGGTCTCGTTTAGCTCCTAATTTCTCCCCAAATTCTACTATGCAAAAAGGAGATTTTTCATCACATCAAAATGTCGGCAAATACATGGAGTACTAAATGTAGATAAAATCAAAAACTAATTGCACAATTTTTTTTTTACTTTGCGAGACGAACATTTTGAGTCTAATTAATCAATTTTTGGACAACTTTTTGCACTAAAAAACAAAACGCGCTACAGTGTTCCGATCGGAAAACTGTAGCGTGCAGTCCCGATTCCGGCCAACCGAATCGGGAACTAAACACGACCAATAATGGAAAGGCGGAAAATGAACAGGGTGTTCGGTTGCGGCTGATCGGTTTGTTTTACCGACCTCCTCTATTCTTATTTTTTCCTAGCTAAAAATAGAGAGCGAGTAACTCTCTCTTCTCTTCTGATATATATATCTATATCTATACATAATAATAATAATAATAATAATAATAATAATAATAATAATAATAATAATAATAATAATAATAATAATAATAATAATAATAATAATAATAATAATAATAATAATAATAATAATAAATAGGCAAAATTTCAAGTGTTTTTTTCGTCCGTCCATTTGTTTCGTCCGCCTCCCTCTAACTACTGGACGATGGAGAGTTTATTTCGTCCGGACTTATACATATATAATCCGTGCTGATACGAGTTAGAATAGTTCTCGTGTAGGGCGATACGGAGTCCGATCTGGATAAATAGAAATTCTAGTCCAAATAGATCTCTTCTATCATGAATCTTAATAGAAATCCTAAACTAAATAGGAAAGGATGTATCTATATATTTCTTTTGCCTATTTTACCTATGCCTTTCCCGAGTGGAAGAGGTGGAAAAAGACCTGGAGCTGGCGGCCATGGTTTTGGAAAAAGATACGGCCTAATGAGATGAGATCATGAGGGGAAAACAGGAAAAAAAAAAGTAAAAAGGCCACGCAAGCCAGAGCTCTGGCCGGTCACGGTAACAAGAGGAGCCGGAAAAAAGTTTGAACTCTACTCCACCCCACCTTGCACTGTTTACTGGTATTGTAGCTTACCAAATTTTTTCCCCAAAAAACTTGCGGCAGCCATAACTTCGTGAGCCATGCTTCCATATCGCTATTCCAACATAATATCAACAAGCTAGACCACGTCTACATGAAAACGGATAGAAAAAGCAGCCATGGTATTTCTTCCGTTAGTTTTGATCCGTTAATTTTAATATTTTTTCCGTCCATGTGAAAAGAGACTCGGTCAAACACATTTGCCTAGTCATGTCATGAATATATATATATATATATATATATATATATATATATATATATATATATAACAATTATTTGTTTCGGTGCATCGTCAAGTAAAAGCGATTGGAACTCACAAAATCTTAGAGCCGCCCACGCAATCAGAGCCGCTGCTCTAACTTGCTGCATGGCCACCCATCGAAGCCTCAGCCCCTGTGGCAGCGCATGTTGGAGAAGACCGGTGGTGGCGCATGCAACAGGTCGTACAACGATGGTGGCATCGCAGGAGCTGCTTGAAGAACAGTAAGCGGAGGAGGAAGCTAACGTTAGTGGCTGCAACTGTGCAGCTGGCGATGGACGACAAAGAAGCGTTATGTTGGACAGTCCGAGCGTCCATCGCGTTGGGCTGCCGGAGCCTGTTACCTCCTGCTAGCCCCTGCTGCCTCTGGGCATTACGCCAAAGCCAAGCGTGTGCACTACGGGCGCTCGACTAGTGTAACACCCAAAAATCTTAAAAGTTTGAATTAGATGAAATTTAAAGTTAAAAGAGATTTAGTTATGAGTTTAAATAGGTTAGATAATAATTAATGGGGGTCAAAGTTTAAAATATTAGGTGGAATATTTGATGATGCATTCATGCTGTTGCATTTGTTTTATAGTGTGGTGTGGTTTTGATTTTATTTGATTTGGATTTGAAAAATCTATTTAAATGGTTTAGAAAACAAATGTAAAAGAAAAGAAAAAAAAACTTACCTGCTGCCAGCGGCTTGGAGGCCTGCTCTTGCCGGCCTGTCTCTTCTTTCCCTCGCGCTGATGGGCCGTCGAAGCCGAGCCGCTTGCCCGCTCTTCCCCGTGCCTACGTGGGCCGGCCCAGGGAGCAGCCGCGGCCGCGCGTTCCTCTCTCCTGTGTCGCTGACGGATAGGACCCGCTTGTCAGCCGCTCCTTCTTCCTCATGTCGTAACCGAGCCGGTCACGAATTCAATCTCCACCGAATCAAAACCGATTTTCTCAGGATTTCGATCCAAATTGAGGTGTCCCAACCCCATATAAGCTAGAGCTGAGCCTGTTTCCTTCCGTTTTACCCAGGTTTCGAGTCGTAGCTTTGCCCTAGCCGAGCCGCCGCAAGCTCCAACGCCGTCATTGCTAGGACTCGTCGGTGGCCGCTTCAATCGCCTCAGTAAGCAAATTGGTGAGCTCGCCATCTTCTTCTCTTCCTCCCCATTCTTTTTCTTTTGAGCTGTAGTGCTTTGAATCGTGTGTTTTCGAAGCTTCCGCGAGCCGGCAATGGCGCCGCCGCCATCCCGAGCCGCATCCCGTCCTCAAACCGACGTAGCTTACCTAAATAGTGTAGATGAGTTCGCCTTGAGCTCCTGGTTCGAGTGGTGCCGGCCGCACTTCCTATTGTGGTCTAAATCGCCGATTCGATGATTCCGGCGAGGTTCCGGCCATGGCGCCACCGTGCGGGTGAGATTTCGGTGATAGCGCGCGCCGGGCCGTCTTTGGGGTTGCCGTGAGCCGTTCGTTTCCAGATCAACGGCCTAGAGTAGATGATACCCCTTCGCGGGTAAAATTGTTAAAGAGTCCCTGTGTTTTCATGAAATAGAACCCACAGTCCTTAGCGTCATTTAGGAGATACGCTTTTTAGTTCTGAAAATGTATTTCTTCTCGGTAAATCAAAAATACGTTTTCTGGTATTTACAGTTTTGCCACTCAAATTGTTTTGATCGTAAAATCTTTGTTTTAACTCCGATTTGACCCATTCAAGTTGCGTTAGGTTCGTATTTGCGAGCTCTACATGTTAGTGTAGCTATACAGTAGGTTTGAGAAATTTAATTGTTGGGTTTATATTAAAGTAATTATTTATCTAAAGGAAATCTTGGAAAATTCATAACTTTCACGTTTTAAATCTGAATTTCGTGATCTTTACGTCTGTGTGATCGTAGAAACGTGTAGAAGAGTTTTACAAACTTTTCATACTGTTTTGCTACTGTTTGTGTACTATTTTAATTATATCTTTTTGTTTGCTTCGTGTATGATTGCTCGGATGATTGTGTCTTGATGATTGTTGATCGAGTATAGACGGTGAGCAGTTTCTCGATGATCCGGAGTATTATTTTGAGCCAGATCAGCAGTATCATCAGGAAAGCTTTGATCAAGTCAAGTATAACATGGGACCATCCTTGTTACCTATTCACTGAAATTATCATACATTTGCATGTGTCTTCCTTGACAACCATAGAGATTATAACTTAGCGATTGATATCTTAATTCCTTGACACCTATGGGTTATGCATTTAGATAGCTATTGCTAGTGCTTAATTATGAACAATGATCTTGTAATTTGAATAATGGATTGAGCAATCAACTATTAATATGATTTTATTACTGTTGAAATAGGGGACTAAAGCGTGTGTTGTGTTGTTTGTTTGACGCTCTAGTTACTCTCCGTAAGGACTTACCTGTAAGTGATAACCGGGATTGACAGTACAGCTGTGAGGGCTATATGGCTCTGGCTTTAGTTGTTTAAAGGACCTTTTCTAGCTTGTTAGTGGTTACCTTAAATGGCGTAAGAATGGCTTGCCATGCTGGGTGTAGGACAGCCTCTAGTCTTATGAGTATAGCCGTAAAGGAAGTGTGCCATTTGAAAAGGGGGTTCCTACATCTGCCTGCCGAGTGAATCTAATAGCCCTGACTTGTTAGACGAACCTTTAAGTGGCTTTATATGATTTCTGGTGTTTTAGGGAGTCGTGGACCCATGCATTTGAAAGTTATGACTCATAGTGAAAGTGTACACATCTGCGCAGAGTTTAATAAACTGGTATACTAGCCATGCTGACGGATACTAGCGGCCTTGGGGATTCTTACAGAATAGTTGATCACCATTGTTATATCATGCTTAATTATTATTGTTACTATTATGCTCATATTAATGCTATTCATTATCCTTATTACAATTGATCATTGATTCATTAATGGGAAGTGGTTTATCTTGATGCTACTCAATTGTTAATTATATGATAATTAAAAGCTAAATGCAGTCAAACAGTGTCTAGCCTTTTGAGCCTCATGAACCCCATGATATATTTGCGGAGTTCGACATGAACTCACTCTTGCTATTTCCACCGTAACAGATGAAGAATACGATGATGATTATCGAAACGAGTACTAGTCTTGGTGTCAACTAGTCAACCGTGTCCCTGTGTTGGAGTTTCCGCTGGAGATCTACTACTAGTTGCTACAATTTATTGTATAAGACTATGTGTTAAATATTTATTTGCTATGTAATAAGCACTGTGATGATACTATATAATTTGTCTACTTATGTGTGCGACCGTTTCCTGGGGCGCACATGAGTCTTTTATGCATCCTATTTTTGTTCTTAAAAATGGGTATGACAGATTGGTATCAGAGCCGTGTTGACTGTAGGACGCAAGCCTAGTTAGAATGGTCGTCATTAGTGTCTATGCTTCACCTATTTCATGCTTAATTCTTTCACCTTGATAAATGCTAAATTTTTATGCTTCTTCTATCTTATTCTATTGTGAAAATATATTGATTCTATCTAATCTATGTCAAAATTCTCGTAGATGCCTTCTCATCCTCGTATGTCCGTTGCTCAGTACGTTGGTCGCTTCAAACCCCAGGAACCCCATGTTGATGGTGACCAAGAGATATCGGATGCTGAATCAAGAGTGGGAGATACTTCAATAGAGAATTCAGTCATGGGATGAACCACGAAGCTTCACATCATGGTTCCTAAAGCTGATGTTTTCTTCCATGACATACTGGCAAGAACTTTGGATAATTATTACTATGATTGAGAAGCTAAGTTGGAGTATCGCTGCAAGGAGTACAGTCATCCATTGATGGGCTCTTACTGGGAGACTGAGCTATGGGTCAAGACAATGGATCCTACCACTAAGGAGCCTAAGGTGGAGTCAAAGTTCTTCACCCAAGTGAGCCGGGCAACTGTAGAAACAAGTATGGAAGATGTCGCCTACAATGCGTTTGTCTACTACCATGGTCTTCGCTCGGACAAGACGTTGCAGGGTGCACTTCGGCATTTTCCCTGTCTCTTACATGACAAGGATGTTTGGACCGTGCCGCTCGCTGATGATTCATCCTTGACCTTACAAGCCACAGTGGGACTAGTTCATGAGTTGGGCCTTCATGAGGCGGATTTGAAAGATGAGTTGCTAAAGGAAAAGAAACAGAAAGAGCAAGCTTATAAGGAGATCGATGAACTAAGGGCTGCGCTAGGGCTTCCCAAGAATTATGAGAAGCTCAATTAAAGAGGCAAAATTTCAGGCTATTTTTTTTCAGCTGAGGACTCTAAATAAAACTCTTAATCTATACCTAATAATAAAGAGATAAAATTTCAGGCTATTTTTTCGTCTATCCATTTGTTTGGTCTGTCTCCCTAACTACCGGACAATGGAGGATTTTTTTCTATCCGGATTTATATATATAACCCACACTTATAAATGTTAGAATAGCTCTTGTGTAGCGCGATACAGAGTCCGATTCCAAAACATATTGGGCCACGTATATGATTCGGACTCATAAGCTGCCAAATAAATATTCTCCTCCTACACTATTCCTTTTTTAGATTTTTTTTCCTCCGTGTCTGGATTTGGAGTCCATCACCGTAACGGAGTACATGACTATTTCTTTTTTTTTCCAATGTGATTGTTACTTTTCTCCCTTTAGCACGCCTTGTCCAACTTTGTTTTTCTATAGATTTGGTTTTTTATTTCTTATGCTTCTATACACGGAGTATTGCGGAGGAAGGTGATGGACCGTTCACGCCTGGGTGAGATTGATTTTTGTTTAATTTGCTAGCTAAAGCCCAACCCGTCTCAACATCGAGGCACAATAATCCAGTTTTATATTTGAGTATATACATGACGTGAGATTCTGGATTTGCTTAAGTGTTGATAGCAAAAGGTGATTGGTACACTCCTAAGTTATGGCAAGATGTATGTTGATCATGATGACTTGGTGCCATGCTTGGAGAAGAAGAGGAGATGGAGTGCAATCCTATGGAGCTCAAGATAAAGATATATATAGGTTTTGCTTTTGGTGATCAAGACACCATAGAGGGTGTGATCACACTTAGGATCGATAGCCGTACTATAAAGAGGGAAATTTCTGGGGCTATTGATCACTTAAGTGCCACTAGATGAATATTCATTTGCATATGCATTTAAATCTAGTGAAGGGCTAACTTATCGCCTCAAAAATGATTGTGAAAATGCTAACACATATGCACATAGTGATGTACATTTTGTGATGTTAGCACATTTGCGAATGTGGTGGTGTTTGAGCGGTAGAGAGGGGTTTGGGTTCCTCTCTCCCTCCCGCCGAGCTTACGAGGCGGGATTCAGCGTTTTTTGTGGAAGTGAAACGCCTATTTTCCACTGCGCCGGACACGAAGAAACGGAGGCGAAAGGGAGTCACTGGGGTGACCGGACGCGCGACCAGACGCTGGATCGGACGCGGCTGGCGCGTCCGGTCAGCTCATCCCGCGTGCAGAGGCAGCGCGTGCACCGGCATGTCCGGTCGGTCACGGGACCAGCACGTCCGGTCAAGCTCTAGAGAAGTTGCAAAACACGCGAGGTCGATCGGACGCGGTGGCGCGTCCGGTCACGATCAACCGGACGCGTCCGGTCGTGCGTGGGTGCTTACTGGAATCGACCGGACGCTGGCACTGTGGCGTCCGGTCAGTTCAAGTGGCGCGTCCAGTTGCGTGGTCAGCAACGCGAATCAGCGGCGACAGGACGTTGCGACCGCGTCCGGTCAGTTCGACTGATGCGTCTGGTCAGTACGCAGGCAGCGGCAACTTGTTCCTAACGGCTCTATTCTTTGGGGCTGCTTATAAATACTTGTTGGCCGGCTCCTAGAGGGAGCTCTTGGACATTTTAACTCTCTAACATCCTCTTGAGCTGAGCACATCCCCTCTCACTCATCTTCCTTGCTTGATTGATAAATCAAAGTGAGTTTGAGTGATCTCAAGTGCATTTGCTTGTGAGTTTGCATCTAGTTGGCACTTGGGTGAGCATTGGCTGTGGGATTCTTGTTACTCTTGGTGGTTGCCGCCACCTAGATGGTTTGGAGGCAGCGAAGGAGTTGTGGCAAGAGTGGTGCTTGTTCTTGGCCACTTCCCGGTGATTTGTGAGGGGTGTTGTGCCTTCCCCGGCGAAGCGCCAAAGACAACTCTAGTAAATTGCTCATGTCATTGAGTTACCTCACTTGCGGTAGATTCTTGCGGTGCTCTTGGGGAGCTTGGCTTTGGATTGTCAATTAGCCGTCGAACCACGAAGTGGTGGTTGACACAACGGGGATGTAGCATGTCGGCAAGCACATGAACCTCGGGAGAAAAATTGTGTGTCACCTTTGTGATTGATTTCTTAGATTTCTCCCGGTGATTGGTCTTCATATTGTTGTGATTGGTTCATCCCTCGACGTGGCGGTATAAAGATCACTTACCTCTCTTTTACATTCCGCAAACTAGTTTTAACAAGCTCTTTAGTGTAATTAGTTTTGAGAGCGTGTATTTTCTTTGCTAGTGTAGTTTGTCTCCTAGTTGAGCTCTTTAGTGTAGCTAGCTTGTGAGAGCTCGTAGTGAATTGTTGGATAGGTGGCTTGCAACCCTTATAAAGCTAGAGCTAATTCGCATTTTGCCATTTGTTATACTAATCTTTTGCTCTAGTGAGTTTATAGAATTTTTAATAAGTTATTCACCCCCTCCTCTAGTCATATTAGGATCTTTCACGAGCATCGCTGACCATTCGCTTTCTCAATAGCTAAAGCGCTTCTCTTTGCTGAGTCCAGTTTAGATTCAAGTTTGGTTTGCATATGTGTAGGTAAATTTCCCATTATCCGTGGTTGGTTAGGACTTTGGACTATGAAAAACTTTGTTTATTAGAGAAGGATTCAAGGGTGCAACGAACTCATCATAAAGGAAAAAACAAATCGGATTAGGCCACAGAAAAAAAAGAAAACGGGATAGAATCTGAACAGGAAAAGATAAAAATAAATACTAGAGATAATCCTTGTCCGTCACTTTTATTTAGTCTTCCGTTATGCAGTGGAGACAGTACAATCTGTACAGTTAATTAAAGCTAAAGCATACCAAGTAAATAAAAAAGTAGCTAGAAGATAAGAAGGAAGGAAAAATCGATTAAAACTCCAAATCGAATCAAGCACAAGAATTTCCTCTGAATTTGAGTATGTTTCCTATAAAAGAGCCCTCCTCCGCTCGCAACCCATATATAATAAATAAATAAAATAGGCAGCGCACATATGTAAAGCTGGAAATTTTGAGCGCTAAGCAGTTGAAACTCCAATCTATGGGCTAGAGTCGTGGCTCCTTCATAGTAGGCCCGGGCACAGTGCGACTTGCGCGAGATGCTGAAACGAAAACAAGGGTCACTGCTACACAAATGTCAGGACACGCTCCATCGTGTGGTGATCTCCCTAAGGCCGCGTTCACTTCCCCCTCCCAACCCAAAATATTTCCTCTTACACACATCACATCAAATCTTTCGACGCATGCATGGAGCATTAAACGTAGGTAAAAAAGATAACTAATTGCATAGTTTGTCTGTAAAGTTCGAAACGAATCTTTTGAGTCTAATTAATCCATAGTTGAACAAATTTTACCAAATAACAACGAAAAGTGCTACAGTAACTTTTCAGCTACTTTTCGCGAAGTGAATACACCCTAAATAACGATGAGCCAGGATCCACGCCCCTGCCACTCCACGTGTGCTTCCACTTGATGGCTTGGCGCTAGGTACCTGTATGCCAGCGCGGATGCTCACACGGCATGGTGGCAGGATTCACGAGGCGTCGACTATGGTGTGCACCAAATTTAAGTTGCGGAGTGGGGAGAGAGAAGAGAGTTTATAGGGAGATCTATAGATAAGTAGATATATATAGAGAGAGCTTGGAAAGGACGTAAGAGTAATGGTGTGATAGAAGAGACTATAAAATTCCATATACAACATCCAAAGTTCCTCATATTGTTTGTATAGAAACAAAAGTAGTAATAATAGTCCCCATCCTTGTCACTCTCTCCACATATATCCCAAAATCTAATATTTTCAGGTTCGAGAATGCGTGGTTGCTTAATGATTCATTCCTACCATCCATACTCCCGGCTTGGCAACAGGCTCCGCCACGCGTTGACGCAGCAGGCAATCTCGCTGCTAGGCTCAAGTCGGTAAGAGCAGCGGCAAGGTTCATCATAATAAACTAACATTCTTGTTCTTATTTTTTTATTAACCTTTGATAACTTTTTTTTCTCCCGTTGCAACGCACGGATATATTTGCTAGTAATAATAGAAAAGGATAAAAATTATATTTTTTATTTTGCACCGCTTTCTTTATTTACGTACGAGTTAGAATAGCTCGCATCTAAATAAATATGGAGTACGAATCCTAGTCTAAATAGACTCCTAGTACTAAAGAGGCAAAATTTCTTGCCAATAAATTTTTTCTTCCAACTAAGACAACGACTCTGTTTCAGTTTATGTTTTTCCGTTTTAATGTCTGAGTCCTAATCTCCGTTCCGAATCGCTCGCCTCAGTCCAAATCAGATACGTCACCTCCAGCTCCAAGGCAAAGGCAGGAGGCGCACATTTATAGATAGCTCACGGCAACTATGTTAGCCTACTATTTAAATAAATAATAATGATCATTTTTAATGGTCATTTATTCTCTAAAATATCATATATAGGCTGGAGCAGCGTGTTCATACAAGTACAAAGTTTGAATAGAATATAAAACGTTTCTATGTTCCATTACTCTTTTCGGTACTCTTAAAAATTAGAGCAGTTTGTCTACATATGTCATATGATCTACTAGGTGACTGAGAATCTATACATCCCATTACAACTACTATGTATTCCTATATATATTTTCTAAAGCTTAAAACAAAAAACCGACACTATACGCGTAAAACAAGTTATGAGAAAAACAAGTAGCCTTAAACTACTTGAATTCATCACTTTACTTTAATTGAGTATTTTCTTATACAATTAAAATCCATAACAACGCATATTTATACCATCTATTTTTTTTCTAATATTAAAGTATGAATCGTTTTCATGGTCCTTTTTACCAATTCTGTACGAGTTCAAGTAGTGTGACTTTTTCTTATAGAATTAAAATCCATAACAATGCACACTTATGCCATCTATTTTTTATAATATTAAAGTACGAATCATTTCCATGATTCTTTTTTCCCCATCCTGTACGAGTTCAAGTAGTGTGACTGAAATAAAATCTTAATATCAATTGAGAAACATAACATAATAATTAATCTAAAATCCTCTCGTGTCTAATGTATCAATAGATTTTCGAGCCACAAACAATCATGTTATAGATTCTAAATCCCGTTGCAACGCATGGACATTTTTGCTAGTAATAATAAAAAGTCATAATTTCAGCTTTTTTTTCATCAATCCATTTTTCTTTGTCGGTCTCCATCTAACTATCGGACAAGATAGTCATAATTTCAACTATTTTTTCATCCATCCATTTTTCTTTGTCGGTCTCCATCTAACTATCGGACAAGATAGAGTTTTTTTCGTCCGGACTTATATATATAATAACCCGCTGAAAGCCCAAGTTTGGTTTTGGTAATTAATGACACCAAGTTGCTAATGCCATGTGTTAAGTGTTTTTAGTTAGGCATAAGCAACTCATGTGATGAAGGTGTATGTGGCAAGGAGTGGTGGCCACAAGATCACAAAGAGATGGTGCATGGACATAAAATGATGATCATGGTGGAGATGCACATGATGATCAAGTGAAAGAGAAGGATCTAAGAGCTCAAGGCAAAGGTATAACCATAGGGTTTTCCTTTTGCCGGTCTAAGATGAGTAGAGAAGTGATTGACCGGGTTTAGGATACATGGCCGACTATCAAGAGGGGCAATCACGGTTAGTTCGAGAATCAAGTGCCACTAGATCAATGTCTTGAGCATATGCATTAGGATCTAGTAAAAAGCTAACATAACGCCTTGAGAAATGATTTATGAAATGCTAACACACATGCACATGGTGATGTACACTTGGTGGTGTTAGCACAGTTTGTGAAGGCGGTGGAGTTTAAGCGGTAGAGAGGGGTTTGGGTTCCTCTCTCCCTCCCGCCGAGCTTGCGAGACGGGATTCGGCGCTTTTTAGAGAAGTGAAATGCCTATTTTCTATTGCGCCGGAAGTCGGAAAAGAAACGGAGGCGAACGGAGGTCACAGAGATGACCGGACGCTGGACCGGACGCGGTCTCTGTATGACCGGACGCGTCCGGTCAGTGTTCAGCGTCTGTGCGATTTTCAGTTTGATGATCGGACGCGCAGCGCGTCCGGTCACTGATGACCGGACGCGTCCGGTCATCCAGGGAGCTTACTAGACTCTAATCGGACGCTGGCACTGTGGCGTCCGGTCAGTTCAACAGCGCGTCCGGTCAGTTCTCCTGAGCGAACCAGAGCGCGCGACCGGCGCGTCCGGTCCCTCACGTAGCCGGAGCGTCCGGTCAGGCGTCCAGAGGGGCAGAGCGAAGCGGAGTGACGATCGGACGCGCGGCGCGTCCGGTCACGTGCGATCGGACGTGTCCGGTCTCAACGGGAGCATACTGGAATGCGACCGGGCACGGGCACTGTCGCGTCCGGTCAATCGGTTCAGCGCGTCCGGTCACAACAACGGCTAGTTCTGACACGCACTGTTTCTTGCTGTCGTGTAGTGACCGGACGCGTCCGGTCACCCTGACCGGAGCGTCCGGTCAGTGCGTTTTTCGCTGCGTCGTCTGTAACGGCTAGCTGCGTACCCCTTCGTTATAAATAGACGTTGGCCGGGGTATGAGGATAACTCTTGCACATTTTGAGATATAGAGACATACTTTGAGCTAGAGAACAACCCCTCCACTCATCTCTTTTCATAGTTGCACATCTTGAGTGAGATTGAGTGAGATTCAAGTGCATTGCTTGAGAGTTGCATTCTAGAGGCACTTGATCTTCGAGTTGCTGTGAATTTCTTGTTACTCTTCCGTGTTTCCCGACACGATAGACGGCTTGGAGCAGCGGAGGTGATTGAGCTCACAATTGGAGATTGTTGGAGCCTTCACCAAGTGTTGTAAGGGGTTCTTGATCCTTCCCCGCGGGAGTTCGCAAATTGGATACTCTAGTGGAGCTCGTGGCTTGGAGGATCCCCATCTTGTGTGCGGTTGTGCGGCGCCCGCCGAGGGCTCGACTCTTGATAGTCGATTAGCTCGCGAACCGACAAGTGGGTGTATCGCCACAACGGGGAGTAGCTTGCCGGGAAGCAAGTGAACCTCGGGATAAATTCTTGTGTCATTCTCTTCCCGAGGATTTCTCTTGTATGATTGATTGATTGGTATTTCTCTTCTCTTCACGGCGGTATAATCACTCGAAGCTCTTCTCTCGTATTACTTCTCGTTTCTAGCTTATAGTTGTTGTTGTGTTTAGTGAATAGCCTTGTACTAGACTTGTGTAGGTGGCTTGCTTAATTAGTTAGAGCTAGTGCTTTTGCCTCGCCACCTTTCGTACTAACCCGTGGTTAAGTAATTCTTGTAGAAGTTTTAATTAGGCTATTCACCCCCCCTCTAGCCTATTTGGACCTTACAAGTGGTATCGGAGCCGAGGCACCATTTATTTGAGGCTTAACAACCTACGGTGAAAAAGAAATGGCTCAATTAAGCTTGCACATGAACAACACCAAGAAGGCACCTCACTTTGATGGCACAAATTATGCATATTGGAAGGTTAAGATGACCGCACACCTAAAGTCAATCAATAGAGAAGTGTGGAAGGTCACCGAAACAAAATTTGAGGTTGCTAATCCGGAAGCACCTACACCGGTGGAAGAGAAGAAGCTCCAATGCAATGACATTGCCATTAGTGCTCTTCATGAGGCATTAGATGACAAGACATTTGAGCAAGTGAAAAACATAGAAGTTGCACATGATGCTTGGGCCAAGCTAGAAGAAATATTTAAGGGCACCGAAGGCACAAAGACCGCTAAAGCATATATCTTGCAAGAAAAATTTTCAAGCTTCAAGATGCAAGATGATGAGAGAGTTCCGGAGATGTTTCATAGATTGCAAGTCATTGTCAATGAGCTCAAGGCACTTGGTGAGGAGGTCAAGGACAATCAATTCTCTATGAAGTTTTTGAGAAGCTTGCCCAAGAGATTTGATACATTGATCACCGTGCTAGTAAGGACTACATTGAAGGATTCAACTCCTCAACAAATATTTCAAGAGGTGATGACCGACGATTCATATAGAGAAGATGATGAGAAGGATGAGTTGGTAAAGAAGAAGAAGAAGGAAAATGAGAAGAAGGATGATGAGAAGAAGAAGAGTGTGGCATTCAAAGCCACCACATCCAAGGGCAAATCCAAGATTGAATCATCAAGTGATGAAGACTCAAGCTCTTGTGATAGTGATGACATTGATGAGAAGATGGCTCTCTTTGTCAAACAATTTGGCAAATTCATGAAGAAGAAGGGCTTTCGTGCAAGAAGGAGGAAGAACTCTTACAAGAAGAATGAGCATACCATGAGATGTTTTAGATGCCATAGCAAGGACCATCTCATTGCAAAGTGTCCTTATGATAGTGATGATGAAGATGCTATCAAGAAGGAGAGAAAGAAGCAAAAGAAGAAGCAAGAGAAGGAGAGCTCTCATAAAAGGAAGAATGATTCTCATGTTGCTACATGGGATAGTGATGATTCCTCAAGTGATGATGAGGATGACTACAAGAGCAAGAAGAAGGGACATGCTAGCATTGCCATCCAAAAGAAGGTCTCCCTCTTCGACACTCCATCATGCTTCATGGCTAAGGCCGCTAAGGTATCATCCAATGATGAGAGTGATCATGATAATGCTAGTGATAGTGATAGTGATGAAGAGGAATTCACTAAAGATGAACTAATCACTATGCTAGAAGATTGCACTCAACATTTTAAAGAATCTAGAAAGGAGTGCAAGGGCTTGCTTAAGAAAAAGAAAAACCTTATGCAAGAACTTGATGAGCTTAGGGCATCTTATGAGAGTCTAAAGGTAGACCATAAGAAGCTTCAAAAGTCTCACATTAAGCTAGAAGAAGCTCATTCCTCTCTAGTTGAAAAATATGAAAACATACCAACTAATGTTGAGAAAGCTAAAACTTGCAACATAGGCATATCATGTGATATAATTGATGAAACTTTTCATAAGCCTATTATTGTTGCTCCTACTAACCCTTCATGTAGCTCATCTACATCATCTTCATCTAGTAGTGATGGTTTCACTTGTGACTCCACACTTATAGTTGAGAATGAAAATCTCAAGAAGAAGGTAAAAGAGCTCAATCACACATTAGCTAAGGCCTATGGTGGTGAGGACCGCTTGCTTATGTGCTTGGGTAGCCAAAGAGCTTCTCTCTACAAAGAGGGATTGGGCTATAACCCCAAGAAAGGCAAGGCCACTTTTGCTCCTCACAAGACTCGTTTTGTGAAGAACAATGGTAGCTATTGCAAAAGTTGCAAGCAAGTTGGTCACATAGAGCAACATTGCATGAACAAGAAATCCAATGCAAATGTATCCTCAATCAAGTTTAATTCTTTCTATATGCTTACCAAGGGTACAAATGGTGTTCATGCTAAGTTCATTGGTGCACCATGGATAGGCTCAAAGAAGAAAGCCATTTGGGTACCAAAGAGCTTAGTCTCTAACCTTGGAGGAACCAAACAAGTTTGGGTACCTAAAAAGAATTGATCTTGTCTTGTAGGTCAATTACAAAGCCGGAGGAAGGCATTGGGTGCTTGATAGTGGGTGCACTCAACATATGACCGGAGACTCTTGTATGTTCAATTCAATTGATACAAGTCAAAATGGTGGTTTTGATGCTATCACTTTCGGCAACAACAAGAAAGGCAAGGTCAAAGGGCTTGGTAAAATTGCTATCACAAATGACATGAGCATATCTAATGTGTTGCTAGTTGAGAGCTTGGATTTCAATCTTTTATCGGTGGCACAACTTTGTGATCTTGGTTTCAAGTGCATATTTGGTAGTGATAATGTTGAAGTCGTAAGTGTTGATGGATCAAACTTGATATTCAAAGGATTTAGACATGGTAGCTTATACTTGGTTGACTTCAATGATAGTGAGACACAATTGACATCATGCTTGCTTAGTAAATCTAGTATGGGTTGGTTGTGGCATAGAAGGCTTGGTCATGTTGGAATGAAACAATTGAACAAACTTTTGAGGCATGACTTAGTTAGAGGATTGAAAGATGTCACTTTTGAAAAGGATAAACTATGTAGTGCTTGTCAAGCTGGCAAACAAGTTGGAAATTCACATCCTAGTAAAAGTGAAATGAGCACATCAAAAGCATTTGAGCTATTGCACATGGACTTGTTTGGGCCAACAACATACACTAGCATTGGTGGCAACAAGTATGGTTTTGTGATTGTGGATGACTACACTGGATACACTTGGGTGCTCTTTCTCTATGACAAGAGTGATGTTTATGATCTATTCAAGTCTTTTGTCAAGAGGGTGCAAAATGAGTTTGAGACTACCATCAAGAAGATTAGAAGTGACAATGGTAGTGAGTTCAAGAACACAAGAATTGAGGATTTGTGTGATGATTATGGTATTGGGCATCAATTCTCACCAACATACACTCCTCAATCCAATGGTGTAGTTGAAAGGAAAAATAGAACCTTGATTGATATGGCTAGATCAATGCTTAGTGAATACAATGTGAGTCATTCATTTTGGAGTGAAGCTATCAATACGGCTTGCTATTGTAGTAACCGTCTCTATTGCCATAGGAAGCTTGGAAAGACACCATATGAACTATTGAATGGAAGAAAGCCCAACATTGCATACTTTAGAGTGTTTGGTTGCAAATGCTATATTCTCAAGAAAGGCACTAGATTGAGCAAGTTTGAAAAGAAATGTGATGAAGGGTTCTTACTTGGTTATTCTACCACAAGCAAATCATATAGAGTTTGGAATCTCACAAATGGCACCTTGGAAGAAGTTCATGATGTTGAGTTTGATGAAACCCAAGGGTCTCAAAATGAAGCTCAAAACCTTGATGATGTGAGAGGAGATCAATTATCAAATGCAATGAAGAACATGGAAATTGGTGATATAAGGCCGATGCAAGTTGATGATGATGATATTCATGTGATCAACCAAAGTATGTAAATTAATACAAATCAAGCAAGCTCTAGTGGTTCTCATGATGAAGTGCAAGTTCAAGGTCAAACAAGTGAAAGCAATCAACTCCCAATACTCCAACCTACTAGCATTGCAAGAGATCATCCGTTGGACCAAATCATTGGTGGAATTCAAAGTGGTGTTCAAACTAGATCAAGATTAGCATCCTTTTGTGAGCATTACTCATTTGTTTCATTAGAAGAACCAAAGAAGATAGAAGATGCATTGAATGATTCCGATTGGGTGAATGCCATGCATGAAGAACTAAACAACTTTGCTAGAAATCAAGTTTGGAAACTTGTTGAGAGGCCAAAGAACTACAATGTGATTGGTACTAAGTGGGTCTTTAGAAACAAACAAGATCAAGATGGCATGGTTGTAAGGAACAAAGCAAGATTAGTAGCACAAGGATACACTCATGTTGAGGGTCTTGACTTTGGAGAGACATATGCACCGGTTGCAAGATTGGAGGCAATTAGAATCTTATTAGCATATGCTTGTGCACACAACATCAAGCTCTATCAAATGGATGTCAAGAGTGCATTTCTAAATGGCTACATCAATGAAGAAGTTTATGTTGAGCAACCTCCCGGTTTTGAAGATGACAAGAAGCCTGACCATGTTTACAAGCTAAAGAAGGCATTGTATGGTTTGAAGCAAGCACCTAGAGCATGGTATGAGAGGTTGAGGGACTTTCTCCTCTCTAAAGGGTTCAAGATGGGAAAGGTTGACACCACTCTCTTCACCAAGAAGCTTGGAAATGACTTGTTTGTGTTGCAAATCTATGTGGATGACATTATCTTTGGATCAACTAACCAAGACTTTTGTGAAGAGTTTGGAAATATGATGGCTAATGAGTTTGAGATGTCTATGATTGGAGAGCTTAGTTACTTCCTTGGACTTCAAATCAAGCAAATGAAGAATGACACTTTTGTAAGTCAAGGCAAGTACATCAAGGATATGATCAAGAAGTTTGGATTGCAAGATGCTAAGCCAATGAGCACACCAATGGGCTCTAATGATCAATTGGGTATTGATAATAGTGGAAATATGGTAGATCAAAAGCAATACCGGTCCATGATTGGAAGTTTGCTCTATGTCACCGCTTCTAGGCCAGATGTGATGTTTAGTGTATGCAAGTGTGCAAGATATCAAGCTTCACCTAGAGAAAGTCACTTGAAAGCAACCAAGAGGATATTGAGATATCTAAAGGGCACTCATGATGTTGGATTATGGTATCCCAAGGGGTCTAATTTTGAGTTGATTGGATATTCGGACTCCGACTATGGTGGATGCAAGATTGATAGAATGAGCACAAGTGGCACTTGTCAATTGCTTGGAAGGTCTCTTGTTTCATGGTCATCAAAGAAACAAAATAGTGTTGCACTATCTACCGCCGAGGCCGAATACATTAGTGCCGGTAGTTGTTGTGCATAATTGCTTTGGATGAAGGCCACTTTGAATGACTTTGGAATTAAATTCAAGAATGTGCCTTTGTTTTGTGATAATGAAAGTGCTATCAAGATGACACAAAATCCGGTTCAACATTCAAGAACCAAGCACATTGACATAAGACATCACTTCATAAGAGACCATCATCAAAAGGGTGATATTAGCATTGAGAGCATTGGCACCGAAGATCAACTAGCCGACATCTTTACAAAGCCACTTGATGAAAAGAGATTTTACAAGTTGAAGAATGAATTGAACATACTTGACTTCTCCAACTTGAAATGAGTGCACCCCCATATTCTTATATGACATGCCTCTCCTCCAACATAGCAAGGTAAAGTTGTTTGGCATATCATTCATACTTTGCTAAGGACATGTTTAGAACATATAGACATATTTGCATGACAAATAGGCTCATTCATGAAAATCAAATAATTTTGATGTATATATGATACCACTATTTCTTCTATGATTGATTGATCTAGTGGTAGCATATGACATGTTTGTGGGCTTGCAAACCTAGTGTTGAATCTAGAAAATGAGCTCATGATGTGTAATTCAACATGGTCAAGATAACCCTTATACTTCATGAGGTGTGAAAAAGCTTGTCCTTGGATCAAACCGAATTACATATTCTAGGCAAGTGATCTAGATTAAACCATAATTTGAACTCCCTCATATTGATTGACTTATCTCTCACTAAAATTGGCACCTTTTTGGTGATTATTGACAAAGGGGGAGAGAAAAGTCACAAAGATAAAAGGTTAAGTTACTAAGGGGGAGAGAATAGTCAAAGGGGGAGAGAATAGTCACAAAGAGGGAGAAAGATATAGTAAGGGGGAGAGAAATTAAAATTGAGCACACATGTAGGGGAGCAAGCTCATGGATTATCTGTTGCATTTGTATGTGCATTAACATGATAAATTGTTGCATTGCAAAGCTTAAATTCATATTCATGATTGTATGGCGATTGCTAGAAATAGAACTTAAATGATGATTTGTTAAGAATAGCTTTACAAGAGGTATCTAGACACCTTTTACTTATAATGTTGATCTCACGGGGTACTTTAGTGTTTGTGATCTTTACAAGTGATAGATTACAAGTGGTGTCTAGCTACATCGATGCTAAGGATGGTATATAAAGGCAACTCCGATTGGTATCACGCTTCAAAGGTCCATTCTATATACCTTAGCATCAATTTGATAGTAGTAACTCTCCCAAAATTCAAATCCATACATATGTGCACAATTGAACCAAACTCATGTAAGCACATATGTAGGGGGAGCTAATACTATTGAAATTAAAAATTGTTTTCATTTCATATCTTTGTGATGGTTGTCATCAATTACCAAAAAGGGGGAGATTGAAAGCCCAAGTTTGGTTTTGGTAATTAATGACACCAAGTTGCTAATGCCATGTGTTAAGTGTTTTTAGTTAGGCATAAGCAACTCATGTGATGAAGGTGTATGTGGCAAGGAGTGGTGGCCACAAGATCACAAAGAGATGGTGCATGGACATAAAATGATGATCATGGTGGAGATGCACATGATGATCAAGTAAAAGAGAAGGATCTAAGAGCTCAAGGCAAAGGTATAACCATAGGGTTTTCCTTTTGCCGGTCTAAGATGAGTAGAGAAGTGATTGACCGGGTTTAGGATACATGGCCGACTATCAAGAGGGGCAATCACGGTTAGCTCGAGAATCAAGTGCCACTAGATCAATGTCTTGAGCATATGCATTAGGATCTAGTAAAAAGCTAACATAACGCCTTGAGAAATGATTTATGAAATGCTAACACACATGCACATGGTGATGTACACTTGGTGGTGTTAGCACAGTTTGTGAAGGCGGTGGAGTTTAAGCGGTAGAGAGGGGTTTGGGTTCCTCTCTCCCTCCCGCCGAGCTTGCGAGGCGGGATTCGGCGCTTTTTAGAGAAGTGAAATGCCTATTTTCTATTGCGCCGGAAGTCGGAAAAGAAACGGAGGCGAACGGAGGTCACAGAGATGACCGGACGCGTCCGGTCAGTGTTCAGCGTCTGTGCGATTTTCAGTTTGATGATCGGACGCGCAGCGCGTCCGGTCACTGATGACCGGACGCGTCCGGTCATCCAGGGAGCTTACTGGACTCTAATCGGACGCTGGCACTGTGGCGTCCGGTCAGTTCAACAGCGCGTCCGGTCAGTTCTCCTGAGCGAACCAGAGCGCGCGACCGGCGCGTCCGGTCCCTCACGTAGCCGGAGCGTCCGGTCAGGCGTCCAGAGGGGCAGAGCGAAGCGGAGTGACGATCGGACGCGCGGCGCGTCCGGTCACGTGCGATCGGACGTGTCCGGTCTCAACGGGAGCATACTGGAATGCGACCGGGCACGGGCACTGTCGCGTCCGGTCAATCGGTTCAGCGCGTCCGGTCACAACAACGGCTAGTTCTGACACGCACTGTTTCTTGCTGTCGTGTAGTGACCGGACGCGTCCGGTCACCCTGACCGGAGCGTCCGGTCAGTGCGTTTTTCGCTGCGTCGTCTGTAACGGCTAGCTGCGTACCCCTTCGTTATAAATAGACGTTGGCCGGGGTATGAGGATAACTCTTGCACATTTTGAGATATAGAGACATACTTTGAGCTAGAGAACAACCCCTCCACTCATCTCTTTTCATAGTTGCACATCTTGAGTGAGATTGAGTGAGATTCAAGTGCATTGCTTGAGAGTTGCATTCTAGAGGCACTTGATCTTCGAGTTGCTGCGAATTTCTTGTTACTCTTCCGTGTTTCCCGACACGATAGACGGCTTGGAGCAGCGGAGGTGATTGAGCTCACAATTGGAGATTGTTGGAGCCTTCACCAAGTGTTGTAAGGGGTTCTTGATCCTTCCCCGCGGGAGTTCGCAAATTGGATACTCTAGTGGAGCTCGTGGCTTGGAGGATCCCCATCTTGTGTGCGGTTGTGCGGCGCCCGCCGAGGGCTCGACTCTTGATAGTCGATTAGCTCGCGAACCGACAAGTGGGTGTATCGCCACAACGGGGAGTAGCTTGCTGGGAAGCAAGTGAACCTCGGGATAAATTCTTGTGTCATTCTCTTCCCGAGGATTTCTCTTGTATGATTGATTGATTGGTATTTCTCTTCTCTTCACGGCGGTATAATCACTCGAAGCTCTTCTCTCGTATTACTTCTCGTTTCTAGCTTATAGTTGTTGTTGTGTTTAGTGAATAGCCTTGTACTAGACTTGTGTAGGTGGCTTGCTTAATTAGTTAGAGCTAGTGCTTTTGCCTCGCCACCTTTCGTACTAACCCGTGGTTAAGTAATTCTTGTAGAAGTTTTAATTAGGCTATTCACCCCCCCTCTAGCCTATTTGGACCTTACACCCGCGGGCATACAACTCTTAAGGTAACCTAGATAGGTAGGAAATAGGAATCCTACTCCAAATAAATCTATCCGAAAGCTAATTTGGAATTCTAACCCACACTTTGGCTCCTTCCGTTCAGAAGTTTCTGAGTTTTATTTGTTTTCATAATGAGTTTTTGGTTTGCTTCTTCTTTTTTCTGTGATATAGTTTCTCCGGTTTCTTGTCCGTTCCATTCTTTTGTTTACGAGATCTAGATTTGTTTCTTTCCGTTTTTTAATTCTGTGTTTTTGATTTCTGATTTATTTCCATGTCTTTTCCTTTATTATTGTTTTTGTGTTTTTTGCCGTAGAGGAAAAAAACATGTGAAAACACAAATGGAAAAAGAGCACATGGAGAAAAAGGAGAATTAGGGTCAAGGATATGATCACCCGGTCTATGGTGCTCTAGATATGCATCTCACGGAACGGATCGACAAAGGAGATTGACTTGGAGTCCAGGCCGACTTGATCAAGTGTTTGCGATTGTTGGCCTCTATAAAATCAAGGTGTCCATGGTGAGAGGACACATACCAAAAAAAACCTAGACTTTGATCCGCGAGTGCGCACACGACGACGTTGCAGAAATAACCTACCGCGCCTCTCTGAATCCGGCTACCGGCGCACGGCGGTTAGGAAATGGCTAGCAAAAACCGTTTGCCCAAGTCCAACCATGAACCATCCCTGTCCGTGACGAGCACCCTGGTGAGATCTTTGTTTATTCATGCCTACCTTTTTGCTTGGCTAATAACAATTAGGCCTTGTTCACTTCCCCCTCCCAACCCAAAATATTTCCTCTTACACACATCACATCAAATCTTTCGACGCATGCATGGAGCATTAAACATAGGTAAAAAAGATAACTAATTGCATAGTTTGTCTGTAAATGTCGGGACAAATCTTTTGAGCCTAGTTAGTCCATAATTGGATAAATTTTGCCAAATAACAACGAAAGATGCTACAGTAACTTTTCAGCTACTTTTCGCGAAGTGAACACACCCTTATTTAATTACATCGCTTTAATGTTAGCTGCGAGCAAAAGTTGTACGTGCGAAATCAATTGCTTGGCCTGCTCAGTAACACTTATTGATTCCTTTTTGTGTTTTTAAAGCGTAGAGACTTGCATACCACTGATTTTCAGTTAGTGGCACCGATAGTTTTAGCTAACTTAGTCATGATACATAAGCTTTTTGCATGATCTTTGCTCTACGATTTAATTTTTCAGTTCAAAGGTTATAAAAGTCTTTTAGTTCATCTTACAGCTAGGTTAGTACTGCTGAGTGCTTAAAAAAACATTGGTGACCTTGTTACCTATTACTACAGGTGAATGCAATGGAAAATAGCTATTCTCGTGCACCAACAGGAGACCCGACTAACACTACAAGTAGATGTAATGACATTCTCTGTGATATTCCATTGGATGTCACTAATGTTCATCTTTGTCAATTTCCAGAGTACGTGCCCATAATGCTACCAATTCATGCTTAACAGTCGACAATGCTAAAGAACGCAAGAGAGAAGAATGGGATAGAGCCCGATGATATGCAATGATAGATTAGAAATACATATTTCTATGGGTTTTTTTGGAACTTGATATTTAGTATATAACAATTAAAGTCATGATATATTAACGTCTAAATATTACTATGCTTTGCAAGAGGATAAAAAAATTTACAAAGTTGTATTTTAATTCGATACGAGGCTTAATAGTACATTGTTATATTAGGCCCTGTTTGGTTCATGAATGTTAAAGTTTAACTCCCATCACATCAATGTTGCGGTAAATGCATGGAGTACTAAATGTAGATTAATTATATGCATGTCAGCACAGATTAGGAGTAATTTACGAGAACAATCTATTAAGCCTAATTAGTCCAAAATTGAAAATTTTTTGTCAAATAAGACGAACGTGCTACAGTGTTTGTTAAACTTTAACACCTCTAACCAAACAGACCCTTATTGCCAACGTGGTCGTTATAAAATAAATTATAGATTTTAAATTTAATATAAAGGATAAGAATATAAATAGATATGTATCATTTTCGTCATTGTTTCTCATCGATATTTGATAGTTTTTTTTCTCCCGTTGTAACGTATGTGCATATTTGCTAGAGTGACTATCCAAAGTGCATAAAAGGGATAGAGAAAGTGTTGAAAGGTGAAATGATATTGAGCATGGTTTTATTCAAATGAATGTCCAAATAAGATTTTGGAGTGTGAGTTTAAAAAATACTTTTAGAGATGCTCTAATCAAAGAAGGTGTCTGATTTATTCCTATCAACACAAAAGGATATTAAGAGTCTATTATTGGAGTTGCTCTCACACTTGTCGTCAAAGTCAATTCGAGTGCTTGTTTGGACGAATTTAATCCTCTTAAACCCCATTAAACCATATGGGAAAATGATTAATCAAACAGAGCTTTAGGTTTGGAGGGGATTGAGATGATAATTCATTCAATTCTCCCACATTAAAGTTGAGCACTCAGTCTGACTGGATAATTCAGTTTGGTTTCTTGTTGTTTATGAATTTTCACTCGTCTGAGATGAGGAGTAGAACAAAATTCTTAGAAAACCAAAACGACCTACAGTTATGAATCAAGAGAGTATTTTTCTTGCAAATCCACTTCAAGAACAAATTTTTTCAATGCTGCAAAAGCACTCATGGCTGGGGCACGTAAGGGAAAGACTAGCGCCCGGACGTTCGGACGTGGCATCTGTCTGACGCCCGCGCCTAATGCCCGTCCACGCGCCTAACGCGCTCCCTCTACATGCGGAAGAAAACGACGCAAGTGGTGCACTTCCCTGGATGCATTCGGCCAACGGAGACGCGTGTACCGCACCTCCACCTCCCACTTTGCTTGGGCGGCCCCACATAGCATGCTGCAGCTCCTGCCCGCTCGTCGGCACGCTGCTGTCACACCTGTCCACGCGCTCTGCTGCTGCTATTGTCGCTGCGCATTGCTGCTGCCGCGCCTGCCGGCCTAGGGCGCCTGGTGCTACAGTACACATGCACTTGTGCATGCATGTGGGGCCGCTACGCCTGCTTCGCTTCCCACACACATGAGGGGACCACCTCCGTTTGCGCCCACTTTCCGCATCTGATCATGCAACACTTGCAACATAAAACATTTGCTGCAACATACGTCCGAAACAAATAAAACATTTAAAACATACACTTGCAATATACGTGTATAGCCATCACAACATATGCAACATCCAGATAAAAACACTTGCAACATATGTTTGAAACAGCTGAAACATTTGAAGCATACACTTGCAACATACGTTTATAGCCAGTGCAACATATGCAACATCTAGATAAAACACTTGCAACATAAATTTGAAACATTTGAAATATACATTTGCAACATACGTGTATAGCCATTGCAACATATGTAACATCCAAATAAAACATTTGCAACATACATTTGAAACAACTGAAATATTTGAAACATATACCTGCAACATACGTGTATAGTCATTGCAACATATATAATATCTAGATGAAACACATGCAACATCCAGATGAAACATACATCTAAAACACATGAAATATACGGAGCTAGATGACATAGAGTGACGAAAAAATTTGGGCTAGCACTCAACTGCCATACATATGTGGGCCCGTGCTCCTCTTACAAACAGACAAGCAGTTTGGTCAGCCCTACAACTAGCTAAGCATGCGGCAGGGGCAGTTTGACCTGGGCGTAGACAACACACAGAGAGAAAAAAAGCAGCACGACAAAGCAGCACCAGGCCTAGGCGGTAGGCAGCAGAGACAGCAGGCACGATAGGAGAGGGCTGTGGCCCTAAGAGCAACCACAATGTTGCCTCAAACCAGTCCATAGGGAATTAAATATTCACTGTCAGGTAGCTGAAACATTGCGGCACTGGTCTATAGAGCAGTCAATAGCTAAAGTCGGTCATAGTCTTATGGACTGCCCATAAGCATTAAAAAACATTATTCTCTCTCTCCATCTCTTCCTACCGGCCGTTGTGCCCGCCGTCCCTGAGGAAGTCACTCGCGAGGACGCTGCTCCATCCCGGTACTAGCTGCTTGCCAGCGGGACCCACCTGACAGGATTGATTTTTAATAATTTTTTATACCAAGCGGGACCCACCTCTATGGACTCAACGTTGTGACAAAATACATAGTTATGGTCAACTGACAATGGACCACTCTTTATGCACTAACCAGTCCATATACATTGATGTTGCTCTAAGCGCGTGCGGCTTGGGGCGTGGCCAGCCTGTCTACTCAGCAGCGGACGCAACGGGTAGACAGTCCTCTCTCGCACGAGGCCCCACGCACCCCGCATGCACGCCGTCCTCTTTTTTTATTAGGCATGACACACGCAGGGTTGGTCCATCCGTCCGGACGTCCACAGCCAAGCGTTATCAAAAACTGAACTAGCCGCACTAAAGGCATGACGACAATCCATATTCATTATTGATTTGACGCAGACCCTCTGTGCTGGGGTGTGTTTAGTTCCCTGAAAATGGTGAAAAAAAGTATTGAAGCACGTTTTGGCTTTATTTGGTAAATAGTGTCCAACCGTTGACTAATTAGGTTCAAAACGTTCGTCTCGTAAAGTACAATCAAACTGTACAATTAGTTTTTAATTTCATCTACATTTAGTACTCCATGCATGTATCGCAAGTTTGATGTGACAGAGAATCTTTTTTTTTTTGAAATATTACGTTTTTGGTGGAACTAAACACAGCCTAGCTTTGCATCTCGAGAAAAAAGGTCTTCTTTTTTTTTTTGGCAGTGTTTAGTTCCTTCAAAATTCCAAAAAAATTTTACAAGATTCTCCGTCACATCAAATCTTTGGACGTATGCATGAAGCATTAAATATAGATAAAAAAACTAATTGCACAGTTTGTCTGTAAATGTCGAGACGAATCTTTTGAGCCTAGTTAGTCTATGATTGGATAAATTTTACCAAATAACAACGAAAAATACTACAGAAACTTTACACCCACTTTACAACCATCTGAACACACCCTCAGATCGTCACAAAATGCATGCTACCTAGTCCTAGGTGAATAATGCTACCCAGTTGTTCACCGGACAAATTAAACAGTCATAGATAAATAACGTCCTCAGTAAAATTGTAATTTATTTTAAGAAACTATTTATATCAAAGAAAATTTAGTATTATTGTTTTTTTATACCTCACTTAGAGTCTATACAAAACTTAAGAAAGGTTGACTGGGAGTAACCTAAAACATCACTTATTTTATGAACTGCAGTCACTATGTAAAAACATTTCTTTGTTGATATAAGGTAACAATTGCATATTACTTGTAATAGCACAACAATCGATGGAATATGCAAAATGATGATCGGTGGTAGAATGTTTTTATTTTTGTAAGAATTTCTGGATTATTTTTTTTTACGAAAACGCTAAGTAAAGAACGTGCACGCTCCACTTGGTTCCGCCTGCACACCCGCCCACATGGCCTTTTCCTCTCCCTGGCGCTCTCTCTCCTTGACTCCGTCCTCCTGGCTCCCCACTGCACCCCCTCTCTCTCTCACTCCGGCGAGCACCTCACCGGCAGCCTCTGCGCCCACACCCCACCGCCTCCTCCGCGTGCGACCATGGTGGCGGCGGCGGCAGATCCGCCGGATCCGGCGGCAGGTAGGCCTCTCCTCCTCCTCCTTCTCCTCCTCTCTCTTCTCTCTCCTTCTGGATCTGCTTTTCTAGGGTTCCGGTGAGCTCTTCCCTTTCTTCTCCAACTCCATCGGGTATAAAATGGTTGGCCGGGGGAGGTAGGTAGGCCAGCAGTGGGGATGATCGATGGGCGGCTTAGGGGAGCTCGCGGCGGCAGGGGCGGTCGGGCCAGGTCGAGGCGGGGGAGCTCCGGCCATGGTGGCAGCGACAGCCATGGCGGCGGCGACGGCGAGGGGGAAGGGAAGAAGGTGACGCCGCGTGCGAGCTAGGGTTTCGCCGAGGAAGAGAGAGTTGTGTGTGTGTGTGTGTGTGTGTGTGTGTGTGTGTGTGTGTGTGTGTGTTTGCGACTCAAATCTGTGCTACAGAGGTGGGCGCGCTGGAAGTTGAAATCCTGCGCATGCACGCTCTAGCAACATCCTTCTTTTTTTACGTGTTTTGTGAGGACTAGCAAACGTGCCCATGCATTGCAATGAAATATGTTGTGTGGTGTCCTGGATGCTTTTTGCGTTCCAACAGAACATGTTGTGTGGTTAATTAGGTGGACGATTTATGGACCGGAGATTTCTTCGCCATAGTCATTTGTTTCAATACGTCTTGAAATTGAACTTCGTACTGTCGTTTGATGCATCTTGTAATCATAGTCTATAATAGCGTTGCAAAGAAAATAAAAATAGAAAACATGAGAATACAATAGGAAAATGAAACTTGCCATTGTAAAAAAAAATTAAAAACAAAACACAAATCTAAAATTATGGAACCAATGGAAAAAACTAAATCCAAAATAGAATCGGAAACCAGGAAAAGAAAACTTGTACGTGAAAAAAAACCTCGAAAGTCACGGCTGTGCCGATCGAAAAAACAGAAAACAAGGAAACCACCGTGGATCGGAAAATAGAGAAGGAATCAAAAAATGCTCCAAAACCTAGGCGGTACCTCCTACGGAGACAGGCAAAATAAAACGGAAAACATTCCAACATAGAAAAAAACAGAAAATGTTCGGAAAAAAGAGACACTCGATGCTAAGGAAAACACAAAACAATCAGGAAATGCAACAATGGCAAAATTAAAAGTCTCAACACGTCGGCAGGATGATAAAATAGTTAGAAATAGAATAGGATTAGGATTCTATTTCTGCTACATGACTTGGCCAAGAAAAAATAAAAAATAAAAAATAAAACTTTTAGCCTTTTGTATTTAGATTAGAATTGTATTCAGGGACTCATTGGATCTATTTGGATTAGGATTCTACTATCCAAGCCTCACGAACATATATTCAAGCTGTGAATATTATTGTCCTATAAAATATTTAAGAGGACAGTAGACAGGTGAATAGACAAGAATGGAAGAAACTCTCTATTGTCTGGTAGTTAGAAAGAGACAGACAAAAAATGGATAGACGAAAAAAATAGTCTGAAATTTTGCCTCTTTATTATTAAGTATATAGATAAACATGAATGGAGTCTCTAATCGGTACTAGTAAGATGGAATGAACAATACAATGTAGTATCAGGCACAGCAAGAAGGTCTTTTGATTTTGCGGACGTGATTGGCGTCTCTGGCGTCGAGTTCGTTCATACGAGGGATCGGAGCCAACGCTGCTTCTTGCTTCTGGTTTTGGGTTTTCACACGGCCAAACGGCCAAACGGCCAAGTTGGTTGGGGGCGTCATTGTAGTTGCACACAAAGTGGCAAGCCAATCAGAAAGCAACTGGTGATGATGAGACCCCGTCCACGCGTCCATTGCATCATCGTATCACAGTGGCAATGCAATCAGGCAAACTTGACAAGCTAGGCTTAGCCAGGCGCTACTGGATTGTCTGTCTGCAGGCTTGAGAGTTGAGACGGCACTTAACTAATCCTATCACATTGGCATCTTGGCTGTAGGAGTACTAGTGTTTGCGTGTGGGCCCGGTCAAGGAGCGCGTGGAGTGCATATCTGTCTATCTTTCTCCTCTCCTAGTGGACCTTCTAAAAGTTTGTGCACAAATCTTAAAGCAACTTGGAATTATTACATCTCTGATACTTTAACATTTTCTTATACGAGAAGTTCATACTTTAACATTGTCTTAAAGCAACTTGGAATTATTACATCTCGTATAAGACGAACAACTACTTCCCGGTGACATTCCATTATATGGTCGCGATTACTCAACTTTCTCTCTTTACTGCATCAACCTTTGATTGACTACAAAGAACATGCTTGGTCAATGGACCCAAACAACCGCGCCTCCGGTGCCAACACTACCTCAGGGTATGGCTTATGTTGCTATCAGTTTATCTATATGATCAACATATTGTTTGTGTCAAAATTGCGAGTAGATCACATATGCACATGTCTGTCATAAACCTTTTGCAAATTATTTTCTAGATTAACATATATCCGAATTTTCCTAAATATCTAACACCTCGGGACTTCTTTTTCATTAAGATCATTTCCTAAATAGATCGACTTTTAAAGTTGTTTTAAGTAAGTCAAATTTTCTTAACTTTGATCAATTCTATATAAGAGTGTATTAACATCTATGACAAAAAAAGTACAGTATAAAAATATATTTTATGTTGTATTAACTATACTAATTTTATGTAATAAATATTAGTCTTTTTTCTATAAAATTAATTCGAACTTAATTTTCTTTAGAACAACTCCACAGCTGATTTATTCAGTACAAAGGAAGTAGGAAATTATTACATCTCTAACATTTTAACATTAGCCTATAGTGAGAACAAGTTCATACATATACATAACATGAAAGATAGCCGTACGGTGCAAACCAACGCTTCTGGCCAGTTCTGGGCGCACGCAGGACACCCCTCGGGGTACGGGATGTGAAGAAAGCCGATAAAAAAGATGCCGGTCCTCTCCCAACGCTGGTGGGAGCAGCTTCATCGGTCATCACTGGACAAGAAGACATCGTTTCGTTATCTTGCCAAAGGTCCTCTGGTAACCGGTTAGATGGCTCTGGCGGCACCCCTCAGTTCCTGAGTTCGATTTTTCATGGGGACGAATTTTAGGTTTGAGGGTAAAAAAATTCCCTCGTCTGTCCCACACCAAAGTATAGGTCTATAGCCGTCCCATCTCACAGGGATGCAAGTGCCGCTGTATATGGGTGAGGCCGGGTTCGGGGATTTTTCGAGCTGCGTGAGAAGTTCATCTTCTTAATGAAACACCGTGGGGACGTCTCTCCCCCGTGGCTCGAGTTTTCGTTTTTTTTTATCTTGAAACGGTTTCTACATTTTTTCCTTCTTTCTTCAATAACTACCATGCCACATTATCACAATGTTTATGTGACAGTATAATAAATACACATAGAAACTATTCTAGTTTTTGCATTGCCGCCCTAAAGATAGCAATAATGGAGGGCTGTCAAGTGATTGGGCCAGAAAAGCAGGCTGAAAGTGGAAGGGGCTGATGGAGGGGAAAGATGTAGCAAGTGGCAGTTATCGAGCCCACCAAGCCACTAGTTATTTTCCCTGTTGATAATGATCCCCGCATGTTTGTGTATGAAGAAAAATATATAGAAGAATATCCCCGTATGTTTCTTAGGGATCTCTTGTCTAGACCCTGCCAGCATTGGTTGGGCAGAAGATGCACAAGCCTTCCATGAGTATCTCGCGAGAAGGAACCATGCCACCATGGAAGCAAATAATTAAGACGAAAGAATTCAAGAACTTGTAGATGGGTACCATGACTGTTTAAGAGTACACCAACAAGTTCATACAATTGATGAGATATGTCCTTGAGTAAACAGATACTGAGAAAAAGAGGAAATTCTTATATAAAAGGCCTAAGCCAATCCGTAAAGAGTGCTCATTACTCGCAATTGTTGCTCTTAAAAGCAGATGATCACACTACCACACAATTTGGATTACGTGTCACATAAACTAAGCCAACACTTAACTAAATTGCCCTTTCTAAGACCACAATAGGGCACATATTTAGATCCGGGCAATTTTTATGTGCCATTGTAAATTGATTATGGGCATATAATATTTCCCACCAAATATCCAAAAAAGACTAGATACATATATTTGCCTGGATATATTGAACAAAAGTAAATTTATGTGCTTTTTTTTGCGACAAAAAGTAAATTTATGTGCTGGGATAGTTATACTATAGCAGGGCATTTTAAGTGACGGCCTTGCGCAAACAGGGCACATGGAATGCCGAGCTAAAATTTCAGCGGAAACGTCAAATGTCGTAAGCGTGCATACGTTTGTGGAACCCAAAAGTAAAACAGTTATAGCCCGTCGTTGTTGAACCTGAACCTTTCTTCCCCTCCCATTCTATAGCGCGCGCACTCTCTCTCTATCTCTCTCGCTCTCTCCATCTAGCGAAGCACCTAAAATCAAGTTCTCTGGTTTCCCTCTAATCCCTAACCATCCACAGATTCCTCCTCAAATCCCGATTTTTTTTTTGCCCAAATCCGTAAAAACAGCTACGACCTGAAGCTTTTCAATGGGGCAACGAAGTTCTGGCTGTAATCTTAGCTTGGAGAGAGAGGAGCAGGAGAGCAACCGAGCAAGCATTACACATTTCAGGTCTTTGTTCCCTCTTCCTTCTCTATTGTGTCTGTTTGTTGCCTAAATCTGCTAATTTTGCAAGTGGATGCTCCTCAAGGAACTGAGCAAGCAGTAAGTTGTGTTTCAGTTTGAATAATATATTTTTTTCTCTTGTGTACTTTTTATTAGGAACACTTATGTTCAGTTTTTGTTTTTGTTATAGAAAAAAGAAGCGGTCAAAATAGTGCTAGAAGAAATCAATATGCTGCACTTGGTGGCCATGGATTGTGTAGAAGTGGCAAGAAGTTGAATGTTGACAAGTCGAAATATTTTTGTAGGACAAATAAAAGCTTAGTTTGTTGTTCCATGAGATGGTGATGCGTGTTGTCTAATGCTTTATGAGACTCATTTTTGCAAGTACTCTTCTTGTAAGGATATTTTGGAACTCCGGTGATGCTTTCGTGAACTTATGTTACTCTTCTGCATGACTGCTATGCCAAATTTGATATATATCATGTATGTATAGTGAGAGGCATCATAACTCATACCAAAACTATTGACATGTAAAAGAGATGCATTTATGTGCTATGGTAACAATAGAACACAACATATGTATACATGGATATCACAAAATAGTATGGCACAAATATGTGCCTGAATACTCTTGTACACAGTACATCACATGCGGGGTGCTGGCGTACCAAGTGGAATTGGGCACATATATGTGCCAGGGTAAAGCGCATCACATGTATTATGCAGCACTAACATCTATATGTGTGCCCCAATACTGTTACAAATCCGGCACATGTATGTGCCATCTTTCTCTATGTGCCGTGGTTTAGAATCCTCGACACGATTTTCTCTGGCCGTATAATATGCTTCTAGGGCAATTAATAAGTGGATACCATGGCACATATAGCTGCCCCTAAAGTCGACACGATAATATGACCCCTAGGTAACATCACGGAGGACATATCAGTTCCTCTGGACATAAGGTGAGCCAAGCCGAGTACTCGGAATTGTACATTTACACTGGGTACCTGCACCAACATGCTACACAAAGCATAGAAATATGCCTTCCTTGATAATACTAAGATATTTATTGTAGTAACTAGGAAACCAATCCTAATGGCCTTGTTTAGATTCCAAAGTTTGTCTCCCAAATTTACTATGCAGAATTCCTATTCCCCGTCACATCAAAATGCCGGCACATATATGGAGTACTAAATATAGATTAAATAAAAAACTAATTGCACAGTTTTGTTGTACTTTGCGAGACGAACATTTAGAGCCTAATTAATCAAGATTTGGACAATTATTACCAAATAAAAACAAAATTGCTACAGTGTAACGCGGCACTTGCTATGCAAAGTTTGCCTCCCAATTTTGCATCTAAACAAAGACCATAATAGGAAAAAAAAGTCAACTGCTGCCCAACTCTCGAGATCGTTCGTTGACCTCTAACTCTTCCAGATGAGATGCAGAACGTGCAATTAATGCTGCAAGTGCTTTCCCACCCGCACTCCACTTGCCCACCACTCCACTCTCTGCAAACATGCAGGCTGCCTAATCTCCGATGCACATCATATATCTCAACCTCAACTCGGGCCAGCAACTCCAGATCTCCTCCCCAAATCAAGCTCATTTCCATCGAAAGTAACCATCCCGCGGTCCATAGATACACGAGTTGTGCTTGTGCGTGCGCGACCGAGCTCAGTGCCTCAGCGCATGCAAGCCATGGCCGGCGGCTCCGACGGCATGCAGCTCCCGCCGCTCTCGCGACGGGCCGTCTCCTTCCTGCGCATGGCGCGGCTGGCGCTCACCGGCGCCGCCACTCCGGCACAACTGTGAGTCGTCCCTGCTGTCTGTCCTGTTCACCGCGCGCCTTGATGGTTGGACGCCTTGTGTAGGTTAGCTCTGATCAGACAGGTATATATCCACGGTGAACTAATCTCTGCTACGTCTCTGCAACCAAACCAACGCTGCAGGCTCGCCGGAGAGGAGGTCGTCGACGGCCTCAGCTGCAACCCGTACTACAGGAGCGTGAGCACGGAGGACGACTGGGAATCTGAGCTCTGGCCGGAGGAGGACGATGAATCGGAGGTGCTCGTGGACGACGAGGACGGGTCAACGACGAGAGGTGCGTCTGAGAGTAGCACTCTGGTCGGAGGCGGTGCCGGTGGTCCGCTGAACAAGAAATCTCAGTTCAGGCACCGGTCTGCAACAACGCCCGGCGCACATGTAACGGCGGCGGAGCCGTCGGAGCCGTTGATGACGCGCCGAGCCACGAAACGGGTGAACGATGCCGTGGCGGTTGATCACCCGTTCGGATGCGATCGTCAAGGCAGGGAGTCGTCGTCGCTGTTGCTTGTTTCTTCCTAGTCTCATCTGACTGAAGAAAAATAAGCACCTGGTTGTGTTACCTTACTGTTTTGTACTTGCTTGATCGGAGAAGGGAAGCAATGCTTCCTACTAGCCTAGATTCTTTTCGCAAAAACTCAAATGTCGTGCACGTCAATACTATTAGGCACCGTTTGGATGCCAAATTTTTTGGCAAAACGCTACTGTAGCGTTTTCGTTGTTATTTGACAAATATTGTCCAATCATGGTCTAATTAGGCTTAAAAGATTCGTCTCGTCCATTTCGTCTAAACTGTGTAATTAGTTTTATTTTTTATCTATATTTAATGCTTCATGCATATGTATAAAGATTCGATGTGACAGGGAATCTGAAAAATTTTGCAAAATTTCTTGGAACTAAACAGCCCCTTAATTTCTAGCCACCGGTGACGATTATGTAAGGGCGTTCGCAATGGACGTTTCTATCCCAGGCCTTGTTTAGATGACATCAAAATTCCAAGTTTTTTCACTCTCTCTCCATCACATCAATTTTTAGCCGCTTGTATGGAGTATTAAATGTAGATAAAAAAAATAACTAATTACACAGTTTAGTTGGAAATCACGAGATGAATCTTTTGAGCCTAGTTGGTCCACGATTGGATAATATTTGTCAAATAAGACGAAAGTGGTACTATTCATCGGGCTGAAATTTTTTCAGCATCTAAACGAGGCCCCAGTTCCATACTCCCTCTGTCCCATATTAGTTAACGTTGTAGAAATAGTTACAGAGACCAACACGCAAGCCAAAAGACCTTGACATCCCTACACTGCCATCTCGCAGCTGGCGGCGATGTTGAGCTTCGGAGCTGCTGCTCCGGCTAGGAAATAAATACTTTACTGAACTCTCCACCCGTAGAGACACGTAGCAGTTTTGATCTCCTTTTTCTATTCGATCGTACAACCGAGTGGAGTGGAGTGGAAGACAGGAAGTGACAGCTCGATGGTACGTTGTCTATGCTCAGATGCTACGCTGCGGCTTGTTTAGTTTGCCTCAAAGTTTCAAGTTTTTTCACTTTCTCTCCATCACATCAATTTTTAACCGCTTGCATGGAGTATTAAATGTAGGTAAAAAAAATAACTAATTACACAGTTTAGTTGGAAATCACGAGATGAATCTTTTGAGCCTAGTTGGTCCATGATTGGACAATATTTGCCAAATAAGACGAAAGTGGTACTATTCATCGGGTTGAAATTTTCTTCAATCTAAACAAGAGCCTGGTCTATAACGTCAATAATTGTGAGACAAATTTTGAATCTCAGGATGTCTAGTATTCTGGGACAGAGGGAGTACATTATTAAATGCGAGTAGTATATAATCCACCAGTTCCATACATTATATCTGAATGTAAGAAGTCGCTCATATCTATGGATCTCACACCCATCCTCGCCCCCCCTCTCCCTATTTCTTAGGGCCCCTTTGGTGGGAAACCCATCATCGTGGGCTCCTGCAAAAACACTTATCATGGGAGCTAATTTTCTCTCTTCTCTTTCCCCATCTCACAAACTGGCTTTACCAACTCCCGGTGGCTCTGTGTGTGAGAGAGAGAGAGGAGAGAGAAATTCAGTTCCCATAAATAGTGTATAAACGATGTTTTTGAACAGTGTTGTTGCTCTAGCATGGAAAATCGCTTCCATCCTCGGCTGCCTTATAGTTTCACATAAATTGGTTGATAAATTGGGGCATAAAGGTTTCGGCTGCCTCAGAGCAGGTATAATAGATCCTACTCAGCGGGCGGTAAGGGAGTCCATGTCATCAAAAATCTACGTGGAAGAGAGAGAAGAGAAGAGAGAAGCAGGCGGGCGCTGAGCTTACCGCCGGGCGCAACACACGGAACGAGGGGCATGCGCCTGCTTGCAGCCCATTCTATCACCTTGCGCAGGCGGAGAGTTCCTTTCCCTCTCTATTAACTTGCTAGAGCATTAAATGTAGAAGCTCCTTTACAGTCCATTCTTCTAGCCGACTCAGGCCGCGTTCACTTCCCCCTCCCAACCCAAAATATTTCCTCTTACACACATTACATCAAATCTTTCGACGCATGCATGGAGCATTAAACGTAGGTAAAAAAGATAACTAATTGCATAGTTTGTCTGTAAAGTTCGAAACGAATCTTTTAAGTCTAATTAATCCATAGTTGGACAAATTTTACCAAATAACAACGAAAAGTGCTACAGTAACTTTTCAGCTACTTTTCGCGAAGTGAACACACCCTCATTATACGAGCAAAGGTGGTACATACGTGGCACCAGTATCCAGCCTTCTAGCCGCCCGCTACCGGCGTTTCTATTAGCCTTGCTCTTATTGTCTTGGCTATTTTGGAAGGAAAGGAACCGTGAGTCTTTTGAGGAGGTTCTGTGTACATCTATCATATTGGCATTAAAGATCAAGGATAAGGCTAGAATGTGAGTTAAGCAGGGTACCATTGGTTGAGGAGGTCTTTTGTCTGTCTCTGGTTAGTTTCAGTGTGTGTGATCTAGTTGTTAATCATAGGTCATCTTTCATTTTCTGAAGTGTAATAAACTTCACTGTACTTAACGTCATCTGGGTTGGTCTAGCTTAGCCACACACGTGGATGTTTTTATCTCCTCTTAATGAAACACGTGCCCAGTCATGTTCAGAAAAAAGAGTAAGGAAATCTAGAGAAAGCTACACACTCTTGACTACTTGAGAAGGCTAGCTATGAAGACACTAAAGTACTAAGTCTTTAAAAATAGTCAGCACATATTTAGTGAGTGACTAGTATTAGACTAGCGGCCTGTTTAGTTTCCAAAATTTTTCAAGATTCTCCGTCATATCGAATCTTTGAACGCATGCATGAAACATTAAATATACATAAAAATTAAAACTAATTACACAGTTTAGACGAAATTCACGAGACGAATCTTTTAAGCCTAGTTAGACTATGATTGGACACTAATTGCCAAATAACAACAAAAGTGTTACAGTACCATTTCCCAAAAAATTTCGCGAACTAAACAAGGCCTAGGGCTAGTCGGTAGGAAGAGTTATTGTAATTTGGCTAGTTGCTTGTTCAAGGAGAGAACCACATTTACTTATTTGGTGTCCCTGTGTTGTTGTACCTTGGAGAACCTTGGCAGCTTGTTGGCAACCTTTTCTAAGTCGGTTAGGATTTTCAGCTGCCCTTATAGAAGATGATACGGTTTCTTGTGGTGGAAAGTATACAATTAGGTTCAAGTCTTCGACTTAACATATATGCTCATATATTCTTAAATTTATTTCATATTTATTGGTTTTATTTTTCAATGGTTGTATATCTCAGACAATGAGATTATTTATGCTTACAGCTTGCGTGACTTTATAAGGGCGAATGTGCATATGCTTATGTGAGCTTCTTTGACCTCATGGAGTTTTTTATAAATAAAAACCATGCTATTGGCCAATAGAAAAAAAACGCTCCTTAAATTAAGGCCCTTTTGTTGTCGGTGAAAAAACAACATTTGAGCGTGACCGGTGAATTTATTGGATTCTGGATCGACCTCACTCTACATGACAAACGAGACATTATCTTGTCATCAGCGGCGATGGTGCGAAGGCCTTCATGCTGGACATCATTGCCGGCAATATATGTGGCCTTGGTTTCTTGGAGTATAAGAACAAAAGAGAGTGGACAGAGGACACATGATTTCCAGACGTATTTGACAAATTTGTGACGAAAGTGGCCACGTGACAACTGTTTACATCACTGTCACTGTCTTGCTGCGTCATTTTTTTTTGCGTCGGTTCACAAGTCATTATAGAACTCGTGTTGGGTCAAACTTTCTTAAATTTAACTAAATTTATAGATTATATTAACAATATTTATATTTTTATATAAATTTATTTTTGAAATATTTTCAATGATCTATCAAATAATAATATAAATGTTAATATTTTTAAATATGTATTTGGTCAAAGTTAAAAATATTTGATTCCTCGGGAAATGAAAATGACACTTTTCATAAGATGGAGGGAGTATCTCTGTTGCACTACATCGGTCATCACTGTTTTATCAGATGCATGGTCTGACACATGTACGTTGAATTCAGCGTGATTGTACACAGTTCGCTCTCCTTTTATGCCACCATGAAAAAACTGCACTCTCCATGTTCCCAAAGGAAGGCTTCCATTTCCATTTCTGCCAGCGCAGCTCACTACGTAACACATCAACACTGCCAATGGCCGTGGCATTGCTAGCCACCTGCCTCGTCATCCTCGTGCTCAGCTCCGTTGTCTGGCTGCACGGCCGTCGGAGGCCACTTAACCTCCCTCCGGGTCCGCGCGGGTGGCCGGTGTTTGGCAGCCTCAGCTTGCTGGCTGGCGAGCTGCCGCCGCACCGCGCTCTAGCCAAGCTCGCGGCGCGCCATGGCCCGCTCATGCATCTCCGGCTTGGCTCCTTCGACACCGTGGTGGCCTCCTCGGCGGAGACCGCGCGGCTGGTCCTAAAGACGCACGACCTTGCCTTCGCCGACCGACCGCCCGCCCACGGCCGCCGGCGCGATCGTCGCCTATGGCTACAAGGGCATCCTGATGACTCCCTACAGCCCATACTGGCGTATGGCACGCAAGCTCTGCGCCACCGAGCTCTTCTCCTCGCGCCGCGTCGACTCGTTCGAGCACATGCGTGCACAAGAGATGCGCGCACTGGCGCGCGGCCTGTTCGAGTCCGCCGGCGCCACCGTCGAGGTGAAGGAGCACCTCGTGAACTTCACCATGCGGAACATCCTTCTCATGGCGGTCGGGGACAAGTGGCTGGGCTTCTACGGCAGTGAGGAAGGCGAGGCGTTTCGGCGCACCCTGGATGAGGCGTTCGCGGTGACCAGCGCGGTGAGTAGCATCGGCGAGTGGGTGCCGTGGCTGGGGCGGCTTGACGTGCAGGGCTTCACTCGGCGGATGAAGAGGGTGCACGAGCAGCTGGACCGGTTTTTGGAGGAGATCCTCGACGAGCACGAGAAACACCGGCGGCGTTGTGCCAGAGACGGCGGCGACTTCGCAGCGACGACAGACCTGGTGGACGTGTTGCTACAGCTAGCCGAGGAGGGTGACAGGCTGGAGGGACCGGAAGCCCAGCTCACGCGTGATGGTGTGAAGGCCTTCATACAGGACATCATCGGCGGCGGCACGGAGACCGGGGCGACAACGATGGAGTGGGCCATGGCGGAGCTCCTCCGCCGCCCGGACGCCATCGCGGCCACCACCGCCGAGCTGGACCGCGTGGTGGGCCGTGGTCGCTGGGTCACGGAGCGTGACCTACCGGCGCTCCCCTACTTGGACGCCGTGTTGAAGGAGACGATGCGGCTCCACCCTGTAGCCCCTCTCCTGGTCCCTCGTCGTGCCCGTGAGGACACGGTGGTCGGAGGCTACGACATCCCAGCCGGAGCACGCGTGCTGGTGAACGTGTGGGCAGTGGCGCGTGACCCGGCGTCGTGGCCTGACGCGCCCGAAGCATTCCGGCCGGAGCGATTCCTCGCCGGGGGTGGTGCTGAGGACGTGGACGTGCGCGGGGCGCACTTTGAGCTGCTGCCATTCGGGGCCGGGCGGCGGATGTGCCCGGCCTACAACCTCGCGATGAAGGAGGTGGCGACAGCCCTGGCGAACCTAGTGCACGGGTTCACGTGGCAGCTGCCGGATGGGGTGGCGCTCGAGGACGTGAGCATGGAGGAATTCTTTGGGCTGTCGATGAGCCGGAAGGTACCCCTTGTCGCCATCGTCGAGCCCAGGCTGCCGGAGCACCTCTACGCTGGTGTGGGCTAACAGTGAGACGTGCTGGGATCTTCTAGCGTGTGTTTGGTTTAGGGGCAGAGTGAGACCAGATGGAACCGTTCCTGATTCACGGTTGGGATCGTCCCATCTGTATGTATGTTTGATTGTGACAATAGATTTGTCCCTATTTTTTGTTTAGTTGAAGGGATTTGAGAAATAAGATGATCTTATTTCTTTATACCGTCACCGACTGTCAACGGTGGGTCCCACCTAGCAGTCGTTGGCCCCATGAGTCATCCTCCCAATCTTTGTTTACTGGTATCCTTATCTTCTCCCCGCGCGTGCGGATGAGGAGCACCGCCGCCCGCTCGAACTCGCGTCCCTCGCCACCATCGGCGCCTCCCCCGCCGTTGGATGGATCTCCCATGCTACTCTTCTAGACCATTGTGCCTCAGGAGTTGGTTCTTGCTGTCGGCGGGCCCTTGTCATCACATCTCGCCAGGCTATCGTCGCTATGTGCTCGCCGGGCCCTTGTCGCCAGCCTATGCCTCTCCACCACTGCCATCTTGCACCTTCTTTGCCACCATCTCGAGTGTCGGCGTTTGGTCCCGCGGGGGTCCTAAGCCAACGAGTGAATCAAATGCTGCGTGTCCCTAATCTGGATGGTGATGCAAGGAGAATACACGGAGGTTTATCCTGGTTCGGGCAAAGGAAGGCCCTACGTCCAGTGGGGAGGAGGAGTATTGTATTTCCTTGCACCTAAGTGCTTGCGTAGGGGTTACAAGCTGTGAGAGAGGGAACTGAGCCCAGGTCTCAAAGGAAAGATGAGAGTACAAAGGAGATTGCTTGAGATGTTGATCTTCTTTGGTGGGATGGAGACTGGTTTCTCGTTTTCTGTTGTTCGTTGTTCCTCTTTGTAGAGCCCCTGCCTGGCCTTTTATAGGGTAAGAGGAGGCAGGGACGCCGGGGTGCCTTTGAAGTGAAGTTTTGTCGATCCCTGTGGAGGTGGCTGTAGCGACGTGCCCCGGGAATGGCCGGCCATCCCTGGACACCATGGTGACGTAGAGGACGAGACGGTGAAAAGACCCCGAGTCCTGTGCCACGTCGGCCTTTTCTCCCTGTTGACCGATGGTAAGTCGAGGCTGGGTCGAGGCCAGGTCGAGGACGGGTGGATAAGGCCGAATCCCCGAGATCGTGGGGTACGGTCCTTGTCGTATCCTCCCTCGAGGGTGATCGATGGCAAAATAGTGCGCGTCATGGTGCGTACAGTGACAGGTTTTCACCTCCCATCCCGGGATAGGTAGCAAAAAGTAAGATTTGACACCGGTACTGCTTCTACGCCGGTAACTATTGTAGCCATGATGGTAGGAAGTAGTAGGTGGTTGCATTGAATGCTCTGACTTTTGTCTCAGAGTTGGTGAACAAGGTGGGTCGAGCGGTCTGACCCGAGGTCGTGCGAGTCGGAGATTTCCCGATAGTCGAGATGCCTTGTCGAGCGCGCCTTGTGCGAGTCGGAACGCGGTCGAGGCGTCCCGTCGAGGGTGCCTCGTACGAGTCGGAACGTAGTTGAGGCGTTCCGTCGAGCGAGCCTCGTACGAGTCGGAACGCAGTCGAGGTGTTTCGTCCGCTATTTTGGCTCGTCTCGTTTGCGGGTAGCGTTTTGTTTTTCTTAATCGTTGATTGTGGGTACCCCTAGTTTTAGGTAGCCAATAGTAGCCCCCGAGCCTTTGGGTGAGTGTGGGTCACTCTCATAGAGGCTCAGCAGTTCATGAACTAGAGTCGTAGCGTCGTAACTTTTTCTGGTGGGGGCGCGCGAGCGCACCCACCAGGTGTAGCCCCCGAGGCCTCGGTGGAGTATTTTGACTCCTCCGAGGTCTTTTACACGCTCTATTGAGGAATGCTCTCGTATCGTGGCGTGTTCTGTCTTTTTCCGTTCGAGGTTTGGTTTTCTACGATCGAGCTCCCGAGCCTCGTGCACGTGAGGTCGATCAGGGTCTTGGCCATCTTTTATCGTTCGACCCTCACGCTCCCTTTTTAGAAAAAGGGAGAAGGGGTGGGGAACGTTGTACTACCCTCGTTTGGGCGAGTTCCGACGGTCTACGGTGAGCTATTAACGGGGAATTCAAGTGGGAGCCCGTGCTCCATTCGATAGGAGTCGGCTAGCGGCCGCGGAGGCGCTCTCAAAAATGTCAAAGAGTAGTCTTGTGGATCTCAATTCCTTGTGATGGGATTCGAGGGCTCGATGCCTCCCTCCGAGGGGATTCCTCCGTCGACCTTCTCTTTTAGCCTTGAATACGTCTTAAGGTGCCTCCAGAGCGTGGCTCGAGCCCTGGCCTTGTATGGGGCGCATCCCTAGTCGTCCCTGACTCCGTTACTTGAGGGCAGTTGTCAAACCCTGGTCAAGGGCTAGCTTTCGATCCCTCAAGGTTTATATCGGGCTCGGAGCCCGTTATCCATGCGTATGGGAATATCCGTCCGTGGATCCTTCTCCTACCCATTTCGGGCGTGTCTTTTCAGGAGGGGAAGCGAGATCGGCGCGGTAGTGGGCGGCGTGGTGTGACGGTTACGGCGTGCATAGCGGACACGTGCCCATATCTGCAGATTTTGAGGGAGCGATTAGGTAAGGTCATTGAATGTAAAAACTGCTCCTACCTTTTCGCCCGCCCGTTAGACTTCCATCGGGGTATAAGAGCAAGGCCCGGGGTTGCATCTACCCTTACAGGCCTTTTGCATTCTCACCTTCCCTGCCTTTCTTCGCCCCCTTTGCCATCTTGCGCCCTTCAGTCCAGCGCCGCCGTCATTCCTTTGCTTGCGTTGTTTCTTCGACAACAATGGCAGGCAAGAGCCAGATCCTCCCCGGCGACGCTTGGGCCCGTTCCTCAGTAACGGAGAGGAAGCTGGAGGATCTGGTCCACGACGGGCTTCTGCGGCCGAGGGCGAGTCGGACCCAGCCGGAGTGGAGAGTGCCACCGTCCGACCACCGGGAACCGATGCCTCCAGAAGGTTACGTGGTGAGCTTCATGGCCTTCCACGAGAGGGGGTTCGGCGTGCCGGCCAGCCCCTTTATGCGGGCGCCGAGAGCGCCCTAAGGTTCAAGGGTCGTCGAGCCATGAGATCGCCTATGCCTTCAGGCTATGGTACCTCCACTCACTCCCCCACGCCAAGGGGCGCAACCGCGTGCTAAGAAGACCTAGTAAAAGCGTACGATTTTAAAAAATTGACATCTGACATTCCTATACGCTTCGATTCGAGTTCTTACATAGTTGACATGGCTGCAAGGCCATCCTAAGGACGAGGGGCAGTCGAGCCACGAGACCACCTATGCCTCCGGGCTATGGTATCTCCACTCGCACCCCACGCCAAGGGGTGCGACCGTGCACTAAGAAGACCGCGTAAGAACGCGATCCGAACGAAAAGGGAACGAAAGACTCGAATGAAAAAGGACATTTAGTACATATTTACATCTAAATGTTTTAAGGCCCCTGGGGCCACGATGATATGAGTCATGAATGGTAACTAACTTATTACATGGGCCTTCATGCTCAGATTTGGCTCATATGCCCTCATCGTCAGCAGGCGGGAGCACCTCATCCTCGAACAGCCTTGCGAGTCGACCCCCAGATTCTTCCATAGCCTCGATCAGCCCTAGGCAGGCCGCCTCATTCTCCTCCTTAGTCATGGTTGGGTCAGAGGTGAAACCATCAGCGACAAGGTCCATGTCATACTCGAAGCCAGAATGGACGACCGCTAGGGCCCTCTTCATGCCATGGTGCAGCGCGCCCCGCACCTTCTCGTGTACGAGGTTGCCCAGCGCCGTCATTCGGCGCACACAGGAGTTCCCCGGTGTGTCCTCCTCGGTGTCTGTATCGGGCTCGACCCCTAAGCTGTCGCACACCATAGTGATGGCGCCTTGGAGCAGCTGGTTCCGCCCAACCTTAGCCTCAAGCAGGGCTTGAAACGAGGTGGCGGTCGCTTGGGCCTCGCGCTGCTGCTTTTCTAGCTCTGAAACACGAGATCAAGTCAGCAAAAACACATGAATCCAAAAGTCAAGGTCAGAAGTTTGGCAGAGGCTTACCCTCAGCATGGGTCTGCCAACCCACAATCTCATCGCGTAGCTCACCATGCGCCTTCTCGACCACTCGAAGAGCCTCGTTCTTATCATGGACAGTCGCCCTCAGTGTTTCGATCTCTGGACCAGTACTCGAGAGAGCCTCGTCCCTCTGTCGAACGGTCTCCTTCAATGTCGTGACCTCCTCAGTCAAGGTTCTGATGCGGGAAGACGCCAACCCGATCTACACGTTGAGGGCATCACGCTGCCCACTGACAAGAGCGACGTCCTCCTCGAGCCCCTTCATTCATGCCAATAGCGGCGCAAGGTCCTCGCGGGCTTTGGCCACCTCCTCTCGAGCCTTGGTCGTGCCTTCACGTGCCTTGGCCGTAGCGTCCTGAGCCTACTCCGCCTCCTCCTTAAGCACCGTGGTGACAACACGAAGCTCATCCGTCTTGGCGCTCTTCTTGGATAGCCGCTTGTTGGCCTCCTCGACCAGAACCCGTTGGCGCGGAAGCGCCGCCCACACACTGCTCTCGTGGCGAACGAATAACGACTTGCGGCGCGACCGCTCCTTGAGCTCCTGGACATGGTCAAGATCAGAATCAGAACCAAGGGGAAAAGGGGGTCGAGCCAAATAAAACATCGAGACAAATGCAATTTACCTCAAAGGCCCCCAACATGTGTCGGACTAGGGTATCCGCGACCATCCATAGAGACTGCACGAAGTGTTTGTAGAGCCCCATGACATACTCCCAGTACTTCACCTCGTCCTTGTCGTCGAGGACGAAGAAGGGCTCGGCGTCGGGATTAGCCGCGTCTCTGAACTCGAGGGGCGAGCGACCCCAGCGTGGGAGTTCCTCCTCCGTCTGCACAAGCGCTAGCTCCACAAAGTCGGGCCACCTGGCGGACACCTTTGCCATGTCGTCCTCTGGTGCCGCGGAGGTCCCGGGCTGATCCGGGGTGTCGACCATCTCGATGTCCGCCTTCTGCTTCCCCTTATCAGAAGGGGTGTCGTCAGAAGTAAGGTCGATCACGGTCGGCATCGGCCCTAGGGGCGGAAGTGGCCTCCCACCAGCCGGCACCTCCACCTGCGCATTGGGCGGTGGCATGGCCACCTCCCGCTCTGCCTTGGCCACCGATTCCTCTAGCCAGCTCAGCTCACGCTGCTCCGCCTCCGACTACGACTACGACGGCTGCTCTTGCTGCCGCTGCTGCTATTGCGGCTCCTCCCGCTCCGTTTGTAGCTCTGGCTGCTTCCCTCCTTTCTCGCATCTTGTGGGGTTTCCACCACCTCTTTCATCTCTTTGACACCTGCCTGCCCCGCATCGCGGGCGGATGTTTTGGCCTTACCGGCCTCGACGGTCTCCAGGGTCCTCGTGGTCGACCCCAGCCCTTGCCCGTCACCTCCAGACCGGTCGAGCCCGGTAGCGCCCGGGGCTGCCTCGACCCGCTCTAGCTGCTGAGCGGCGTCCCCAGCTCCGACGCCCTCCTAGGCGCTCGCACCTGCCTTGGCAGCAGCCTCTTTCGCCTTGAGCCGCTCTGTGGCAGCCTGGCACTTTGCAACCTAGGCGGCGGCATCAGCCGACGTCTACATCATCAGGGCAGCGCCAGCCTTGAGCACCTTGGCGAGAGTCATGGCCGTCGGCTCCGCCTTGCGCTTACGGCTGCTCAACGAACGAGAGTGTGACAACGAGAAGTGAAATGAACTTGTCAGAAAGACAACACAAAATACTTACCCGGACATGGGGATCAGGGGCTTTGCCCTCGGCTTCCCCGAACCACCTGAGGGCTTCTGCGACGCCCCTCCGTTGAGCCCCTTGTCGGCCCAGAGCTCCTTGCAGCCTGGGTTGACGAGGCCTCTAGGGTCCTCTGCACCGTTGAGGCTTTTTGGCCTCGGGTCCTCACGCCTGATGATGGCACCCTGGTCTCAGGCATCGACATCGCTGACCTACCCACCGGTGAGGTCCGAGACGACTAGGCATGAGGGTGCGGCACCATCGACATCGTCGGAAGGAGCCCAAGCTTGGCGGATACCCTTTCTGAAGGCCCCTCACGGGCCCTCCCTTCCGCTCACTCCTCCTCCCCCTCAACGGGCGGCGAGGCTGCCCTCGATGCCTAGGAGGTCGACCCCCCGCCGACGGGACCCTGCAGGGACCGTACGTCAGGGAGGTGCACAAGGAAAGTCACGGTATCATACCACAACCCGGTGTCGTTATCATCGATGTCATCATCCTCCTTCTCCTCCTCTGAGGCCATCTCAGATGGGGAATCATCCACAGGGAGACCCTCGAGCCTTTGCTGGCGACGACGCTTATTCAACGCCTCGCGCTCGAGGATCTTCCTGTTCTGCCGCTTCTTCGCGGCATCTTTCTCCTTTTTCTTTTGAGCCACAGAAAAGTGTCTCACCTGTCGGGTCGCGCGATCCTCCGAGACCGGTGGTGGTGAGTCCTTGACCGCTGATAGGTCTTGCACAAAAGCCTCGACCGGCTAAATCAAGAAAACTAGGAAGGAAAAGGACACGAGGCTAGCGAGACAATACATACTAGAGGCTCGAATCCCTGGTTAGGTCGCATCGGGACCTCGTCTATGTCCTCTTGCTTGAAGCCGCCCACCACCCATCGAGCGCGCCGGATGACCTCGTCAAGGGAGAGGGTCTCGTGTGACATCTGGCTCCCCTCCAACGAGATGCCCGACTTCATCTGGTCCATCCATAGTCGACGCTGCATCAAGGGCAAGACCCTCTGATGGTGGAACGCGGCAGCCACCATCCCCGCGGTCAGCCCACGCAGATGGAGCCTCCTTAGCGCGTCGAGGAGGGGCTGAAGCTTTGGCTGATCTTCCTCGACAACGCCGTACGACCAGTTCTCCTTCCGGGACATCAGGACCTGGCCGAAGAAGCAAGGCAGCTGGCCATCGTCATTGCGCAGGTAGAACCAGTCGTCGTGCCACCCGCTGTTCGATGAGATGAGCTGCGCTGGGATGTACAGCTCACCTCGACCTGCCCGTACTTGGATAGTGTAGCTTCTAGCATGCATCGCCCGCCGCACTCCCTTCTCCCCCGCCTTCTTGGCGAAGTGCTCCACCTTGAAGAGGTGGAGCCACAACTTCTAGTGGGGCTCGATCCCCAAGTACCCCTCGCAGACAGCCGCAAAAATGGTGGCCTACGAGATGGAATTGGGGGCGAGATGATGGAGTTCCACCCCGTAGTAATGCGGGATGGCCCGCATAAATCGGCTCGGCGGCACCCCGAGTCCCCTCTCGTGGAAGGCGACGAAGCTGACAACGTAGCCCTCTGGTGGCGCTAGATCCTGGTGATTGGTCGGTGGCACCCTCCACTCCAGCAGATCTTGACTAGTCCTCAGACGTAGGAGACCATCGCGCACGAGCTCCTGCAGCTTCTTCTTCGTCACCGACGAACGAATCCATGGATCCGCAGGGAGGATTGGGCTCTTTCCCGCCATGGATGCAAGGAACAGATGACGGCGGCGACAGGGAGTGGACGACGGTGGCAAAGGAAAGAGAGGGCAGTTGCAAAAGTCTAGGAAGGAACGAACAAAATCGTGGGCTTCATATTTATACCGCGACGTAAGGCCAATGGGCGGATCTAGCGAAGAGGCAAGTAAAGTTTTTGCATTTAATGCCCTTACCTAACCGCTCCCTTGAAATCCGCTTGCGCAGGCACGTGTCAGTCGTTCGCTCGCCAACCGCCTGCCACGCCGCCCACTACCACGTTGTTTCCACTTCCTCCCTAAAAAGACGCGCCCCAAGGGGCGGGAAGGAAAGCTCACAGACGGACACTTCCAGGCGAAGGAACCACGGGCTCTGAGCCCACTACAAACCTCAAGGGTTTGAAAGCTGGCCCTCGACCAGGGTTCGACAGCTGCCCTCGAGTAAATAGAGTTAGGGATGACTGAGAGCGGGCCCATACCAGGCCAAGGCTCGAGCCGTTTTCTTGAGACGCCCTCAGACATATTCAAGGCTAAAGGAGAGGTCGGCGGTGGAATCCCCTCGGAGGGAGGCATCAAGCCCTCGGATCCCATCGAACGGAACCGAGATCCACATGACAACTCTTTGGCACTTTTGGAGAGTGCCTCCGTGGCCGCCAGCTGACCCCTATCGAATGGGGCACGGGCTCCCACTTGAATTCTCCGCTAGCAGCTCACCAGAGATCGTCGGCACTCGCCCATCAGGGGTAGTATGACGTTCTCATACCTCCTCCTTACCTAACGGATGTGTAAGGGTCGTACGATTAAAGACGGGCAGGACCCTGATCGACCTCATGCACGCGAGGCTCGGGGGCTTGCCCGCAAAAAAAACTAGCCTCAATGAAAGGGGACCAAACGCGCCATGAGGGCTCGAACGCAGGAATGTCCCTCAAACTAACATATCAAAATACCTCGAAGGAGTCACTCACTCCTCTGAGGCCTCGGGGGCTACACCTGGCGGGAGCGCTCACACGCACCCACCGGAGAGCGACGACGCTACGACTCCAGTTCATAACTCGCTGAGCCTCTGCGAGAGTGTCCACACTCACGCAAAGGCTCGGGGCTACTGTCGGGTACCTGAATTAGGGGTACCCAAAACCGATGATTAAAAGGAGAAAACCCTAATGATTCCGCGCCCTGAAACCCTCTAAAAAATCATACCAAAACTTCGCCTACACGGATACCTCGAGATCGGTCCGCATCCGCACCAGGCACCCTCGACTGTGTTCTGACTCGCACGTGGCCCACTCGACTGGAGGTCTCAACCCCGGAAAATCTCCGACTCGCACGACTAGGGGTCGAGCCGGTCGACCCTCCACCCTCCCTCATCCGCCTACTTGCTGATAAAGCATTCAATGCAACCTCTCCCACTAACATGGCTACAGCGCCACCAGTGTGGGAACAACACCCGTGTCTAATCCTACTTTTTACTGCCTATCCCAGGGTGGGTAGTGAAAAAGGCTGCCACTATTCATGCCACGTTGGGCACTGTTCTACCCCTGATGCCCCCTCGAGGCACAATACGACGACCGTCATGTCCCAGGCTTTCTAGGGTTCAGCCTTATCCATTCCTCGTCGACCCCCTCAGCTACGTCCCGACCCAGCCTCGACTACCGTCGGTTAACAAAGGAACAATGTCTGTACGTCGACTACAGGGGATCGCACGTCTGCCACAGCGCCTAGGGTGTTTCACCGTCCCATCACTGACATCACCGCGACACCCCGGGAATGGCCGCCCTTACCGGGGCACGTCGCCACAACAACCTCTACAGTGCCCACCGCACCTTCACCTCCAAGGCACCGCCTTAGGACGCCTCGGCCTCCACTTGACCCTATAAAAGGGAAGGCAGAGGACTCTCCAAGGGGGAGGGGGAACAACGAAGACAGAGACTTCCACCACTTTAGAGATCAACATCTCAAGCAATACTCTATTTTTTCTCTTTTCTTGAGGCTTGGGATCGGCTCCCTCTCTCACAGCTTGTAACCCCTACGCAAGCACTTAGGTGCAAGAAAATACAATACTCTCCCCCCGCTGGACGTAGGGCCTTCTTTGCCCGAACCAGGATAAACTCCCGTGTATTCTCTTTGTATCACCATCTGGATTAGGGAGCACGCAGCACAAATTCACTTGTCGGTCTAGGGCCCTCCCGGGTCCGAACACCGACACATCCGGACTCGAAAAAATCAAATCTCTCCACTCTTCGCTCGTCCATCATGCGGCCGTCTGCCAGCTCGCTCCACCACCATCCCCCACGGCGCCTCCATCTCGCACCGTGGCCCACTCCGGCGCGCCACTACCACCATCCCCTGCGGTGCACCCATCCCCCGCAGCACCTCCGTCCCTCACCGTGCCACACCATCCTCTGCCGTGCCCAGGCCAGGCAGCCAGGAGAGGGGGACATCGCTGCGTTGCCAGATCGCGCCACCATCCTCGGCCACCGGCTCGCCGGAACCGACCATTCCCCCGCTCTGCGCTGCTTCGCACGAAAGAAGGGTGAAAAACGTACGCGGTACGTTGCAAGCCTTATGTTTTAAGTGTTTCAGATGTTTCATATAATATTGCAAATATTTTATATGGATGTTGCAAAGGTAGATCGAAATGTTGCAATAGTTGTACACGTATGTTACGCGCTTATGTTCCCAATGTTTCATCTGTTTTTCTATAAATGTTGCATATATTTTATACGTATGTTGCAAGTGTTTTATCTGGATGTTGCGTATGTTTTACAATGACTTTTCATGTGTTTTTAAGTTTTTTGTAAGTGTTTCAAACGCATGTTTCAAATGTTTCATCTTTTTCATACGTATGTTGCAAGTTTTGTATTTGGATGTTTCAAAAGTAAATCAGGTGTTGCACTTGTTGCAATAGCCCGGGTAGCTGGCGGACAATAGGCTGCCGCAGGGCTTCGGCTCCTACCTCGCACGGCGCGCCTCACCCTCTCCTCTCCATCCCCTTCCTTCCCTTCCGTCCATCTCGCCTCGACGTTAGCGTTGAAGTGGGGTCATCAAGTTTGCTGCGTTCGGACACAGGCGCTGGCGTGAGAAGGGATGCAGGACGCAGGTAGTGTGGGATGGGATCTGGGGCGCATGGGGTGTGGGATGAGCTGCGATGCAGGCGCAAGGAGCGTGGGATGCGATGCGGGCGCAGGTACGGAGAGCAGCATCTGAACGAGTCATGCGGCCGGGTTATATTCGGATTCATGGAAATTATAATGATACGAATCTAAATATAAAATACTCTAATGGCCTTTTTAGATCCCTTTATTTTGGAGGATTTGATATCTACTCAATAATTAGGCTATTTGCTTTGAATTTAACATTCCATAGCTTTTTTAAGGTCACAACTAAGCCTATCTCAAATTCATAGGATAGGAGATGGAATTTGATTCTATAAATTACCATACTCTATTTTTATTTTTATAATTTATAGCATGTTCTTCAACTCACTTCTCTACAGTAGAAATACAATATATAAGTATCTCCCTCGTATGGTTAATAACAATATACAAATATACATCATATACAACCATATTAGCTTAATTAATCTTTAACTAAATTATAATTATTAGAATGAATCCAATTTCAAGAATTCAAGCAGGGTCTAAGTTCCATAGGGATTACAGACGCTGCTGCTAACAGAGTTAGTAAGGGCTGGTCTAATCTAACCAAACACCAAACAATACTATCGTCTCACGGTGTCTAATGCCTTAAGGGCACTCCTAATACAAAACCACCGTAGTTTCTATAGATATAAATTGTATTGCCGTTTTAAGCGTTTTGCTGATATGGCAAAATAGTTATTGAAGATAGAGAGCAAAAATCATAGAAACTGAGTCTAAGAGCATGGTCAATAATAGAGCCAAGTGCTTGGCTACAAGTCAAGTCATAAGAGCTACACTATACAATAGTTGTCTCCTATTTAGCTTTAGAAAAGTTTATTATTATTATGTGGTATCATATCTTACTTTCTCTTTCCTATTCCTCCTCACATACACTTTTGTTTGGGCCCATATATGCCTATGGTCCCGTGTCCAGCTTATTGCTTGCATGAGAGTCGAGCTCTCTTCTCTTTCCTCTCCTCTCTCCTCCACATCAGTAAAAAAAAATACTGACTATCTTAGCTATAAATCTATTATTGTACCTGCTCTAAGTTAGAAACTATATCTACACGAGAACCATTAATAACATAGCTATGTGTAGCATTGGACTGCCCTAATGGACGACGGGCAAAAATGGTGGAAACAAACAGCAACAAGCACGCCGACTCGGGGACTCCTCCTGTCAGCCTCCGTCCTCCGCATGGCGGCGGCGACTCTCCCAGCGACGCCGGCGCGCCGCCCCTGACTCAGGGACTCCTCCTGTCAGCCTCCGTCCTCCGCACGGCGGCGGCGAGTCTCCCAGCGACGCCGGCGCGCCGCCCCTCGGCTGCTTGGTTGGCCGGCGGCCGCCCCTCCAGCCCCCGAGCCGTCGTGCTCTCCGCGGCCCCGCATCCGGCTTCCGCAGTCCGCAGCGCACAGCGCCGACCCCCCGACCTGAGCCCCTAACACGGTGACGCCCGGGTGCCGGACGGAGGGAGGAATTCGTCAGCAGCACATCTGTGAGAACTAAGAAACCTCTTCCCCTCCATTCTCTTCTTCCTTTCAAGTTCCCCAAATCTCTAATCCTGTATTATTTGATATTTTTGATGTAGCTTATAGATGTAGCCTCGTAGGTAGTAGAATTGTAGAAATTAGGCGGGAAATAAGATGAATGATATAGTCTTTTGGATGATTGCCTTGTCACGTACGTTGAAAAGTAGTGATGTAATTCTATATGGTCTTTAAGATTCTATATCATGCATATTTCAAATTATTAGTATGTTGTTTAAACTATTTGTATTGTAATTTAAGACTTATTATGCTATTTAGTATTTGTATACCGAATTGTCGGGCAATTTTTATGGTACTTTTACCGAATTGCTAAATGGTTTTACTGGTTTGGATAAGGAAATTTTGGTGCCCTATGCAAAAATCCTAGATCAACCACTGAATATGGACATTTTAATTTCACAGTTGGGGTTCTGAACCCACTTCGCGAGACACGTCCGGTCAGATTGACTATTTTATGAGTTCACAAGACACCCAGCATGAAGTTTTTAGAATACACCCCCTTCGATAGGTAAACGTGGTGTTTTCTGTTGCTGTCGGTGTGCTTTTGATTGCAATCAATTCATTCCGGTTTACTGATTTTTGTGGTTTTGTTAATATTTCCAGTATAAATTTGTTCCTCGAGCAGCTCAACCTTGGTGATTGTACAATCAGAGGGAACCTTGAGGCCTTCTCATGTAATAAACTAGGAACATGCTCTATTGCATCTTTTGTTGAGCTACATGCTTTCGATAAGCTGGTATATTAATTTGCAGGCAAGCACACTGTGACAGACCGTAGGCTTTCAATAAGCCTAGAACATGAGGTACATGCTTTTCCTGAACCCATGATTTAAATTATTACTGAGATCATTTTTCTTCCAACAAGGCTATGAATCATGTGTAGTCTACAATGATTTGTGTAGAAAAAAATTGTCCTCTCTGGTTGGAATCATGGTAGAGCAAAACAAAGTGTTTTGATTGGTTAGATACTTTCAGATAGTCCATTAATCCCTGGTTGGTTCACCCATTTTTGGTTTGTTTGCTTCAACTCACTTTTTCTTCTAATATGCTTCCTTTATTCATAGTTATATATTGCAGCAGGGGCCTTCCTTCTGTTTTTGCTTTTTGGTCAGGGGACCTCTCCTGTTATACTTTATGTGAAATTAGTTAAGGTACCTCCTCTCATGCATGCAGTTAATGCTTACCAGGCATTAGTTTTGTAGCTATCATCTTGCACATGGAATGATTCATGTACAACCTCATTGCTTAATGCCACCCTTCTTCAAGCTGCAGTCCTATGCTTTTTTTCCACCAGTCATGTTAGGCTTTACCATCTACTCTTCTTGTGGCCTTGTAGACTGGTTGGGTCTTCAACATTGTTTTGAATAAGTCAACGGGAGCATGTGATTAGTTGTTTGATTGACTGATCAGTAGCAAAAGATTGTTTCTCCTTAATTTAAAATTTATTGAATGTCACAAATGGGATATCACTGTTATTGTTATAATTTGTGTTTTGTGCAATCTATTCCCTAGGATCTTTAGAGCATTTTTTTTCTTCAGGGAAACAACATTCTTTTCCAAGCAAAACTTATTGTTTTTTTTCTCATTTAAAGCCCACAAATGATGCATGTATGATGTTTATGAGTATGCATGCTTCTCAAATGTTCCTGTTTCGATTCCAGTCTTGAATTGGTGCATGCTGTTGTAATTACACCAATCTAACTTCTCTGTTGTGCTTTCAGATTCTTGATTACCTTGGCAAGTCCTTTGATAGTGATCCTTCTTCACCAGTGGAGCACTTATCCTCCAGATCAAGGTAAGTATCTGTGGAGTATATTTATTAGAGAAAATTGCAAACATTCCACTGGTCAAACCCCCAGTTTTTTATTACCACTGGGTATCTCAATTTCAGGTGGGCCCTGGTTCCACCTTTCATTGAGGCATCCAGCAAATTGGGGTTTGACCCAATCTAATGTTTGCAAATGTTCCCTATTTGTTATGCACATTTTCCTTTTACATAGCATAACTTCATTTTCATTTGATGTTTGTCCAGCCAGAGAACTTTGATATATCTAGTTCTCACTCTTGGCCACATGTATCCAGATTATGATTTCAGGTAACATTGTCTTTATAGCAAGTGTATTCTAATATAATCTGGGAGGAAGGATATTTGAGCATCTCCAAGAGTTTGCCAAAATTCACTTGGCAAATATCGTGATTTGACAACTTGCTAAAATATATGGCAAGTGAAAAAATAGACTATCTTCAAGAGTTTGCTATTTGGACTTGGTAAAATAAGAAGAGTTCTGCTAAGCGAACGAAGAGCCCCGCTAAGAAACGAAGAACCCCGCTTAAATATGCACGCGAAGCTGGATGCGCGAGCGATGCACGCGAAGCTGGATGCGCGAGCGATGCGCGCTCGCGCTTAGCGCGCAAATATGCGCGTGGAGGGGGGAGATTTGCCAAGTTGCTAAAATTTGCTAAGTTGGATGCCAAACTGTTGGAGCATAATTTTTCCTGTTTTGCCAAAAATAGATGGATGCCAAGTTGATTTGGCAAACTCTTGGAGATGCTCTGCCAACTTTCTCTGGGTGATATGGCGAACCCGCTTTTGTCCTTTCCTACCAGCATAAGGGGTTGTTGTCAGATGGTATGACAGACGGATTAATAGCCGTTGCTCTTTGATGTGAGAGTTCAATTCTCTCCATTTCCCTTGGTCTTTGGCATTTGATATATCTAACTTTCTTAAGGTCTCCTCCCTGTCATGTCACACATTCAAGATAGCACGACCTTCAGATTAAATTTAACATCCTTTTGTCAACATTTGTTCACTTGTTAGTGCTGTTCGGGCACACTTGTTCTTCCAAGAAGAGGAGTTGGAAAATTTCAGGCAGATGGTAGGCACCTACTTATCTGATGCTTCTAGGGTAATGCTTTATGATTGCTCTTTATCTTTTGGTTTGATTTTTTTTTACTTTGTTCATATAATTAGGGATGAGGCAAATTTGCGGTGTATGGCTGGGGCTAAAGGTCTTAGGCATATTTGGCCATAATGTGGTGTGGAGCTTAGGTCGCTAGTCGAAGTTTCTTGTCCTTCTTGCTAATCACTCATGTAAACTCATGCCCTAATGGGCTTGTTTTGTATTTTGAGTCTTCTTAGACTCCTTTTCTTCTTAATATAATGATACGCAACTCTCCTGCGTGTTCGAGAAAAAAAGTGCTAGACTTCATATTCCGAAAAAGGGAAAAACACAATAACTGATTCAACAACAACAACATAGCCTTTTGTCCCAAGTAAGTTGGGGTAGGCTAGAGATGAAACCCAAAAGAGACGTGAAAACAGGGAGACACATAAAGGGACATAAAGGTCACAAGACAAAAAAAGGTCATGGTTTAGGCACGTTGATTGCCAATCTCCAAGCGCTCCTGTCCATAGCTAAATCCTTGGAGATATTCCACTCCTTAAGATCTCTCTTAACGGACTCGTCCCAAGTTAGTTTAGGTCGACCTCTACCGCTCTTTACATTATCGGCCCGCTTTAGAACCCCACTACGCACCGGCGCCTCAGGAGGCCTCCGTTGGACATGTCCAAACCATCTCAACCGATGTTGAATCAATTTCTCCTCAATTGGTGCCACCCCAACCCTATCCCGAATATCGTCGTTCCGAACTCTATCCCTCCTTGTGTGCCCACAACACCAACGCAACATACGCATCTCTGCTACACTCAATTGCTGGACATGTCGTCTTTTTGTAGGCCAACACTCAGCACCGTATAACATCGCCGGACGAATCGCCGTCCTATAGAACTTACCTTTCAGCTTCTGAGGCACCCTTTTGTCACAGAGAACGCCAGAAGCTTGACGCCATTTCAACCAGCAGGCTGAAATTCTATGCCTAACATCTTCATCAATGTCTCCATCCTTTTGTAGCATCGACCCTAAATACCGAAAAGCATCCTTCTTGGCCACCACTTGCCCATCGAGGCTAACGTCTCCCTCCTCGTGCCTAGTCGCGCTGAAATCGCACCTCATGTACTCGGTCTTAGTCCTACTAAGTTTGAACCCTTTCGACTCTAATGTGTGCCTCCATAGTTCTAGCTTCCTATTAACCCCCGCCCTACTGTCGTCAACTAGCATCACATCATCAGCAAAGAGCATACACCAAGGGATATCACCTTGTATGTCTCTTGTGACCTCATCCATCACCAAAGCAAATAAATAAGGGCTCAAAGCTGATCCCTGATGCAGTCCTATTTTAATTGGAAAGTCACTGGTGTCGCCATCACATGTTCGGACAAACGTCACCACATCCCTGTACATATCCTTGATGAGGGTAACGTACTTAGTTGGGACTTTGTGCTTTTCCAAGGCCCACCACATGACATTTCTCGGTACTTTGTCATATGCCTTCTCGAGGTCAATAAAGACCATGTGCAAGTCCTTCTGCTCCCTATATCTCTCCATCAATTGTCGTAATAAGAAAATCGCCTCCATGGTGGACCTACCAGGCATGAACCCAAACTGATTTTGGGTCACATGTGTCACTCTCCTTAGGCGATGCTCGATAACTCTCTCCCAGAGCTTCATCGTATGGCTCATCAACTTAATCCCACGATAGTTAGTACAACTTTGAACATCTCCCTTGTTCTTGAAGATAGGTACTAATATACTTCTCCATTCTTCAGGCATCTTGTTAGACCGAAAAATAAGGTTAAAAAGCTTAGTTAACCATACTATCGCTCTGGCGCCTAGGTATCTCCACACCTCAATGGGGATACCATCAGGGCCCATCGCTTTACCTCCCTTCATCCTCTTCAAAGCCTCTCCGATCTCTGCCTCCTGAATTCTCCTCACAAAGCGTCTGTTGGTATCGTCAAATGAGTCGTCCAACTCAAGGGCAGGACCCTCATTCTCCCCATTAAACAGCTTGTCGAAGTTCTTTATCCATCTGTCCTTGATCTCCTCATCCTTCACCAGAAGTCGATCTGTCCCATCCTTGATGCATTTTATTTGGTTGATGTCCCTTGTCTTCCTCTCGCGGATTATATTGTCACTTAGCTAATTTAAAAATTAAAATGGTCCTGAGACTTCGTTTTGCCTTTCTCACTGTTTGACATGCCTACCTGAATTTGGACTTCTGTTCAGCAATGGGCAGCCACAAATGAGGGCAGTTCTCTTCTGGACAGGGGGGACTCAAGCAATTGATGAGGTAGGATTCACTTATAATGTTTGGTTCAGAAGTTGTATACTCCTATTTTATGTTTACACCTTATGTTTCAGGTTATCAAAATCAGAGAGTGTGACATCTACAGCTATAACCCAGACTCTGATGCAGATCCAGTTCTAGAGGAAGGGGCCATGTATGTTCGAGTGAACTAAGACAGGATTGTGATGGCTAGCTTATGCATCTAAATCATCGTTCTGATATGGATACTAACCTCTTTCCTGTAGATGGTCGTTCAACTACTACTTCTACAATAGGAAGCTGAAACGAGTTGTGAGCTTTCGATGTTACTGCACTAGGTAGGTGCTTGCTTGGAGCTGCAAGATTATGACAGGGAACACAAGATAGTCAATAATGTATTAATGGCATATTCTTCTTTTGACGCAGCAAATTATCAGGAGATGACTTCTTAACTGGTGTTGGGTCTGATGGTGAAGAGGAAGATGACTTGATTGACATGGACATATGACTGACCATGTTCTGCTAGGTACCTGATGCTCGTGTAATATAGAGCATGTATGCCCATTCCTGTTAGGAAACTTTTAATATGACTTCCCTTTTACCGTAGCCTGTAAAAACCATGGCACCCTGTTTAGCTTTGTCTGTAGATATGCAGATTTGAGATTTGGCAGCGGGAAACTTCCAATCCCCGAGGATTGAACTGCCACGGTAATTTGGCACTCTGTTGTTTGCTAGAATTGGAGTCTTAGGCGCTCTGCCTAGTTAAAACATACAGTAAAGATATTTCAGAATCTTGTGTAAAGTGAATTGTCAAATTTGCTCCCCTCTACTTGCGCTTATTTGGCATCTTGTTTGTGATATTCCCTGACAAGGATGAGCAGTTTTTTTTCCCTATTTGCTTTAACATGGACACATGGTGTTTGGCTGTTTGGCCGTCTGGACTGGGAGGTCCACCTCTGTGAAACCTGGAGAAGGTTTACCTTACTATCTGTCAATCTGTGCATAACAGGTCTCGGTTGTGTATGCGGTTAATTCTGGTGAACGGTTCGTTAGCCAACACCTAGCTAAAAATTGGAGAGGTAACAAAAACAAGCGCTTGATTTCTTTTCTTTTCTTTTTTTTTGGGGGGGGGGGGGGGGTGCGGCGCTACGGAGTATCCACTTCTGTTTCTGTGATTTTGCCCGGTGCATTTTTCTGTAAATGCCTGAGAAGATACTACTCCTATTTCGAAAAAGTAACAAAAACATGCGCCCCCCCCCCCCCCCCCCCCCCCCCACAGTGGTTTCTTTTTTTTTCCCCCGAGCTACCATGGGTGACGGAGCATCATTTCTGTGATTTTGTCAAAGATTGGATTGTTTCTGTAAATGCCTGGAAAGGTGCGAGTAAAAATGTTTTGTTTCTGCTGAACCTTGTAAGGAGAATCGAGGTGTGTTTTGGTTTCAAACTGCGAAGCTGCTGTGCGCAGATAAGTGATAGATAGCTCAAAAGGAACAAGCCGGTTTGGTACCGTTCATCCACTCATTTTCTTTCCTTTCTCTCTGAATTCTGAGCGAAGATGGTTGCAGAGCAAAAGTTCAGAGTTCACTTGAGGAGTGGTTTCACAGTTAGGATAGATCGATTAGTGGGAAATGCTTTTCTCGGATTTTTTTTATTTTAGCCTAAAATTACTACAATATAAAAATAGCCTGTTCCCAACTAAACTTCCAAAAACTGTTCTCACATGTAAATAGCCTAAGACCATGGCGCGACTGCTAACCTCGATCACACCACATGTATTGACATGATTAACTAGATATACTCTCAGGAAACACTTTCCACTTAAGCTATCGACGTGGCATGGTACTAAATCGCGCCAAAACAAATGGCGTGACGAAGGTAACGAGTCACGCCAGAACTAATGTCGTGACAAAATTTTCGTCCGTCAGTTTCGGCTATTTTTATTTTTTTAGTTTTTTTGTTGATCCAAAACAAAGGACATATGTATCACCAAAAGTCTTCAGAAATTTCAAGTAGATATTAGACATTTTGCTTGTATCGGGCATCATACATCTTGTAATTTTGAAATTAAAATTCTTTCCGTACTAGAGTCTTAGGTTAACTTGTTTAGCCTTAAAATGAACTTCTAAAATCTACAATCTAAATTCATGGTTCGGAAAGTAGTATTTAGGTAAAATTCAAAGTTTCTTAGCAAAACACATGCTCAAAATTAAGTTTTAGTTCGAAGTTAATTTTAAAAGCTCTTGAAACAAACCTAGGTAGCCATGGTCATGGTACGCTTTGTCGCTAACGATTTCAATGCCATATAAATATCCAAATATTATAATTAGAAAACAAAACTCTTTTTATCTATCAAGATTGTCGCCAGTTAAATATGTCTTTAGTTATAAAGCAACTGAAATCGCTTATAACTTTTGTTTTTATAGGGCCCAAGGTCATCACTAGGACATGCATGAGCTCCTACTTGATCACCACGTTGCAAAGTTACAAGGCTTAAGTGGCGGCCGTTGGTAAGTCGTTGCATAGTGGTGCTGAGCTGCAGAGCTCGAGTGCATGCTCGACCAGTCAGAACCTTGATGATTTTCTCTGAGTTGGAAACACAACTTGTCAAACTGTGTTAGCTTTACTAATTAAAGTTTGAAACTAGCATATTACTATACAAACTTAATTTAAGCACTCAACTTCCACACTCCCTACTTAACAAGATCTATTTTAATAAGTTTTGATCAAAGTCATAAATCCATTGTTCACGCCTAGAGTTAATTGTCATTATCTTAGTTATCTTTGGTTAATCGAAAGACCACTGACTTAACCGTTGAAGATCTAGACTTATACCAAATGACTTACCATATTACCTTCAGCAATTTGGCTCTAAGCCTATGACAAGTTTATATACAAACTTATTGTTTTATCAGACCCTTAGTGCTATCTTTTAACATTTTCACTCACTATATCTATCTAGTACCCAAATCATTAGTTTGTGCATACCTTAGCTACTTAAAAGAACTATCATACATTTCTTGTCAACAAGAGATACCCTGGATTAAAGATCTTTAGAATATACTCCAACTTTGATTATATGTTTTTGTACAACTTAAATATAAAATATCTTTAAAACCAACTCTAAATATTGATATAGTTAATGCTATTTTCCAAACTTGGAATACTTTGGGTGCTAGACTAAGGCTTTAAAATTAAATTGTTTTTAGTCTAAATTTTCAATTTTACTCCATATACTAAGATGAAGTATATCACTTGTGCTACAATTTACATGTTACCACTTTGAAAAGTGATTATGTTAAAATCTTTAAGAGCTAGATTAAACTAAGGTTGACTCTTCACCCTCTTGCTTAAATATCCAAACATCATAATTAGATAACAAGACTAAGTCTATCTAGGTTTGTTTCAAATGCTTTTAAATTATATTTAGTTTTGAATTAAAAATTAATTTTGAGCACGTGGTTTCTTAAGAAATTTCGGATTTCATCTAAACTTGTATGATGAGAAATTCCTTGCCAAAATACTACTTTCCGAACTATAAATTTTTATATAATTTTGCTAGATTTCTGGAGTCCATCTTGAGGTTAAACAAGTTAACCTAAGACTCAAATATAACATTATAGAAAGAATTTTAATTTCAACCGTACAAGAGTTATGATATGAGACACAAGCAAAATGTGTCGTGTTTATCTTCTACTACCTACTTGAAAATTTTGAAAAAATTTAGACATACATAGGTCCTTTGTTTTGATAGACAAAAGAAAAGACTAAAAATCAAAATAGATGAGACCAACGGACACAAAATGTGTCACATTATTAATCACACTAAGGTGATCAAGCATCCTGTTTGCTTGAGTTTATCAGCCAGTCATTTAACAATATTTTTCTCTCACAACAAATCAGCGAACAGTACTTTCAACCATGACTTATCAGCTAAGTGAACAGGGCGAAGGTTACTGGTTGTACCACATCTTTTGGCATGACTAAAAAGGCTAATTTTTAAAAAATTAGTTTGAGACATGTTCTTTTAATATTTTAGTTTTTTCGGCTAAAATAAAAAAAAAATCGGCTTGTATGGGTCTGTCCGCAAGGTTTGGTTTTTGAGAAAAAAAAATCAAGGCCATTCTTCTCTGTGCTGCAAAGCGTAAAATAGTTGTGCGCGGACTATCTTTGAAGGCGGTAACAGCTAGAGCGCGCTTGAGAGGGAGAGAGGAGGAGCGCATTCCTCTCTGCCTCGCACAGTTTGGTTTGTTTCGCTAGGGGAATGAGAGAGAAACAAAGAGAGAGGAAATAGCCATTAGCCCATGGAGGGGAGGAGCTCCGTTTCCCTTTTCCGCATGCGCAGCCCACGAAAAGAGCGATCTTTCGCTTCTTCCCCGGTATGATGTCTCGCTTATTGTCTTCCCAATCCTTTTTCTCGCCGCGCGGTTGTTTGGTTAGGATGTTAATATTGGTGTTTAGGATTTTGGGGGAGTATTGCAATTGCGTTTACATGAATTGTTGATTATGTGATCCTTGCCGAACTGCGACTTGGTGGATGATGCTGAGCCTGAGTAGAAACGTGCCATGCCCATTTCGATGGCAGGGATGAAATTGCATTGTCCTCCCCACAACAACAAAAAAAAAAGGGCCATACATGACAAACGCTATGGCAAGATGAAGATTAGTCCTGATATCTTTCAGCCGCAATTCATGGTTGTGTTCGATTTGTGAATGTCTGATTTTTCTTCTAGTTGAAATGTTAATGATGTTGGTACGGGAATTATCAGTGACAGTTCGTGGTTGGTTTTCCCTAAAAACTACTTGTGTATTTTATTTAAAACACAAATTCTTCATTGCAAATTTACCATATCTTCCCAAATTAGCAGTTGAGTTAATTATCAAATGTAAACCACAAATGGGACATGTGCCCTACGTGGAACTTATATGTCAAACTTTTGTATTTGATTCACATAATTAGAACATACATTCTCTTGCTGGGTTAAATAAAAATTGGCGCTTAATTGATGCACCTCTATTTTTGAGAAAAATGGATATCTGGAGCATCTGCAGTACTGAGCCTTTTATACATATTGGAAATGGGTCTGGGTATCCCAATATATTGAGGTTGACTTTTAGGGTGTTCTGAATCTTGCCCTTTCTACACTGATGCTAGGTTTGCTGGAACAATGGCTGAGAGCAAGCGGTTTGATACGAAGAGCACAGGCTGCCTTGAAGGCCTGTTCAACTTCCTTGCCCTCAACCAACGGCTGCAAATGCCGAAGATGATTGCCTACCGAAAGCACAGCGAAGGAAGTAACAATACGCTCAGTAAGGTTTTACATATTTCTACTTTCAGTTTTTGCATTTTTGGTGACGCCTTTTATTATGTCCACAGGATTGTCTGTGCCATGCTTTTTCCCTGGTTATGAATTGGATCTTGGCCTTATTGCCCTAGATTTATCTTTGCCATTTTTATCTGAAAGCTGACTATAGCAAGGGCAGGTCTCTTTATTTGGTCATCTAAAATTGTAGTGTGCTCACCACATTTTTCTATTTGTTGTAGGAGTGAAAGTCCCAAAGCCCAAAACTAGCAGTGAAAAAGATGAAAATATCCCGGTAGGTGCATAAACTGCATTTCTTTTATGGTAACCACAGAAGCCTCATAGATTTCTACTGGTATATTGAAGTGATGGATCTTACTATATCATTCGTATAATGGCACAACCAACAAACTATAGTGATGAAAATTGCCATGTTTGCAATCTATGAGAGCGTTGCAACCTTTGGTGATAATTTTCTAGTTGTCAATGCTAAATCACTAGGACTCTTTACATGTATATTTCAAGTTATTGATATAGTTCCAGTCAAGTGTTAATGCACCTCTCAATTTTTTTTTTCTAACTCTACTTGTGGTGTTTAGTTGCAGAAGGAAACTAATAGTGACTCTCAAACTGGTAAGTCCCACATGTTCATATGGAGGACACTCATGTTCAAGAAAAAAACACCCGGGAAAGACAAAAAGAAGAGCAGCTCGCCAGCCAGCTCCCCATCCTCATCACGTCTTCTGCGCTCCAGATCAATCCATCACTCGAAATGCTTTGATTATGAGGTTCCTGATGAGTTAGCTGCACATTATCATGCAATGAACAACTCGGGCTCCAATGAGATGGATTCTTCTCACAGTGAACCGCCACCACTGTCACATGAGATTCCACAGCATCCCAATGTGCAAGAGCCCTCCAGGGCTTGTGGCATCATGGATGGCAAAGATAGCATAGATCTGGAGGCACCCTGTGAGACAGCACCTGGAAATCTCACTGGTGAGAGTGAGGCTCCCTCTACACAAAAAACTCGTGATGCTGCAACACATCACTCGAAGGAGTTCTTGGATTTTCTTGAATTGTTTAATGCACATAGGGAACTATTTCTGAAGATTCTTCATGATCCTTCATTACTAGTACCACCTGAACAGCAGGGGCAAGAAGCTTCATCCAGTGGTTCTGTACCACTGAACAAATTGGAATCATTTCCAAGACCAGGAGGGTCATCAGGGAAACGTAACCCTATATTTGATCGGAGTGACAGTGAGAAAAGCAGTAGGTCAGAAATCCAAAGGTCACCCTCGAGACCTACCGCTGACCTGGAAGCTGCAAAAGTCATTAGTACAAGAATGCCTACTGGTGTTGACAGCTCCGCAGTTTCTCTTGCAGAATCAAGGAGCCTGAAGAAAGCTGGAACAGCTTCAAACCGTTTTAAAGCTATCAGTAGAAAGATCAAAGATGTCGTAAGGGAGAACCGGAAAGAGCTTGCTCGGATTACCAAGGATGGAGTTTTCCACAAACTGCCATATGGCCAAAAAATGTCTGGATTGACCAGGAGCTCCTCCACGGAGAAGTTTGTCCAGGAGGAGAAACAAATGCGAAGATCATATTCTATTGCAGAATCAGTAGACAAGTATTCAACACTTTATGAGTCAATCTCGAGGGACTCAAGAATTTCTCCAGAAATATTAAACATAACAATGGAAGGTGGTGCAAGCTTAAATGATACGAAGATGCCAATGGGCCTCAAACGAATAACTTCTCTTCCAGAGATGCGGTTATGTTCATCTCACCAAGAGGCCCTGCCTGAAGTTTCAGCTTCTCGGATTGGGTCCAAGACTTACAATGTGGAATCTGATCACTTTTCTTCACATGGAACTGATGCCTTCAGTATCTGTGCAGAAGGAAATTTCTATCCTGATGATATCACAGAACAATCAGAAAATATTCACATTGAATTAAATTGTGGAGGTAAGATGACAAAATAAAGTCAAGATTAACACACTTTTTCTATTAGAAGACTTACAATATTGTCACAATTTTTTGCACAAATTGCTTTCATAGGCTTCTTGGAAGAGGATTTCCGCAGGATCCTTCGAAGTCCAAGTCTGTCTTCTCTTGGCCGGTCTTTCTCCCACCGCCGCATTAATAGTTTACCTTCCTTCGATCGGTCATTCTTTCAAGACCGTACTCGTAGTTTCACAGAGTGTTCTATAGCAGGTGGATTATATTTGAACTCTTCGTTTACTATAAAATGCAAAAATTACTAGTAAAAGTTCATGATTTTTTCCCCCATTCAGAAGCAGACTAGTTACTTTTGTCAAGCATATCTTCTTTTCCTATCAAATTGCAGCCTTTTCCATTACTAATTGTATTTTCTGCACTATGCTGAAACTCTAAAACCCATTGCTTGTATGTGTTTTCTAGTACTTCAATCCTTGTGACACTTTTCTTTTCTTAATACAATTTTTAGATTCAGAGCAACCATTCGAAAACTTGCAGCTTGAGGACGAGGACTGGTTAGTCAAGCCACCACTGTCTGCAGGAGCATATGCTGCCAATTTCAATGATGAAGAATGGCTGGTCACGCCACTGAAGCACTCTGGTGTCATGAATGGTATTGATCGTGAGGATGAAGAGTGGTTAGTTAAGGCGACACAACTGTCTGGTGCCAAGGATGTTGATCTTGAAGATGAAGAGTGGCTAGTCAAGTCAGGGCAGCCCATAACTAACGATGCTTTGGATTCGGATTTTCGCTTCATACACGAGTTTTCTGAACAAGGTGCTGCGGAACCCTTGCACATTTATGTCAGTGACAAGAACGAGGCCGATTTCCAGTATGTCAAGGATATCCTCAAGAAATCAGGATTCAGCTGCGGCGATGTCGACTGGTACGCATCCAATCAGCCAGTGAGCCCTGTGGTCTTTGATGAGGCAGAATGCTCATGTCAGGAGCTCAGCATGGCAAGCGATGAGCCGCACAGTATTGTCAGGCGCATGCTCCTGTTTGATCTCATCAACGAGGTCCTGCTGGACATCTATGACTCTTCGCTTGTCATCGGCCCATGGCACTCACGCTTCGACCTGCGAACCAGACCCATTCCCATGGGGTATCATGTCCTTGAGGAGGTGTGGGCGAAGGTGAGCTGCTACCTGAGCTTGCATTGGAAGGAAGGCCAGACGGTGGAGGACATTGTGGCACATGATCTTATGAGGAAGGACAGCTGGATGAACCTGGTATATGACGCGGAGTGCACCGCGTTGGACATGGAGGATCTGATGGTAGAGGACCTGCTGGATGATGTTGTCATTCAGATAGTGTTAGAATCAATTGATGAATGACTATCCAGATCTTTTTTTTGGGTGGCTTGAGCTTTGGAGTAATTTGATCATAAGGCTGAACAGTAACATGCTATCTGAAGAAAGGTACTAGCTAGATGGATCGCTTGTCTCGCATTGTGCAACAGTAACTGTGTAGATAATTTTACCAGACTGGCTATTCTAGCAACTGTCAAATTTAGTAGATGTTAGCCATGCATAGAAAGTCAGAAACAGGAGGTAAACAATAGACAGGAAATAGATAGCATTATATACCTGTTAAGTTCAACCAAACTGTCATGAGTTTTTATTAGTCAATACTGGTACATATCTAGCTCGTAACTCTTATACAAATTCTGGTGTTTGTCCTCTATTCATGAATATGTGGAAGGCACAATTCTGAATGTGAAAAACATTACTCTGTTAATCTGTTATATATGTGTGACTACGCGCATCTTTTCAGTGGATCGTCATATATAGTTATAGATCTGTACTTGCAATCTTCTTAGCTTAATAGGCAAAGAGGCGTTTTTTTTTCTTTGATGTGTAATCTGGAATGCTTTTAGCTGCAGAGGTTATGTGAAATTCAAGCTGAATGTTTGAAAAGTTGAGGGTGCAGGAGGTACAGGATCCTATTATTCGCACAATCGCACCAGATCATTATGGCTTCAAACGGTGTGTGCACAAATGTGCTTCCTTTTAAGCAAAAGTTCTGCAATTGCCATTTGTCTGAAAGACGAATGAAGTTCAGGTGAAACGTCTGAAATACGGAGAGAGAGAAAAAAAAGGGTATAGGATGTTACAGGATCCAGTTGTTTCCACTGCGTAGTATCTCCATTCTCGTGAAGTACCATATTTGATCAAAGTCAGATTAGGAAGCGGCACTACCATGCTAAAGATTTTATTTTAGGGGAAAAAAAAAAGTGCAATATACAATTTGTAGTTGCAAGGGACAATCTACAATTTGTAGAGGCAAATACAACCCTTAGCACCAAGCCCGTCTAGCTCAGTCGGTAGAGCGCAAGGCTCTTAACCTTGTGGTCGTGGGTTCGAGCCCCACGGTGGGCGGTTTGTTTCATTTTTTTTAATTTTTGTTAACATGTTTCTTCTTTCTTCGGTAGATTTTCAGCAATGATGCGCAGAGGATTCGATTTGATTCTATTATATCTTCCTCACTTTCTCACAAAGTTTCCGTCCTTAGCTGTACACAAGCCGTGGAACCAATTGTGAACTCAAAACAGCTAGAGTTTTGTCTCATTGTCTGCATGTTTATTTGAATTCAAGCACGTCTTATTGGAAGTAAATATCTCAAATCTCTCCCTAGTCCAGAGATGTAGTACGCTTCTGAGTTCAACTCTTGCAAGCAACGTATTAAATTTGAAGACGTCCAATAATGCATCAATTTAAACAATGGTCGGCATCAAGGTCTGAAAAGCAAGATTCGAACAGATAAGGATTTTGATCACATTCAATGCAAGTTGTGCAGCAAATTTGAATTCAACTCTTACAAGCAGGCGTATTCAACTTGAAGACGTGCAATAATAACGCATCAATTTAGGCAATGAGTTGATATCAAGTTCTGAAAGCAAGATTCGAAAAGATAAGGATTTGATCAAATTCAATGCATGTTGTCCAAAAAATATCTCAATCCAACTCTTACAAGAAACCTATTGATTTGAAGCTGTGCAATGATGCATCTATTTAAGCAACGACTTGCATCATGCACTGAAAGCGAGTTTCCAAACAGCTAAGGATTCGACCAAATTTTATGCAAGTTGTGCAAGAAGTTTGAATTAAGTTAGCTGAAGGGACACGTTTTTAGGCAGAGAGGTGGCATCGCTGTTCTGGGAAGCAAAGAACAGATAAGGTTTGAACCAGCAGAGTGTTGAACTTGGATCCGGTTCCACTTGCACAAGAATTTAATCCCAATTGAAATAGTAGAATAGTTCAAATTTTGCAAGTAGCTGCTATAAAAGTATATTGTGCTACAAAAGTCAAAACTACCCAGTACCCAGCAAAGAATTGTATTTTCATGTCATTTCAGTTTTTGCAGCAGCACCACAACCTTTATCTTACTCTGAAAACGACAGCACACAAGAATCTGTCAGGGTTTGGAGTCCTGGAATCCTCCATGACTATTTCTGCAGACCTGTAAAGCTTGACACGTCATGCAGTTACTTGGTTACCCTCTCAATCTCAAGCCCTATAAATAGCAGGGACATCTGTGCTCTTCTTGGCAACTGCTCTCTGCTCATCAACTCAATCTTCCCCTCTCTGCATAGGAGTTCTTGAGGTTGCAGGAGACCGAGAAGTTCAGAAGATGTCTTGCGGTGGAAGCTGCAACTGCGGTTCCAGCTGCGGCTGCGGCAGCGGATGTGGGTACGTTTCACAACTATTGATCAATGATCATTAATTAATATACTCTGCCAAGCTAAACTGAGAGAAGCTGTTCAGAGATAGCATCTGGTTTGACTGATTTCAGCATGTTTTGATGAGACAAACATACGAGCAAATGTTTCTGATGCTTCAATTTTGCCGGATGCAGAAAGATGTACCCTGACTTGGCCGAGAAGAGCGCCGCCGCCGCCCCGGCCACGGTCCTCGGCGTTGCACCTGAGAAGGGGTATGCATATTATGGCGCCTGAACTCAAAACCTGAACTTGTCTATGTTAATTTCCATGCCTGAATTTTTTTTTCACCACTTTCTTTGGCAGGCACCTCGGGGCCGGGTTCGAGAAGGCCGTGGAGTCCGGCGAGGCCGGCCATGGCTGCAGCTGCGGCTCCGGGTGCAAGTGCAACCCTTGCAACTGCTGATGGAGAAAAGGCGATTTGCGTCATTGCGTGCACGCTCGTCGTCGTCAGATCGTCACCCTGTATGTGTACGTGTATGTGAGTATGTGACCGTGTGAGTAAATAAGGAGCTATCCGGACACCCAGTGTGAGCTGTCAGGTATGATGGACACCTTGTGAAGTTGTGATGGTGCGAATTGTGTGTTGTTGGGAATCATGTGGCTACCAAGCTCTTGTTCACCCAATCTGTTATCTGTGTGTTCTATGCTGTAACAGTGTGCTGTTGGAGGAATACAACGTGGTTTGCTTGTGCATCTTCACCATCTTTTTTTTTCGTTTTCATTTTACAGTAATTTGATGACAGCAAGTAGCAGTTCGCTCTGCTAAGAATGCTGGATCACTAGATTTTAAGTAATAAATCTTACAAGAATAGCGGCATAGTTTTTTTCCCGAGAGAAAACCATATGAATTTTTCTGTAAATATGCGATTTCTCACAAAATGTCTACCAAAAATCATCAAGAACCAGAATAGACCTGAAATCACATAAACAGCTTGCTCGCTTGGCCTGAAAATAAGCGGCTGAAAGTACTGTTGACTGATTTATGTGAGAGAAAAACTCTGTTGCTTGGCTGAAAATAAGCGGCCGAAAGCTCAAACGAACAGGCTAAAAGTTTTTTTTTTGTGAAATTGAAATCACATAAAGTTGGGCTACTTATCTACTGACCTTCACATGTGATGCCCATAACGGCCTGGCCCAGTCCGTATGTCTAGTACACCAGGTCATCGATACAATTACGTATTATGCATCAACAAAAAAAGAAAAAAAAGTAAATTATGCAACAAGTAAAAAGAAGGAAATAAAGAGGAATTGGATCTCGTCCACTCTCCCCTTTCCTCTCCGAGGCTCCAAAACCCTAGCGTTCTTGTTCCCCGGGCGACGGCGGCCATGGACAAGAGCATTGATTTTTCTTGTTCCCCTAGTGTTCCCGTTCTTGATAAGTTGGGCTACTTATCAAGAACCAGAATAGACCTGAAGATTGTTCTTTTTTAATATTTTTGTTACATGTTTCTTCTTTCTTCGGTAGATTTTCAGCAATGATGCGCAGAGGATTCGATTTGATTCTATTATATCTTCCTCACTTTCTCACAAAGTTTCCGTCCTTAGCTGTACACAAGCCGTGGAACCAATTGTGAACTCAAAACAGCTAGAGTTTTGTCTCATTGTCTGCATGTTTATTTGAATTCAAGCACGTCTTATTGGAAGTAAATATCTCAAATCTCTCACTAGTCCAGAGATGTAGTACGCTTTTGAGTTCAACTCTTGCAAGCAACGTATTAAATTTGAAGACGTCCAATAATGCATCAATTTAAACAATGGTTGGCATCAAGGTCTGAAAAGCAAGATTCGAACAGATAAGGATTTTGATCACATTCAATGCAAGTTGTGCAGCAAATTTGAATTCAACTCTTACAAGCAAGCGTATTCAACTTGAAGACGTGCAATAATAATGCATCAATTTAGGCAATGAGTTGATATCAAGTTCTGAAAGCAAGATTCGAAAAGATAAGGATTTGATCAAATTCAATGCATGTTGTCCAAAAAATATCTCAATTCAACTCTTACAAGAAACCTGTTGATTTGAAGCTGCACAAATGATGCATCTATTTAAGCAACGAGTTGCATCATGCACTGAAAGCGAGATTCCAAACAGCTTGCTAAGGATTAGACCAAATTGCATGCAAGTTGTGCAAGAAGTTTGAATTAAGTTTGCTGAAGAGACACGTTTTAATTAAGCAGAGGGGTGGCATCGCTGTTCTTGGAAGCAAAGAACAGACAAGGTTTGAACCAGCAGAGTGTTGAACTTGAATCCGGTCCCATTTGCACAAGAATTTAATCCCAATTGAAATAGTAGAATAGTCCAAATTTTGCAAGTAGCTGCTATAAAAGTATATTGTGCTACAAAAGTCAAAACTACCCGGCAAAGAATTGTATTTTCACGGTATTCCAGTTTCTTTTTTTTTTTCGCGGCCACGCTCAACTGAGCCCGTTTTATGGTATTCCAGTTTCTGCAGCAGCACCACAACCTTTATCAGTTTATCTTACTCTGATGCGGGTATGTTTCACAACCACTGATCATAAATACGCTGCCGAGTTAAACTGAGATAAGCTGTTCAGAGATACAGTATCATCTAGTATCTACTAGTTTGAGTGGTTTCAGCAAGTCTTCATGAGACAAAACACAAGAGCAAATGTTTCTGATGCTCATGTGGTGATTCAATTTTGCCGGACGCAGAAAGATGTACCCTGACTTGGCCGAGAAGAGCACCGCCGCCGCCCCGGCTACAGTCCTCGGCGTTGCACCTGAGAAGGGGTATGTATGCATTCCCACCATGTGTTATCTAAGATTTGTGCCACAATTCAACTTCAACACCGATGCCAAACTCAAAGCCGGACAAAGATCAATTTCCATGCCTGAATTTTTTCTCCCCTTTCTTTGACAGGCACCTCGAGGCCGGGTTCGAGAAGGCTGCGGAGTCCGGCGAGGCCGGCCATGGCTGCAGCTGCGGCTCCGGGTGCAAGTGCAACCCTTGCAACTGCTGATGGAGAAAAGGTGATTTTGCGTTGCGTGCATGCTCGTCATCGTCAGTTCGTCACCCTGTATGTGTACGTGTGTGCCGTGTGTAAATAAGGAGCTATCGAGACACCCAGTGTCAGGTATGATGGGCACCTAGTGAAGTTGTGATGGTGCGAATTGCGTGTTGTTGGGGGAATCATGTGGCTACCAAGCTCTTGTTCACCCAATCTGTTGTCTGAGTGTTCTATGTTGTATTGTAAGAGTGTGCTGTTGGTGGAATACTACGTGGTTGCTTGTGCATCTTTCTCCGTCTTTTTTCCTTTTTATTTTACAAGTAATTTGATGACAGCAAGTAGCAGTCCGCTCTGCCAGGACTACTGGACCACTTGATTTTTAAGTACAGGAATGATTAGACCCAGACATCTGTCCGTCTGGACGAACCAATCCGCTCGTGCCGCTCGCCTACATCACGCGGCACCGCTCGCGCCGCTTGCCCGCATCGCAAAAAAAGAAAAAAAACCATCAACACACACACTCCGCTCTGTATCCGCGGCCACCGCGGGTGACACCGCCGCTCCCACCCCCTCTAGTCGACGCCGATGGCTCCACACCGTCTGCGTCTCCGCCTCAGCCTCCCCTCCCCCCTCTCTCCCTCCCGACCTAGCCCAAAGCGCGACCACCTCCGTGCGCGGCGCACGGCAGGGCCGGCGGTGCCCTAGCCGCGCGCCTCCGCCCCACTCTGCCTCGCTACTCCTTCCATCAGATTCACTGCACGACGAGAGATCCGATGGTGGTTGGGACTATGGCGCTAGCTGCAGGGGCTGCGTGTCGAGCCCGCGATACCAGCGCCCGCGAAGGGGTCTCCGCTAGTGTTGTGGTAGGCGGAGTCCATCTGGTCGATGGTGGCGATGACGCGGCTGCCTCCGGTGAACTCCAACACCAGCAAGCCTCCATTTCGCAAGCAGTAAGAAGATGTTGCGATGTGCTGAAAACACATGTTGCAAGCGTATGTTTCAAGTGTTTCGGATGTTTTAGAGGTATGCAGCAATTGTTTCAGGTGAATGTTGCAAAAGTAGATCAGAATATTGCATATGTTGCAATGATTGTAGACTTATGTTGCAAAGGTTTGTTTCCTATATTTCATCTGCGTTTTTGACGTATTGTTGCAAGTGTGTTTATCATAATATTCCATACGTTTCACACATATATTGCAAGTATTTTATCTGGATATTGTGTATGTTTGCAATGGTTTTCAAGTGTTTTTCATGTATTTTTATGCAAGTGTTTCAGAAGCATGTTTCAAGTATGTTATTTGTCTTCATGACGTATGTTGCACATGTTACATCTTGATGTTTCATAAGTAGATTGGGTGTTGCAAATGTTGCAATGTGCTTAGAAGCGGAGGGGACGCAAGCGGTCCCCGCGCATGGTCTGGCGGCGTGGGCGGTGTCTGGGCGACGAGGGCTCCGCATGGGCACATGAAACCCAGGGCAAGCAGGGGCGTGCTGGTTTTTTTTTGTGCGGACGCGAGCGTGGATCGCTGGTACGAGCGTGGGAAACTGCAGGCGTCCGGACGTGGGCCTATGGCCGGACGTCCGGGGCTAGTCCTCCCATTTTAAGTACTGCATATCAACCTTACAAGAATTTAGCCACATAATCTTTTCCCCGAGAATATGGATTTACTTTAAAGATGCGATTTCTCACAAATATGTCTACCAAAAATCGTCCCGAATAGACCTAAAATCACATAAAGTTGGGCTACTTATCTACTACTGGGCTTTCACATGTGAGGCCCATAACGGCCCGGCTCAATCCGCATGTCCAGTACACCAAGAAAATAGAGAGGAAAATTGGATCTCGTCTTCTCTCCCCTTTCCTCTCCGAGGCTCCAAAACCCTAGCGTTCTTGTTCCCCGGGCGGCGGCGGCGGCGGCCATGGACAAGAGCATGCTGGGCGACCTGGACAGCCTTCCCGAGGAGGACAAGATGCGCATGGCCGCCATGGTCGACCAGCTCCAGATCCGCGACAGGTTCGGGCCATACGAACGCATCCCAGATATTTTATTACCGGTTTCCTTGGCGGCTAGTCGCTGCTGAAAGTGAAACCTGCATCGTCGTGGCCTCTGTTTTTAAGTGTTCTTTAGCGGCGTCTAGTTTAGATTGTGTGGGCGCTGAGCGCCTGTTGCTCCGACGAGCTGGATTTGGAAGCCTGAAATGGGGTTTGGGGAAAGCCGTCGAAAATTGAAGTGATTGGCGCAGCGCACTGATGCGGCGCATTGTAACAGAAGCGTTTTGACTGTAGGGGTCCACTAAATTTATGTGATTTTGTGCCTTGCGCGTCCCAAATCACGCGAATCAGTTTAGCGAGTTCTTTCGTTGATTGAAATTTAAGCATGATTTCCAGACGTTTGGCTCTGTATGACTATGAGAAGCTGCTCGGTGATAAATAGTTAGTTTGTTCGAGTGTAATGGGATCGGAAAAGGAATTGAACGATCGTGGTTGAGAAATTAGATATGTTCTTAGCTAGTCCTATGGATGCCAAGTGCTTTAGTTAGATTCAGGAATCACATGGTGCCAACCTATCAGGTGAATTCATACCCAGAATTTTTAAGCTTGAAAATTTTTTCTGCTCGCTAATCATGGCGACTCCTGTGGTAACCAAGGATCCTGTGGGTCAAAATTTACAGTTTCGATGCTTGCCTGCAGTTCTTTTGCTGTTTGTAATGTCTGGTATGTAGGTTCTAGGTATTGAGCTATTTGTATGTTAAATTCTGCCTTATTGGATTTGTTGGTCAGTGGTTGTAGTCCTTTAATTTTGTGGTTCACAACTGTTGCATTTGAATTGCTGATTGGTTAATTGTAGTCTATAGCATTGGAAAGGGATAACTCTAGTTCAAGGTGATGATGCTGGAGCAAGAAATGCAAGTGTTGTTATCCTGTTGCTTCAGAGTAGGGCTCGAATTCACAACGTGAAGCTATTCAACAGCGTGAACAAATAAGGATGCAATTATGGAACATAATAATATTTCCCAGTTGAATCAATGAATGACCCTTGAATCCTTGATTGTAGCAAATACTTTAATGCCTGACTTAACTGTAAGTGGTGTTCCTCAAATTTGATGTTTACCTTTTGTCTAACTCAACACTCCTGCAAATACTGTAATGCTTAACTTACAAGTGGTATTTCCTCATAAATTTGATTCTTTTTCCTTTTGTCTAACTCAAAACTCTTGCAAATATTGTAATGCTTGACATATTTTCAAATGGGGTTTCCTCATAAATATAATTTTATCTTTTTGTCTAATCATTAAAAACTCCTTCAAATGCTTGAGAAGTGAGAACTGATTCGTTCTTCACTCCTTTCACACCTTTGCTCTATCACTTTGCAGTCTAAGAATGTACAATTCCCTGGTGGAGAGGTGCTTCACAGACTGCGTGGACACGTTCCGCCGCAAGACCCTGGACAAGCAAGAGGAGTCATGTGTCCGCCGCTGTGCAGAGAAGTTCCTGAAGCACTCCATGAGGGTTGGTATGAGGTTCGCTGAGCTTAACCAGGGCGTGGCCACGCCTGACTAACCGTGTGGGTTTCATTGCCCCTGCCAAGTATCTAACCCTGGGGATTTTGTCAGCACCAATTTGTAGTAGTCCTAAAAGCATTGTAGCACTTTCTGAGATATGCAGCCAAGTTAGGTTGCCGAATTGAATAAAATTACCTTGAATCATTGTATCCACGGGCACATGCTGCGTATTGTTGTTAATTCTGTATCCATTGATCGGTTGCCGAGAAGTGTCTGTTCCATACTCAAGCCAGCAGTTTTTTTGAGCCACATGAAGTGCATACTATTGCTGCTATGTTCAGGTATTCTTTGTAGTGTTAGACATGATGTTACAAGATCTGTAAAGGTACCTTTCTTCATGCCGTCTCTTGAGACATCTGCTTTCTTTTGACAGCAAAGAATGCAGGACCATTGCACATGAGCTCATCATGTCATGAACTGATACACTTTTTTTTTTATTAAACCAATGAACTGAGGCACTTGGTATTGGAATTTAAGAAGCCCAAAAGGGAGCTGGATCCAGCACATGTGTCTACACCAGATTGCGGTCCGGGATTGCGCATGGGCTTTAGATCAAAGCTGCTGCCTACCCAAGCAGCTGGAGGTTGAAGATGATTGGTTAGTTTGGACATGATCAGCTTGGCATTTCGTGGTTTGGAGCTTGTCCATGGGCAATGTGGGCAGGTTGGCCCTCGGCCACCTTGTGCCCACCACCTGCTGCGCTCTCCCCAAGTTGTCCGTGTTGTTTTCTCATGTGGGACAGACACATGTGGGTACAGAGGCGCCGTGGTGCCATGGAGAAGCAGCGTGCGAAGGTGCAGGACGGCAGATCGGGCTGCATGGCATGTCGGTGCTGTAGCACTGTAGCCTAACCTGCTGAAGCCGCACGGTGCCGATGCGTCAGCCGTCAGTACTTACCTGGGGCCAGCATCATACGTCGCCATGATGTGTACAGGGAGCAGCATCTTGAGCTCTCTTTACTTCTTTTGGCTCTTCGATTGATCACTAGTGTTGGCATCAAGAATCAGAGGCTGTCATAAACTAGAATCCCATTCCCATGGCTGTAAAGTACGAGAAGCAATGATAGGAGTTCAGCTCAGTGTGGACGATGATGCTCCCCAACAAAATTCAGCTCTGATGAGATTTGTTGCCAGTGTTGCTCGTAATCAGGGAGAATCAACTGAACAGTCCTACGGGTTGGTCCTTGATCGTGATCCACTGAAGACAGTAGACAGACAATGAAATTCATGAACTGAATTTTGACAGATTGTCTACAAATCAGGCGCTTTGGTCACGAAGCATGAAAACTAGGCACACTCATTATCTTCTGTAACGCGAAGCCAAGGATCAACTTGTCTTGTCAGTTGCCACTCCACTCTTCTGAAGAGAGATACTAACTATGGTTTGCTATCAGCATCTTATTAGGAGTGAAATTTCCATGGCATCTTCAAATGCGAATGAACAATTTCACAACAGAGAACCAAGGAATTACACAACAAACACCCTTCTCAATCCAAAAAAGAAACTGCCACATTCAGAAAACCAATGCACACAGCGCAAGGAAAGAAAAAAAAAAACCCGGAAGGATCCTATTCACAGTTCGTCACAAGCCGTCACCGGAAATCAAGCGCGTCCGTCAATGCACGACGCCCACCTGCGCGGCGGCGGCGACGTCGATGCTCCTCTGTCCCGGGAGCGCGAGCATGGCGGTGTGGTCGAGGAAGTCCTTGAGCCTGGCGACGGCCTCGACGACGGCGCGGAGCTCGTCGGCGCGCGCGAACCCGCGCGCGCCGGCGGTGCGGACGGCGTAGACGTAGAAGGTGACGCAGCCCTTGCGGAACTTGAAGCGCGCCATCTCGGGGTTTCCCGGGGCCGCGCGGATGAGGCGGCGTCCGACGTCGCCGAGCGGGACGACGCCCGGCCACGCTGCGTCCGCGGCGGCCTTCATGGCGGCGGACTCGAAGACGAACACGGCGGCCTTGGAGTTCTTGGTGCCCAGGCCCAGGGTAAGCGTGTGCCACGCGTGGTGCGCCAGGATGGCGAAGTTGGTCGGGATGTAGGCCGTCGCCGTCGGCGCGAACGATAGCGCGTCCGTGGCGGCGCCGGCGGGGGAGGGGGAGGGGGAAGGGGAGGGCGCGGGCGTGGCGCGGAGGAGGTGCGGGAGCTCAAGCGGCGCGGCGCGGCGCACGGTGAGCGCCCGCGTGACGAGCTGCGCGCCGAAGCGGAGGCCCTTGACGTCCGCGCACGGCGCGAAGTGCGCGTCCAGGGTGGCCGCGGCGGCGCTGGCCTTGGACTTCTTGGACGCCGCCCCGGCCCCGGCCCCGTCGTGACTGTTCTTGGACTTGGACTTGGACTTGCTCTTCGACGCCTTGGGCTCCGCCATTGTCGGCAGTGGCTGGCAAGGCCTTACCTTCTGGGTGGCTAGCTGGTCGCCGGCTGTGCTACTCTACTCGTGCTCTGTTGCGGAGGGACAGAGGGAGAGGTGGCTCGGAGCTTGAAGGCGTCAAGAAGACAGAGGTAGAGGGAACAGGGCAGGCGGGCAGCTGGAAGAAGGTGGGGTTGGTCAGAGCAGTTAAGGGAGACAGAGAGCGCGCGCGCAATGTTCCTCACTTCCTTTCCATATTTTTATCCTTCAATTTTTCTATGATCATACTCCCTCCATGTTAAGAAATAGAGTCTTTACGTGAATCGTGTAATCAAACTTTCTCAGCTTTGACTAGGTTCATAAAAAATACATTCAACATTTATATCTCTAAATAAGTTTATTATGAAAATATATTCAATGATCTACCTAATGATACTAATCATGTACCATAAATATTAATATTTTGTTAAATATATTTGGTCAAAGTTAAAAGTTGCTGATTTTTTAGAAGCGAGAATGACTCTTTTTTTTTTTGGGATAGAGGGAGTACAACATTGTAAATTGTAATATTTCATATATTTTGATGAAACATTCTACTACTGTACTTTGTATTGTCCTTGTCGCCTATGAGTACTTTTGAGGAATCACAATTGCCTATGAGTGTGCAGGGAAAAAACGTCACTGAAGATTCCAGCTGCAGGACAGACATCGCCTTTCATTTTTCTTTTCTTCTTCCTCCCATCTCCGAAGAATCTGAATTTGTTTTGCAGCATGCCCTACGACTACTATACTGTCTATACATTGGCTGATGGAGTGATGGGTCTGAAATTTTCCTTGTCGCGGTAGCAGTATCTGTCTACAGCTTCCCACTACCCAGCCAATCTGATGCCTCATGCCTGTAGTCTCACACAGTCACATGACTCGGCTTCATTAATCATTACAAACTCGTATTAATCTGATGGATTATCACATCCTGATTTCTGCAGGCTGTGACAGAACTGAACTAGTAGACATATATACCGTACCTGCACTGCACCCAGATCTGGGGCATGCTGATTTGGAGGAGATTACACTGCAGAAAGATAAAAAGAAATGCAATCTTTTTGCCTGAAAGAATCGAGCTGCAGGCGGAGGATCGATCGAGCTGGAATGGTAATCAAGCAGAGCAGCACTGTCTATCTGAATATATAATACTACAGCACGCCCGTGGCTGCGTCGCGCTAATCAGTGCCGCCTCATGTGCAGCAGGGCCTGTGCCATGTGCCGCTGCTGCCCTTCCCTTCCCTTCCCCTGTTGTGCCCTCTGCCTTCATGAGTTCATGTGACGAGCTAGCGCAGCCCCGTGCCCATAGCGCATATTTCTGCAGGATTATGCATTTATCTGCATGGAGATGACAGCCGTGTCGCATCACATCATGGTTCTGATGATGATCAGTTGCATCCCCATGTAGCAGTTTATTACTGTATAATGTTCGTGTTCCTAGGTTTAGAGTGGGCGCGTTCTTGACAGCAGTTTTTTTTTTTTGCAACACTGACAGCAGAAAAATTAACCCTGGCCTAGTCTGTAAAGTGCGTACTGTAGTACGTAGGCTACAGCTTCATTTCGCAGTAGCAGCAACAACTTAAGTACTTAACACAGCAAAGTTGGTAGCATTAGGGAAGGTAGAGCTGCGGCCTATTGAATTGAACTTAGTTAAACCTCTGTACTAGGATAGGCATAGAAAGTCGACGTCTATGGTTTTGTTTTTGTTGTTGTTGTTAAGAAGAAAATGTTACGAAACCACAAGATTTTAATGTCGCGAATTTGTCCACTCAAGATGGATCGCCACTTCCCACGGGTACATGTGGACCAAAGTAAATCTGGCCTGTCCTAGCAGCCTTGCCTAAGTAGAGATGAAACGGTCGGAAAACCCCTCAACCGTTTTCTACCTCTATATTTGAATATGAAAACAAAAATTAAACCGGTAAAGCCGGACACAAAAAACTAACACGAACTTATGAAATATCAAGAATTTCGAAAATGAACTAATTTGAATGGAATTACGTCAAAAACGGCCGGTATACGAAAAATCAATACAAAATATTGACCCATAGGACCAAGTGCGTAATAATTAACAAGTGCATGACCAAGTGCATAACAATTAACAAGTGCAACAACTTTCATATCATATCAAAAGTACCTCCATTTGACACTGTATATGAAAGATATGATTTTTCTCAGGCAACTAGCGCCGGTACGTAATTAATATATTGCTAAAACTTTGTTCAATTTTTTGAACATCTTAACAATCTCAAATGGAAAAACTAAAAACTAGAGAGTTGTAGATCTTGTCGAGAGCTACAATTTTCATATAAAAATCATCTTCATCTGAGACCGTATGAAAAAGATACAAAGATATAATTTTTTCTAAGGCTGGACTTCTAGTGGGCCAAAAACGGTATAAACCGAATTTTAGAAAACGGGATATTCTGAATAAAAAGTAGAAAACGGTCGGAAAACGCCTAAACTGTTTTTGTTCCGTTTTCGAATTTGGTTCCGTATTTTGAACTGAATTCGAATTTATCCGAAAATACGAATTTGATCGGGTCAAATATAGAAAACGATGCGGTTCGGTTCAGGATATATTTCAACCGTTTTCATCCCTATGCCTATGCCCAACCCCCCACCCCCCACCCAAAAAAAAAAGAAGAGTCTCCACCCTAGCCAAAAAGGCAGACCAACTAGATGTCTGCGTGTTTCTAAAAAAACCTATTCCTTGTGTCTCACCATAACTATCATTGTGGTAGTGTATTTAAATGTCTGCATTCACAACATGTGCCATGTATGTGGACACACCGAATGTCCAGGTCCACAGAATCTCTGTTGTACCCGTTACGAAGCTAATGACAAATAAAGGGACAGAGGGAGTAGATGTCTACATATGGCATGACATACGTTCGAAACTCATTGGGTTTTTCTTGCTTGGTCTCGCAAAATGGACAGATCTAATACAAGGCCCCATGTAAAAAGTTATTACTCCTATATTACATCCCTAGCGTCATCTTCACATGAGGTGACTCAAGGGCGACGAACGCACACCTCCAAAGCCCTGCCTCTAGCCGCTCCCTATCCGCGCCGCAATTCTTCGACGAGCAGTGGTGGTAGCCACAGTGGTGCTCAAGTAGGCGGCTGTCCGCAACCCATCCCTCCTTCCCTCTCTCCTCCCTTCACTCCTCCAGCTTCAAACCTGGTCGTCTTCTCCGCCGTTGGTGGAAGTCGTTTCCAGCCACCAAAGGCCAGATCCGGTCGTGGCCCACTCGATCTGCTACTCCCAGCACTAGATCTGCTTCCTCCTCGTGGTGGTGTGCTCCCTGGGTTGACTTGGGGCTCGCCTCGCCCAGGTGTGTCCCTATCTGGTGCTCCTCCCGACGCCGCCCCTCGCCGCAACGAGCTCGTTGGTGCCTCTTCCCTGCGCACGTGTCTCCTTGCCATGGAGTAGCGCCCGCTTGAAGAAGCCTATTGGCCACTCGGGGCCTGACGCTGCCTTCCTCGTCCTGCTCGACTACTGCTTTGGTCGTCTCATGGGGTTGGAGCGCTGGCGTCAGTCAGTCTTAGGTCATTGCGCGACCCCTAGGCGGCTGTTGCTTCTGCTTGGGATAGGGTTTGCCTACGCCCTGGGTGGCCAGATTTGCCCTTTGGACGTGGATCTATGTTTATTGCTGGTGTGTGTAGTGGTCCAAAAATGGGTTGGGTGCTAGGCAAAAGCCTTGCTTTGAGGCCAACGATGGCAACACCCTTTGGGCACCATTTTTTCTCCATGGAGGCATCTATCGATGCACCTTCTTATCCTCCCATCGTGGATCTTCTGGGTGAAAACTTGGTCCCTATTGGATGGGCAGCGGCGGCGCTATTTGCTCGTCACCCTCCTTGGAGGCATTGCCTTTGAAGTTCCCTAGCCACGGCGCTCGAGGGTTGTCCTTCCCCCTTCCTCGGTGCTGTATGTGTGGTTGCCATCGCCGCTTGTGGTCCAGCCACGTCCTCTATATGGCTATGGGGCTATTTGTTGTGCCTGTGCATGCTTCATATTCTTCAATGCTTGTGTTTGTCCTACGGTGTGGTTGCTTCTCCGACGGATATTTGGCCTTCGTGGTCTCTTCTCTAGCGGCTGCTTTGCCTCTGTCATGGTGCCGTCTTCCTTGGCGGATGCTTTGCCGCCGAGGTCGCCGGTGGATGCTTTGCCGCCACTGCTATTGGAAGCTCGCCTCGTCTTCTCCTAGATGGATGCTTCGCCCCCTCGGTTTCATTGCTCTGAAGGTACCACTTTGATGTCTTTTTTTGCCATAGGTTCAGTCTGTTAGGGTGTTGAGCCTATGGGTCCTTTTCCTTCTGCTTTTCTCTTGATGTTCGTTGTGTCTTTGGGACTTCTGTGGTAATCCTAGGATTACTTGCGAGCTACCATTTCAGACGCTACTTCCTTTTAATAAAAACATGACAGAAGCACCTATTTACCATCAATCATTACATTTTCCTGATGATGAATCAAATAAAAAATCAATGCCTTTACTAAGATGACCTGTCTTTGGTTATTTTGGGTAGGGATGAAACGGATTGAATACAGATAGGTATTAGTAATCCTGTATTCTATCCCATATCCCGTATTCTGTACTATATTTTTTTTCTCAGATCTTAGAACCGGATACATACCATGTTAGATATTTGTATTTACCTCATATACATATCAGAAATCTGATTTTAAGTAATCTGATTCAGATACAGTACATATATTAAATATTCTGATGCAGGTGCGAACTATCCATATAGAGTTTTGACCATCTAGAAATATCCATCCCATTTTTATCCCTAATTTTGTGGGTATACTTCCTAATTAATGAATGCATTCTTAGCAAGTACAGATATATTAAGTAGAATGGGAAAAACTGATACCTGCCACTTTTTTCCCCTCTTTAACTGTTGCTTCTTCTTCTTCTTCTTATCCTTTTTGAGTTGTTTGTTGTCGTTGCTCCTTACCAATTCACAAGGTAATGATGGAAGACTACATCCATGCCCTAAACTGACAAGTAAACTGGAGCATAGACACATATACTCCCCCATCCTGGAATACAAGGTGGCATTCTAGATGAATTAACTCTCTCAAAGTTTCCAATCACATGTGTACATGTCATTAGTGTCTACAACCAGGCTCAAAATATGGTAAGCATAGAGTCTCTACAGTGAAGGGTGGATTACATGCGTCATTTGCATTACTTATAATGTCATAAACTTCCTAGAGTACCTTATATTTTAGGAAAGAGGGGTACTTCCACCCTTCTAAATTATAAGTCACTTTGATTTTTTTGGTATATAGATTTTGTTATGTATCTAGACATATGTAATATCTAGATACATAGCAAAATTGATGTACCAAAAAAGTCTCAATGACTTATAATTTGGAACGAAGGGAATAGTATACTATTTAAAACATCATACTGAAACATAATGAAATCTCCAAGTAAATATTCCTAGTTTGAGTACTGATACTGATGTAACCTCCAAATAATATACAGAGTTATTTTTTCCTGCTGCTAATTCGTTCATGCTTGGTTATATTGCTGTTACTTGTAATACTAATTACATGCCACCTGAAGCTGTTGGATTGCGTTCATAGTTCAGGATTGTAGTCCAAAACATTTTACCATCCAAGCTAAACAATATTCTGGTAGTTTTTTGTTGCAGCTGCTACAACAGCTTTGCTACAGTGCTTGTTCAAGGAAATACTAATGGTGCCAGGTGAACTTCTGAATACACTACTCATTATATTTGCATCAATTCGCTAAACTTTTACACTCGAGCCTTACAATTTCTCTAATGGAGCTATAAATTATACTTTTAAATATCGCAGTGAGATACAGTGATGTTATATCTATATGAACGGCATTTGCTTGGATCCTTTGATGTAAGCTAATTAGAGAGACGGTGGACGGACTGAGAGGTAGTTGAATACTTGAATTCAAAGTGAGCGGCGTCAGCTTGCTTAACCACTGAAACTGAATAATTGGCTATTGGCTCGTAGGAGTAGCGTAGGCATCAAAGGCCAAAGGGGCCTATCGCGGGGTCGAAACTACGGTAAGCATTGTTGTTCGTTGGGTGTCAATGAGTGTGTGTCTCCTGTGGCTCGGGTGGACTCAAGAACACAGAAAGGACACACGGTTTCTCCTGGTTCGGGCTATCGAGGCCCTATGTCCAACAGCTGATGATCCTTATACTTAAGAGCACCCAAAATCAAGGGGGTCACAATAGAGTGTAAGAGAGGAATTTGGTAGGGGATACCTTGGTGCTGATCCTAGGAAGCTTCGCCGCTGGTGAGGCCTTCCCCTCATTGGAGAGGAGGAAGACGATGGAAGCAAGTGAGGAGCTCTCGATACTCCTCTCGGGATGGCTCTGCTCTCAGTGCAGAGCTCGAACTGTTTAGTGATGATGGAATGATCTATGTGGAATTGTTCTCTAGAATCACCCTCCCCCTCTCTAGGATCTAACCTCCCCTTATATATCGAGGTAGGTTGGGTACATGACGGTTTGTGGAAGTTTAGCCTATGGTCTACATGTGTCGGAATCCAAGAGGATCTTGCAGCGGCGTCGTGTGGACCATGGCGTTGTCATGGAGCCGAAGAAGCCCTTTGCGTCGTCCGGCTGCTCTGTTCTGACACGCTGAGTGTCAGGCTCTGTCGGCTTGGACCGGCCTCCACCAGGTGCGCCTTCTGGAGACTTCTTGGCGGTGAAGGCAGCCGGCTTGAGGGGTTGACGTGTGGGCCCAGAAGCCCCCGAGCCCCTGAAGCCAGCGGAGGAGTTTGTCTTCTTGTGTCACGCTCCATGCGTGACCTTGTCGGAGGAGCGGTTGACAGGGCCGCGCCTGCAGGGCAGCGCCGAGGAGCCCCCGAGCCCTGGAGGCTCGGGGTGCCTATCTCAGGCTTGGGCCTTGGCTAGAGCTGAAGGCTGGGAGGGGGCCAAGGATCGGGTCTAGGCCTTCATCGGTCGGAAGCCTAAGGCTCGGGCGAGCCCCCAAGCCCCGAGTAGAAGAGGCGGCCGTGCTCAGGCTCGGCCCAATTCCTTAGCCAAAGAGTGCGCGTGAGGGGTGTAGCCCCCCAAGCCCCCGAGCGATCCTGGAAGGGTCGATTGGGGGGTCTCTCGGTCGGGAACCTTTGATCCGAAGGCTTAATATACCCCTATGTTAGGATCTCGTCAGGGCCGCTGGCCACGCAATAGGGCTCGGGCCAGCGCTTGCCACCTTGCGCTGCATCGTAAGCCCGTGCCCCATATGGGAAGGAAAAAATGAAATGGGCAAAGCCGCAAAGGAGAGAAATATACAGATGCTTGCTTCCTTGCCGGACGTGTTGGATGCGCCATCGGTGCGTAGTGCATGTCTATACAACAAGAAAGGCAACAAACCCCATGCTAGATGCCGTGATTGTTGGGCTCCCCATTTTTTATGTTAGACGCACACAAGGTTTAGGTTGCATAGATGTTTCTAAAACTATTATTAGGGTGTCTACTTTAATTTCTTCTCTTCCTTATCTCTATCTATCTACATATACAACTAAAAAGCATGAACTGATTTTGTCCACCTAGGCTTCGTGAACGAGCCCTGTGATCTGCGCATTTCCGGTTCAATTCCTGCTCCGCTCCATCTGATTTTTTCCCGGTTCGGTTCCTCACTCGGATCTTTTCAATCAAGCAAAAAAAAAAAAGAAACAAGAATCATTGGGTCCTTGGAGATTTCCAAACCTGCCCAGCTTACCATAATCGCATGCTGATCCAAGGCGCCCCGACTGACAAGTGTGAGCGATCCAGCACTTCAACGCAAGGTCTAAAACAACCTTCAACGCGTCCCCCGTCCCTATGTCGTTGCACTGGCCCGGTGCCATTCTTCCCCAAATCCTTCACACAAATTCCTCCATGCAATCTCTCCGCCCCCCACCCCAACAAATCCCGTACTCCTTCGTGCAGGGATCGATCTCCACTGCGAGAGGAGAGGAGGATGCCGCGGTGTGATCAAAGTGCTTCACCCACGCCGCACTCTCGACCATCGCCGCCGCCCCGCGAAGAAGACAAGTGGCGCACATCGAGGTTGCTCTCAGTCGAGGCGCAATCTAGCATTCTAGCAGTAGTTAGCATCACTCGGCATGCGCCATCGCCGACCAGGGGACGTATACTAAGGCACTTCTCCTCGCCGCCACCTGCACGAAGAAATTAAAACCTAGAGGCACACATCAAGTCCTCGCGTTGGGTGTGCCGTCAGCTGCGAGGCTGAATATTTGAATTAAGCAAGCTCGCGCCCCGATATGTTACCAACAACCACAAGGTAATTCGTCTGACCATCTCTTGATTGAGTGCCATCGCCACCGCAATGGAGAAGCAGCAAAATCTTTGCTTCTCCATCACCCCTCAGCGCTGCCTATCGTCCTTGGGTTGCTCTTCCTTGCGGTCTTGCCGCCGCTGCTGTACTTGGGTTGCTGGACCGTCTCACCGCTACCGCCAAGCAGTAGCGTCTGAAGCTGGCTCATGACGCCAAGTTTGGCGTCCCATAGTTATTCCGGCTTGCCGGCCTTGTTCAGCATCTATGCCGCTTCACAACTCAGCTTCCCCCCTGCTCCGCATCTATGTTGCTCTGGCACATAGCTGAAGCCAACACATTTTCTCTTAGGAAAAAAAGAGTTTTTCCTCAGAAAAGAAAGAACAGAGTAGCAAAGTTGGACAGAAGACCCTGACTAGCACAACAGAATAGGGAAAAATAAATGAAGTGATTTGGTTTGGGAAAACTTTATTTGTTACCATCAAATCTTTTGGAGGATATACTTGGCCTCCTTTTTGTGCTCATCACAATGAATATATATTCACCTTTAGCATGGTGGTCTAGGAACCAACCAACAAAGGAAGAAAAAGAAAAATGTTCAGAAAACAACAGGAGACACGCACATTGTTATGAAAATAGCAGCACACAAGAAATGACATGAACATCGAATATGTGTTTCTGTTTGTGGAGCCTATCTTTAGAGTCGCTATGTGGGTCGTTAAAAGCCGTTTCAGCAACATATGGTCAGTCGTTATATCTTTTTAACGACCCTTGTATGTGTCATTGATACCAGCGACACAAGAAGAAGCATGAACATAGAACTTGTAGTTTCGGTAACACAAGAAGAAGCATGAACCTGTACCTTGAGGATGTCTTCCCGACTTATCTTTGACCATCCAAATGCTGCACCCATCAAAAAGCAAAGGCACAACACATTCATATCTAGTTTGAAAACACTCAAATCAGGGGGAGATACAAGAACAACAGTAACCAGAAAAAAAAACATTTCTCATCTCTCTTTGATAAGACAACTGTCTTGCTGGTAGAGGACTTAATGACAAGCAGTAAAATAATGTCACATCATTAAGTTCTCTCCCTAAGAAGGATGAGAAATGTTACTTGGTTGCTGCTGTTCTCGTTCCTCATCATGATTTGAGTGTTTTCAATCTAGATATGAAGGTTGCTTTGCTATTTGGTGGTGCAACATTTGAGATGGTCAAAGATGAGCGGAGGTGACGTCCTGAAGGTACAGGTTCATGCTTCTTCTTGTGTTACAGAAACACACATTCCATGTTCATGCTTCTTCTCAGTTCAACCACAAACAAAAACACACATTCCATGTACATGCTGCTTCTTCTGTGTTGCTATTTTCATCACACGCTGCCTGTCTCTTGTTGTCTTGTCAACATTTTTCTTCTTCTTCTGTTAGTTTGTTCTCAGACCTCAATGCTGAAGGTGAATGTTCACTATGATGGGTACGAGAATGAGGTCAAGAAGATCCTCCACAAGATTTGATGGGAACAAATAGTCTTTTTAAACCGAATCACATCATTTATTTTTCCTCTGTTGTCCTGGTTAGGGTCTTTTCAACTTTCCTATTTTATTCTTTTTTGTCTAAATAAGTTCACATTTTCCCTATGAGAAAATGTGCTAGGCTCATCTACAGTTGTGTACCAGAGCAATGTAGATGTGGAGCAGGAGAAAGTGATGGTGTGGATCTGGCCACCTTCGTCAAGAAGGTGAACAAGGCCGACAAGCTGGCATAGTAGTGGGGCACCGAGTCTTGGCGTCATGAGCCAGCTTCAGACATTGCGGCTTGGCGGTGGTAATGAGACAGTCCAACAACCCAAGGACGGCGGCACCAAGCAACCCAAGGATGACCAGTGGCATTGAGAGGCGATGGCCTCGACGACGGCCCGGAGCTCATCGGCGCGCGCGAACCCTCGCGCGCCGGCGGTGCGGACGGTGTAGACGTAGAAAGTGACGCATCCGGCATCCCTTGCAGAACAGCGCGCCATCTCGGGGCTCCCCGGCACAGCGCGGATGAGGCTGTGTCCGACGTCGCCGAGCGGGACGACGCCCGGCCACGCCGCCTTCATGGCGGTGGACTCGAAGATGAACACGGTGGCCTTGGAGTTCTTGGTGCCCAGACCCAGAGTGAGCGTGTGCCACGCGTGGTGCGCCAGGATGGCGAAGTTTGTCGGGATGTAGGCCGTCGTCGTCGGAGGGACAGAGGGAGAGGTTGCTCGGAGTCGGAGCTTGAAGGCGTCAAGAAGACAGAGGTAGAGGGAACAGGGCAGATGGACGAAGGTGGGGATGGTCAGAGCAAGGTTCTGGGATTCGACCGAATTAGTCCGAATTTCGGCGAAATTCGTCCATTTCGGTGAGGTCCGAAACGAATTTTACGCTTCACATTCCGAAAATTCACCGAATTGCGTCCGAAATTCATCCGATTTTTTCCGAAATTCGTCAAATTCGGTTGGGACCGAATTTTTTTCCAAAACGAATTCCAAAACCTTGGTCAGAGCAGTTAAGGGAGAGAGAGCGCGCGCACGCAAGGTTCGTCACTTGCTCTCATATTTTTATCCTTCAATTTTTCAATGAACATATAGTATTTTGATGAAAAATATTTTACTTTGTATTGTCCTTGTCGCTTATGAGTACTTTTGAGGAATCACAATTGAGTGTGCAGGGGGAAAAAAAGGCCACTGAAGATTCCAGCTTCAGAACAGACATCACCTTTCAATTTTTTTCCCTTCCTCCTATTTCCGAATAATCCAAACTTGTTCCTGTTGCAGCATGCCCTAGGACTACTATATGTACACTGGTCCATCGACCCGTGCTCTCGCATGGGTTAGAAATTTTAGGAGATATAGTATTAGATACTTTTTTTATATAGGAATTTTCATTCCATTACTCAACCATATCGGCTAAATCACCAGACACCAAAACCACGATACAATTTGGCACACTGGCCAACACGATGGCACTAGATCATGGCTCCGACTCCCTATAGAAGCAAGCTCATGTGCTACCCTATTACAATCACGTGGAACATATTTGACAATGAAAGATGCAAAATTTTCTATCACCAAATCTTTAAGCTCATAGACTAAGCCACCTACTGCTGCAAGTCTGAAGTCATCACCTTGTATTGCCCACACCACCTGCTGTGCATCAGTCTCTAGGATAATGTTGTTGACGCAAGGGATGTCGCTGCCTTCACTCCTTCAATGCTTGCAGTAAGCTCCATTTGTAACGGATTGATTGCAAACGGCACCCTTCCAGACCCTGATTGAATCACTTCGCCACTTTCATCATGGATGACATGGCCCCAGCCACCATTCTTATCAGTCCCTGAACGCTCCGTCCACATTCAGTTTCAGCGTACCTTGTGGGGGGTTTCTCCCATCTCCTCCTACTCCGTACTCCTGTATCTTCAGCAGTAAGCCGTTGCAAGTTGTTGATTTCTGCTGCTTGCCTCCCACACAAGCCTGCAATTTCATCAGCCGATCTTCTCTTTCCTCCTTCTCTGACTTGGTTTCTTTCATGCCACCAATTATTCAGTAGAAGAGCTGTTTTCAGCTGTACTCGTCATCTATTGTCAACACCTCCTGTACCACCTCCATCGCAGCACCACTCAGCCATCAGCTGGCGTACATGCTCCAGACCTGCACTTCTCCACAGTGCTTTGACACATTTACACTTCAGAAAAAGATGACCACCATCCTCACCCCCTCTGTTACACATAATGCAGCGATCATCATCAACCTTGACACCTCTGTGTTTCAGATTTGAGCGCACAGCCAAACAATTATGAGCTAAGCACCATAAAAAATTTTCAGTCTACTCGGCGCTTGCATACTCCAGATCATGCTCCACACCTTTTCAGTTACGCCTCCAAGCCTACTATTTAATAATTAGTACATTTACGTGTATATCAAAATCTATCTATTTAGAAAACTCAAAAAGTCTTATAATTTGGAATGAAGGGATTACATCTAACTAATAAAGAATTACTTATATTAAATTGTATGTTTTTCTCTTGGTTTATTTCTTAACATAGTAGACATAATAGATACTCTGTAGCGTATATCTAGTTATCATAAGCTTATTAATTACTATTTTTCAAGGAACTAACCTATATATTTTTATTCATATTCAAAATTTTCTTTACATGGCACCTCTATATTTTAAATATGCAATTACTTTGAAACATTACCACTAATCATGGTGGCTCCTGTTGCATCATGTATCTTATGAAGTCATGAATCTAAATTTTAACTTTTCAAATTTTATTCTTGGAGACTGCTACGGACTTACTTAGATGCAAATTTCGGTCTACTTTAGATCATGTTTCTTGACCACATATGAGGGTGATATAAATTAGAGTCATGAGTTAGTTTGTATTGTTTTACACAATAGCAGAAATGTATAGTTATTTAGAAAATATAAAAGATCCAATAGCTATTAGTATCAATGGTGATTAGGTTATACCTAATTGATGGTAAGATGTTTCTGTTTTTTATGAGAATTATTAGGATCTTTTGTTTTCCAATTAAGTCTTGTAAGGATTAACATGCAGGCTCCAGCAAGGACATCTAGTTAGAATTTCTAGGATTTATCTTTTCCTTTATAGTGTGATATGTATTTAGTTGAAATCTAGTCTTAAAGTATATAAACTCTTGATACAACCCTTTTTGTGTCTTTATAAATCTATAGTTTATCTTTTAACTTTTAATCAAGTTGTTGTAATTTTTTCACATGTTAATTAGATATTCTAGTATTCTTTATCTTTTATTCAAAAATTGTTTTTTTATCAAAAAGAGCCTATATCCTAGTAGTATTGTTTTTTCACATAAGTTGAAACTCGCTTGCATCTTGACAGTAAATATGTTGAATTTGTTATATCACAAGATTATATGTGTGTAGTATTATTTATATATCATAGAGGGCACAAAATTATAATATTGATATGATATAATGTTGCGGTAAAAATGTATAAACTTATTTAAAATAATAACTTATGAAATTTATTAACATGGAGTGTTATTGCTGCATGGTTTGTTAAGTGAACAATTTTCCATGCTTCATAAGTTGTTAAAATAAATATTTATCCTAATGTATACATGTTTATTTATTTGTTATATGGTGGAACATAGCATTATAGTTTTTTTATTTCACTATTATAGTCTGTAATTAATTTATATATATATTTCACTATATTATAGTCTATATATATATATTTCACTATTATAGTCTATATATATATATATCGTACTTTATGATAATATTTTTTATAATAAAGGTAATACCATATGTTATCTTTCAAAACGACATATATGGATAGGTTAAATGCAAACTTAGAATATTACTTTGCATTATCTTTCGTAATGATAATGGTGGATAATTTATAAAATCATTAGGAAGTATTTAAATTATTTTTCATAATGGTATACAAAGTTAGAGGATTATTTTAAATTATACTTCATAATGACAAAACTTGGTAATTTAGAAGCAATGTTAATTTAGATACAAAGTTAGAGGATTATTTAAAATATCTTTCATACTAACAAAGCTGGTTAATTTAGATGTGATGTTAGAGAGTTATTTTAAATTATATTTCATAATGGCCAAGGTGGGTAATTTAGATGCAAAATTAGGGTGTTATTTTAAATTATTTATTATAATAGCAGATGTGGGTAATTTATATATAAATATAGGGGTTATTTTGAATTATTTTTTATAATGGTAGATGTGGGTAATTTATATGCAAAATTGGGGGATACTTTATGTATTTTTTATAATGACAGTGGTGGGTAATTTTTTAATAAACTACAATAGATCCAATGAAAATATCAGTGATGATGATTAGAGTCTACCAAATCAAAGGCCGGATGTTTCTTATTATTGTGAGAATTTCTAGGATTTATCTTTTTTCCTAGCGTGTCTGGTGAGAATTAACGTGGTGTCTCCGTCGGAGGCTAGATTGGTTGATGGGTTCTCAACCTTCCCTGTCACTGTACCAGTATCTGTCTACAGCTTCCCAGTACCCAGCCAATCTGATGCCACTAGCCTCACACAGCCACATGACTCCGCTTCATTAATAATCATTACAAATCATATTAATCTGATTGATTATAACATCCTGATTTCTGCAGGCTGTGACTGAACTGAACTAGTAAACATACATACCGTACCTGCACTGCACCCAGATCTGGGGCATGCAGATTTGGAGCAACACACTGCAGAAAGATTAAAAGAAATGTTATCTTTTTCCCTGAAAGAATCGATCGAACTGCAGGCGGCAGGAGAGGATCGATCGAGGGTGTGTTCACTTCGCGAAAAGTAGCTGAAAAGTTACTGTAGCACTTTTCGTTGTTATTTGGTAAAATTTGTCCAACTATGGATTAATTAGACTCAAAAGATTCGTTTCGAACTTCACAGACAAACTATGCAATTAGTTATCTTTTTTACCTACGTTTAATGCTCCATGCATGCGTCGAAAGATTTGATGTGATGTGTGTAAGAGGAAATATTTTGGGTCGGGAGGGGGAAGTGAACGCGGCCCGAGCTGGTATGGTAATCAAGCAGAGCAGCACTGTCTATCTGAATATATAATACAGGGTGTGTTTAGTTCCGCGAAAAGTTATAAAAAAGTACTGTAGCACGTTTTGACTTTATTTGGTAAATAGTATCCAACCGTTGACTAATTAGGTTCAAAACGTTCGTCTCGCAAAATACAACCAAGCTGTACAATTAGTTTTTGATTTCATCTACATTTAGTACTCCATGCATGTATCGCAAGTTTAATGTGACGGAGAATATTTTGTTTGCACAGTACTTTTTTTTTTTGAGGAAGTAAACACAGCCACAGTGCGTCGCGCTAATCAGTGCCGCCTCATGTGCAGCAGGGCCTGTGCCATGTGCCTCTGCCGCTGCTTCCCTTCCCTTCCCCTGCTGTGCGACGATCGTCAGGGCCTCTGCCTCCATGAGTTCATGTGACGAGCTACCGCATGCGCATCCCCGTGCCCATAACTAGGGATGAAAACGGATCGGATACGGACGGATACCACTGATATCGTATTTGTTTTCATATTTATGTCCGGATTCGGATTCGAATACGGATAGTATAAAAAATATCGGATAGGATATGATTGGATATCGACATCATAAATATGTGATTTAAATATTCGGATACGAATACGGTATCAGATGTTAAATATCCGGACTCGGATACGGACGGATTAAAACCCCTCTAAACGGATTCGGTCTCGAATACGGTCGGAAAATATCCGTACCGTTTTCATCCCTACCCATAACGCGTATTACTGCAGGATTAGGCATTTATCTTATGCATGGCGGCATTTATCTTATGCATGGAGATGAAGCCGTGTCACATCACATCATGGTTCTGATGATGATCAGTTGTAGATGGTGGCCCGCTAGTTAGCAGTTTATTAGTGTACTATGTTCCTGGTTCAGACTAGGCGCGTTCTTGACAGCAGAAAATTAACCCTGTATAGTGTGTACTCTAGGAGGCTACAGCTTCCTTTCGCAGTAGTAACAACAACTTCACATAGCAAAGCCGGTAGCATTAGGGAAGGTAAAGCTGCGTCCTATTGAATTGTATCTAGTTGAACCTCTGTATTAGCTAGGACGATAGGCACAGAAAGTTGGCATCTATGGTTTTGTTTTGTTGTTGCTAATTGAGAAGAAAATGTTACGAAACCACAAGATTCTAATGCTGCGAATTTGTTGGCTACCGGTCCACTCAAGACGGGTCGCCACGGCCCACGGATACCTGTCAACCAAAGCAAATCTGGTCTGTCCTGACAGCCTTGCCTAAGCTCAACAAAAAAGAGAAGAAGAGTCTCGACCCTAGCCAAAAAAAAAGACAGGGCCAGCGTCTCTCCGGAGACATCCGATAAAAAAGGCAGACTAGCTAGATGTCTACGTGTTTCTAAAAAAAGTACTTCCTCTGTCCCGCTATAACTGTCATTGTGGCGGTGCATTTGAATGTCTGCATTCACAACATGTCCCATGTATGTGGACATACCGAATGTCCAGGTTCACAAAATCTCTGCTGTACCTGCTACGAAGCTAAAATGACACAAATAAAAGGACAGAGGGAGTAGATGTCTACATATGGCATGGCATGGGTTCGAAACTAACTGGGCTTCTCTGGCTTGGTCTCACAAAATGGACAAATCTAATACAACACTACTACAAAAAAACTTAACCGCGACCTTTCCAAAACCCTCTCGGAGGCGGGCATGGAAAATAACCACCTTAGTTAATGCCTCTTATTAACCAAGGCGATCATTTTTTATTAACCGAGGCGGGCAATGTAATATAACCGCCTCGGTTAATACCTATTAATCGAGGCGGGCATTATAACGCAATTGCCTCGGTAAATCAATTAACCGAGGCGGGTATGGTATAAGGCCCGCCTCCGAAAATGGTAGCCCAGTAAGCAGCCCATCTCGGCCCAATATCAGTCATCATATATAAATGGAGCTAGGGTTTCCTTCTCCCAACCATTTCTCACTCACTCCCTCTAGACCCTGATGGCCCTCTGCATCGTCGCCCCCTCCCCGTCCCGTTGCCCGCTCTCGATACCCTCCCTCCCAATCCTGTCGCCCTCTCCCTCCCCTCCTCCCACTGGTTCAGTGGTGCCCCTCCCCTCCCCTCCAGGACGGGGCTCCTCCAAGGAGGCGCGGCGCAGGTGGGCTCCTCCATGATGGGGCTCATGGATCCAGCCTTGGAGGTCGCGGATCCGGCCTTGGAGGTCGTGGATCCGGCGAGCTCGCTGCGGGCCGGCCTTCTCCGTGCGAGTGTGGCGGCGCGACCCCGAGCGGCGGTGCCCTCCTCCCCCACCCCTCCACCATCACCTCTTCCACGACGGCGCCCCTCCGGCCACGGGGCTCGCAGATCCGGCCTTGGGGGTCGCGGATCCGGTGCTGTCGCTGACGGGCCGACCTTCACTGTGCGCGTGTGGCGGCACGACCCCGAGCGGTGGCGGCTTTGTGCGGATCCAATGTGGGCGTGGCGTGGCTCCAGATCCAGCGTCGAGAGCGCGCAGGGGTGATGGCGCCACGGTGGCTGGCGGTAGGGTTGGAAACGGGCTCGCCGATGGGCTCAGAAATGGGCTGACCGGTGGGCTCTGGGTTTTTGTTGTTTTTTAATTCATTAGCCGAGGCGGGCAGAGCAATCGCCTCGGTTAATGTCACGATTAACCATGACCTTTGATCCGAGGCGGTTGCAAAAACCGCCTCGGTAAAGGCTTTTTGCCTGCCTCCGTAAAAATTTTTGTAGTAGTGCAAGGTCCATGTAAAAGGTTATTACTCCTATAATACATCCCTAGCGCCGCCTCCACGTGAAGCGACTTGGGAGGCAACGAACGCACACCTCTGAAGCCCTGCCTCCGGCCGCTCCTTATCTGCTACTATAGTTCTTCGGCGAGCAATGGTTGTAGCCACAACAACGCTCAGGTAAGCAGTTGTCTGCAGCCCATCCCTCCTTCCCTTACTCCTCTATTCACCCCTCTAGCTTCAAACCCAGTCGTCTTCTCCGCCATCAGCGGAGGTCATTGCTGGCCATCAAAGGCTAGATCCGGTCGTGCCCCACTCTATCCACTCCTCCCGGCGTCGCCCCTCGTTGCAGCGAGCTCGTTGGCGCCTCTCCCCCGCGCATGTGTCTCCTTGCCATGGAGTAGCGCCCGCTCGGAGAAGCCTGCGAGCTGCTCGAGGCTTGACGCCGCCTACCTCGTCCCGCTCGGCTACTATAGTGGTCGTCTCGTGGGGTTGGAGCACTAGCGTCGGCCGGTCTCGAGTTGTTGCAATGACCCCTAGGCGGATGTTGCTTCTGCTTGGGCTAGGGTTTGCCTGCACCCTGGGTGGCTAGAATTGCCCCTTCGGAGGTGGATCTATGTTTGGTGCTGGTGCGTGTAGTGGTTCGGAAGTGGGTTGGGTGCTAGGTGAAATCCTTGCTGCAAGGCTGACGATGGCGACACCCTTTGAGCACTGTTTTCCTCCATGGAGGCATCTGTCGATGCACCTTCTTATCCTCCCGTCGTGGATCTTCTGGGTGAAAACTTGGTCCCTGTGTTGTCGTGCAGCAGCAGCGCAGTCTATGTCGTCACCCTCCTAGCTTGGAGGCGTTACCTTTGAAGTTCCCTTGCCATGGCACTCGGGGGCGGCCTTCCCCCTCCATCGGTGCTGCATGTGGTTGCCATCGCCGCTTGTGGTCCTGCTGCATTCTCCGTATGGCTATGGAGCTATTTGTTGTGCCTCTGCGCGCTTCATATTCTTTAATGCTTGTGCCTACAGTGTGGTCGCTTCTCCAGTGGATATTTGATCGCCATGGTCTCTTCTCTGGCGGATGCTTTGCCGCCGAGGTCGCTTTGGTTCTTTTCTCCGTCGTATGCTTTATAGCCATTGCTGTTGGAAGCTCGTCTCGTCTACTCTAGGTGGATGCTTCACCACCACGGTTGGACTGCTCTGCAGGCTACCACTTTGATGTCTTTTTTGCCATAGGTTTAGTCTGTTAGGGTGTTGAGGCTGAGGGTCCTTTTCCTTCCGCTTTTCTCTCGCTGCTCTTTGTGTCTTTGGGACTGTTGTGGTAATCCTAGGATTACTTGCAAGTCCTTTATACCATTTCAAACTCTACTTCCTCTTAATAAAAACATAGAAGCACCCATATATCGTCAGTCATTACTTTTTCATGATGATAAATCAAATAAAAAAATCAATGCCTTTACTAAGATAACCGCTCCTTGATTATTTTGGGTAGGGATGAAATCGGATTGGATACAAATGGATATTAGTGATCCTATATTCTATCCTATATCCTATATTGTATCCTATATTTTTTTTTCTCCAATCTTACAACCGGATGCATATCATGTCGCATATTGATATCTAGCTCATATACATATCAGAAATCTGATTTTAAGTACTAGATAAAGTACAAATGTTAAATGTTCCGATTCATATGTGAACTATCCATATAGAGTTTTGACCCTTTCAGGACAGACGGATATCGGGAAGTGTCCGTCCCATTTTTATCCCTAATTTTGTGGGTAGACTTCTTAATGAATGCATTCTTACAGATATATTAAGTAGAATGTGCAAAACTGATACCTGCCAGTTTTTTGCCCCTCTATAACTGTTGCTTCTTCTTCTTCTTTTCTTCTTCTTCTTCTTCTTCTTCTTCTTCTTCTTCTTCTTCTTCTTCTTCTTCTTCTTTTCCTTGTTGAGTTGTTTGTTGACATTGCTCCTTATGAATTCACAAGGGAATGATGGAAGACTACATCAATGCCCTAAACTGACAAGTAAATTGGAGCATAGACTCATATACTCCCCCATCCTGGAATACAAGGTATGAAGCATTCAAACTTTATCCCAAAGTATAAGGCACCGTAGATGAATTAACTCTCTCAAAGTTTTCAATCACATTAGTGTCATTAGTGTCTACAACCAGGCTCAAAATATGGCAAGCATAGAGTCTCTATAGTTAAGGGAGGATTACATGCGTTACTTGCATTACTTATAATTTGTCCTAAACTTCCTCGAATACCTTATATTTTAGCACGGAGGGAGTAGATACTAAGTACACTGTTTAAAACATCATACTGAAACATAATGCAACCTCCAAATAAATATTCCTAGTTTGAGTACAGATACTGATGTAACCTCCAAATAATATTTAGAGTTATTTTTTCCTGCTGCTAATTTGTTCATGCTTGGTTATATTGCTGTTACTTGTAATATTAATTACATGCCCGTGTGCCCGACAAATCTGGAGTAGGGTGGCGATAGAGAGAATGACTGTAGGGCGACGAGGGATTTCGCATTTTGCCAAAAAAAAACCCTGCAATGTGCACCTTACCCCCGTTCCTTTGTCGCTTCCTCGATGTCAGCGCCACTCTTCCCCAAATCCTTCGCATGAGTTCCTCCACATGACCCCCACCCACACACACAATCCCATACTCCTTCATGCAGAAGTTGATCTCCACCGTGAGAGGAGAGGAGGATGCCATCAAGGTACTTCACCCATGTCGCCGCCACGGCGCCGCCACCTGTGGAGAGGACAAATCGGCACACATCGAGGCCCCCTATTGTCTGCGTCTAGCAGCATTTAGCATCGCTCGGCACGCGCCATCACTGACTAGGCGACGCACACCGAGGTGTTGGCCGTCGCCGCCACCCACGCGAAGATAACCTGGTGGCGCACATCAAGGCCACCTGTTGGGCGTGTCATCAGCAAAAAAAGCTTTGCTTTGTGTAAGGTCCAAATAGGCTAGAGGGGGGTGAATAGGCTAATTAAAACTTCTACAAGAACTACTTAACCACAAGTTAGTACGAAAGGTGGTGAAGCAAAAGCACTAGCTCTAACTAATTAAGCAAGCCACCTACACAAGTCTAGTACAAGGCTATCCACTAAACACAACAACAACTACAAGCTAGAAACAAGAAGTAATACGAGAGAAGAGCTTCGAGTGATTATACCGCCGTGAAGAGATGAGAAATACCAATCAATCAATCACACAAGAGAAGTCATCGGGAAGAGAATGACACAAGAATTTATCCCGAGGTTCACTTGCTTCCCGGCAAGCTACTCCCCGTTGTGGCGATACACCCACTTGTCGGTTCGCGAGCTAATCGACTATCAAGAGTCAAGCCCTCGGTGGGCGCCGCACAACCGCACACAAGATGGGGATCCTCCAAGCCACGAGCTCCACTAGAGTATCCAATTTGTGAACTCCCGTGGGGAAGGATCAAGAACCCCTTACAACACTTGGTGAAGGCTCCAACAATCTCCAATTGTGAGCTCAATCACCTCCGCTGCTCCAAGTCATCTACCGTGTCGGGAAACACGGAAGAGTAACAAGAAATCCGCAGCAACTCAAAGATCAAGTGCCTCTAGAATGCAACTCTCAAGCAATGCACTTGAATCTCACTCAATCTCACTCAAGATGTGCAACCAATCAAAGAGATGAGTGGAGGGGTTGTTCTCTAGCTCAAAGTATGTCTCTAGGTCTCAAAATGTGCAAGAGTTTCCCTCAAACCCTGGCCAACGTCTATTTAAAACGAAGGGCTACGCAGCTAGCCGTTACGGACGACGCAGTTCAAATCGTGATGACCGGACGCACCGGTCGGGGTGACCGGACGCGTCCGGTCACTACAGGACAAGCGTGAACAGAGCGCGTCAGAAGTTACCATTGCTATGATCGGACGCGCTCTAGCGAATGACCGGACGCGCCCTAGCGAATGACCGGACGCGCCCTAGCGTATGACCGGACGCGCCCTAGCTGGCGTCCGGTCAGAGTCCAGTAAGCTCCCATCACGACCGGACGCGTCCGATCGTACATGACCGGACGCGCCTCGCGTCCGATCATCACTCCTGCGCTCTCTGCCCCTCTGGATGCCTGACCGGACGCGCCGGTCCCGTGAAGGACCGAACGCGCCAGTCGCGCGCTATGCTTCTACTCACAGGTGAACTGACCGGATGCGCTGGTCAGGCCAGACCAGCGTCCGGTCACTCACCCTAGGCACGCTGACCGAATGAACTGACCGGACGCGCTGGTCAAGCCATGACCGCGTCCGGTGCAGTGTCCGGTCACTACAGTGACCTCTGTTCGCCTCCGTTTCTTTTCCGACTTCCGGCGCAATAGAAAATAGGCGTTTCACTTCTCCGAAAAGCGTCGAATCCCGCCTCGCAAGCTCGACGGGAGGGAGAGAGGAACCCAAACCCCTCTCTACCGCTTAAGCTCCACTGCCTTCGCAAATGTGCTAACACCACCAAGTGTACACCACTATGTGCATGTGTGTTAGCATTTCACAAACATTTTCCAAGGCGTTATGTTAGCTCTTTACTAGATCCTAATGCATATGCTCAAGACATTGATCTAGTGGTACTTGATTTCCGAGCTAACCGTGATTGCCCCTCTTGATAGTCGGCTATGTATCCTGAACCCGGTCAATCACTTCTCTACTCATCTTAGACCGGCAAAAGGAAAAACCCCTATGATTATACCTTTGCCTTGCGCTCTTAGATCCTTCTCTTCCACTCGATCATCATGTCCTTCATTTTATGTGCATCTCCACCATGATCATCATTTCATGTCCATGCACCATCTCTTTATGAACTTGTGGCCACCACTCCTTGCCACATACACCTTCATCACATGTGTTGCTTATGCCTAACTCAAAACACTTAACACATGGCATTAGCAACTTGGTGTCATTAATTACCAAAACCAAACTTGGGCTTTCAATCTCCCCCTTTTTGGTAATTGATGACAACCATCACAAAGATATGAAATGAAATTAATTTTCAATTTCGATAGTATTAGCTCCCCCTACATATGTGCTTCCATGAGTTTGGTTTAATTTTGCACATATGTATGGATTTGAATTTTGGGAGAGTTACTACTATCAAATTGATGCTAAGGTATAAAGAATGGACCTTTAAAGCGTGATACCAATCGGAGTTGCCTTTATATACCATCCTTAGCATCGATGTAGCTAGACACCACTTGTAAAGCTACTCTCAACAAATCATCATTCAAGTTCTATTTCTAGCAAACATCATTCAATCATGAATATCAAAATTAAATTTGCAATGCAACACATCACCATGTTAGTGCACATACAAATGCAACAAATAATTCATGAGCTTGCTCCCCCTACTTGTGTGCTCAATTTTAATTGATCCCTTGATTTCTCTCCCCCTTATTATATCTTTCTCTTTTCTCTCCCCCTTATTATATCTTTCTCTCACAACTTAACTTTTTATCTTGTGACGTTTCTATCTTTGTGACTTTTCTCTCCCCCTTTGTCAATAATCACCAAAAAGGTGCCAATTTTAGTGATAGATAAGTCAATCAAAATGAGAGAGTCCAAATTATAGTTCAATCTAGATCACTTGCCTATAATATGTAATTCGGTTTGATCCAAGAACAAGCTTTTTCACACCTCATAAAGTATAAGGGTTATCTTGACCATGTTGAATTACACATCATGAGCTCGTTTACTAGATTTAACACTAGGTTTGCAAGTCCACAAACATGTCATATGCTACCACTAGATCAAACAAACATAGAAGCAATAGTGGTACCATATATACAACAAAATCATTTGATTTTCATGAATGAGCCTATTTGTCATGCAAATATGTCTATATGTTCTAACCATGTCCTTAGCAAAGTATGAATGATATGCCAAACAACTTTACCTTGCTATGTTGGAGGAGAGGCATGTCATATAAAAATGTGGGGGTGCACTCATCTCAAGTTGGAGTAGTCAAGTATGTTTAATTCATTCTTCAACTTGTAAAATCTCTTTTCATCAAGTGGCTTTGTATAGATGTCGGGTAATTGATCTTCGGTGCCAATGCTTTCAATGCTAATATCACCCTTTTGTTGATGGTCTCTTATGAAGTGGTGCCTTATGTCAATGTGCTTGGTTCTTGAATGTTGAACCGGATTTTGAGTCATCTTGATAGCACTTTCATTGTCACAAAACAATGGTACATTCTTGAACTTGATTCCAAAATCATTCAAGGTGACTTTCATCCAAAGCAATTGTGCACAACAACTACTGGCACTTATGTATTCGGCCTCGGCGGTAGATAGTGCAACACTATTTTGTTTCTTTGATGACCATGAAACAAGAGACCTTCCAAGCAATTGACAAGTGCCACTTGTGCTCATTCTATCAATCTTGCATCCACCATAGTCGGAGTCCGAATATCCAATCAACTCAAAATTAGACCCCTTTGGAAACCATAATCCAACATCATGAGTGCCCTTAAGATATCTTAATATTCTCTTGGTTGCTTTCAAGTGACTTTCTCTAGGTGAAGCTTGATATCTTGCACACACTAAACATCACATCCAGCCTAGAAGCGGTGACATAGAGCAAACTTCCAATCATAGACCGGTATAGCTTTTGATCTACCATGTTTCCACTAGCATCAATACCCAATAGATCATTTGTACCCATTGGTGTACTCATTTGCTTAGCATCTTGCAATCCAAACTTCTTGATCATGTCCTTAATGTACTTGCCTTGACTTACAAAAGTGCCATTCTTCATTTGCTTGATTTGAAGTCCAAGGAAGTAACTAAGCTCTCCAATCATAGACATCTCAAACTCATTAGCCATCATATTTCCAAACTCTTCACAAAAGTCTTGGTTAGTTGATCCAAAGATAATGTCATCCACATATATTTGCAACACAAACAAGTCATTTCCAAGTTTCTTGGTGAAGAGAGTGGTGTCAACCTTTCCTATCTTGAACCCTTTAGAGAGAAGAAAGTCCCTCAATCTCTCATATCATGCTCTAGGTGCTTGCTTCAAACCATACAATGCCTTCTTTAGCTTGTAAACATGGTCGGGCTTCTTGTCATCTTCAAAACCAGGAGGTTGCTCAACATAAACTTCTTCATTGATGTAGCCATTGAGAAATGCACTTTTGACATCCATTTGATAGAGCTTGATGTTGTGTGCACAAGCATATGCTAATAAGATTCTAATTGCCTCCAATCTTGCAACCGGTGCATATGTCTCTCCAAAGTCAAGACCCTCGACTTGAGTATCTCTCTCTTTTCCTCCTCTCCGTTGTTGTTGTTGAGAGAGATATCTCTCTCTTTTCCTCCTCCTCCGTTGTTGTTTGTTGAGAGAGATATGACCAAGCCTTCTATACCACAACCATCCCATACTAGATTTACTAAGCAAGCATGATGTCAATTGTGTCTCACTATCATTGAAGTCAACCAAGTATAAGCTACCATGTCTAAATCCTTTGAATATCAAATTTGATCCATCAACACTTATGACTTCAACATCATCACTACCAAATATGCACTTGAAGCCAAGATCACAAAGTTGTGCCACCGATAAAAGATTGAAATCCAAGCTCTCAACTAGCAACACATTAGATATGCTCATGTCATTTGAGATAGCAATTTTACCAAGCCCCTTGACCTTGCCTTTCTTGTTGTTGCCGAAAGTGATAGCATCAAAACCACTATTTTGACTTGTATCAATTGATTTGAACATACAAGAATCCCCGGTCATATATTGAGTGCACCCACTATCAAGCACCCAATGCCTTCCTCCGGCTTTGTAATTGACCTACAAGACAAGATCAATTCTTTTTAGGTACCTAAACTTGTTTGGGTCCTCCAAGGTTAGAGACTAAGCTCTTTGGTACCCAAATGGCTTTCTTCTTTGAGCCCATCCATGGTGCACCAATGAACTTAGCATGAACACCATTTGTATCCTTGGTAAGCATATAGAAAAAATCAAACTTAATTGAGGATACATTAGCATTTAATTTTTTGTTCATGCATTGTTGCTCTATGTGACCAACTTGCTTACAACTTTTGCAATAGCTACCATTGTTCTTCACAAAACGAGTCTTGTGAGGAGCAAAAGCGGCCTTGCCTTTCTTGGGGTTATAGCACAAACCCTCTTTGTAGAGAGAAGGTCTTTGGCTACCCAAGCACATAAGCAAGCGGTCCTCACCACCATAAGCCTTAGCTAAGGTGTGATTGAGCTCTTTTACCTCCTTCTTGAGATTTTCGTTCTCAACTATAAGTGTGGAGTCACAAGTGAAACCATCACTACTAGATGAGGATGATGTAGATGCGCTACATGAAGGGTTAGTGGGAGCAACAATAATAGGCTTATAAAAAGTTTCATCAATTATATCACATGATATGCCTATGTTGTAAGTTTTAGCTTTCTCAATATTAGTTGGCATGTTTTCACATTTTTCAACTAGAGAGGAATGAGCTTCTTCAAGCTTGGTATGAGACTTTTGAAGCTTCTTATGGTCTACCTTTAGACTCTCAGAAGATGCCCTAAGCTCATCAAGTTCTTGCATAAGTTTTTTCTTTTCCTTAAGCAAGCCCTTGCACTCCTTTCTAGATTCTTTAAAATGTTGAGTGCAATCTTCTAGCATAGTGATTAGTTCATCTTTAGTGAATTCTTCTTTATCACTATCACTATCACTAGCATTATTATGATCACTCTCATCGTCGGATGATACCTTAGCGGCCTTAGCCATGAAGCACGATGGAGTGTCGAAGAGGGAGACCTTCTCTTGGATGGCAATGCTAGCATGTCCTTTCTTCTTGCTCTTGTTGTCATCCTCATCATCACTTGAGGAATCATCACTATCCCATGTAGCAACATAAGAATCATTCTTCTTCTTATAAGAGCTCTCCTTCTTCTCTAGCTTCTTCTTTTGCTTCTTCCTCTCCTTCTTGATAGCATCTTCATCATCACTATCATAAGGACACTTTGCAATGAGATGATCCTTGCTATGGCATCTAAAGCATCTCATGGTATGCTCACTCTTCTTGGATGAGTTCTTCCTCCTTCTTGCACGATAGCCTTTCTTCTTCATGAATTTGCCAAATTGCTTGACAAAAAGAGCCATCTTCTCATCAATGTCATCACTATCACAAGAGCTTGAGTCTTCATCACTTGATGATTCAATCTTGGATTTGCCCTTGGATGTGGTGGCTTTGAATGCCACACTCTTCTTCTTTTCATCATCTTTCTTCTCATTTTCCTTCTTCTTCTTAACCAACTCATCCTTCTCATCATCTTCTCTATATGAATCATCAGTCATCACTTCTTGGAATATTTGTTGAGGAGTTGAATCCTTCAATGTAGTCCTCACTAGCACGGTGATCAATGTATCAAATCTCTTGGGTAGACTTCTCAAGAACTTCATAGAGAATTGATTGTCCTTGACCTCCTCACCAAGTGCCTTGAGCTCATTGATAATGACTTGCAACCTATGAAACATCTCCGGTACACTCTCATCATCTTGCATCTTGAAGCTTGAAAAGTTTTCTTGCAAGATATATGCTTTGGCGGTCTTTGTGCCCTCGGTGCCCTTAAATGTTTCTTCTAGCTTGGCCCAAGCATCATGAGCAATCTCAATGTTCTTTACTTGCTCAAAGGTCTTGTCATCTAATGCCTCATGAAGAGCACTAATGGCAATGTCATTGCATTGGAGCTTCTTCTCTTCCACCGGTGTAGGTGCTTCCGGCTTAGCAACTTTAAATTTTGTTTCGGTGACCTTCCACACTTCTCTATTGATTGACTTTAGGTGTGCGGTCATCTTAACCTTCCAATATGCATAATTTGTGCCATCAAAGTGAGGTGCCTTCTTGGTGTTGTTGATGTGCAAGCTTAATTGAGCCATTTCTTTTTCACCGTAGGTTGTTAAGCCTCAAATAAATGGTGCCTCGGCTCCGATACCACTTGTAAGGTCCAAATAGGCTAGAGGGGGGGTGAATAGGCTAATTAAAACTTCTACAAGAACTACTTAACCACAAGTTAGTACGAAAGGTGGTGAAGCAAAAGCACTAGCTCTAACTAATTAAGCAAGCCACCTACACAAGTCTAGTACAAGGCTATCCACTAAACACAACAACAACTACAAGCTAGAAACAAGAAGTAATACGAGAGAAGAGCTTCGAGTGATTATACCGCCGTGAAGAGATGAGAAATACCAATCAATCAATCACACAAGAGAAGTCCTCGGGAAGAGAATGACACAAGAATTTATCCCGAGGTTCACTTGCTTCCCGGCAAGCTACTCCCCGTTGTGGCGATACACCCACTTGTCGGTTCGCGAGCTAATCGACTATCAAGAGTCAAGCCCTCGGTGGGCGCCGCACAACCGCACACAAGATGGGGATCCTCCAAGCCACGAGCTCCACTAGAGTATCCAATTTGCGAACTCCCGCGGGGAAGGATCAAGAACCCCTTACAACACTTGGTGAAGGCTCCAACAATCTCCAATTGTGAGCTCAATCACCTCCACTGCTCCAAGTCGTCTACCGTGTCGGGAAACACGGAAGAGTAACAAGAAATCCGCAGCAACTCGAAGATCAAGTGCCTCTAGAATGCTACTCTCAAGCAATGCACTTGAATCTCACTCAAGATGTGCAACCAATCAAAGAGATGAGTGGAGGGGTTGTTCTCTAGCTCAAAGTATGTCTCTAGGTCTCAAAATGTGCAAGAGTTTCCCTCCAACCCCGGCCAACGTCTATTTATAACGAAGGGGTACGTAGCTAGCCGTTACGGACGACGCAGTTCAAATCATGATGACCGGATGCACCGGTCGGGGTGACCGGACGCGTCCGGTCACTACAGGACAAGCGTGAACAGAGCGCGTCAGAAGTTACCGTTGCTATGACCGGACGCGCTCTAGCGAATGACCGGACGCGCCCTAGCGAATGACCGGACGCGCCCTAGCGTATGACCGGACGCGCCCTAGCTGGCGTCCGGTCAGAGTCCAGTAAGCTCCCATCATGACCGGACGCGTCCGATCGTACATGACCGGACGCGCCTCGCGTCCGATCATCACTCCTGCGCTCTCTGCCCCTCTGGACGCCAGACCGGACGCGCCGGTCCCGTGAAGGACCGGACGCGCCGGTCGCGCGCTATGCTTCTGCTCATAGGTGAACTGACCGGACGCGCTGGTCAGGCCAGACCAGCGTCCGGTCACTCACCCTAGGCACGCTGACCGAATGAACTGACCGGACGCGCTGGTCAAGCCGTGACCGCGTCCGGTGCAGCGTCTGGTCACTACAGTGACCTCCATTCACCTCCGTTTCTTTTCCGACTTCCGGCGCAGTAGAAAATAGGCGTTTCACTTCTCCAAAAAGCATCGAATCCCGCCTCGCAAGCTCGACGGGAGGGAGAGAGGAACTCAAACCCCTCTCTACCGCTTAAGCTCCACTGCCTTCGCAAATGTGCTAACACCACCAAGTGTACACCACTATGTGCATGTGTGTTAGCATTTCACAAACATTTTCCAAGGCGTTATGTTAGCTCTTTACTAGATCTTAATGCATATGCTCAAGACATTGATCTAGTGGCACTTGATTTCTGAGCTAACCATGATTGCCCCTCTTGATAGTCGGCTATGTATCCTGAACCCGGTCAATCACTTCTCTACTCATCTTAGACCGGCAAAAGGAGAAACCCCTATGATTATACCTTTGCCTTGCGCTCTTAGATCCTTCTCTTCCACTCGATCATCATGTCCTTCATTTTATGTGCATCTCCACCATGATCATCATTTCATGTCCATGCACCATCTCTTTGTGAACTTGTGGCCACCACTCCTTGCCACATACACCTTCGTCACATGTGTTGCTTATGCCTAACTCAAAACACTTAACACATGGCATTAGCAACTTGGTGTCATTAATTACTGTCGGTACCAACAGTACGGGGGGACCCGCACCTATCGCCAAAAAACTAACACGACCGAAACCGCAATAAAAGATAGCCCACCTCGACCGCGTATCCAGTCAGTCTCGTACGGGGCCCGGTCGACGGGGCGCCTCGACCGCACCCCGGCTCCAACCCGTACGAAGCCCGCTCGACGGGGCGCCTCGACCGTGCCCCGGCTCTGACTCGTACGAGGCCCACTCGACGGGGCGCCTCGACCGCGCCCCGGCTCCGACTCGTACGAGGCCCGCTCGACGGGGCACCTCGACCACGCCCCGTCCCGTGCCGCAAGGTACTTCGACAGCGCTCCGACCCGCGCGAGGCTCGACCGCCCGCTGGGGAGAACTCCGACTCGCGTGAGCCCAGACCGAGCACCTCGACACCTTTTCTTTACCTACCCAGGACAAAAGCCATAGCATTCAATGCGGTTACCTACTACCACCTACCGGCATGGCTGCGGCCAGGATCGACGTGGGAACAATACCCGTGTCAGATCTCACTGTTTTACCGCCCATCCCGTGATGGGAGGTGAAACCCGTCACTATACCCACCTTACCGCGCACTGTTCACCATCAATCACCCTCGAGGGAGGATAAGACAAGGCCCGTTCTCCGCGATATCGGGGATTCGGCCTTATCCATCCGGCCTCGACCCGGCCTCGACCCAGCCTCGACGCTCGACTTAGTTCAAAGGACGGTATGGCATGGCGCTCTGGGTCATTTCGCCATCTTGTCTCCCACAACGTCAGGGTGTCCAGGGATGGCCGGCCATTCCCAAGGCATGTCGCTACAGTCAACTCAACAGGAATCGACAAAACATCACCTCAAGGCTCCCCGTCGTCTTGGCCTCCTCTCACCCTATAAAAGGGCAGGCCAGGGTTCAACGGAGGAGGGGGACGAAGACGGAACAAAAAAACAAAACAAGAGATCGACATCTCAAGCAACCACCTTTTTCCTCTTTTCTCTTTGAGACTTGGGCTCGACACCCTCTCTCGCATGCTTGTAACCCCTACACGAGCACCTCGGTGCAAGGAAATACAAACCTCTCCCCCCCGCTGGACGTAGGGCCTTCTTTTGCCCGAACCAGGATAAACCCCCGTGTGTTCTCCTTGCATCACCATCCAGGAAAGAGACACGCAGCATTTATTCGTTGGTTTAGGACCCCCTCGGGTCCGAACACCGACAGTTGGCGCGCCAGGTAGGGGATCGCTGCGTGCAAACGTCGCTTTCTCGCCTTTTTTCCTGGATGGCTAACCCCGAACGCCCTATCTCGTTGGCCACGGTGATCTGGTTCGGGAGTTTGGAGTTCATGTCGCTCGGCTCTGGCTACGACATGGTCCTACTTCCGCCCAGGCACCCAACCGACGAGGACTACGAGCTCTCCCAGCCCGGGGGAGCAATCCACCGGCACCGTCGCTCCAGGCGGGCGTGGGCCGCCCGACGACGATGAGCCCGGCACAACCACCGTCTTCACCTCGCGGAGGGCGATGGGGTCCCCCGGTCTGGCACCCCCCAGCCAGGCGCCAGCCTAGATCTCCTTTTGGAAGGTTTGGGGAGAACGAGCTTGGCTGAGGGCGACATGCCGACGGAGAATCCCGCCGCTCCCCCGTCCGGTGAGACACCACTGTCCGGAGCATCCATTTCAGCACGGGCAGCGACATCTTCATCACCATTCCCGTTTGGGCTAGACTTGGCTGCCCGGGTGTACGCATCCTCCGTGAGCACCCGCATGAGCGCTTATGAGGAACTCCCCGGGCACCATCTACGCTCCACTCTGGACCTCGTTGCATCCACACCGGCTTCTGATTATCGGGACTCTACGGAGACACCGGAAACAGAGCCCCGTGTTACTGCTTCTTTACGTCGCCGCCTCAGTGACGATTGGCAACGGCCACACATTCTCCCGTCATATTACTACTTTGGCGCTCCTGACTCCGACTCGGCTGACGACACCTATGATCCGACCCGTGAGTGCTTCAACATCGACGTTGAAAGCACTTCGGAATCAGAGGACGAAGAGCCAGTTGAAGGAAGGCACACGCCACCTCATGACGAGCTTCCTGCCGAGCGAGACGAGCCTCAGTTCCTTGCGGATCAAGGAGCGCAGCTTGAACAGATTCACGAGTTGCAGGACAGGCTTGACGAGGAACAGGAAAATCTGGATCTACTCCAACAAACCCTCGAGCGTGAGCGTGCGGAACACGCACTCGGCGGGAGAGCTCGCGAGAGAGCTCGCGACGTCAACCGTCGCATCGACGAGGACCGGGCGGTCAACCCCCCCGGTTTTCGCCCGAGCCAGCCAGAACGTCATCGCCGCCGCCATGCTCCTCCGCAACATGCCCGAGCCGTCAAACCCCGACGCCCGTTGGGCTCGAGATGAAATCCAAGAACTCCTCGAGACCGCCGCCATGCAGCAGGCCGAGAGCTCTGCCTCGAGGCGACGCGAGGCAGCCTCGGAGCGGATCCTTGAGCCTTCCCGACAGGAGAGAGAAGCCTCGGTTCACCCCGAGCCTGCCCGGCAAAACCGGGTAGCACTGGCCCCTGAGCCCACCGGCAACGACCGCGAACCTCGAGACACCCGTGGCAACATCGTCGAGCGCCGCATGCGCAAGCACGGTGACGGTGTGGCTCGAGGCTACCACGTCCACAGGGGCAGACGCTACGACAGCTCGGAAGATCGTAGCCCTTCACCCGAGGCCCCGGGTCCTCGGGTCTTCAGTAAGGCAATCCGTGGGATGGTGCCCCCGGCTCGGTTCCGCCCCCCCACGACTCTCACCAAGTACAACGGCGAAACCAAACCCGAACTTTGGCTCGCCGATTTCCACTTGCGTGTCAGTTGGGCGGGGCCACCGACGACCGGGTCATCATTCGACAACTCCCTCTGTTCCTCTCCGACACCGCCCGAGCCTGGCTCGAGGATCTCCCACCTCGGCAGATCCACGACTGGGACGATCTCGTGAGGGTGTTCGAGGGAAATTTCAAGGGGACCTACATGCGCCCCGGCAACTCGTGGGACCTCCGGAGCTGCAAGCAGAAAACAGATGAATCCCTCCGAGACTACATCCGACGCTTCTCCCGGCAGCGTAACGAGCTCCCCAACATCACCGACTCCGACGTAATTACGGCCTTCCTCTCTGGCACCACCTGTAAGGAGTTGGTCCGAGAATTGGGCCGTAACACCCCACTCACTGCCAACAGATTGATGGACATCGTCACCAACTTCGCCGCCGGCGAGGAGGCGGTTGGTGCAATCTTTGGCGGCGACCCGGAAAGGGGGGAGCAGAAGGTCGACGATCCCACGAGTTCCACCCGGGGCCCTAAGAGAAACAACCGCAAGAAGAAGAAAGGCCAGCAGGGCAGGCTCGAGGCCCCGGCCGACGAGCTCGTCGCTGCTACCGAGCACAAGAAACCTCGAGGCCCCCCGGCGGGGGCGTCTTCGACAAAATGCTCAAAGAGCCGTGTCCCTACCACAAGGGACTCACTAACCATAACCTCGAGGATTGTCACATGCTGCGCAGGTACTTCGGGGGTGCCGGCGCCAAGAAGGACGACAAGAAGGAGGACCCTAAGGGTGACGACAAGGACAGGGATTTTCCCGAGATCCACGACTGCTTCATGATCTATGGAGGGCCCTCGACCTGCCTCTCTACGCGCCAGCGCAAGCGAGAACGGCGCGAGGTCTTCTCCGTACAATCGGCAGTATCCCGCTTCCTTGATTGGTCTGCGGTGGCCATCACTTTCGACCGTGACGACCACCCAGACTACGTCCCCAACCCGGGGGTCTATCCGCTCGTTGTTGACCCCGTCATCGCCAACACACGCCTCACCAAGGTGCTCATGGACGGCGGAAGCAGCCTTAACATCATCTACTCCCAGACCCTCGACCTCCTGGGGGTCGACAGAGCGCGCCTCCAACTTAGCGTCGGGGGCTTCCACGGAGTCGTGCCAGGGAAACGGGCGGAACCCCTCGGGCGGGTCGATCTGCTTGTTTGTTTTGGCACACCGGCCAACTTCCGAAAGGAAACTCTCACTTTCGAAGTGGTCGGATTCCGTGGAACGTACCACGCTATCCTGGGGCACCCATGCTACGCCAGGTTCATGGCAATCCCGAACTACACCTACCTCAAGCTCAAGATGCCAGGCCCAAACGGTGTCATCACTGTAGGGCCCTCATATGAACATGCCTACAAGTGCGACGTCGAGTACGTCGAGCACGACGAGGCCATTTTCGAGTCGGCAATCTTGGCTGCAGACCTCGACGGTCTCGCCAATACGATTCCCGACCCAAAGCGCCATGCCGGCAGCTTCGAGCCCGCCGAAGACGTCAAACTCGTACCCCTTGACCCCGCTGATCCCAAGGGAAAGGCACTGAACGTCAGTGCCACCCTCGATCCTAAATAGGAAGCAGTGCTAGTCGACTTTCTCCGCGCAAACTTCGACATCTTTGCGTGGAGTCCCTCGGATATGCCGGGCATACCCAGGGAAGTCGCCGAGCACGCCTTGGAGATCCGGGCCGGATCCAAACCGGTGAAGCAACGCCTGCGTCGCTTCGACGAGGAGAAGCGCAGGGTCATCGGCGAGGAGATACACAAACTGTTAGAAGCCGGGTTCATCAAGGAGGTTCATCATCCCGAGTGGCTAGCTAATCCTGTATTAGTTAGGAAAAAGAGTGGGAAATGGAGGATGTGCGTAGACTATACCGGTTTAAATAAAGCATGTCCGAAAGTTCCCTTTCCGTTGCCACGCATTGACCAAATCGTTGATTCCACTGCGGGATGTGAAACTCTCATTCTTAGATGCATACTCCGGCTACCACCAAATCAAAATGAGGGAGTCCGACCAGCTCGCGACTTCATTCATCACCCCATTCGGCATGTATTGCTACGTTACGATGCCCTTCGGTCTCCGGAACGCGGGGGCAACGTACCAGCGATGCATGCAACATGTTTTCAGAAAGCACATTGGGTCGACCGTCGAAGCTTACGTCGACGACATCGTGGTCAAAACCCAACAAGCCGACGATCTGGTCAGCGACCTCGACGTTGCATTCAAATGACTCAGGGCAAAAAACATCAGACTCAATCCAGAGAAATGTGTCTTCGGTGTCCCACGAGGTATGCTTTTAGGGTTTATCGTGTCTAAATGCGGCATCGAGGCCAACCCTAAAAAAATCTCTGCAATAACCAAGATGGGCCCCATCCGAGATCTAAAGGGCGTACAGAGGGTCACAGGTTGCTTGGCGGCACTCAGCCGTTTCATTTCGCGCCTCGGCGAAAAAGCACTCCCTCTGTACCGTCTCTTGAAGAAATCGGACCATTTTTCCTGGAACCTTGAGGCTGAGGAGGCTCTCACGAAACTCAAAGCCACCCTCTCTAACTCACCGATCCTCGTCCCTCCAACCCTGGGGGAACCACTCCTACTCTACGTCGCCGCAACATCACAAGTAGTCAGTGCTGCCGTGGTTGTCGAGCGGGCCGAGGAGGCACATACCTTGCTTGTCCAAAGGCCGGTCTATTTCGTTAGCGAGGTGCTCTCAGAAACAAAGTGTCGATACCCATAGATCCAGAAACTGCTATATGCTGTCATCTTGACGCGGCGCAAGCTCCGACACTACTTCGAGGGTCACCCGATTACTGTGGTTTCTTCTTTCCCCTTGGGAGAGATAGCCCAGAACCGGGAAGCCTCGGGTAGGGTTGCCAAATGGGCGGCCGAACTCATGGGCGAGGCATTGTCCTATGCGCCGCGAAAGGCTATCAAGTCACAGGTGTTAGCAGATTTTCTAGCTGAGTGGACTGACACACAACCCCCCCTGCACAGCTTCAGGCGGAGCTGTGGACCATGTACTTCGATGGGTCATTAATGAAAACAGGAGCAGGCGCGGGCTTGCTCTTCGTCTCACCCCTCGAGATTCACATGCGCTACGTCGTCCGACTTCATTTCCCTGCATCTAACAATGTCGCCGAGTACGAGGCACTCGTCACGGGGTTGAGAATCGCCGTCGAGCTCGGGGTCTGACACCTTGACGTCCGAGGCGACTCCCAACTCATGATCGATCAGGTCATGAAGAGCTCGAGCTGCCGCGACCCCAAGATGGAAGCCTACTGCCAAGAAGTACGGCGCCTCGAGGACAAGTTTCACGGCCTCGAGCTCAACCACATCGCACGCAAGTATAATGAGGCCGCTGATGAACTGGCAAAAATCACGTCCAGTCGAGCCACGGTTCCACCGGACGTCTTCGCGAAAGACCTTCAGCAGCCATCCGTCGACCTCAGGCCTGACGGGGGGGTCGACGGGGCGTCGCTCGACCCTCCACCTGAGGCAGAAGCCCCCTCGACCGGGGCTGAAGCCATGCAGGTGGAAGACCTAACGCCACCGTCCGACCTCGAGCCTGACTGGCGCGTCCCGTACCTCAACTACCTCAGCCAAGGGGACCTCCCCTCGGATAAGACTGAGGCTCGACGGATCGCACGCCGGGCCAAAACTTTTGTGATCATGGGCGACAGTAGAGAGCTCTACCGTCGTAGCCCTACCGGTATCCTCCAATGTTGCATCACAAAAGAGCAAGGCAGGAATCTGCTCGGCGATCTTCACTCGGGGGCTTGCGGTCACCACGTAGCACCTCGAACCCTCGTCGGAAATGCCTTTCGACAAGGATTCTATTGGCCGACCGTGGTCTCCGACGCTGTCAAGCTAGTGCGCTCCTGCGAGGGTTGTCAGTACTATGCGAGACAAACCCATCTTCCGGCACATGTCCTGCAAACTATCCCCATCACATGGTCGTTTGCCGTTTGGGGGCTCGACCTTGTCGGACCATTGAAAAGGACAACTGGCGGCTTCACCCACTTGCTCGTCGCAATCGACAAATTCTCCAAGTGGATCGAGGCCCGCCCTATCACCAGCATCAGGTCCGAGCAAGCTGTGCTCTTCTTCATTGACATTATTCATCGCTTTGGGGTCCCCAACTGTATCATCACAGACAATGGCACCCAGTTCACTGGCAGAAAGTTTTTGGATTTCTACGACAACCACCACATCCGAGTGCTCTGGTCAGCCGTGGCTCATCCAAAAACAAACGGTCAGGTGGAACGTGCCAACGGCATGGTCCTACAAGGCCTGAAGCCCAGAATCTTTGACAAATTAAATAAACATGGCAAAAGATGGGCTGCCGAGCTACCCTCAGTCCTGTGGAGCCTAAGAACAATGCCGAGTCGAGCCACGGGGTTCACTCCGTTCTTCTTAGTCTACGGGTCTGAGGCTATGCTACCAACCGATATAGAATACGGATCCCCAAGGTTGAAGGCATACAACGAAAGATATAACGACGCCACAAGATAGGACGCCCTCGACCAGCTCGAGGAAGCCCGAGATGTGGCTCTATTGCATTCTGCCAGGTACCAGCAGGGCCTTCGACGCTACCACGACAGACACGTCCGCAAGCGTGACCTCAACGTTGGCGACTTGGTACTACGGCGGAACCAGAACACCAAGGGACGGCACAAGCTCACACCACCATGGGAAGGACCGTACATCATCGCAGAAGTACTAAAGCCGGGCACCTACAAGCTATCCAACGAGAAGGGCGAAATCCTCACCAACGCTTGGAACATTGAACATCTACGTCGCTTCTTTCCTTAAAAAGCCTCGAGGCTCTGTATTTTCTTTTTCGTCAATAAAGAATACAGCGATGTTCAAACTTTCGTTTTGTAATGAGGATGGATCGACCCTGCACTCCCAGAGTCGACCCTCCCTCGGGGGCTGCAAGGGGGTAACCCCCGGTCCCCGAAAAAAACTTATGCTCTTTTTAAATTTAAGAACCGCTTCTTAGATCGACTTCGCTGAAAGAGCACCCTAAGGTTCGAGAGGGCTCTCGAGTCTGGAGCATCACCTACGCCTCCGAGGCTATGGTACCTCCACTCGCTCCCTACACCTTTTAGAGGTACGCCTTCACGATAGGAAGATCTAAACAACGGTTCCTAAATTTAAAAAAAAGAACATACCCCCTGTCGCTTAGATCAGGCTCTCACACGATTTACAAGGCCGCAACATCACCCTGAAGCTCGAGGGCAGTTGAGCCGTGAGATCACCTACGCCTCTGAGGCTACGGTACCTCCACTCGCTCCCTTACGTCAAAGGATGCAGCTGCGTGCTAAGTAAATCACGCGAGAACACAGTCCGAGCGATAAAGGGAAGAAAAGCTCGAGTAAAACTAAATCAACCACGAACCGGTTTATGTTTCGAGTTTTTAAGGCCTCCGCGGCCACCACGACCAAAATTCAAAATACTAACTCATTACATGGGCCTTCATGCCTAGATTTGGCTCACAGGCCCTCGTCGTCGGCAGGCGGAACCACCTCGGCTTCAAAAAGCGAGGCTAGACGGCTTCCAGGCTCTTCGGCGGCTTCAATCAGCTCCACGCAAGCATCCTCGTTCTCCTCGTCTGTCTGATCCGGGTCTGTGATGAAACCCTCAGCGACGAGCTTCATGTCAAACACAAACCCTAAATGGACGACGGCCAGCGCCCTCTTCACGCCGTGATGGAGGCCGTCCCGTATCTTCTCCCGGGCAAGGCGACCTAGCACCACCATCCGGCGGACGAAGGAGTTCCCCGGAACATCTTCCCCGGTGTCAGCGTCGGGCTCGACCCCCAGGCCGTCACACACGGTGGTGATCGCGCCCTAGAGAAGTTGGGTCCTCTGGATCTCGGCTTCGAGGAGGCTCTGGAAGGAGTTGGCAGAAGATTGGGCCTCTAGATTCTCTCTCTCTAGCTCTGAAACACGATAAACAAATTAATACCCAACGTGGGGCCTTCGACGTCGTGGCCGTGACAATCACACTTACCCTCGATGTGGGTCTACAGGCCCACGACCTCGTCGTGAAGCCCCCCGCACGTTCGCTCGAGCCCCAGGAAGGCGCTGTCCTTGTCACTGATGGCTGCCTTTAGCGCCTCGATTTCCTGCCGAGCAGACTCGAGAGCTGCGTCCTTCTCTTGGACGGCTCCCTTCAGCGTCGTGATCTCGACGTTGAGGGTGTCGCGCTGAAGGCTAACCTAGGAAACATTCTCCTCGAGCTCCTTCACCCACATGGACAGGGGCTCGAGATCCCTGCGGGCCTGGGCAGCCTCCTCCCGAGCCTTGTCCATGCCAGTGCGCATCACGGCCTCGGCCGCCCATGCCTGCGTCGCTTCTTCTTTCACCACCGCGTACGCGACGCGCAGCTCAGCCATCTCGGCGTTCCGATCGGATAGCCGCTTCTGGGCCTCCTCGATCAGGACCCGTTGCTAGGACAGCGCACCCCACATGCCACTCTCGTCTCGAATGAAGAGCGACTTGCGGCGGGAGTACTCCTTCAGCTCCTGAACGCAATCCGAAAAGGTCACAAATCCGAGGGAAAAAGACATCAAGAAAACTACAGAGAAAGCCGACGGGTCAAACATACCTCGGTGGCATCCCCCATACTCCGCACAGCACCGGACGCCACTCGGAGCAACCGATCAAGGTGCTGGCGGACGCCCTCGAGGTATTCCCATCGGTGCACTTCATCTTTGTCGCCCAGGACAAAGATGGGCTCGGCTTCGGGGTTTGTAGCGTCCCTAAACTGAAGGGACGCCCCCCCACCTCGGCAGCTCCGTCTCTGCCTGCGCTATCGCCAGCACGGCGATGTCGGGCCACGACGAGGACGACCCGACCGGGGCGTCTCCCGGTCCCGCGGAAGGACCGGCCTCGCCCGCAGTATCCACCTCAGCACCCTAAGGTTCGAGAGGGCTCTCGAGTCTAGAGCATCACCTACGCCTCTGAGGCTACGGTACCTCCACTCGCTCCCTACACCTTTTAGAGGTACGCCTTCACGATAGGAAGATCTAAACAATGGTTCCTAAATTAAAAAAAAGAACATACCCCCTGTCGCTTAGATCAGGCTCTCACACGATTTACAAGGCCGCAACATCACCCTGAAGCTCGAGGGCAGTTGAGCCGCGAGATCACCTACGCCTCCGAGGCTACGGTACCTCCACTCGCTCCCTTACGCCAAAGGATGCAGCTGCGTGCTAAGTAAATCACGCGAGAACACAGTCCGAGCGATAAAGGGAAGAAAAGCTCGAGTAAAACTAAATCAACCACGAACCGGTTTATGTTTCGAGTTTTTAAGGCCTCCGCGGCCACCACGACAAAAATTCGAAATACTAACTCATTACATGGGCCTTCATGCCCAGATTTGGCTCACAGGCCCTCGTCGTCGGCAGGCGGAACCACCTCGGCTTCAAAAAGCGAGGCCAGACAGCTTCCAGGCTCTTCGGCGGCTTCAATCAGCTCCACGCAAGCATCCTCGTTCTCCTCGTCTGTCCGATCTGGGTCTGTGATGAAACCCTCGGCGACGAGCTTCATGTCAAACACAAACCCTGAATGGACGACGGCCAGCGCCCTCTTCACGCCGTGATGGAGGCCGTCCCGTATCTTCTCCCGGGCAAGGCGACCCAGCGCCACCATCCGGCGGACGAAGGAGTTCCCCGGAACATCTTCCCCGATGTCGGTGTCGGGCTCGACCCCCAGGCCATCACACACGGTGGTGATCACGCCCTAGAGAAGTTGGGTCCTCCGGATCTCGGCTTCGAGGAGGCTCTGGAAGGAGTTGGCAGAAGATTGGGCCTCTCGATTCTCTCTCTCCAGCTCTGAAACACGACAAACAAATTAATACCCAACGCGGGGCCTTCGACGTCGTGGCCGTGACAATCACACTTACCCTCGATGTGGGTCTGCAGGCCCACGACCTCGTCGCGAAGCCCCCCGCACGTTCGCTCGAGCCCCAGGAAGGCGCTGTCCTTGTCACTGATGGCTGCCTTTAGCGCCTCGATTTCCTACCGAGCAGACTCGAGAGCTGCGTCCTTCTCTTGGACGGCTCCCTTCAGCGTCGTGATCTCGACGTTGAGGGTGTCGCGCTGAAGGCTAATCCGGGAAACATTCTCCTCGAGCTCCTTCACCCACATGGACAGGGGCTCGAGATCCCTGCGGGCCTAGGCAGCCTCCTCCCGAGCCTTGTCCATGCCAGTGCGCATCACGGCCTCGGCCGCCCATGCCTGCGTCGCTTCTTCTTTCACCACCGCGTACGCGACGCGCAGCTCAGCCATCTCGGCGTTCTGATCGGATAGCCGCTTCTGGGCCTCCTCGACCAGGACCCGTTGCTGGGACAGCGCACCCCACACGCCACTCTCGTCTCGAATGAAGAGCGACTTGCGGCGGGAGTACTCCTTCAGCTCCTGAACGCAATCCGAAAAGGTCACAAATCCGAGGGAAAAAGACATCAAGAAAACTACGGAGAAAGCCGACGGGTCAAACATACCTCGGTGGCATCCCCCATACTCCGCACAGCACCGGACGCCACTCGGAGCAACCGATCAAGGTGCTGGCGGACGCCCTCGAGGTATTCCCATCGGTGCACTTCATCTTTGTTGCCTAGGACAAAGATGGGCTCGGCTTCGGGGTTCGTAGCGTCCCTAAACTGAAGGGATGCCCCCACCTCGGTAGCTCCGTCTCTGCCCGCGCTATCGCCAGCGCGGCGATGTCGGGCCACGACGAGGACGACCCGGCCGGGGCGTCTCCTGGTCCCACGGAAGGACCGGCCTCGCCCGCAGTATCCACCTCTCCAATGGCCGTCGAGGCACCGGCCTGATCCGCGACCTCACCCCCCTCGACCCCCATCGCTTGTTTTCCCTTGTCCAGGGGGACGTCGTCGAGGGTAAGGTGAGGGCGGGCACCAACGACCGCCGGTGCCTCCGGCGCCGGCGCCTCAACCGACGATGGCTCTAGTACCCGCGCCTCGACTGTTGGCACCTCTGGAGCCGGCGCCTCTTCTTCCGGTACTCCGGATAGGGGCTCGACCACCTCGCCCTCCACCATGCCCGCTGGCTCTACCAACGGGCCTTGTTGCGGCCGTGACCCCCTCGCCAGGGCCGCCTCTTGCCCTGATGCCGACGCGACCTCCTCCATGGTCACGTCAGCACCCGCCCGCTCCGCGTCGTGGACGGGTGCCTCGCCTGTCGCGACCGCAACGGCAGCCTTGGCCGTCCCCGACGACCTGGGCCCCGTCTCGACCGTATCGAGCGCCGCTACCTCTGCCGGTTCGGACCCCTCAACAGCAGGCTCCGGGCCAGCAACCACCACGGCGTCGGCTGACCCCTACCGTTGTCGTAGGCGCCCCTTCGCGGCCTCGACCTCCCGGACCCAGGCCGCGTCCTGTTCCGCCGTCCGGTTGAGGACAACGGCGCTGACCCGCAGCGACTTCACGGGGGTAAGCCCCATCGGCTCCGCCTTCCGCTTTATCCTGCAAAGTGAGAAGAAACGTCAGCCAACGGGCCTAGAGAAAGGCAGGACAACCGAGCGGAGATACTTACCCGAAAATCGGCACCAAGGGCCTCAACCCCGCGCGACCCGAGCCTCCCGGGACGGCCGATGGTGGCCTCGCAGCGGCCTCACCAGCAGGCCGAGCGCTCCTAGGAGCCCTAGCCGACGCATCGCCCTGCGCCTTCTGTGCCTCCGAGGCCAGCTGGCCTCGGGTTCTTACGCCTGTCGACGCCGCCGCCGATGACGACGCCGGTACTGCCGTCCCAGCCCCTGCCTGAGCCTGCGGGGCCTGGGCTGGTGCGGACGTCCCTGTTGACCCCTCTCGCCAGGTCCGGGGTAAAGCGGCCCCTCCCGTCGAGGGGCCCGTCTCCTTCTCCGCTTTCTTCCCCTCGGGCTCCTCGACCACGACGACCGAGGAGGACGCCCCCCTGATGGGCTCCAGCAGGGGGCGAATGTCGGGAAGGTCCCCTAGCCTAGTCGCGATCTCATACCGCGACAGGGCATCGTCGTCTTCACCGCTGCTATCGTCGTCCTCCCCCGAGACCGTCTCGGAAGGCGACGGCGCCAGGGGGACCCCGTCGATGGTCTGCTGGTGCCGAAGCTTCTTCAGCGCCTCCGCCTCTTTGGCCCTGTGGATCGCCCGCTTCTTGGCCGTCTCCTTGGTCTGCATCTTCTTGGAAGCATGCAGGCGCCGAGCCTCCCGGGCGGGCCGATCCTCTGGGACCGGCGGACGTGTTTCCCGCAGCGCCGACAAATCCTACATGCCGGCCTCGACCACATCAGCGAAATCCATAGATAAATGAAAATAGCAACACCTCAGCCCCGGGATACGTACCACGGACTCGAACCCTTCGGTAGGCCTCATGGGAACCCGGTTGGCCTCCTCCACCTTGAAGTTCCCAACCATCCGGCGCGCTCGCCAAAGGACCTCCTCGAGGGCGAGGGATTCATGGGACATCCGGGTCCCCTCCAGATTTGCCTCCGGAGTCATCTGGTCCAAACGGAGACGACGCCAGCACAACGGCATCACTCTGCGACGATGGAAGGCCACGGCCACCACCGTAGCCGTCAAGCCCCGAAGGCGAAGCTGCTGCAGCGCCGCCAGCAGCGGGTCCAGGCGCAGCTTCTCGGCCTCCGGCACTCTGTACGACCAGCGCTCCTCTCGAGTGGTCAACACGCGGCCGGTGTACCTCGGCAACTGATTTTCATCATTACGGAGGTAGAACCAACCTTCGTGCCACCCACTGTTCGAAGAAATGAGGTGGGCCGGGATGTACAGATCCGCCCGACCCGACCTCACCTGCAGCACGCAGCTTCCCACTCGAGCCGCACACAGGACGCCCTTCTCCCCTGCCTTCTTGGCAAAGAGCTCGGCCTTGAAAAGGTGAAGCCACAGGTTCCACTGCGGCTCCACCCCAAGGTAGCCCTCGCAGACCGCCGCGAAGATGGCGGCCTGCGTGACGGCGTTGGGGGAAAGATGGTGAAGCTCCACCCGGTAGTGGTGGAGGAGCGCGCGCATGAAGACCAACGCCGGCACGCCAAACCCCCGCTCGTGGAAGCAGACGAAGCTCACCACGTACCCTTCAGGGGGCACCGGCTCCCGGTGGGCAGGGGGCGGCGCCATCCACTCCAGCTACGACCGGCTCATCCTTGGCCGCAGCAGCCTGTCCTCCACCAACTCTTTCAACCTCCTCTCCGTCACCGAGGAGGCAGCCCAGTCGTCGGCGGGGAGGATCTGGCTCTTTCCTGCCATCGGTGCTATCGGAGGGGGGATGGATGGAGAGGATGCGGTGGCAGCGATGACGCGGGCGGAGAACGCGATAAGGCAAAGATTGTCTCAGGCAGAAGATTGCAGGAACGCAAGGGACCGGTGGGGAACGCAGACCCCTAGGCCTTAACTTTATATGCCCAGGCGGAAGCCCAACGGCCGCGCGAGAAGGTAGGAACAGTTTCCCGCATTAAATGCGCCCACCTAACCGTTTCCTTACGTCTCGTAGGAGTCGGGCACGTGGCCGTCCCCCACGTCGTGACCATACGCCACGTCGCCCACTACCGCGCCGATCTCGCCTCCCCAAAAGACGCGCCCGGCTAACGGACGAGGGAGGGATCCGCGGACGAATATCCCTAGGTATGTGGAAAATGGGCCCAAAGCCCGCAATAAGTCTCGTGGGAGCGAAAGCTGGCCCTCGAATAGGGTTCGACAGCTGCCCTCGAGCAACAGAGTTAGGGACGACCCAGGGTGCGCCCGTACATGGCCAAGGGCTCGAGCCACGCTCTCGAAGCACCCCAGGACGTATTCGAGGCCGAAGGAGAAGGTCGTCGTAGGAATCCCTCCGGGGGAGGCATCGAGCCCTCGAATCTTGTCGAAGGGAATCGAGATCCACATGACCACTTCTTGGCATCTTTGAGGGCGCCTCCGGGCCACTAACCGACCCCTAACGAACGGGGCACGGGCTCTCACTCGAATTCCCCCGCTAGCAGCTCACCGGAGATCGTCGGAACTCGCGCCCAAACGAGGGTAGTACAGCGTTCTCCACCCCTCCTCCTTTTTTCCGGAAAAGGAGCGTGAGGGTCGCAAAAGACGACCGGGACTTTGATCGACCTCGTGCGCGCGAGGCTCGGGGTCCCGACAGCAGAAACAGGCCCCGAGCCCGGAATAAGTCTCGAGGGAGCGAAAGCTGGCCCTCGAACAGGGTTCGACAGCTGCCCTCGAGCAACAGAGTTAGGGACGACCCAGGGTGCGCCCATACATGGCCAAGGGCTCGAGCCACGCTCTCGAGGCACCCCAGGACGTATTCGAGGCCGAAGGAGAAGGTCGTCGTAGGAATCCCTCCGGGGGAGGCATCGAGCCCTCGAATCCTGTCAAAGGGAATCGAGATCCACACGACCACTTCTTGGCATCTTTGAGGGCGCCTCTGGGCCACCAGCCGACCCCTAACGAACGGGGCACAGGCTCTCACTCGAATTCCCCCGCTAGCAGCTCACCGGAGATCGTCGGAACTCGCGCCCAAACGAGGGTAGTACGGCGTTCTCCACCCCTCCTCCTTTTTTCGGAAAAGGAGCGTGAGGGTCACGTGGCAAAAGACGGCCGGGACCCTAATCGACCTCGCACAAGGCTCGGGGTCCCGACCGTAGAAACGGGCCCCGAGCCCGGAATAAGTCTCGTGGGAGCGAAAGCTGGCCCTCGAATAGGGTTCGACAGCTGCCCTCGAGCAACAGAGTTAGGGACGACCCAGGGTGCGCCCGTACATGGCCAAGGGCTCGAGCCACGCTCTCGAGGCACCCCAGGACGTATTCGAGGCCGAAAGAGAAGGTCGTCGTAGGAATCCCTCCGGGGGAGGCATCGAGCCCTCGAATCCTGTCGAAGGGAATCGAGATCCACACGACCACTTCTTGGCATCTTTGAGGGCGCCTCCGGGCCACCAGCCGACCCCTAACGAACGGGGCACGAGCTCTCACTCGAATTCCCCCGCTAGCAGCTCACCGGAGATCGTCGGAACTCGCGCCCAAACGAGGGTAGTACGGCGTTCTCCACCCCTCCTCCTTTTTTCGGAAAAGGTGCGTGAGGGTCGCGTGGCAAAAGACGGCCGGGACCCTGATCGACCTCGCACGAGGCTCGGGGGCTTGACCGCAACGAATCGTTCCCCAATCAAACGTGTACAAGACCTCGGAGGAGTCTCAATACTCCACCGAGGCCTCAGGGGCTACACCCGGCGGGTGCGCTCGCGCGCCCCCGCCGGAAAAAATCACGGCGCTACGACTCCAATTCTGACCAACCTCTGGGAGAGTGATCACACACTCACCCAAAGGCTCGGGGGCTACTGTCGGTACCAACAGTACGGGGGTACCCGCACCTATCGCCAAAAAACTAACACGACCGAAACCGCAATAAAAGATAGCCCACCTCGACCGCGTATCCAGTCAGTCTCATACGAGGCCCGCTCGACGGGGCACCTCGATCGCGCCCCGGCTCCGACCCGTATGAGGCCCGCTCAACGGGGCGCCTCGACCACGCCCCGGCTCTGACTCGTACGAGGCCCGCTCGACGGGGCGCCTCGACCGCGCCCCGGCTCCGACTCGTACGAGGCCCGCTCGACGGGGCGCCTCGACCGCGCCCCGTCCCGTGCCGCAAGGTACTTCGACAGCGCTCCGACCCGCGCGAGGCTCGACCGCCCGCTGGGGAGAACTCCGACTCGCGTGAGCCCGGACCGAGCACCTCGACACCTTTTCTTTACCTACCCCAGGACAAAAGCCATATCATTCAATGCGGTTACCTACTACCACCTACCGGCATGGCTGCGGCCAGGATCGACGTGGGAACAATACCCGTGTCAGATCTCACTGTTTTACCGCCCATCCCGTGATGGGAGGTGAAACCCGTCACTATACCCACCTTACCGCGCACTGTTCACCATCAATCACCCTCGAGGGAGGATAAGACAAGGCCCGTTCTCCGCGATATCGGGGATTCGGCCTTATCCATCCGGCCTCGACCCGGCCTCGACCCAGCCTCGATGCTCGACTTAGTTCAAAGGACGGTATGGCATGGCGCTCTGGGTCATTTTGTCATCTTGTCTCCCACAACGTCAGGGTGTCCAGGGATGGCCGGCCATTCCCAAGGCACGTCGCTACAGTCAACTCAACAGGAATCGACAAAACATCACCTCAAGGCTCCCCGTCGTCTTGGCCTCCTCTCACCCTATAAAAGGGCAGGTCAGGGTTCAACGGAGGAGGGGGACGAAGACGGAACAAAAAAACAAAACAAGAGATCGACATCTCAAGCAACCACCTTTTCCTCTTTTCTCTTTGAGACTTGGGCTCGACACCCTCTCTCGCATGCTTGTAACCCCTACACGAGCACCTCGGTGCAAGGAAATACAAACCTCTCCCCCCCGCTGGACGTAGGGCCTTCTTTTGCCCGAACCAGGATAAACCCCCGTGTGTTCTCCTTGCATCACCATCCAGGAAAGAGACACGCAGCATTTACTCGTTGGTTTAGGACCCCCTCGGGTCCGAACACCGACAATTACCAAAACCAAACTTGGGCTTTCACTTTGCTATCACTCCATGGCGTTGTCGGTCGTCCATGGGTAGCTAGACCATTTCACCACCATTGCCAAGCTGCAGCGCCTGAAGCTCGCTCACGATGCTAGGCTTCTCTCCCCACAGCTGTGCTGGCTTTCTGGCCTTATTCAGCTTCTTGAAGGTGGTTAGATCCACACTGTCACCTTTCCCCTGCCCCACATCTATGCTGCTATGGTACACAACTCCAGATGAGCCTATCACATTTTATCTTAGAAAAAAGGAGAGTTTTTTAGAAAAAAAAATAAAGTGGCAAAGTTGAACACACCCCAACGAGCACAACAAATGGAGAAAAATAAATGAAGTGATTTGATTTAGAAAAATCTATATGTGTTACCATTAAATCTTACGGAGGATCTTCTTACCCCCTTCTCATACCCTTTGCAGTGAATGTTCACCTTTAGCATTCAGGTCCGGGAACCAACCAATAGAATAGTAAAAATATTGAGAAAACAATAAGAGACATGGAAAGTGTGATGAAAATAGTTGTGCTGCTATTTCCATCATACGCCGCATGTGTCTTGTTGTATTCTCAACATTTTTCTCTTCTTTTGTTGGTTGGTTCCTAGACGTCCTTGCAGAAGGTGAATATTCACTGTGATGGATATGAGAAGGAGGTCAAGAAGATCCTCCACAAGATTTGATGGAAACAAATAGATAATTTTGTAAACTAAATCACTCCATTTCCTTTTCTCTGTTCTGATGTGCTCGTCGAGGTCTATTCAACTATGCTACTTTATTCTTTCTTTCTAAAAAAAGCTCTCTTTTTCCAAAGAGAAAATATGCACGGATCATCTATAGATGTGTACTAGAGCAGCATAGATACGGATTAGGGGAAGGTGATGGTGTGGATCTGGCCACCTCCCTCAACAAGTTGAACAAGGCTAGCAAGCTGACATAACTATGGGGTGCTAAGCCCATGTCATAGCCAGCTTCAAACGCTGCAGCATGGCACTAGCGGTGAGATGGTACAACGACCCAAGACCGCAATGGCAAGGACCAGCAACCCAAGGACGGTTGGCGGAACTAAGAGGTGATGGCGAAGCAAAACTTTTGTTGCTTGTCCATCATTGTGGCAGTGATGGCACTCAATCACGAGATGGTTGGATGACTTGCCATGTGGTCGGTGGTACCAGATCAGGGTGTGAGTCGCCTGGTCGGTAACGGCGCATGCCGATCAATGCTAGCTGCTACTAGAGCACGGCTTGCCACGACTGATAGGCGGCCTTAGTGTGTGCTGCTTTGTCTTCTTCGCGGGTGCGGCGGCGATGGTTAGACGTGCAACATGGGTGAAGCACCTTGTTCACACCTCAGCTTCTTGCGGTGGAGATTGATGTCGGCACAAAGGATTTTGGGGGTGGGGTTCGGGGGAGGAAATCGTGAGGAGGATTTGGGGGAAGAATGGCACCAAGGGCTGGGCAGCAACGAAGGAACAAGGCGGCCTACAGGACTTTTTTTTGTCAATGCACCGAGATCACTCACGCTTGTCTGTCGGAGCATGCTCACTATAAGAAACCTCTTAATCCATGACTTATTCACAAACCGTCACTACAACAAACCTCTGCATGCTCTTTTGACTAATTCATGCTTCCATTTCTAGTAGGACACTAAGGAGATGACTTGCAAGAAAACTAACAGACAAACTTCAAGCATGCATCCTGGTGGAGGATGAAGTCAAGTTTCAGCCTTGCAAGAGAGTTTTTGTAGAGCAACCACCTCCTACAGTTACAAGGTCAAACAAAAGCATTGCCCAACTAGATGCAAATTTGATACCAAGTGACATCTGAGTGACACCTTCAGCCTAGCCTAATAGGAAACAACCTGGTGTTGATTACTCTATTCATGGGAAAACTCAGTGTAAGTGCATTCTCTGGTCCTTCCCACATTTAGTCTCAATATAAGAACCATTGTTTGTAACTGTTTTATGCTTATGCCAAACATTATTGAACTGGTATTCTTTTGTATACATGTTCTTCCATTCGATCAGTCGAAGTTTCACATCGACATAAATGACGAGACAATTAAAAAGGCTTGTCTTTAGATGATGAAGTCTGCAGTTCACCAACAAAGATACAAGCTGAAGCAATAATATTTTGATTCTTTTCCACTACATTTGGTTACCAAAACATGACTACTGAGCATGGGCTGAACTTGTGTGGAATCATGGAAGAGTCCCCAAAAGATGGTATGTTTCATCCTAAAAAGCAAATTGTTACCCTGTACTTGCTAATATAGTAATATGTTAGTATTGTCTTTGATGTATAAGACATGTCATCAAAAGAATAAAACAATACCGAGGCAATGTTAAGTACCATCAAACAGCTAGCTCCCGTGCCTGCATGGTTCATGTTGAAAATTTGGTAAATGAGCCATATCCATGCACAGTTCATTTGTTAGCTCATTATCTTTTACATGTGGAGCTCCTTAAAACATCTTCCCATATAATCCCACACAAGGCTCACCAGAACAAGTGGTAGTTGGGAGAAGCTACTATATTTTAAGCTTCATCTTTCATCCATCGCTTGTGAGAGCATGTTTTATGAAAGAGAGAATTACCTATTTTTCACTGGAAAAAAATCGACCTTCCTTCTAAGGCACTTTGAAAAGCGAAGTTACCTTATTCCCTAAATGGCATTACCGTCCATTTTCTCCATTAACGGTGTTAATAAGTGGCCACCAAAATGACTCATATGTCTCTCTTTGTATCAAAATTATATGGTGCCGAATAAGGAAAGCATGAATGTTCTGGTTGTTAAATAAAAAAGATATTAGTGGTAATATTAGAAATATACTTGTGAGGTAAAACATGAGTTGTTGATAAATGCAGACTGCAAATAAATATTCGATATATTTTAAATACTAAGATAACAATAGTGGCATATTAATTGCATGCACAAGCTTCACAGATGACATCACATCTGTAGGAAGATGGAGTTGGGCCAACAGTGTTTGTATTGCATCACTGTGGGTATAAATACATGTATGTGCAGTTACAGAACGCGGGCACGCGTGGAGCGCGCGACGCAGGTCGCGGCGACGTTGTGGCGACCGCGCCTAACCACTATCAAAACTGAGTGTCTCAACAACATCATCAAAGCGTACTAAAAGAGGCACCTCACCTTTCACGGCTCACAATAGGTCCACATATGCATACACTTGATTGTCGTACTGGCCATGGATAATAAGCATACAGAACCATCGACGTTAACATAGTATAAAGACATATTGAACAATGAGATAATAAAAATATATTAAAATACATTGTTTATTAATATGATTTCAATTGTATTACAAAAGAAGATATCTCATAAATGCGTCAAATACAGACTACAGAGTGAGCATATACAAATCAAAATAAAAAAAAATCTCTAAACACTAAGCTATCTATATGACGACAATTCTAGCTCCTGTACCAATCTTCCAAAATCGTGTCTTCTTGCCTCAGGAGCTATCCGAAAATAAGAAATATTCAACTGACTTTCAACCTGCAATGACAGTAGACTTTGTAAGTTCTTGGTCGGGATGTAGGCCGTCGTCGTCGGCGCGAATGACCGCGCGTCCGCCGCCGCGAGGGAGGGGGAGGGGGAGTGCGCGGGCGTGGCGCCGAGCGGCGCGGCGCACCGAAGCGGAGGCCCTTGACGTCCGCGCACGGCGCCAAGTGCGCGTCCAGCATCCCCGGCGCGGCCGCGGCGGCGCTGCTGTCTTGGACGCCGACCCGGCCCCGTCGTGGCTGCTCTTGGACTTGGACTTGCTCTTGGACGCCTTGGGCTCTGCCATTGTCGACAGTGGCTGGCAAGGCCTTACCTTCTGGGCGGCCGCCGGCTGTGCTATACGTGCTCTGTCGCGGAGGGAGGGACACGGGGAGAGGTGGTGGCTCGGAGTCGGAGCGTGAAGGCATCAAGAAGAGAGGTGGAGGGAAAAGGGCAGCAGGAAGAAGGCGGGTAGGTCAGAGCAGTTTAGGGAGAGAGAGAGCAAGGTTCGTCACTTCCTCTCCATATTTTTATCCTTCACAATTTTTTATATGAACATACAGTATTTTGATGAAACATTTTTTTGTATTGTCCTCGTCGCCTATGAATACTTTTGAGGAATCACAATTGAGTGTAAAAAAAAGGGGCAGACCCAGTGACAGAGGCTCCCACACGAGTGGGGTCTGGGGAAGAGAATAACCGAAGCAAAGTCTTACCTTCGCAGAAATTCTGCAGAGAGACGGCTTCGAACCCAGGACCTGTTGACTCGGTGAACTAGCAATCACAATTGAGTGTGCAGGGAAAAAATGGCCTCTGAAGATTCCAGCTGCAGGCTGACAGACATCACCGAACTTGTTCCTGTTGCAATATGTCTGCTCGCTCTGTTACTAAATAACTATCGTTTTTGGTTTTGGTGCCGTAAGTTTGACTGGATTTTTAGAAAATACATGCAATATTTGTATTTTTTAAATAAATTTATTATAAAAATAAATTCAATGATCCATCTAATGATATTAATTGTGTATCATGAATATTAATAATTTATTTTAAATATATTTAGTCAAAGTTGTTTATCGTGAAGCGAAAACGACAGTTATTTAGAATTGATCGGTTCTGAAATTTCCCTGTCACTATACCAGTGTCTGTCTACAGCTTCTCAGCACCCAGCCAAGCTAATGCCTGTACACTCAGCTCGTTTGGACGGGGATTGAGATAGGGACAGGGAAATTAGATTGGGATAAAAGGAAGGGGTACGAGATGAGTGTGCTAGTCTTTATTTCTCTATCTTCATTTCCCATTATCCAAACATGGGATATGATATCTTCATGGGTCTATTTCCTTATCCCACCGATCATTTCCCTATATCCAAACGCCACCACAAAGTCACGTGACTCGGCTTCATTAATCATTACAACTCAAATTAATCTGATGGATGATCACATCCTGATTTCTGCAGGCTGTGACAGAACTGAACTAGTAGACATATATACCGTACCTGCACTGCACCCAGATCTGGGGCATGCTGATTTGGAGGAGCAATACACTGCAGAAAGATAAAAAGAAATGCAATCTTTTTGCCTGAAAGAATCGAGCTGCAGGCGGAGGATCGATCGAGCTGGAATGGAAATCAAGCAGAGCAGCACTGTCTATCTGAGGCCTCGTTCACTTCCGCATCCCAACCTAAAATATTTCCTTTTTCACCCATCACATCAAATCTTTCGACGCATGCATGGAGCATTAAATGTAGGTAAAAAAGATAATTAATTGCATAGTTTGTCTGTAAATGTCGGGACGAATCTTTTGAGCCTAGTTAGTCCATGATTGGACAAATTTTGCCAAATAAAAACGAAAGATGCTACAGTAACTTTTCGCCTACTTTTCGCGAAGCGAACACACCCTGAATATATAATACTACAGCACGCCCGTGGCTGCGTCGCGCTAATCAGTGCCGCCTCATGTGCAGCAGGGCCTGTGCCATGTGCCGCTGCTGCCCTTCCATTCCCTTCCCTTCCCCTGTTGCCTTCATAACTTCATGTGACGAGCTAGCTTAGCCCCGTGCCCAACTGCCCATAACGCATAATAACGCATTTTCTGATGTGATGACAGCCGTGTCCATGGACGAAGCCAGCGGGTGGCACGGGTATGGTGCGGCATACCCTAGGCTGATCAGATAGAAAAAATTATAAATCATCATGGTTCTGATGATGATCAGTTGCATTGCATTGCAGATGGTGGCCCGCTTGTTAGCAGTTTATTACTGTACGTATGTTCCTAGGTTCAGAGTGGGCGCGTTCATGACAGCAGAAAATTAACCCTGGTCTAGTCTGTAAAGTATGTACTCTGGTAGGCTACAGCTTCCTTTCGCCGTAGCAGCAACTACTTAACGCAAGCACGCCGGTAGCATTAGGGAAGGTAGAGCTGCGGCCTATTGAATTGAATCTAGTTGAACCTCTATAATAGGATAGGCGCGTACAGAAAGTCGACGTCTATGATTTTGTTTTTGTTGTTGTTGAGAACAAAATGGTATGAAACCACAAGATTCTAAATTCTAATGTTGCGAATTTGTTGGCTATCGGTCCACTCAGGATGGATCGCCACGGCCCATGAATACCTATCGACCAAAGCAAGTCTGGCCTGTCCTGACTATAAGTCCAACCCCCCAAAAAGAAGAAGAGTCTCAACCCTAGCCAAAAAAAGGCAGACCAGCTAGACGACTGCGTGTTTCTAAAAAAAAGCCAATTGCCTGCGTATGGCATGACATGGATTCAAAACTACCTGGCTTTTCTTGCTCGGTCTCGCAAAATGGACAGATCTAACACAAGGCCCCATGTAAACAAAAATATTACTACTATATTACATCCCTAGCGTCATCTCCACGTGAGGCGACTCGGGGGGCGACGAACACACACCTCCGAAGCCCTGCCTCGGTTGCTCCCTAGCCACCGCCGCAGTTCTCCGGCAAGTGGTGGAGGTAGCCTCAGCGGCGCTCTGGTAGGAGGCTGTCTGCAGCCCATCCCTCGCTCCTCTCTTCACCCCTCTAGCTTCAAACGTGGTTGTTTTCTCCGTTGCTGGTGGAGATCATTACCGGCCACCAGAGGACAGATCTGATTGTGCCGCACTCGATTCGCTACTCCCGGCTCCGGATCTGCTTCCTCCCCGCGGGGTCAACTTAGGGCTCGCCTAGAGGTCGTTGCTGGCCACTAGAGGCCAGATATGGTCGTGCCCCTCTTGATCCACTACTCCTACTGCCGGATCTGCTTCCTCCTCGCAGGGGTGTGCTCCCGGGGTCGACTTAGGGCTCGCCTCGCCCACGCTATCCCCAGCCGGCGCTCCGATGATGTCGCCCCTCGCCACTGTGAGCTCGTCGGTGGCTCTCCCCCGCGCATGTGTGTCCTTGCCATGGAGTAGCGCCTGCCCGGCGCTGCCAGCCCACTGGCCACTTGGGGCTTGACACTGCCTGCCTCGTCCCACTCGACTGCTGCTGTAGTTGTCCATGGGGTTAGGAGTGCTGGCGTCAGTCAGTCTCAAGTCATTGCATGGCTTTGGGCGGCTATTACTTCTACTTGGGTTGGGGTTTTCTTGCGCCCTGGGTGGCCAGATTTGACCCTGGGTGTAGTGCTCTAGAGGTGGGTTGGGTGCTAGGCGAGAGGCTTGCTGTGAGGCCGACGATGGCGATGCCCTTTGGCCGCCGTTTTCCTCTATGGAGGCATGTGTCGATGCACCTTGCTATTCTCCTGTCATGGATCTTCTGGGTGAAAACCTAGTCCCTGTTGGACGGGTAGCGGTGGCACTATCTGTGTCGTCACCCTCCTTGGAGGCGTTGCCTTTGAAATTCGCTTGCCATGGCGCTCAGGGGCAACCTTCCCCCTCCCTCGATGTTGTGTGCGGTTGTCGTCGTCGCTTGTGGTCATGCCACGCCCTTCGTCTGGCCATGGAGCTATTTGTTGTTCTTGTGCATGCTTCGTATTCTTCAACACTTATGTTTGTCCAACAATGTGGTCGCTTCTCCGGTGGATGCTTTGTCACTTCCTTTGTCGTTTCTCTGGCAGATACTTTGCCACTGACATTCCGTTAATCTTTTCTGGTAGTTGCTTTGCGGCCAATATTGCAGGTTCTCGCTGAGCGGATTCTTTGCCACTGCAGTTTTTGCCGGTTGCTTTGCCACCATTGTTCGGCTTTCATAGCGGTTACTTTACCACTACGGTTCGTCTCCAGCTGATATTTGGCCGCCGTGGTCTTTGCTCTGGCGGATGCTTTGCCACTGTCGTCGTGCCGGCTTCCTTGGCGGATGCTTTGCTGCCGAGGTCGCTTTGGTCCTTTCTCCGCTGGATGCTTTGCTGCCACTACTATTGGAAGCTTGTCTCGTCTTCTCTGGGTGGATGCTTCGCCACCACGATTTCACTGCTCTGTAGGCTACCACTGTGCTGATGTCTTTTTTGTCATAGGTTCAGTTTGTTAGGGTGTTGAGGCTGAGGGTCCTTTCCCTTCTACTTTTCATTTGGACTCATTGTGTTTTTGGGACTTCTGTGGTAATCCTAGGATTACTTACGAGCCCTTTTCTCTTTTGCAACTTTTTTGCCCCTCTTTAACCATTGCTTCTTATTCTTTTTTTTCCTGAGTTGTTTGTTGACGTTGCTCCTTCCAGTTCACAAGGTAACGAGATGGAAGACTACATCAATTTCCTAAACTGACAAGTAAATTGGAGCATAGACTCATATACTCCCCATTCCTGGAATATAAGGTATGAAGCATTCAAAATTTATCCCAAGTTATAAGGCATTCTAGATGCATTAACTCTCTCAAAGTTTCGAATCACATGTGTACCTATCATTAGCGTCTACAACCAGGCTCAAAATATGGTAAGCATAGAGTCTCTATAGTTAAGGGAGCATTACTTGCGTCATTTGCATTACTTATAATTTGTCATAAACTTCCTAGAGTACCTTATATTTTAGGAAAGAGGGAGTAGGCACTAAGTACTTCATCCGTTCTAAATTATGTATACTGATTTTGCTATGTATCTAGACATACGTAATATCTAGATACATAGTAAAATTGATGTACCAAAAAAGTCTAAACGACTTACAGTTTGTAACAAAGGGAGTAGTACACTATTTAAAATATCATACTGAAACATAATGCAACCTCCAAGTAAATATTCCTAGTTTGAGTACTGATACTGATGTAACCTCCAAATAATAGTCAGAGTTATTTTTCATGCTGCTAATTTGTTCATGCTTGGTTATATTGTGTTACTTGTAATACTAATTACATGCCACCCGAAGCTGTTGTTGGATGCCGTTCAGAGTTCAGGATTGTAGTCCAAGACATTTTACCATCCGAACTAAACAATATTCTGGTAGTTTTTTTTTGCAGGTGCTACAACTGCTTTGCTACAGTGCTTGTTCAAGGAAATACGAATGGTGCCAGGTAAACTTCTGAATACACTACTCATTATATTTGCATCAATTCGCTGAACTTTTAAACTCGAGCCTTACAATTTCTCTAATGGAGCTATAAATTATACTTTTTAAATATCGCAGTGAGATACAGTGATGTTGGTGTAAGCTAATTAGAGACCTACATCAAAGGATCCGAGCAAATATATGCCGTTCATATATAAACTCCATGCAGAAGTTGATCTCACCATGAGATGAGAGGAGGATGCCATCAAGGTACTTCACCCATGTCACGCCGTCGGCTGTCGCCGCCGCCCCCTGCAGAGAGGACAAATCGGCGCACATCGAGGCCCCCTATCGTCCATGTCCAGCAGCAGTTTGCATCGCTCAGCACGTGCCATTGCTGACTAGGCTGATGGATAAGTCTCTGTGGCTGGTGGGTGTAGGGCTGCTGCACACTGCAGCACATGATCTTTGTGTCCAGCATCTTTTGACTGCTTTTAGGACAGCAGTTAGCATCTAGGACAGCATCTGCTTTTAGGACAGCAGTTGACATCTAGGACAGCATCTTAGACTAGCATCTTAGACTAGCATCTTGGCATATGCTTGGCTGGCTAGCAGCCTATAAATATGTATCCCCAACCCCTCAGGTTGGCATGGCATTGTTTGAGTTTGTGTGAGAAATAAACCAGAAAATTGTCTCAACTCCTAGTGTCATCCTCTCTCGATGAGAGTAAGGATTCAGCTACTACCAAGAGTGCGAATCCAACGACTAACAAGTGGTATCGGAGCCGTACTATCCTGTAGCCTGAGCATCTCCTGCTCTTCTCCTTCCCCGGCCTCGCAGCAGCCCCAACCGCAGCCGGTAGCAGCAGCAGCTCCGGCTGCCCCTGCTCTCCACACAGCAGCCCCCTCGATAGCGCGCCATGTCCGCAGGCCAGTCTCAGGGCTCGGTCGCCTCGAGCGCGCGGCGTCGGCAGGAGGCCGACCTCGCCGCGGCAGAGAAGCGCGAGCGAGCGGCAGCAGACGCCGCTGCAGCAGCGGCAAGGGCATCGAGGCTGGCAGCAGCGGAGCTAGCAGCAGCTAGAGCGGAGGTGGAAGCGGCGGCGGCGGATGCAGCGCGTGCAGCAGCAGCGGAGGTCGAGGTTCTACGCGGCAGCAATAGCAGCTCCATCGCTGCTGATGATAGCGCCGACGCGGACCTCGAGCTGCTGGAGAGGGAGGCATCGCGAGGGCGAGCGGCGCAGTGGGCAGCCGTGCACGCCCACGAGCGCGGCGGCAGCCCAGATAGGCGCAGACACGCCGGCGGCGCTCCTGAAGGAGGCGCGCACGGCGGTGGCGCTCCTGGAGGAGGCGCGCATGGCGGCGGCGGACGGGTCGACGGAGAGCGCGGCCTTCACAGGCAGCGCGGCTCTCTCTCCCCGGTTCGGTACCGTGGTCACCACGAGTACCATGCTGTCGTCAGGGACGTCGGCCTCGGCGGCGGGTGGCCTACCCTCACCAAGACCAACTATGTTGAGTGTGCTGCGGTGATGAGGGTGAAGCTCCAGGTGCGGCATATGTGGGATGCAGTCCGGTACGGCGACGTCGACTACGACCAAGATCGACGGGCGCTGGATGCTCTCATTGCTGCAGTCCCGCCCGAGATGCAGTTTTCGCTTACCAGCAAGCGGACTGCCAAGGAGGCTTGGGACGCCATCGCTGCAGCACGCATCGGCAGCGACCGCGCCCGCAAGTCCACACTGCAAGCACTTCGCAAGGAGTGGGAGAACCTGGCCTTCAAGCCAGGTGAGGACGTTGATGACTTTGCCCTCCGTCTCAACACTCTGTTGCAGAAGTTGGTGCAGTTCGGCGACGACACCTACGGCGAGGAGAGAGCTGTTGAGAAGCTCTTCCGCTGCGTCCCCGAGAAGTACAAGCAGATGGCTCGCTCAATCGAGTCTCTGCTGGACCTCTCCACGATGACGATCGAGGAGGCGTTGGGCCGCCTCAAGGTCGTTGACGGCGATGAGCCACAGCGCCTCTCGGGACCCGTCACCATTGGTGGGAAGCTCCTCCTCACTCGGGAGCAGTGGGCTGCCGGCCAAGGTGACAGGAAGAAGGGGGAGCCTTCTTCCATGACAGGCGGCCGCAAGCGTGGCAAGCGTGGCAAGCCGCGCAAAGACGCCCAGGCAGGGGCGCGAGGACGTGCCGAGGGTGATGATCGTGGAGGCGCCCAGGGCGGCGCCGCTGGCAAGCAAAAGCCAGCACGAGGCGACCCTTGCTACAACTGCGGCAAGCTTGGTCATTGGGCCAAGGATTGTCGACAGCCACGACGCGGCCAGGCCCACGTCGCGCAGGCGGAAGAGGAGGAGCAGCCGGCTCTGTTCATTGCTCATGCGAGCATCGAACTACCTCCAGCGGCACCGGCCGCAACGGCTTTCCTCCACCTTGACGAGCCAAAAGCACACGCCCTCCTCGACGATAGCTCCGGCAACGACAAGACCGACGGGTGGTGCCTTGACACCGGCGCCACCCACCACATGACCGGGCGGCGGGAGTTCTTCACCGAGCTCGACCCAAGCGTTCGAGGCACCGTCAAGTTCGGCGACGCCTCCGCTGTGGAGATCAAGGGCGTCGGCTCTGTCATCTTCATCGCCAAGACTGGCGAGCACAGGCTGCTCACCGGTGTCTACTACATCCCCGCGTTGAGGAACTCCATCATCAGCTTGGGACAGCTGGATGAGAGCGGATCGCGCGTGGAGATCGAGCACGGGGTGCTGCGCATCTGGGATCATCGACACCGGCTCCTGGTCAAGGTCAACAGGAGCAACCGCCTCTACGTCCTTCACGCATAGGTGGCGCAACCTCTTTGTCTTGCAGCCCGCCGCGACGACGACGCTTGGAGGTGGCACGAGCGCTTTGGGCACCTCAACTTTGAGGCCCTAAGGCAGCTCGGCAGCAAGGACATGGTGCGGGGCATGCCGCACGTCGACCACGTGGAGCAGTTCTGCGACACCTGCGTCCTCACCAAGCTGCGGCGGCTCCCTTTCCCTCGCCAGGCAAGCTTCCGCGCCAAGGAGAAGCTGGAGCTCGTACACGGTGACCTCTGTGGCCCCGTGACACCGGCTACACCTGGAGGCCGGCGCTACTTCCTCCTCCTCGTCGACGACATGTCCCGCTACATGTGGGCTGTCCTGCTCGACGCCAAGGCAGCCGCGGCGGACGCCATCAAGCGTCTTCAAGCTGCTGCGGAGGCGGAGTGCGGCCGCAAGCTTCGGGTCCTACGCACGGACAACGGCGGCGAGTTCACGGCGGCCGAGTTCACGGCGTACTGCGCCGATGAGGGGATCCACCGCCACTTCTCCGCGCCGTACACTCCGCAGCAGAACGGCGTCGTCGAGCGCCGCAACCAGACGGTGGTGGCCACCGCCCGTGCCCTCCTCAAGCAGAGAGGGATGCCGGCGATCTACTGGGGTGAGGCGGTGATGACTGCCGTTCACTTGCTCAACCGCTCCCCCACCAAGGCCCTCGACGACAAGACGCCATACGAGGCCTGGCACGGGCGCAAGCCCGCGGTGAGCCACCTTCGCGTCTTCGGCTGCCTGGCCTTCGTCAAGGAGCTCAACCACGTCGGCAAGCTCGACGACCGGAGCATGCCAGGGGTCTTCATCGGCTACGCGGAGGGCTCCAAGGCCTACCGCGTCCTCGACCCTGCGACACAACGCGTGCGCATCACGCGTGACGTCGTGTTCGACGAGGGGCGAAGTTGGACGTGGGGCAAGATGTGGATGACGACTCGACTCCGACGACCAGCGATTTCATCGTCGACTACGTCCACTTCAAGGAGGCGGGGGGAGCTAGCAGCTCGTCCTCACCGAGCTCGCCTACCCCACCACCTTGTTCGCCACCACCTCCGGCGAGTCCTTCACCACCGCCACCACCAGCTCCGGCAAGTCCACAGGCTCCGGCGAGTCCACCACCAGCACCGCCGGCCACGCCTCGTTCTCCTACACTAGACCCTACCTCCTCAGGCTCGGCACCGGCAGCTTCGGCCCACGACGAGCAGCGCACAGTGGAGTTCGCCACTCCGCTGTCCAACGACGAGGATCGCATCGACGCCTACCACGGCGGTGAGCCTCTGCGCTACCGTACCGTGGACAACCTCCTCGGCGAGCAGCCGGTCCCTAGACTGGCACAGCACGACTTTGAGGCGGAGCTACACCTCGCACAGGACGATGGCGAGCCTCGTTCCTTCGCCGAGGCGGAGAGGGACGCGGCATGGCGTGCCCGCGATGCAGATGGAGATGGACGCCGTCGAGCGGAACAAGACGTGGGAGCTGGCTGATCTTCCAGCCGGCCACCACGCCATCTCTCTCAAGTGGGTCTTCAAGCTCAAGAAGGACGAGACGGAGAGGTGATCAAGCACAAGGCGTGTCTGGTGGCGCGCGGCTTCGTCCAGCAAGAAGGAATCGACTTCGACGACGCCTTCGCGCCCGTTGCACGGATGGAGTCCGTGCGGACTCCTCCTTGCGCTAGCTGCCCAGGAGGGCTGGCGTGTCCATCACATGGATGTCAAGTCGGCGTTCCTTAACGGCGACTTGAAGGAGGAGGTCTACGTGCATCAGCCGCCGGGATTTGCGATTCCCGGCAAGGAGGGCAAGGTGCTCCGCCTGCGCAAGGCCCTCTATGGCTTGCGGCAGGCACCAAGGGCGTGGAATGCCAAGCTGGATTCCACGCTGAAGGGGATGGTATTCGAGCAAAGCCCACACGAGGCGGCCATCTACCGGCGGGGCAACGGAGGAAAGGCCCTGCTTGTAGGCGTCTACGTCGACGACTTGGTGATCACCGGCACCAAGGAGGTGGAGATCGAGGCGTTCAAGGAGAAGATGAGGGCGACTTTCCAGATGAGCGACTTGGGCCCTCTCTCCTTCTACCTGGGGATCGAGGTCCACCAGGACAGCTCCGGCACCTCTCTTCGCCAGACTGCCTACGCCAAGCGCATTGTGGAGCTAGGCGGTCTCACCGACTGCAACCCAGCCCACACTCCTATGGAGGAGAGGCTGAGGCTGAGTCGGGAGAGTACGGAGGAGGAGGTGGACGCGACGCAGTACCGGTGCATTGTGGGCAGCCTTCGCTACCTGGTCCACACGCGACCGGACTTGGCGTTCGCCGTCGGCTACGTCAGCCGGTTCATGCAGCGACCGACAATGGAGCACCAGCAGGCCGTGAAGAGGATCCTCCGCTACGTCGCAGGCACCTCCGACTATGGCTTGCACTACCCGAGGTGCCCCGGTGCGGCGCATTTCATCGGGTACAGCGACAGCGACCACGCCGGCGACATCGACACGAGCAAGAGCACCAGCGGGACGCTGTTCTTTCTCGGCAAGTGTCCGATCAGCTGGCAGTCGGTCAAGCAGCAGGTGGTGGCTCTATCCAGCTGCGAGGCAGAGTACATCGCAGCCACTACCGCTGCTACTCAGGCCTTGTGGCTGGCTCGGCTGCTTGGCGATCTCCTTGGCAGAGATGCAAAGGCGGTGGAGCTCAGGGTGGACAGCAAGTCCGCCCTTGGCCTTGGCAAAGAATCCTGTCTTCCACGAGCGCAGCAAGCACATCCGGGTGAGGTACCACTTCATCAGAAGCTGCCTGGAGGAAGGGAGTGTCTGGGCCAACTACATCAACACCCAAGACCAGCTCGCCGACTTCCTGACCAAGTCTCTCGGGCGGGTCAAGTTTCAGGAACTTCGCGCCAGGATCGGGATGGCCCAGATACCTCACAAGGAGCCACACAAGACTTAGGGGGAGAGTGATGGATAAGTCTCTGTGGCTGGTGGGTGTAGGGCTGCTGCACACTGCAGCACATGATCTTTGTGTCCAGCATCTTTTGACTGCTTTTAGGACAGCAGTTAGCATCTAGGACAGCATCTGCTTTTAGGACAGCAGTTGGCATTTAGGACAGCATCTTAGACTAGCATCTTAGACTAGCATCTTGGCATATGGTTGGCTGGCTAGCAGCCTATAAATATATATCCCCAACCCCTCAGGTTGGCATGGCATTGTTTGAGTTTGTGTGAGAAATAAACCAGAAAATTGTCCCAACTCCTAGTGTCATCCTCTCTCGATGAGAGTAAGGATTCAGCTACTACCAAGAGTGCGAATCCAACGACTAACATAGGCGACGCACACCGAGGCGTTGGCCATCGTCGCCACCCACATGAAGATAACCTGGCGGCGCACATCAAGGCCGTCTGTTGGGCTGTCGTCAGCCGCGAGGCTCACCATCCATCTGCTCTCACCCTGATCCGGTACCAACGACCACAAGGTAATCCATCCAACCATCTCTTAATTGAGTCTCATCACTGTCACATTGGAGAAGTAGTAAAAACTTTGCTTTGCCATCACTCCACGGCGCTTCCGGTGGTCCTTGGGTTGCTAGACTGTTTCACCACCATTGCCAAGCTGCAGCACCTGAAGCTAGCTAATGATGCTAGGCTTGGCACCCCACAGCTACGCTGCCTTTCCAGCCTTGTCTTGCTTCTTGAAGAAGTTGGTTAGGGCCTGTTTGGGATAGCTCCAAATGCTCCAGATCCATCAAAATCATCTCTGGATCCTATTTTCTTACCCAAACAGTTCCCACCATCAAATCTGAAGTCACAAAAAATCTAGACTTGGGGGGCAGATCGATGGATTCCATGGAGCACCTCAAAGGGTGCCCTGGAAACAGCCGATCCATACCACCTCATGAAGGTGGGTGGTAATTACCCACCATTGCCATCCATTACAAAACATTCACCCTGTACCAGTTCGGTTATTTCCTTTCTGTTTCCGGTCACCACCTTCCCCGCACCTCTTCCTCTCCCGATAGACACGAGCCACGATGGGGTTGGCGCGGCCTCCCTGGCTAGCTTGGCAGGGCTAGCGTGGCCACCTGGCTGGTGCGGTAGGGACCTGCATGACTGGGGCGGCACAGAGGGGTTGTGTCCAAGCTGTTGTGCATCAGAGAAACGAGAAGGATGGTGAAGGAGATGAGGAGACTAATGCGCGGGCCCAAAGTGGTAGCGGGACAAAGGGAAGGAAGAAGAGTTCCCACTCACGGGCTGCAATTAGATGGTTGTTGGGCTAGCCTAGTAGATCCAGCGTGGAGCTCTCCCAAACACTTCAGTGGAATTCCAGATCCATAGTGGAGCTGCTCCACTATGAATTTAGTGCTCTAGATCTGGTTTGGGAGAGTTGGAGCTATCCCAAACAGGCCCTTAGATCCACACCGTCACCTTTCCCTGCTCCACAACTATGCTGCTTCGGTACATAATTGTAGATGAGCTAGACTAGCAAATTTTACCTTATGAAACATGAGAGTTTTTATAAGAAAAAAAGAATAAAGTAGCAAAGTTGAACACATCCTTATGAGCACAACAGATAGAGAAAAATAAATGAAGTGATTTGGTTTAGAAAAATCTATATGTGTTGCCATCAAATCTTACGGAGGATCTTCTTGACCCCTTCTCGTACCTCTCGTAGTGAATGTTAACCTTCAGCATGCAGGTCCGGGAACCAACCAATAGAAGAAGAATAAAAATACTAAAAAAAACAGTAGGAGACATGGAAAGTGTGCTGAAAATAGTTGTGCTACTATTTCCATCACATGCCGCATGTGTCTTGCTGTATTCTCAACATTTTTCTTTTCTTTTGTTTGTTGGTTCCTAGACGTCCTTGCAGAAGGTTAATATTCATTGTGATGGATATGAGGAGGTCACAAAGTTCCTCCATTAGATTTGATGGGAACACAGTGAGATTTTTGCAAACTAAATCACTCCATTTCCTTTTCTTTGTTTTATCTGTGCTTGTCAAGGTCTGTTCAACTATGCTACTTTATTCTTTCTTTCTAAAAAGAGCTCTCTCTTTTTCCTAAGAGAAATATGCAGGGATCATCTACAGATGTGTACTAGAGCAGCACAGATGTGGATTAGAAGAACTGATTTTGTCCACACAGGCTGGTGCACGAGCCCTATGACCTGCGCCTTTCTGGTTCGATTCCCACTCTGCCCCATCCATTTTTTGTCGGTTCCGTTCCTGCCTCGAATCTTCAAGCAAAAAAGGAAACAAGAATAATTGGGCCCTCACGGATTTCCAAACATGCTCGGATCACTGAAATCACATGCATATCTAGGGCACCTAGACAGATAAGCTTGAGGGATTCCGCATTTTGCCCAGAAAAACCCTACAATGTCGACCCTAGGGCCAGTCTTCCCTAAATCTATCGCATGAGTTCCACCACACAACCCCCTCCCCCAATCCCATACTCCTTTGCGTAGAACTCGATCTCCACCGTGAGAGGAGAGGAGGATGCCATCAAGGTACTTCACCCATGTCATGCCGTCAGCTATTGCCGCCGCTCCCAACGGAGAGGACAAATCGGCCCACATTGAGGCCCCATATTGTCCGCGTCCAGTAGCAGTTAGCATCGATCAGCAGGTGCCATCACTGACAAGGCGATGCACAACAAGGCATTGCTGTCGCCGCTGCCCACACGAAAATAACCTGGCGGCACACATCTAGGCTGCCTGTTGGGCGTGTCGTCAGCCGCGAGGCTCCACCTATGAGCTCATGCCCCGATCTGTTACCAACGACCACAAGGTAATCCATCCAACCATATCTTGATTGTCATCGCCGTCACAATGGAGAAGCAGCAAAAGCTTTGCTTCGCCGTCACTCCACAGCGCTATCGGTCATCCTTGGGTTGCTAGACCGTTTCACCACCATTGCCAAGCTGCAATGCCTGAAGCTCGCTGGCGATGCTAGGCTTGGCGCCCCACAGCTGCGCTGGCTTTCCAGCCTTGTTTAGCATCTTGTAGAAGGTGGTTAGATCCACACCTTCTCATTCCCTTGCTCCACATCTTTGCTGCTTTGGTACACAGCTGTAGATGAGCCTAGCACATTTTACCTTATGAAAAAGGAGAGTTTTTACAAGAAAAAATAATAATGTAGCAAAGTTGAACACACCCTTACGAGCACAACAGACAGAGAAAGATAAATGAAGTGATTTGATTTAGAAAAAATCTATGTGTTACCATCAAATCTTATGGAGGATCTTCTTGGCCCCTGCTCGTATCCTTTGCGGTGGATGTTAACCTTCAGCATGCAGGTCTAGGAACCAACCAATAGAAGAAGAATAAAAATATTGAGAAAACAGTAAGAGACACAGAAAATGTGATGAAAATAGTTGTGCTTCTATTTTCATCACACGCTGCATGTGTCTTGCTGTATTCTCAACATTTTTCTATTTTTTTGATGGTTGGTTCCTAGACGTCCTTGCAGAAGGTGAATATTCATTGTGATGGATATGAGGACGTCACGAAGTTCCTCCATAAGATTTGATGGTAACAAATAGAGATTTTTGTGAACTAAATCACTCCATTTACTTTTCTCTGTTCTATTTGTGCTTGTCGAGGTTGGTTCAACTATTCTACTTTATTCTTTATTTCTAAAAAAAAAGCTCTCTCTTTTTCCTAAGAGAAAATATGCAGGAATCATCTACAGATGTGTACTAAAGCCGCACGGATGTGGATTAGAGGAAGGTCATGGTGTGGATATGGCTACCTCCATCAAGAAGCTGAACAAGGTTGGCAAGCCGACATAACTAGGGGCAGTAAGCCCGATGTCATGACCCAGCTTCAAATGAAAGCATGGCACTAGCGGTGAGATGGTGCAGCAACCCAAGGACCAGCAATCCAAGGAAGGTTGGCGGCACTATGAGACATGACCAATTCATTCGTCTCTTTGTCTCGGCTTCAATTTCATTTGTGTCTTCGCATCCGGGCTTCTACTCATGGGTGTCTTAAACTTCTAACATGTCTTGTAGGTCTTCGACATAACTTTTAATGTCTGGCTTGAGATGTTGATCATCCGGATCATCAGTTTGCTTAAGTGCAAGTCCATCTTGCATCCATTTAAACTATACCTTGTATTAACAAACGTCATTAATCTAAATGATCATGTTAATCATAAAAAATGAAAATAAAACCTAATAGCCCATAGGGTCCATTTTCCTTAAAGGGGATGAAACGAACGTGCCCTTAAATGGATCCTTACCAATGGCGCTTCTATGTATATAAAATTATATAACCCGTGGACCCTAAACCCTTAAGTGGATCCTACCAATGACGAATATGCCCATCCTACTATATATATTACAATTATTAATGGCAGATAAACATGCAGCTGTGAAAACTCTTATTCTGACTTTATCAATGAAGTTTTCTATTCAAGCATCAATACAAACTTTCTTGACACCATTCAGAAAAATCAAACAAGCAGGTAATTTATTTGTGTTCTAAGAAAGTGAAATAAAAGAAATTCATGACAGACCTATATACTATCAATCCTTTTTCCCGATGAATCAAATAAAAAAGTCAATGCCTTTACTAAGATGACCTCTCTTTGACTATTTTGGGGTAGATTTCCTAATGAATGCATTCTTAAAAAATACATATATTAATTTGAAAGGGCAAAAGTGATGCCTGCCACTTTTTGCCCCTCTTTCACTGTTGCTTCTTGTTTTTATCTTTTTGTGTTGTTTGTTGACTTTGCTCCTTACAAATTCACAAGTTAATGATGGAAGACTACATCCATGCCCTAAACTGACAAGTAAATTGGAGCATAGAATCATATAGGTAGTATACTATTTAAAACATCATACTGAAACATAATGTAACCTCCAAATAATATTTCTTGTTTGAGTACTGATGCTGATGTAACCTCCAAATAATATTCAAAATTATTTTTTCCTGTTGTAATCTGATAATGCTCGGTTATATTGCTGTTCATCATCGTGATACTAATTACAAAACCTGAAGCTGTTGTTGGATTTCATTCAGAGTTCAGGATTGTAGTCCAAATCATTTTATCTCATCCGAGCTAAACAATATTCTAGTAGTTTTGTTTTTGTTGCAGCTGCTACTCCTGCTTAGCTACAGTGTTGTTCAAGGAAATAATAATGGTGCCAGGTAAACTTCTGAATTGAATGCAAAAACTGATCACTCTATCATTACTCACAATTATCAAGGTTAGCACGAACTCAGTCTAACTTGCATGACCAAATTGATTCAGAATTCATGAAAGAATTATTTTTTCCCCATCTTTCAGGATAGATTCAGGATTAACAAGCTTGTCATGAACTATTAATTATACTAGTCCATCAAACCGTGCTGCCGCACGGGCTAGATTCTTCTGTAAGAGCTAACTTTGAGAGACTTTAGCAATAGAAAACCATGTTTAATATATGTCAAAGTAAAAATTACTACATTTAATTAACGTTTATTTGAATCCCTAGTTTCACACATGTTTAGAATTGCATTGACATGTCTGAGAAAAATCATCGTGCTTTGCTAATAGTGTTCATTATTTTGATTCCTCGGTTGGATATTTTCTTTTCATTCCTTTCTTTTGTGCCCATTTGACTTTGTATATTATATGGACGTGTTGGATATCCCTCTTTAATGATTGAACTGTGTGGATAGCAATATTAAAATATTATTATCTATCTATAATGATAGATGTGGATAATTTAGATATAAATTTAGGTGTTATTTTGAATTATAGTTCATAACGGTAAAGTCATATTTAACCTATCTAATAACACTTTTTTCTTACAAAACACAATATATTATATGGCTATTATTGATAATTTTTAGTGCGTCATACGAATTAACATGAAAGGTGTTAAGACAAAAATATTTATTATTAATTTTGAAGCTAAGCCAAACATTTTTAATGAGAGATTGTAGCGAATTTATTGGCCCTAACCGCGTTTACGTATGAATAGTACGGCGCAATGGAAGGTCCTAGAGACCGACTGATGATAATAAAAAGAAATAGAAGGTTGTTTTGGGAGGCTATAAGGATATGTATATTTTGTTACTCTTATACAGTAAGAATGAAATGGTTTTATATCTTTCACATCCCCTTTCTTCTCTTTGCAGCTCACGCTTCTGGCCCCAGCAGCAGCACGGAAAAGAAAGACTTGAGCGAGGTGAGCAGTGTGCCGAGTCGAGGCGAAGCGGTGTAGAGGCACGTGTGTCGAGGCTACCTTACTCAAGCTGAGGTCGTGGCAGAGGATGGCTCCTCGACTGCATCCTCCTGGAGCTCAGGCTGGTGCCTTACGGCCGCGACGGCGAGGGGCGCCGATCCTGGATGGGAATCTCCGTGTACTGGAGGTCGTCAGCGCGCAGGACAGCGCCGTGGCCCGTGGCCGCCGCAATCTCTCGCTTCTTGGTTCTAATTTCTCCAGTACTGTATATATCGACCTTCATCTGCTCACCAGTTAAGAGTCAGTATTTTAAAAAGTACTGTTTTGCTAAAAAACCGTGGAGCGGAGCTGAAAAATATGGAGCGGAGCAGTCCCAAACACCCCCTAAGTATTATATATAAGAATAATTTGTGACCTACACAATTACCTGAATATTGAACATGATGAGTAGATTTTACATAATTCTTTTCCTGGCCTAATCTCACTAAACGTTTTGCCAACCATGGCAACTTGTAAAGTGAAAAACATAATAACGATGGCATTAATTTACCTTTTTCTATGTAGATCTCAGGAGACAGATTAGATCATAAATGGATTCAGCAAGACAGCCATACCTTTAGTTGGTGATGATGGAAACAACAGGAGGATGAACAGTGAATAAATGGATTCCTGCGGTGAATATATAAAGGCAGTTCGGTATGGCCGTACCTTCGGTTTTTGGATGATGAAAAAAATGATTGGGCTGTTAGTACGTGGCTCACAAAATATATAAAGGCACTCCGGGAGATGTATATCTATTTTGTTAGATCCAGAATTTTTGTGAATATATTAACTGCATGGACGTACATCGGTTGGATGGATTTGTTGGCGTAGATGGATTGCCTCCGATATCTTTTATCTAGAAGAATTTTTGTTTTTGTTATTATAATAATATTTTAATAACTAAACATGGACATAATATATTTTACTTTACTATATGACACGTCGCTACTTGTATAGTTCTCCCTGGTACTCGGTTGGATGGATTTTTCTCGTAACGACGGACTCGGTTTTTCTGCTCAAAAAAGAGCTATTTATCTATTTTTAATCTATATATAATGGCAAGGTGGGTAATTTTCTGGATAAGAAAATAGATTCAATGGCCATTGGTGGTTACGTACTTTCAATTTGATGGCATGATGTTTATGATTAACGTGAGAATTTCTAGCATTTATCTTTTTTCTTAGCGCATCTGGTGAGAATTAATATGGAGCCTCCGTTAGGGCCTCTAATTAGTAATAGTAAGATAAGATGGATTTTTCTCATAACGACGGACTCAGTTTTTCTGCCCAAAAAAGAGATATTTATCTATTTTTAATCTATATATAATGGCAAGGTGGATAATTTTCTAGATAAGAAAATAGATCCAATGGTCATTGGTGGTTGTACTTTCGATTTGATGGCTGGATATTTTTTATTAACGTTAGAATTTCTAGCATTTATCATTTTTATTAGTGCATATGGTCAGAATTAACGTAAAGCCTCTGTTAGGGCCTCTAATTAGTAATAGCAAGCAGTAAGATTTGCATCAATTTGCTCAACTTTACACTCGAGCAAACGGAGCTATAAACTGAACTTTTCAAATAGATCACAGTTGGATACAGTGATGCTACATCTATGTGAACGGAATTTGCTTGGATCCTTTGATGTAAGCTAACTAGAGGGACGGTGGGGTACTGAGAGGTAGTTCAATTCAATGTGAGTGGCGTCAGCTTGCTTAACCACTGAAACTGAATAATTGGCTCGTAGGACAAAGCTCTCCGTATAGTAGCGTAAAACCAAGCTGCATCACGACAATTGTTGAAGCCTGTTAGGGCTTGTTTGGCTGCGCACAAATTCCATCTCAATCTCTCCCAAACCATATGGAGTGGGGTGGATTTGTATGCAGCCAAACAAAGCCTTACAGGGGAAGGAGGGTGGTTCTTTAGCCGGCCGCTGGCTGCACAACAGGGGCGTGGCGCCGCATCCCGCATCATGTGGCACGTGCCCCATATGGGAAGGAAAAAAATTTGAAATGCGGAAAGGAAAGAAATATGCAGGCACTTCCTTGCCGGATGTGCTACATGCACCATGAGTGCGTAGTGCGTGACTATCTATATCTATATCTATATCTCTCGTAAAATTAATCCTCACTAAGTTCTATCTTAACATATAACCAATCCACATCATCTTCCACTAATTGTCCACATCATCTCCCAGTAATTAGTCATGTTATCCCACTAACTTCCAACTTCTTAATGCAAGCTATCCATGTTATTTTCGCTAATTTCATTCTATATTCTTCGCGATGCCATGATTGTCGGGCTCCCCTTTTTTCCTGGTTAGACACACACAAAGTTTAGGTTGTATAGATGTTTAAAACTATTCATATTATTAGGATGTCTACTTTAATCTCTTCTCTTCATTATCTCTGTCTATCTATATATATACAACTAAAAAGCTTGAACTGATTTTGTCCACCCGGGCTTCGTGCATGCTCCCTGTGATCTGCGCATTTCCCCATTTCCGGTTCGATTCCAACTACGCTCCACCCGATTTTTCCCCGGTTTGGTTCCTCGCTAGATCTTCAATCAAGAAAAAAAATGAAACAAGAATCATTGGGCCCTTTGGTGATTTCCAAAACTGCCCGACTCACCACAATCACATGCCGATCTAGGGCACCCCGACTAACAAGCGTGAGCCATCCAGCGCTTTGCCAAAAAATCCCCTGTCCCTATGCCATTGCCCTGGCCCGGTGCCGTTCTTCCCAAAATGCTCCGCACAAATTCCACTGTGTGATCTTTCCGCCCCCTCCCCCACCCAAAAAAAAATCCCGTACTTCTTCGTGCAAACATTGATCTCCACTATGAGAGGAGAGGAAGACGCCGCAGTGTGATCAAGGTGCTTCATCCACTCCGCGCTCTCGATAGTCGCCGCTGCCCCCACGAAGAAGACATAGTGGTGCACATCGAGGTTGCTCTCGATCGAGGCGTGCTCCAGCAGCAGTTAGCATCGCTTGTCATCGGCTCATCGCTGACCAGGTGGTGCACACTGAGGCACTTGCTGTCGCTGCTGCCCGCACAAAGAAAACCTAGTGGCGCACATCAAGTCCTTCCGTTGGGTGTGCCGTCAGCCGCGAGGCTCACCACCCATCTGCTCGCGCCCCGATATGGTGCCAACAACCACAAGGTAATTCGTCCAACCATATCTTGACTGAGTGCCATCGCCGCCGCAATGGAGAAGCAGCAAAATCTTTGCTTCTCCATCACCTCTCAGCGCTGCCTATCGTCCTTGGGTTGTTGTTCCTTGCGGTCTTGCCGCTACCGTCCTTGGGTTGCTGGATTGTCTCACCGCTACCACCAAGCTTTAGCGTCTGAAGTTGGCTCACGATGCCAAGTTTGGCGTCCCATTGTTACTCCGGCTTGCTGGCCTTGTTCAGCATCTATGCTGCTACACAACATCACCTTCCCCACTGCTCCGCATCCATGTTGCTCTGGCACATAGCTGCAGCCAGCACATTTTCTCTTAGGAAAAAAATAGTTTTTCTTAGAAAAAGAAAGAATAGAGTAGCAAAGTTGGACAAAAGACCCTAACTAGCACAACAGAATAGGGAAAAATAAATGAAGTGATTTGTCTGGAAAAACTTTATTTGTTACCATCAAATCTTTTGGATGATATTATTGGCCTCTTTTTCGTGCCCATCACAATGAATATATATTCACCTTTAGCATGTAGGTCTAGGAACCAACCAACAAAAGAAGAAGAAGAAAAATGTTGGGAAAAAAACAAGAGACACGCAGAGTGTGATGAAAATAGTAGCACACAAGAAACGACATGAACAACGAATGTGTGTTTCTGTTTGTGGTGCTTGAGCTGAGAAAAAGCATGAACATAGAATTTGTATTTTGGTAACACAAGAAGAAGCATGAACCTATACCTTGAGGATGTCCTCCTGGCTTATCTTTGACCATCCAAAGTTGGATTTTCCATTTTATGATTTTTCTGTAATTTACTATGATTTTTCAAAGATTCAACCAAAATAAATATAAAAGAAAAAAGAAAAAAAAAACACTAGAGAAACAGCCAGAGAGGTCATATGTTTGGTTTGAAAATATGGGGGAGGAGTTATGTCTGGTTTTCTAGTTTAGGAGGAAAAACTGACTTTTGTGATAGTTGAGGGAGACAAAGTAGACTTTTTCCTTATTATTATGGTTAGGCTTGTCTGGAAAGGGAATTTGGGTAGAGAGGCAAAAACTGGGAAGGGAAATGGAAGAGCATGCACGGCTGAATCCATGAGAATGAAGACGGTTTCACAATTCGTTTTTTTTTGAAACTAGGTTTATATTTCACATATATCTCTTAAGTTTACATTCTAGTTCTTACAAAGACATCCTTCAAGAAAAGAAATATTAAAGCTTAGTCTTTGCAAGATCCTCCCGGTCGTCTTCGCCGCCGACGGTCGAAGCAACCACTCGACAAGCTCCCGTCGCACCAAAGGTTGGAGAGGAGACACACCGAGTGTGCAGCTTGAAGCCAAACTCCAACCCGACGAAGAAACATCACAGTTTTTCATTGCCACCAAGAGGAGCACATCGATATGCTTTCTAGACATTGAATGCCCTGGCTGAACAAGATAGCCACCGGCCATCACATCACTGGGAGACAAGGAATCTGACGCCTCAAGAATCGCCAGCGACCCTAGCTCATCGGACGACGACTCAACCCAAAGGGGAAATAAACCACCAGAACAGGTGGGAACCAAAAGCCAACTCGATTTCTCGGAGCGTTGGTAGACATACCTCCCAAGAATCCCATCGGAAAGGCTAGCGTCGCCAGTGCCAATCCTGAAGGAGACGAGCGAGGGAGAAGAAGACCCGACAAGATCTGGAGCAGCCAGAAGGTCTCCAGATCCAGCAAGCTTATGCCGCAGGAGCCCTTCGTTGGCACCAGAACACTCACCAGCGAGGTGGAGAAGAGGCCGGCGAAGCTTATTCCCTAACGACGTCATGGCCTCCACCAACCGCATGCCATCTGAACCTAAACTACCTAATCTAGGTAGGACTATATACAACAGCCACCTCAATCCCCGTTCCCCATCCTCTCTGGCGCCGATCCGGCCGCCGAATTGGAGGGGTAACGGAGGAAATCAGTGCAGGAACTTTCGCCCTCTCTCAACTATAGCGGTCGAGAGGTTCGGGATTACAGATGATGTTGCCTCCTCTCCCGAGCCAGCCTAGCTCACTCACCCAACAAGGCATGAAGGCACGATACAAGCAGACCGAGGCCCAAGCCCAATACTCACTTCTTACTCCTAACAATAGTTCACTTGTCTCACGAGCTCTTGAAGCGTCTCGTTCACCTGTTATAGTTCAGAGCGGCGCCTTCAGGGCGATTTTCATTCCCACCGCCGGATTCGCTGGCTCTCCTCGACACTGGTGGCCTTCATGGCGCCGGTGAGCTTGGAGAGTTGGGGATCCGGTGGGTGGTGTACATATCCCCTCCTAATAGAGTACATCTAGTTAGGTTAGGGTTGGATTATCTCTCGGTGATGACCTTGCCAAGAATCTTTTGTTTCTTCCGAGCTTCTCCGGTGGCGGCTAGATTGGTGGTGTGCAGATTATGCTGCCTGTCTGTGGGTGAGTGGAGCATGGCGACGTCTTTATCAAGAGGTTTGGCATCGACGACTTTTTTCATCGTCTTTTTCATCTGCATTGATGCTTGAATCTTCTTTGTGCTTCGTTGTGCCGTCTGTGCCCTTCTCATCATCAGCAGCAAAGAATTCGTGACCTACGACATGCCTGCTGTTCGGAAGAGACTCAGTTTTCATACCGATGGAGTTTTCACTGGGATTTTGCCCCTCCAAGGAGTTTATGACAGGAACTTCCTTGTGAGGTTATTCCCCTTTATGGGGTCATTGTTCGTCGATTTGGGATGGCCGGTGGAGTAGCAGGCGACTTCTTCCAACTTCGACGAAGAGACGGCGAGGAATGGTTTACCGAAGCGTTCATCGTGTTCAATGCACATCAAGTTTGATGTGCTACTCACTGGCGTTTCAAAATATTTACTTCCTTCGTCGACATGGGAGTCGGCCTTTAGCTTCATCCTGGCCATATTCCTTCATTGCGGGAGGTGGAGGATGGCCCGGCTGTGGCGGCATGCCTTTGTAAGGGGTTTAATGTAAAATTTCTGTTCCAATAAAATCCAACCCGATGTTTAAAAAAACAATAGTTCGCTTGCCTTCGTTGGTACGTACAATGAAAGATCAAGTAGTAGCAGTAGCACCCATGCCACTACTGCTGAGTGCTGACCGCAGCATAGCTATTAGCTAGGTTTATTACTAGTTACAACAGGAAGTCAGGAATACATGTTGATTTATTCCATACCATATGACATATCAGCAGTGACAATGACAGTGATAGTGCAGGTAGTAGTGCTAGCGTGGCGACAAGTAAGTAAAGAAAGAAAGAAACGCTTTGGCAAAGGAGAGAACATAATGAAAGCCTCGGCAAAGGTGACCATAGCTCGGTGGTTCAAGTGCAGCACCATTCTGATCGAATCAGCTACGCAGTACCATCATCGGCTTTAAGCTTTATCCGCCCTGTTTCAGCAGTACCACTGTACCAGACCATGCATATATATTCTTATTACGTACGAGCTAGTAAGTAAAGTATGTACAATTTGTGATTTGTGAATGAGCTTATGAAACACGCGCGCGCTTACAATAATGTTCTTACAGTAGAGTACACTGACAGTTCCAGAATTGTGTCGGTGTGTCGCTCTGGTTTGTAAGAGCAGGTATAATAAAGCCACCTAAGCGGGCTGTGTACCAGTACACGTGAAAAATCCTTGCTGGATGAGAGAGAATGAAAGAGAGAGACGCAAGTCGGCGCTTCGCTTACCGCCCGGCTGAGCACGTCCCACGAGATTAAAACGCCTGCTCCCAGCCGATTGTCACCGAAAAACTGGCGTTTTGCTTTGTACCGAGGAATCTTACTCGCTGTGCGCCTGCTCTCTGCATGTCATGCACATGCACCCAGCCACACCGATAAAGCCAAGCCATTATACTAGTGAAGACTTTAACACACCTGGCATTATATTCAGCCGGCTGCCGGCTGGGTTACTATCCTTGCTCTAAAGGCCTTGTTTAGTTGGTGAAGAGTTAGATTTTTTTAACTGTAGCACTTTCGTTTGTATTTAATAATTAGTGTCTAATTATATATTAACTAGGCTTAAAAGATTCGTCTCGTGATTTATAACTAAACTGTGTAATTAGTTATTTTTTATCTATATTTAATGCTTCATGCATACGTGCAAAAGTTGATGTGATGGAGAGAGAGTGAAAAAATTTCAACTCTAGCCTACCAACTAAACAAGGCGAAACTGTTGAATGCAAATCCATTCCCTCAAAACTTGTTAAGGCCTCGTTCGTTTAGCCTGGATTGAGGCAAGAAAATATTCCAGCTGATCAATGTTAATAATACAAATAAGCCTATCATTCTGGAAAATAATTGTATGCAGCGGTGTCGCATTCCAGACTCCTGTGCGGCACCAGCGCTTGGCTCAGCGGAAGGTGCGGAGGCTTATCGTGCGGGTACGGGCTTCATAATACTAGTATATTATTGCTGATGATTAATTTGATGCGTGCATATATAGCAGCTCTTTAATTTCAGATCGACATACACACACACACACATACTGATTAGGAGATGAACACCGATCATAATATGATCAGTCTAGGAGCTTATAAGTGGAAACTGAATTTCAAAACTGAAAGATCGAGCTATTTTAACAAAGGACGGCAAGTTTAAGAATCCGAAGCTGCACTGCATGACTCTTTCAGCGGTTTGATGCCTAGGTGAAATAAGCAGACAAGTTTAGGTGGACCTTCAGTTCAGCAAACTTTAGTCCATTATTGTTGGTATATTGAGCTTTATTAGCTTTTGGATAGGCCCAAAATAATCAGGCCAAATATAATGATTAAAGTTCCAGTGATGCCATGCTTGTTATCCCCAGTTCCAGTTCGCGTTCGTCACAAACCATATATAATCGTGTGCATAAGCACACGGTAGGCCGTGCCCAGCCTTGCCGACTACTGACAGACCAACCCGGTGTACAATTCAACAATGCTGACCAGCCCGCCGCTCGCCGTCGTCCTCCTCGCCACCGCCGTGGCCCTTCTCCTCGCTGCATCGCTCGTCAGTCCGGCCACCGCCAGCGGCGGCAGATATGGCGGCGGTGGCAGGATGGTGTTCGTCCACGGCCCCGGGACGACAACAAAGCAGGTCGGCGGCGCTCGTGGCAACGAGTGGCGGCACTACCTGGCGCCGCGCGTGGAGGACGAGGTGGCGCCGGAGTTCGGCGGGATCCTAGCGACGAATTCGGGAGGCGGCAGCATCTCCTCTGGCGCCCTCAACAAGGACAGGCCGGGCTGCCAGAGTGGCAACCAGTGCGCCGCCAAGGGAGGAGGCTCCTACACCCGGCCGTGCACGTACAAAAACCAGTGCCCGCACTGACCATCCATGAGCACGTACGTGCCATGTGTGACACCGCCGGGGCGGCCATTGTTGCCAACTGAACCGAGAGGGTGTGTGTTTGTTCGTGTTGGTTGCAGCCGCACAAATAAAGAAGTGCATGCGCTAGGAAGGCAGTACGTGTGTGTTTGCGACCGTGGTGCTTAGTTCCCGGAACGTTTGGTACGAGAAGTCCATGGGATGAATGGGGTATATAGCCTGATCTCTCGTTAATGAAATGTGTACCAAGTGTAACGGGGAAGTGGTACGAGATACGGGAACGTGGTACGAGGTACATTATTTCTTAAGTCCATGGGATGAATGGGGTAGCTTGATCTCGTTAATGGAACGTGTACTAAGTGTAACGGGACGTGCTCCCGGAACAATGAACATGATCCTTTTAAATTGGTTGATATCATAAATGAATTAATTAGCACAAGTTTTCACTAAATGCAAAACCGAGAATGATCTAATATAAGAAAGATAAAATAAATATCGGAACTCATCGTCTGGCCTCTCCTCTTTTTTTCTTCCATCAATTGAATTTTGGGCCTCAAATTTCCATTAAGTGGCTAGGCATGGTTCCCGTGGTGTGGGTCACATTCCATCGGTGTTCAGAACGATATTCCATCATGCTTCCGTTCTACGAATTGGAACGATATTCTCAGAACGTGGAACATACCCACGTTCCGGTTCCCAGGCTGCTATGAGTGCGTACGTGCTTCGTCAGCCTGCTGTTTGGTCTCGGTCTCCTGCATGCATCACGTACGTGAGAGCGAGCCTGCAAGCTTCTCCCTTCGTCGATCTGACCTGGTGTATCATTCTTTGGCGACTATATGTGTATAATTAACTAATTAGCAGTCTCAAATCCCATCTGCATATGTTGTCACTTGTCAGTCTGTGATCTCTACCTCAGCAGCCTTTGCACAAGTCGCATGTCGTCAGGTAGACGTGCCGCATGAAGTAAGCGCTAGCTCTAAAGTTGACCGCGCGCAGACGCCACCGTTTCCTCTGTTTGTTAGTGCGCACGAACCCTAACCAACGCATTTTTTGCTCAAATGGACCACCTAGGGGCACCTTTATCAATTATATATCCTTTCCACTATGTATGCACTATATGTTACAGTACTGCTCCTCTGAACCTAACTATATATATATAGCAGCTGTCATCATCATTCATCTGCCAATGTTGTGAGTGGACCTATATATCCTGTTGTATTCGCTCCGTTCTTGATTACAATCATACAGTACTAGCTATATATATGTTGGGCTCATATATATGATCATACATATGCAATACATATAAGCGCGCCTACCTTAGGAACGAAGAAGAAGCAAACCAAACCAGTGCGCAATGGCCGGCAGCTACCTGCCCCTCGCCACCGCCGTCGTCGCCATTCTCGTGGCCACATCCGCCGTTCCTGTAGCCGCCGCCGCCGCCGCCGATAAGTACAGCGGCAGGATGGTCATCATCCGCGCGGGCAAGCGTCCTCGACGTCTCTGCTGGCGGTGCGCTTAACAAGTGGCAGCAGCGGCGGCGGCGCCTGGTGGAGGACGAGGTGGCGCCCGAGTTCGGCGGCCTGCAGCTGGGGGCGGGAAACGGCGGCAGCAGCGTCTCCAACGATGCCTTGAACAAGGACGGGCAGGTTTGCCTGCCGTCCGGCCAGTGCACCAAGCCAGGAGGGTCCTACACCCGGGGGTGCACGTACGGGGAAAAATGCGCGCACTGACATGAGCACGCCGTACGATACGTGTGTGCCATAGACCGTCGCGGCGGCCATTGTTGCCAACTGAGACGAGAGGCGATGTATGCGCATGCCAGTGTGTGTTTGTTCGTTGTTGCAGGCTTGCAGCCGCGCCCACAAAATAAACCGGCCGGTGCGCCGGGAAGGCAGTACGTGTGTGAACCGTGCCGTAGTACGTGCGTGCATCATCATCAACTTTGTTTACTCTTACCCTGCATATGCATCGCTCACTACCACCAAGGAAATTGCATATAACACCCAAAGAAATAGTAATTTTTCTTGGCGGTTAAATAACACTCAAGGAAATGGAATTTTCCTTTACTGCTTACCAGTACACTCAAGTAAATGTGTAATTTCCTTGGAGGTTCTTAAAACCTGCCAAAAAGAACATCAATATTCCTTGATGGTTTACTTCAAAACTCAAGAAATACATATTTCCTTGGAGGTCAATATCCACATCCAAGGAAACTATATTTTTCTTGATGGTTTTATTTTGACATGCCAGGAAATTCGGGCCCTCAAGACAATTCCAGACTCTTTTTTTTTAGAGAAAGGGGTCGCTACTCCCCCGGCCTTTTAGAAGGCTTAAACGCGTGGGGCCTCGGGTTCGAACCTGGGCGGCCGGCCTCACACCTAGAGAGCCGGACCAAACGAGCTAACAATATCGACTTGAGAGCGAGCATGCATATATAATGTGCATCAACTTCTTTCTCGATCTGCCTAGTATACCATTCTTTGGCTACATACTCTCTCAGTCCCTAAATAATTGTCATTTTCATTTTCCGAGAAACAATTTTAACTAAATATATAAAAATAATAATATTTATGGTACAAATCAGTAGATAGATCGTTGAATCTATTTTCATAATAAATTTATTTAGAGATATAAATATTGCACGTATTTTCTATAAATCCAGTTAAACTTATGCCATAGAAATCATTTTAAAAACGACGGTTATCAAGGGACACAGGAGTATACCATATAATATTATTATTATGCAACAGTTTCGTACGCGGTATGCCACTTGGAAATTTATATGATGTTGTCAGTCATTGGCCGCCTGTCAGCAGCCTTTGCACAACAAGTGGCATGTCGTCAGGTAGACGTTCCGGATGAAGTAAGCAGCGCTAGCCTGGCCCGTTTGCTCCTTATGTCAGTGTTAGCACGATCGAAAGCATAGGCATGCATGCTGTTCAATTGCAGCACCAAAGGGCGCCTTAAATCATATTTTCCCACTGTATATGTATGTCGTCTAGTATGTTACATTGCTCCCTCTCTGAACCTACAACCTATCATCAGCCAATTTGTGAGTGCTCCATCTGTTGTTTATTCGATATTTAATTTGGATCGGTTAGTGATGTGATTCCAATCATGCATACTCTGTGTTGGCCGGGCTCAAAATATATATAAGAAGCCGGTAGTGAAGCACCCGGAGCCAGCCCAGCCCAAGTGACGGCATGCATGCCTTAGGAGATAGGAACTAGGAAGGAAGAACCATACTAAACCAGTGCACGAGCACGATGGCTGGCACCTACCTGCCCCTCGCCGCCCTCCTCCTCGCCACCGCCGTCGCCATTCTCGCGGTCACATCCGCTGTTCCAGTAGTGGCCGCCGCCGCCGCCGCCGACAAGTACAGTGGCAGGATGGTCATCATCCACGCCCCCGGGTCAAGCAGAGTCGTCTCTGCTGGCGGTGCGCTTAACAAGTGGCAGCAGCGGCGGCGGCGCCTGGTGGAGGACGAGGTGGCGCCGGAGCTCGGCGGCCTGCTGGGGGCGGGCGATCCCGGCATCAGCTACCGCGCCCTCGACCCGAACAACCCGGTGTGCCCGAACGGCAACTGCGCCCACCCGGGACAGCCCTACACCGGAAGGCCGTGCGCGTCCTTGCACTACTGCCCCCACACCGCCACTGCCGGGCACGCACGCGCTGTGCATGTGTAAGCTACCATATATAGTAACATGCCATCCAATTCCGATGGGATCACGACTAGTACGTGTGCGTTTGTGTGTTGCGTGCAGTTACATGAATAAATTGGCATGTACAAAAAAAATAGCTAGTGCTAGCCCATCGCGCTAGCTACTCATGCTTTTTTTTTTTAAGAAAATGGCACACATGATGCATGTTTTTATTGATATAGCGGAAAATACAAACAAACAGCCCCGGCAGACTACCTACACAAAAGAGGAAAACAAACAGAAAAACAACCACAACTAAAACTCTATGACCGGTCAGCAACAACGCCAGCGCACAACATAGTCATGATAAAAGAGTTAAGCCCTGGATAGGTTTGATTTGGATCCTTCCCATTCCAAAGGCCACAAGAAATAGGTTGTGCCATTTTGGATGACAACTGATGCCAGTCCTTTGAAAGTATGTAGAAGCCTTAAGATATCTTTCCACCAAAAAGATCCATTCATACTATGTCGAGGAAGCTTACCATTATAAATAATGTTTCTCCCAGATCAACTGTACCCAGATCAGCAGTTTGTTGAAAAACTTGTACAAGTTTTTCAAAAGAAGTGCTTGGTTTTGAATCCTTGAGTTTAGTACTTCCAAGCCACCTTCTTCCTTTGGAGTGCAAACCATAGGCCATGCTACTTTTGGGGCGGTTTTGTCATTAAGGTAAGCCCCTCTCCATAAGTAGTGCTTATGGTATTTGTCAATTTGTTCAATAAATATTGACCGGAGCTTAAAGGTGCACATGAAAATAGTCGGGAGAGAGAAAAATTGCATTTACTAATTGTAATCTTCCGGCCTAAGATAAAAAGTCGGAGATTGAGACAAGTTGTTGCTTACACCTTGTAATCAAAGGGAGGAAATCAGCAACCATTGGCTCTGTTAATCCCAGTGGAAGACCAAGGTATGTGAAGGATAGATTTCCCTTGAGCACAGCCAAAATATTCATCTTCTCTTGAGAGACGTTGATGGGCTAATCATCGATTTAGAAAAAATTACTCTCGACCCAACTAACTCTGTTAAGGAGAGCCTTGAGAGTAAAGAGTTCTCTTCCACATGCTTCCATGATAATAGAGTATAATTAACATATTGGATAATGGGGAAATCCTATGTATAAGACAGCCAGGCCCGTCGAATGGGGGGTGCAGGCAGTGCGCAGGCCGGGGGCCCATGACGTTAGACCCCTCTATAGTACAGGTATTCAGGCTCTGCGATCGCTTCGTATCCCTAGACGTGAGCGGCGAGCCGGCAGAGTCGCGACCCTTCCTATTCGTGAACGCGTTCGTGACGGCGGCGGGCGGGCGTGGTGACCTCGTCGGCGGCTGCAGCCCTGCAGGTTAGCACAACACTTCCTTTCAATTGGTCTTCTAGTTTTCTTTGGATCCATGATCCTGCCCTGTCTTTCCCGTACTCCCGAAGGCCTCAATGCCTCAACTGAATCTGAATCCTGCGTGCCTGTCTTTTCTGTTGCAGACTTGCAGTGACTCTGATCAAGTGATCAGTTCAGTTCACGTTCACCAGTTTGGCAGTCACGTTCACCAGTTCCTTTTCTGATCAGTTCAGTTCACGTTCATCAGTTCAGTTGTTGTAGACTTGCAGTGACTCGGCCAGCGGTAAGTGATTGCAGTTGCAAATTTATAATTCCGATTTAGTTATCAGTTGTAGGGATCTCATTTTCTAAATTCTAATTCAAATATATTTTTTTGGACATATTAGATGCTGCCAAAGAAACATTTGTCTGGTTGTCAGAAAAGGGAAAAAAAAAAAGAAAACTAGAAGATCAATTGAAAGAATCGCAAAGAGGTGCAATACATAAGTTTTTTTTCAAGTTCAAGGAATGCCGAAGTCAGTCAAGATCAGGGGCAGGAACATGATCAACCAATTGTTGCACAACTTTTGTAGAAAAATTTTCTTATAACAAGTCTGATGTTGAGTTAGATGATTTGTACTATGAATTGAAAGTGTTGCAAGTATCTTTGCCAGATAATTTGATGTCAGCACTTGAGATTCTTAACTTTGTTAAAGCTGCAGATTGCTATCCAAATGCCTCTATTGCATATCGGATTCTCTTAACTATTCCTGTAACAGTAGCATCAGCCGAAAGAAGCTTCTTTGAAGCTATTGAAAAATTGTTTGAGGTCCGGCTTGGCTATGTGCAGCATTGAGAAGGATATTTTGGATAAAATTGATCTCGATGTTGTTATTGAAGATTTTGCATTAAGAAATGCCCGAAGGTGGTTTTTTAAAAAGCACTGAAGCACTATATTTGAGGTAACCATAATAGTTATTTTACCATTCTTTTAGCTTCTTCAATGTAATGACATTTTCTTATGAAATAAATATATGTTGCAAGTTATGTCTTATTAATAGTACTATATATTTTCATCGTCATATTTGTCGGGCCCTTAGTGTCTTGCTTGCACAAGGACCCTAGAAATTGTTGAGACGGCCCTGAACACAGCGGGATAGGACAACCGAATAAATCTAACTGTGAGGCTCCGTTAAGTATGGGTTGAAGAAAGTCTGCAGCCAACACAAAGGGAGGGGGGGACAATGAAATGTTTCTCCCCGTACACCATTAAGCAAAATAGAAGAGGCACCTGATTTGAAAATCGTTGTTGTCCAATTTATCCACCTATCGCTAAAGATATTTCCACACTTTATCAAGAATTCAAGGTCCAGCGGCTTCTATAATTTGGCAACAGCATGACAACTGAGCATGGACGAAGCCAGCGGGGGGGGGGGGGGGGGGGGCTGGGGGGCTCCAGCCCCCCTACTGCTGCTAAGCTAGTGGAACTTCTAGTGCTCTTCTTCCAATTTTAGACGCAGATGTATAAGGTAGGGTGAGCTAAGACATTTATTTTTTAGATGTATTTTGTGAATTTCATTGTTAATTGACGTTTTAAATATAAGACTACTTCAAGCTATTATACTTTTTCTATTACGAAGGATTAAAGTAGAGCTAAGTCACTGTAGCACTTTTGTTTAGCCCCCCCTAAATTTTTTTCTGGCTTCGTCCCTGCAACTGAGTGAAGTTCGGTTCTTCTAGTACAGAGAGTGGTCATCACAGGACTGAGGTACCAAACTTTGTAGATCGAAAAACATATTTATATGAATTGTTGGACCGTAATAGTTGGTACCTAAACAAAAAGTTGTACCAATAGTTGTATATCAGGTATTCTGCGGCATTGACTTTATTTGTAGCAAATTATAGTATATTCTCAATGATACGAGAGAAATAAATAGCCAAACCATACTTGTAAAATGTTCCCGTCCGAATCGTATCTTGAATCGTTCCATCAAAAAAAAATCGTATCTTGAATCTTCAGTGACAGTATAAGTAGCGGGATTGGTCGGGATCGGGGATTGTTCTCCGCTGCTTGGGCCGCGGCCCTGGCCCCAGCGGTAGTAGTCACCAGCCCTTGACTACTACAGGCCCGCTGATAGGAGGCCCAGTGTTGACAAGTCAGCCCTGTCGCATATATTGTTCAATTATTAAAGCCTCTCGATCGATCCTCTACATTTTTGCACAAGTGGCCTTGGCAGTTCAAGTGCGACCCTTGAATTCCACTCGGCTTTCGGCCTTTCAGCAGCGCCCAACCAAGATGCAGATGCATGCCATATCATGTCGTCAGATAGACGTGGCTGATGAAGTAACTTAAGTTAGCTGCAGGTGAGAGGTGATATATGGTACGGCGGATTATATATAGCGCCCCACTATGAGTCTAGCTAGGACGCCCACACCACACCACCATGTTTCACCTTTCTAATCATGCATGTACACTAACCTTTATTTGCAGCTTATTCGTGCTATATATGAAGTGCGCGTGCCTACTACACCTTGATCGATCCCCTTTGCTTTGGTCCGGTCCCAAAATGATTGATTGCACTGCATACTCGAAGCTAAAGGTGCACTCCTCCCCATTAACCTTTGTGTTCGTGATTGCAACAGTAATCTAGCTCTGTGCACCCACCGTGCACGCGCGCACTATATTAAGACTCATACGAGCCAGTTTAGAACCTACAAAGGTTCGGTCGACGCAGTCCCAGCCTATCCACGTTAGCAAAATAGATTGCCGACGTTCGATCTCAGATTTCACGGTGAGATTTGTTCCTGTCTTCTGTTTAGCGTGTGCTTACGTGTGGTGTTCTCGAAACCTCGTGCCGTCGACTCAACCGTCCAAAATATTGTTCTCCACCTCCCACCCACAGTCCGAGTAAAAAAAACCCCACCTCTCTTCTTCCCATCTTCTCGTCCCCTCCGCCGCCTCCCCTCCCCGTCCGACCTCCACCGCAGCGCTGCCGACGGGCGCGCCCGCCGCCGCCTCCCTGCTGTCTTGTGGTTTGCGCCGGCGGCACCTCTACTGTCGCTGTGCTAGATATCCTCGTTCTCTCCGGCTCCGCCGTTTTCGCCTTGACATTCCCCTTCCACCCGCCGCCGCCGCTGTGCCCTGTCCCGCTACGCCTTCCTCGTCGCCGGCGCTTGGGTCTCTGCTGTTTGGCTCCTCTTTCCTCTCCTTCCCCTTTCTTCGGAGGTTCGTTTGTCTCGGTACTGCTGCAACCCTAGCGGCATTTCCTTGCCAGCGCCGCCGCCGCGGGACGGCCGTGTGGCCGGCCTCGGGGGTGCCGCGCGGTTTTCGGTCCACGTCATCTTCGATCTGTTCCGCCGTTGCTCGCCCGGTGTCCGCGTGCGGCTTGCTGCGCCGAAGATCCGAGCCGCCGTCCGCTGTTCCGGCCCCTGGTCACCGCCGCCGGTCTCCGTACGTTTCCGTGCCTCTATACGCTGATTTCTTGCTCTCTCTGCTATTATCGTCGTGTTTGTGCCTGCATTGCGCATTGGTCTGCTCCTCTGCTTACTTCCTCTTTGTTGCTGGAGGCCGACGCAGCGGTTAAATAGACCATATTGTTTTTTACAATTCGTTTGCGGACAGCCCTGGATCCATGTTGGAGGTGTGGGATACTGAGGCCATTAGCAAGCTCTGTACCCTTTGCCTACGCAATATCATAAATCCGTAGTGTGCATGCATGTTCACAGGAGCCAAATTTAGTGAAGGAATTAGAATTCCAGGATACGTAGCCCACCAGTAGATTGGTTATTGTCGTGTGCAGGATAAACTCGCTAAAAAAGGTGGTCTACTCTAATCTGCCGTGCTCTCAGAGAAAGATCTACCACAGGGATTGGGCTTACAAACATAGTCTTTCGGCCATGTTAATGTCACAGCCGTACATTTGGTCAGGGAACCAGAGCCTTTGAGTTGCAAAATAGTTACCTGACTAATACACTGCTCGCTGTTCCTACCATTGGTTATGTGTCCGGTTGCCCCGCGTTATGGTTCCGACTTGCCGTTTGTTACCTTTTCTTGGCTGCTGTTGGCTGCTCGGTTTCAGTTCTATTGTTCATGTGCCTCCTATGATGATCATTGAGTTGTGCCTGCATTATTGTCATCTGGTAGTTTGCTGGGTTTATGTCTCTATGTTTTCGCTGCGTGGGCCACCATTGTTCGAGTCATTTGTCTAATAAAATGTGTTCCGTCGTCTATTGTGCACTGACCGTACTCTCGCTGTGGACTGCGGCGGCTCCTATCAGGTCTTCCATTGCTGTATTGCGCGCCAAGGCTCTTCGTGCGCCTCTGCTCAGTGTGTTGGTTCCTTCTGCCTGCATTATTGTGACCTGGTACTGCTCCTCGCACCCGCGCCTACACGGTTAGTTTTATCGGTTCTGTTATCTGTGCGTTCACTCCATCGGTCAATGTTGTTAGACTCAGTTGCCTAATAAAATGTGTGCCTCCGTTCCGCCTTCTTTTGCGCAGTCCTGGTGCTTTCACTGTCGGCTGCAACGAAGGAGTTTGCTGCTTGGTGGTTGCACGCTTCCCTGTTTCGACATTGGTTGTCTTTGCATTGTCAGGTTAGTTTCTATGCCTGGATTCATGTTCATACTTGCATACATTACACACTCTGGATGTCCATGGATTGTTACCTGACATTATTGTTTTTCTGGGCGTCTGGCGATACTGCAGCCAATGATCCATTTGAGGCTCCTGCTCTACAGGCTTTACAGTGCCTCCAGAATATTTAACATTTCAGTGTCATAGATTACAGTTCAGAGCGCCTAGCAGTTTGTATGCGTCTAGCACGTCATGTGTTTTCGGTTGCAAATAGCGGCGCTCCGTTAGCGCGGCTGGTTGTAGCCGAAGCTGAAACCGGAGTGCCTTCATCTTCACTAACTGGTTGCAGAGGAATGATTACAGGACGCCCATTCAATAGCCAATTCTTTCTAGGCAGGTTTCTGTTTTTTTATGTGTACAGTCCGCCTATATATAGAGAGAGATCCAAAGAGGAATATATTTGTGGCGGGCCCGATCTCAGATGCCTTTTTTTTGGGCTCATTGTTCCTGATGTCCATGTCGCTCCATCTACATGCAACATTCTTTTTGGTCAATACTTTCTGTTGTTGATTCTTCCATGATTGTAATCATATACAGGGGAAAAAAAGGCAAGATATGTTATGTTCTTTTCAGTCAATGCTTTCTGTTGTTGGCCCCCCTATGCTCATAGTGATATATACAGAAAATAAAAGAGGTAAAATAGAGAGGGGCCGTCGAACCTGTTGTCTTCAGCTTTATTGTTCATATGGTCTAGGCCCTTATGTCTGTCCCCCGCGAAAGGGGAAAATGTACTGAAAGCAGTTATTTATATCATTAGCCGTTTTTTTTGTTTTCCCATCTACACCCATCGTTTCTTCTATTATTGTGCTTTGAGTGCTCGCAGTGACGGTTCTGTTGCTGCGTCATGGATGTATCTGCTGAAGATATTGTGGGTTCTACATGTATGTGCATTTGCTGTTTTTTGTCCTCTTTCTTCAATTGTGTAAAATTATTTTCCGATAAATGCTTCCTGTTTATTAGTCCATAATTCTTTGTTATGTTATCTGTGCCTTTACATGTGATAATATGCTTCAGTACCTGTCACTATAGGAAAACGCCTCTTTGCCGACTGCTTGCCCCGGTCGGCAAAGGCATAAACCCAGTCGGCAAAGGCTTTGCCGACCGCAAAGCCACGTGGCAGTCGGCAAAGAGCAGTCGGCAAAGCCTGGGTCGGCAAAGGCGGATTTGCCGACTGCCACGTGGCACACAGTCGGCAAATCCTTTGCCAACTGCCACGCCAGCAGTCGGCATAGCCACGTGGCGCCGTCAACCCTGATGACAGGCTTTGCCGACTGCTGGTTCCTCGGCAGTCGGCAAAGAATTTTTTTTCAAAAATTGTTTGCCGACTGGCCGCCAGCTCGGCAGTCGGCAAAGAAAGAAAATATTTTTTTTTGAAATGTTCTTTGCCGACTGCTTTCGGAGTTGCAGTCGGCAAAGATTTGACCTCTTTGCCGACTGCCTCCCATTGCAGTCGGCAAAGACTCTGTCTTGGGTTTTTTTTGCCCAGCTAAAGCTGGAATTTTTTTTTGCTTTTGTTTTCTGTTTTCTCGCATCAAAACCCTGCAAAATCACAAATTATAATCCAATTTCACCAGAAGCACCGGTAGCACCATTTATATCACAATTTCATCACATTTGTCGCCAACATCACCACATATATCACAATAACGCGCAACATCACATATATCTCACATATATGTCTCAATAACAACCACACAAGTGCATTACAACCATCACATGAAGTCCAACACGTCGAACACCACAAGTCGACGTCCATCACACGAAGTTCAACATAACAAGTCTAGGTCCATAACGAAGAAAAGAAATACATGACAACAACTTCGACAATACGGTGGATACATGATAATAGAATCGACAAGTACCTAGCTCGTTGCACCATCCCCGGTCTCGTCGTCCGCTCCGCCCCCAGAGCCCCCAGGGTTTGCCCACGGAAACCCCCTTGGACCAAACTGAGGCGCCTGCGCGTACTGCCACCCTCCGCGCACCGGCGGCCACGAGTACGTCGGAGGAGGGTCACGCGGAGGTGGATACGGTGGATAGGGTGCAGGTGGTGGATACGACATCATCTGATGGCCGGGACCTCCAGGAGACGGGTTTGAACCCACCGACTGTACCTGCACAAGTTAAACGCCAAGTGATGTCATTAGTATCTGCAGCATGGACGCACAAGTTAAAGCAAGAGTCAATATACTCACCGGGGTCCCTCCAGGAGCGACAGGAGCAGGCACAGGAAAAAACTCTGGAGGAGGCGGTGGAGCAAACATTGGAAGAGGAGGCGGTGTAGCCTGCATGGACTGGAAGAAGCTGGCCATGGTCTGCATCTGAGTGTTGTAGTGCTGCTGTAGGCTTTGCTGGTAAGCCATCTGTTGCGCCATCATCTGCGCGTGCAACGTGGCGATCCTCTCCTCCATCTTGGCCTCCATCTGGGCCTGCAATATTACATCCGCAGTGTTGATTGTATGTACAGGTGCGAAACGAGTGAACGACGAACGAAACAGCACTTACATGTGCCGCTGACTGCCGCCGGGGCGCTACGGGGATGTCGCTGGAGCTCGTGGGCGTGGATCGAACCTGGGTCAGCGTAGGAACCTGGGACGGGTCGAGGGCGTTGTGGGCCATGTAGTAGCGGCCGTGCTGCTTCCCTGGTCCCAACCTCTGCAGGAGGTCTGTGTCCAGGGGCTCGGCGGTAGGGTCAAACGTCTCCCCGTAGCGCTGGCGAGCCGCGACGGTGTACTCGGTGGCCTTCTCGTAGGCGGTGGGGTTGGTGTACGCATCAGGCCCGTCCTCCGGGTTGTAGACATTATTCAGATCCGTAGCCTTGCCCTTGTGAGAGAGGAGGTACGCGGTGTACTTGTTGATTTCCTACCCACTGTGCGTCTGCGTCTGCATTGAAAACACAAACATGGTTACAAGTATTGACAATTGAGCGCAAGGATTAAGACATGAACGGACGCATACCCATCTTGTCGCGAACTGGGCGAGGGGCTGATTCCCTTGGTGGTGTGACACCCCTCGCATCTGCGCGCGGCGGCCCTGACGGTCGGCGCGCCTCGCGTACGCCTCATCCGTGCGCCACATGCACACAATCTCCGTCCAGCATTCCATATGGTTGTCGCACCACGACGGACACACCCGCATGACATCAAGTATTCGACATGCGAGAAGATTAGTGTAATGTTTCACTGAAGGAATCTGAACGAATGTTGTCATACTTAATTACCTGCTCGTATTGCGCTTGGGTGAGGTCGGCCTCCCTCGAGTTCATTCTCTGGCGGATTTGGGGCTTCTTGATGTTCTCTCCAAGCACGTTGGCGTGGAAGTCGTGGATGGCCTGTATGCGCGCCTCATGGTACAGGTCCTTGAGACGATCTTTGCAGACCGCCTCCTGCACTCGCGCCGCCTGGGCCGCTTTACCCTCCTCGCACGTGAAGAAGTCCTGCACACAGACACATCATGTAGCATTTCCTTTTTGCAAGAAGTCCGACGAATGCGTACTATTTAGCAATGCGGTGCGATGAAAGACTCACCCAAAACTCCCTCTTTATCTTTGCCGCGATGGTCTCGCCACCCTCCTCGACGAGGTAGAAGTGGGACCACTTGGTGGGCACCTTCATCTCGCCGTTGACGTTGACAAGGCCAGGGTAGTACTCCTTAATCAGGAGGCCCTGGATGCCATTGATATGGCGTGCTTGACCTGCTCCACTCACAATCTTCCAGGAACTGCACGAGTCATTAAGAACAATTGTTAGTCTTCAGTTCGATTTTTGACATGTCATATGAACAAGTAGTGAAATCAATAATGGTTACTTACGTCTGGCCCACAGGTGTGATCACCGGGCGCTGGTGGAATTGCGGCCGCACCCTAGGAAGCTACGTGGGCCCGCGCGAGTACACCTTGGCCACGCGTGACGAAGTCGAAGCCGTCTCGCCTGGTGTAGGCGCGTCATCGCCGTCGTCGTCGTCGTCGCCGCCGCCGCGCTCGTCGTCACCCCCTTGCGAGGACGAGAACGGTAGCCTCCTGGTCGCCTGGCGACGTCCGCTGGGGGGCTGGGACCCCCTACTGGACGACCCACGCACCAACACCTCCTCCTCCTCCTCGTCGTCATCGGCGGTCTCCTGCGGGGGGACCTGGTACGCCGAGCGTACTGCTCGATGCGGCTGCTGCCGCCGTCCGCCTGGCATTTTGCCGAGTGCCTGCAATGACAAAGAACAAAACTGTTAGCATAAATAAATGACAAGTACTTGTAAAGGAACATAATAATAACAATATAGTATTACATCGCCTTGTAATTATCTCCGCGAATGGCAATATCTCGGGCGTGGAGTCGTCATCTCTATCACTATCGTCGTCATCGCTATCAATATTGTCGAGCTCCCTTAAGTCATCACTGTCATCATCATCCTCATCGTCACCATAGTCATCATCATGTACCTCCTCCTGGACAACTCCATCGCGCTGCATCTGCCATCGCTCAAGCATTCTTAAGTCCCTGGCATCCTGCACCTCCTCACCCTCGTCCTCATCGATTTCGTTGTCTACTTCCATGCCCATGAGCGAACCAATGTTGATCTCCAAGGTACCTTCTAGCCCCTCAGGTTGATAGAACTCATCGGTGCTTGGGTCAAAGTTGTAATCGTCGTCGTTTGGGAGAGGCGATTTGCCGCGCGGCAACACCAAATGCACAAGGCTCCACCCCGCAAGCTTCTCGTCTTTTTGGCATGCCCATGGGAGGTAATAAACTTGCGTGGCGTCTCTGTTGGCCACAATGTAGACATCGTCTCCTTTATAGCTGCAGTCCTGTCGAATCTCGACTTGACCTATCGTAAGGTCTTTCCTCGTGATATCAGGATCGAACCAATGGCATTTGAATACCACCGGCGCTAAAGTCCCGGCACCCTTAAAGTTGAGCTCGTATATCTCTTCGACTATGTCGTAGTAGTCCTTCCCATCCGTGCCGGGCGTACGAACTCCGCAGCACATGGTTTTTAGGTTGGGTCGACTCTCCTCGTAGCTTCTCATGCGAAAGCGATAGCCATTCACATCATAAACGGTGAATGACTTCACCCTACGGGAGAAGCCACGGCCCACCTGTTTCAATTCATCGCTCATTTCTGCATCCGTTCGGGCTTGCAAGGGTAGGAGATGAAATCGGGCACACCGTGTCGGAAAGAGGTTAGTTGGTTGGTACCTTTGTACAGAACCAGGAGATGAAATCGGGCACACCGTGTCTAAGAAGATTGTCTTCTTCTTGCTCGGTAGGGGCCCTATTGCCTCTCCAGTATTGACTAATAAATTCCCTGAAAGAAGGAAGAAACTAGAGGGTCAGACCATGATAGATGGAGGATAGTGACGGCGTAGGTAACAAGCTCATTGAGAACTTACTTCTGATAAGGAATCACTTCATCAAGGTTGATCAACAATGTGAACATGATAGTCTGCCACTCCTGATGGTTCAACTGCTTGTTGGTACCTGCGCTTCCACTCCCGAGATCCCCTTGGAAAAGGCTGAGTATCGATGAGTTCTCGTCAGCGTTGTAACGAGGGGTTGGATTGTGCATGCTGGGAAGCTTCTCAGTATAGTACGCCTGTGTGAAGGTCGACACCTCCTGTAGAACGGAGGCCTCTCCCACGGAAGCCTCAATCTTGGCTTTATTTCTACAATTTTTCCGAACAAGCTTTAGACACCTCTCGATTGGATAGCACCAACGGGCCTGCACGGGACCCCCCAACCGTGCCTCGCGCGGTAGGTGCAAGATCAGATGCTGCATGGACAGAAAGAAACCGGGTGGAAATATCATCTCCAACTTGCAGAGCAACAGAGGTGCAGCCTTCTCCAGTTCAATACAAACATCCCGAGACAACTCCTTGGCACAAAGCTGGCGGAAGAAGAGGCTCAACTCTGCCAGGACGCGCCACACATGCTCTGGGAGGTATCCCCGGGTCATCGCAGGAAGGATCCGCTCAATCCATATGTGGAAGTCATGGCTCTTCATCCCTAAGACTTTCATAGTCTGCAAGTTCACACCCCTGCTCAGATTCGCCGCATACCCATCGGGGAACTTTAACGTCTTGATCCACTGCAGAACTTCCTTCCTATCTGCCCTTTTCAGGATGTAATCGGCCGGCCCCCTTTTCCATTTCCTGCCGGGCGTAGGGGTCTTCATCACCAGGTTTGGTCTATCGCAGATCATCTCCAGGTCCAGTCTAACCTTGACGTTGTCCTTTGACTTTTTGCCAACGTCCATGAGTGTTGCCCAGAGTGCCTCGGCCACATTCTTTTCTGTGTGCATTACATCGATGTTGTGTGGAAGAAGAAGGTCCTTGAAGTAGGGGAGCTTAGTCAAGCCCGATATATGAGTCCACATGTGGTCCCGAGCATATCCCTTAAACCCACCTGTTTCCTCAGGTTCGAGAGCCTGTATGTCGGCAAGGACGGCGGCAGGGCTCTTAACCTGCGAAATGGGGCCGGTGACTTGAACGCCTTTCGTGAAGTGCTTTACATCTAGCCTGAATTCATGGTTCTCAGGCAGGAATTAGCGATGCTTGTCGAAAGAAGAAAACTTGCCGCCCTTGGCCAGCCAGGTGAACATCACATCTGCCTTGCATGTCGGGCAAGGGAACTTCCCGTGAACACACCACCCGCTGAATAAGCCATACGCCAGGAAGTCATGCATTGAATACTGGTACCACACATGCATTCTGAAATTCCTCTTCGTAGCCCGGTCGTACGTGAGTACCCCCTCTTCCCAAGCAAGTTCCAATTCATCCCACACCGGCTGCATGAACACACCCATATTATCGCCCGGGTGTCCAGGTATTATCAGCGTCAAGAGCACGTTCTTAGGTTCAAACATGACGCCAGGGGGGGAGATTGAGGGGGATCACAAACACGGGCCAGCAAGTGTACGGGGCCGCCATCATTCCAAACATGTTGAACCCATCTGTTGCCAGCGCTACGTGTACATTCCGAGCCTCCATAGCCTTGACAGGATTCATGTTATCGAAGTGCTTCCATGCATCACCGTCCGCCGGGTGTACCATCTTGTCAGGATGGTATCTTTTGCTATTCTTGTGCCACGTCATCTGTTTCACGGACTCCTCCGTCATATACAGCTGTTGCAGCCTCGGTAGGAAAGGAAGGTGTCGTACGACCTTCTCGGGGACCTTAGACTGTTTCATGCTGCCATCAGAGCCTTCTACCAACACGAACCTAGAGGCATCGCACTTCGGACAGGTTTTTGCTTCCTCGAGGTCTCCCCTGAACAGGACGCACCCCTTCGGACAAGCATGGATCCCCTCATACGGCATCTTAAGTGCACGAAGGAGCTTCTGTGTAGCGTAGGTGTTCGTCGGTAGGACATGATCTGCCGGAAGTAGTCCCCTAACAATGCTCAACACGAGATCGAAGCCGTCTTGACTAATGCCCAGCTGCGACTTCAACCCTATCAGGCGTGAGACGGCATCCAGTTGCGTAAGGTTTGTCTTCTTGTGAAGGGGCTTCTGTGCCGACTCCATCATGTCGTAGAAGGCCTTCGCGGTTTCCTCCGGATCTTCCTCCACATCCATTCCTTCGCCAAACCGTGCTTCGTGGAAGTCTGCCATCATGTCTGCCATCCTGGCATCGCCATCATACTCCTCGAGGACGGGTTGCACCACCTCGTCCCTAATAGGATGGTATTCACCATGGTGGCACCAACGGGTATAGTTTGGAACGAACCCGTGCTTGAATAGATCTCTCAACACCTAAGCCTTTACTTTCTTCTTCTTGTTCCTGCACTCGCTGCAGGGACACGGCATCCGAATCGACCCTTTAGCAGCTAGGCCAAATGCATGCTCTAGGAACTCAGTCGTCCCCCTGATCCATTCGTGGCTCTTACTTGCAAAGCCCGAGTACATCCACTCACGGTCACCCATGCTTGGTCATGCGGCAATGTTAACATGTGATAAAACCAGCAAGTGCATCTACAACGCGCTCCTACCATCTAATAGGTGAAGGATAGGTCCTAATCCCACCCGAGCATGCGCAGACAAGGTTAGCTTCCATGCTCCGCTCCCGTCCGAGACGGAATTTCGGCAGCACCTCCCCGCTGTTCTCCCGACACACGTCCCGGCGGGGAGAGTGTGTATCCAGAGAACAACGGGGAGGTCCTGCCGAAACTCCGACTCAGACGGGAGCGGAACATGGGAGCTAACCTCGTATGCGCATCCTCGGGCTGTCCAAATAACGTTGACAATCCGAAACGGATACGGCTAAATTTGAGAAAGCTATCACATGGGGAGATGTCCAGGTTTTAGCCACCCGACGTCGTCACTTGCTCAAAACTTTCTCAAATTTTTACCACAGCCTCCGCATGCGATGACAAGACACATCGTCAAGTTTCGTCATTTTCGGATTCCGTTTCGATTTTATAAAATTTTAAAACACTTTTCATGTGTGTGGCTCGGCGTGTTCCGACACCAACACGGTCGAAATTTCACGCGAGGCCCCGCACATGGCCTCAACATGCTCCAAACATCATGAATATCATTTTCTGAATCACCGGATTCCATTATTTCATGTACCTGCAGTTCAAATCAGAAGCTGCCGGAAAAAATCAAAGAAACAGAAAAAATCTACGGAATATAGCAAAATAAATCAAAATGATCCCAAACTTGGAATATATCATGTACTTACTGTAGCAAGGCAACACAAAAAAAACTAGGATCAAAAATCAAAAAAAATAAAAATTCTTTGCCGACTGCCAGGGAGGATGGCAGTTGGCAAAGCGTGCGCCTTTGCTGACTGCTGACGGAGTGGCAGTCGGCAAAGGTGACGGTGTGGATGGCGTCAACCACGGCCTGCCTTTGCCGACTGCAATTCTTTGCTAACTGCCTGGCAGTCGGCAAAGCCATGGCTTTGCCAACTGCCTAGCAGTCGGCAAAGCCAGGCAGTCGGCAAATCCTGTTTTGCCGACTGCAGGAAATTCCAGTTGGCAAAGGGACCTCTTTGCCGAGTGTTGAGAAAAAACAGTTGGCAAAGAAAATTGCAGTCGGCAAAGAGCCAGTTTCCTGTAGTGTGTGTCGGGGTCTGAGGCAGGGCCTTCTATTTCTCAAGGCGTGCACGCGCCGAGGAATGTAGCGGCCCGGTCCACATCACGACACAGACGCACATGTATGTGCCTCTCTCTAGCTATGCCTATCTTTGGTGCCATGTTTTGTCGATTTAGCTTTATCAATGTCCTGAAGCCCAATATCTGCCAGATTCTCCTGCCCATTATGTTCCCCCCCTCAGTGACCAAAAAAGGAGATTGCTCAGCCAACACCGGCTAGCGTGGAGAGGTTGTCAGCCTTGGTTTATTTGTCGGCCAAACGATGCCTGACTCAATCTGTGTGCTTAGAACTTCCTTATCATGGTTTTACTCCCTGTAAAACATTTTCCCACTATATATCTCAACGCAGGACCAGCTGCCACTTCTCATGTTCCATCAAATGGAGATTGCATGCATTTCAGTGATAATTACATAGACGCATTGAAAGGTATCATGCTTTGCTATTATTTATATTAGTTTCCCATACCTTCTATTCCTCCACCATGGTGTCCATATCATGTTCCTGCTTCTGTTCTAATTCTTCTTCAACTTATCACTTAGAAATCTATATTATGCTTCCAGCAGCCTCATACCACGACAGGTCGTATTATGGCTCGCCAGATTATGAATGCCCTCACTGTCATGCCGTTTTTTTGGCATGGTGAGAGGATCAAGCATGAAGGCGGCCATCGTGCTAGGAGAGTGGTCTATAATGGCTGCTGCAGAGGCGGCAAAGTATCTGTGCCTCCATTCCTCCCGAGACCAGAGCCTTTAGCTTCTCTTGCGAGGTTCGACGCCAATGTTGCATCCAATAAATTCATGAAGAACATCAGACAATACAACTGCCTCTTTACGTTCACTTCGATGGGAGCAAACATTGATCGAACAATGAACGATGGTCGTGGCCCTCCTGTCTTCAAAATTAGTGGCCAAATTCATCATCGCATTGGATCATTACTCCCACCAGACGATAGCCCTCCAAAATTCATACAATTATATGTGTATGACACTAGCAATGAAGTCCGCAACAGGCTTCGGTCTTTAAGTAGAGATGAAAGATCCCAGGGCGATCTAGATCCGTCTATTGTGCAGTCTCTTATTCAAATGCTAGATGATTATAATCCTCTAGCAAAGCAGTTTAGAATTGCAAGGGACAGGCTGCAGGAAGCTGGGGATCGGGAGTTTGTTATTAGAATTGTAGCACCTCGAGATGGGGATCCGCCCCAGTATAACCTGCCCACTGTAGACCAATTAGCTATGCTTGTGGTTGGAGACTTCTCTCCATAGGCATTTCAGCGTGATATTATTGTGCAAGCACACTCGGGTGTTCTCAAACAGATATCTGCGCTACACCTAGCCTTTATGGCATTACAGTATCCTCTGCTCTTTCCTTTTGGCGAGCGAGGATTCCAAGTTGGTGTACTTTATCATGGCACCCCTCCTTCTCGCGGAAACGCATACGTTAAGGTAACTATGCAAGATTATTTCTGTTACATGTTCCACTACAGGAGAAATCAACCCAACCCATATCTTTTCTACGGATCTTTGTCAAGTCAGATTAAAGTAGATGCTCATGCTTGTGTTGATGAGAATCAATTACAGTACATTCGTGACAATCAAAGCGACATTCGCACTGAAAGCATACAAGGAATAGCCGATGCGGTCAGTCGGGGATGTACGACGGGCAATGAGATGGGCAAGAGAACTGTCATGCCCGCATCATTCACTGGTGGTCGCCGATATATGCTTCAGAACTATTATGATGGCATGGCTATATGTAGAGACTATGGACCGCCGGATTTCTTCATAACATTTACGTGCAATCCAAAGTGGCCCGAAATAGCGGAAGGTATTCTAGAGGCAGGACAGAGGCCAACCGACCAAGCTGATATTATTGTCCGGGTGTTCAATTTGAAGCTAGAGGAACTCCTACATGACATAAAGAATGGTGCCTTCTTTGGCCCATGTAATGCAGGTACTTGGCACATGCACACCCAAATATGACCTTCAAAAACACACACCAAATGTTATATCATCTGCTCCTTTATTTCGGCGCCTCCAATTCCCTCTAAATTGAATTAGCGGTGTTGCTTCTATTTTCCAGTTCTCCATACTGTGGAATTCCAGAAGAGAGGTCTCCCTCACGCACATATCATTATGTGGACATCAAGTGACACAACAGAACCAACCCCTACATTGATTAATTCCTACGTGAGTGCCCAGATACCTGATCCAAACATTGATCCCCTGGGGTATGCTCTGGTTGCAGAACACATGTGCATGGGCCATGTGGCGAATACAACCCTTCATGCCCCTGCATGAAAAAGGATAGATGCTCCAAGTTTTTTCCAAAACCATGTCAGCAAGAAACAACGGTTGATGAAGATAGATTCGCTATCTATATGCGGCCTCAAAATGGTCGATATATTGAGAAGGGAGGGCACCACCTTGATAATAGATGGGTTGTTCCACACAACCTACAGCTGCTCAAGAAGTATCAAGCTCATATTAATGTTGAGTGGTGCAATAAAACAACGTTCATTAAGTATCTCTTCAAATACGTCACCAAAGGAGCAGATTGCAGCAAGGTATATCTTCAAAGAGTTCGAAGTGGTCAGGAAACCCTATATGATAGAGATAGTGACAGCATCAATGAAATCAAAGAATATTTAGATTGTCGCTACATTTGTGAGCAAGATGCATGCTGGCGTATATTTGGCTTTGACATTCATAGGCATTATCCTGCGGTAGAAAGAATGCATGTTCATCTACCAAATGAGAATTACATAAGCTTTAGTGCCAAGTCCAGAATGAACGATGTTCTCTCCCTTGAGTTTCTACGTAGGACTATGCTTACTGAGTGGTTTGTAGCCAACCAGATGCATCCTGCAGCTAGGGAACTAACATACTATAAGTTTCCTACCAAATGGAGATGGGACACAAAGACAAGATCATGGGAGGAGCGCTGCCATCAGCAGGGAAAAATCGGTCGCCTCCACTATGTTCATCCATCAGCTGGAGAACGATACTATCTCAGAATGCTTCTATTAATTGCAAAAGGAGCTACCAATTTCCCAAATCTTAGATATCACAATAACATTCAGCATCCTACATTCAAAGAAGCATGCAGGTCCCGTGGTCTCCTTGCTGATGATAGCGAATGGTATGAAGCCTTTGATGAAGCAGCAACATGGGGTACATCATCTCAATTGCGGAACCTTTTTGTCACTATGATACTGTTCTGTGAGGTTGGCGATGAGCGTGCATTCTTTGAGAGAGAGTGGCGTCACCTCGCAGATGATATCCAATACAGATATAGGCAAACAATAGGTGACATCAGTTACCGTATACCTGATACTCAGCTTAAAGATTATTTACTTGATGAGCTTGCTGTCTTATTTGGAAATAGTGGGCGTAGAGGAGCAGTGCTACCTCCTCTTTATCTACGAATCAACTTATCGATGAAGAATTATCATACTGCCCCACAAACTTTACTGGTCCATCAGACTTATTATTGTCTCTTAATCCTGGTTAGCTCCATGCTTTCACTTCCATAGTGGATAGAGTTCTCAACAACGAACCTGGATTTTTCTTTGTTTCTGGTTATGGAGGCACTGGGAAAACATATCTCTCGTCTTCTATTATGACATTCCTGCGAGCACAAGGCAAAATAGTTCTTGCTGTTGCTTCATCAGGTGTAGCATCCTTGCTGCTTGCAGGCGGTCGTACGGCCCATTCATGCTTCAAGATTCCTTGTGATCTTGATGACTCAAGTGTCTGCGAAATTAGAAGGGGAACTATGTTAGCTGAGCTTATAGAAACAGCATCATTAATCATATGGGATGAAGCTCTTATGACCCATAGACAAGCTTTCGAGGCACTCGACAGAACTCTTCGCGACATACAGTCCGCTAAATTCCCCCATGCTGAATCCATCCCATTTGGTGGTAAAGTTGTAGTGCTTGGCGGTGATCCAAGACAGATACTTCCTGTCATTGAGGGAGGCAGCCGAGCACAAATAGTCAATGCTGCTATCATCAATTCAAATCTTTGGTCTGCTGTGACTGTGCTAAATTGACACAGAATATGCGGCTCACATCATCGGCGGCAAACAACGATACACAGCGGCAGCTAGCAGAATTCAGCAAATGGATACTCGATGTAGGTGATGGCAATATTGAGTACAGAGCTAAAGACGGAGAATTAGAGCCTTCATGGATTACAATACCACATGATTTGCTTCTTATAACCAGTGGTGATAGGTTGCAACGCCTGGTAGACACTGTGTACCTAGGTTTACATGCTAACTACCTCAGTGAAACATACCTTACAGAACGAGCAATCCTATGCCCCACAAATGATGTCGCTGAAATTGTCAATGACCATATTGTAGCATTAATACCAGGAGATGCAAAAGAATATCCCAGCTCAGATAGCATATCAAAAAATGGTCCCAACCATGAATCATATCAGATGTTATATCCAGTTGAATTTCTTAACTCACTTGGTGGAAACAACTTCCCCCTGCATAACTTGACGCTGAAGGTAGGTGTACCGATCATGCTCCTTTGTAATCTCAGCCAAACAAACGGCCTATGTAATGGAACAAGACTCATTATCACATCATTGGGCCAAAAGGTGATCCAGGCAAAAATTTTAACAGGAAGCCATGTGGGCCACAGTGTTATTTTGCCCCACATATCTCTAACTCTCAAGAGCAACAAGTGGCCATTTGTCCTTGAACGGCGCCAATATCCAATAAAAGTATGCTACGCCATGACAATTAACAAAAGTCAAGGCCAAACACTCTCCTCTGTTGGTGTATACCTTAAAAGGCATGTGTTCAGCCATGGACAACTTTATGTTGCTATATTGTGAGTGACCTCAAATGTGGGCCTCAAAATTCTAATAGTGGATGATGATGGGAACTGCTCAAATGAGACAAGGAATGTAGTGTACAGAGAGGTGTTGAATTCCATAGAGGCTGCAAATTAACAGCCAAATATATAGCTCCATGCCAATAGCTAGAGTGTGAGTCCATGTTCCTCATAACATAGTTACGTTTTGTTTCTTAACAACATCCATGTACTTTTGCATGCAGTGTTGTGGACCATGTACAAAGGCTACAGACATGGGTCTATGATTTCCCCAGTTTATGCTACCTTACTGTTCCTTTGTTCTACATGCAACATTGTAGTGCATATGAAATGTTGGAGTTGTTCCAAATTCACTCCAAGATATAGGCCGGGCTTCTGACGGAGCGAAGCGGAGGCCCATAGACGCCGAAGGCTGGGCCAGAGCATAGCGGATGATGATGCTCATGATGATCATAATAATGATGTTGCTGATGATGATGCTCATGATGATGTTCAGCAAACTCCTCCTATTTTGCAGCTAGAGGAGGAATTACCTATTGCTCAACGCAAGTAAAGAAAGACAGTTGTACCTCCGAAACGTCTTATCGAAGAATGTAATTTGTCTTACTATGCTTTGAGTTGTGCTGAACAGGTGGAGAATGTTTATGAGCCAGCAACCTATAAAGAAGTTGTTCGTTGTGCTGATAGTGAGAATTAGATTTATGCTATGCATGAGGAGATGCAGTCTCTTGAGAAGAACAGTACATGGGAGGTTGTATCTTTGCCTAAGAAAAAGAAGATCATAAACTGCAAGTGGATCTTCAAGAGAAAGGAGGGTTTATCTCCAAGCGAGCCTCCAAAGTATAAGGCAAGGTTAGTTGCAAAAGGCTACAGTCAAATTCCGGGTGTTGACTATAATGATGTGTTCTCTCCAGTGGTAAAACACAATTCAATTCGTACTTTCTTGAGTATTGTTGCTTCATATGATCTTGAGCTTGAGCAGTTAGATGTGAAGACTGCGTTTTTGCATGGAGAGCTAGAGGAGGACATATACATGGACCAACCGGAAGGGTTCATAGTGCCTGGCAAGGAAAAATATGTGTGCAAGTTGAAGCGCTCCTTGTATGGTTTGAAACAGTCCCCTCGTCAATGGAATAAGAGGTTTGATTCATTTATGTTGTCACACATTTTCAAAAGATCTAGATATGATAGTTGTGTTTATATCAAGCATGTTAATGGATCACCTATATATTTGCTGTTATATGTTGATGATATGCTGATTGCTGCCAAGAGCAAGATTGAAATCACTAAGTTAAAGAAGTTGTTAAGTAGTGAGTTTGATATGAAAGATCTTGGTAGTGCTAAGAAAATTCTTAGAATGGAAATCAGTAGAGACAGAAAATCTGGTTTGCTATTTCTTAGTTAACAGAATTATATCAAGAAAGTTCTTCAGCGTTTCAATATGCAAAATGCTAAGGCTGTTAGTACCCCTATTGCACCTCACTTTAAGTTGTCAGCTGCTCAGTGTCCTAGTACAGATGCAGAGATTGAGTACATGTCAAGGGTTCCTTATTCTAGTGTTGTTGGGTCTTTGATGTATGCCATGGTTTGCTCTCGTCCAGATTTGTCATATGCTATGAGTCTTGTTAGTAGATATATGTCTAATCCTGGCAAAGAACATTGGATGACAGTTCAGTGGATTTTCAGGTACCTCAGAGGCACAGCAGATTCCTGTTTGAAGTTTGGAAGAACTGATAAGGGTCTCATTGGTTATGTGGATTCTGATTATGCTGCTGATCTGGACAGGCGAAGATCAATTACTGGTTATGTGTTTACTGTTGGCAGTTGTGCTGTGAGTTGGAGGGCTACATTACAGTCTGTTGTTGCTTTGTCTACTACTGAAGCAGAATATATGGCTATTTGTGAAGCGTGCAAAGAATTGATATGGTTAAAGTTTGTACGCTGAACTCAGTGGAATTGAATCTTGCATAAGTTTGCACTATGATAGTCAAAGTGCAATTTACCTCACTAAAGATCAGATGTTCCATGAGAGAACTAAGCATATAGATATCAAGTATCATTTTGTGCGTGATGTGATTGAAGAAGGTAAGCTGAAGGTATGCAAGATTAGTACTCATGATAATCCTGCTGATATGATGACAAAGTATGTTCCTGTTGCTAAGTTTGAGTTATGCTCAAGTTTAGTTGGTTTAATTGAATAGTCCAAGAGACTATTGTTGGCACAAGTGGTTTTCTATCTTTGTTGTTCAGGATGATGGGTTGATTTATGATACAAGATGAATTTGTCTCAAGGTGGAGTTTGTTGGAGTTGTTCCAAATTCACTCTAAGATATAGGCCGGGCTTCTGATGGAGCGAAGCGGAGGCCCGTAGAAGCCGAAGGCTGGGCCGAAGCATTGATTCTCTTGCTAGGGTTTCATGGAGAGTTGATTCTCTTGTAAGCCGCCACAGGCGTGTAACCCAAAACTCTTGAGATAGTGAGATTGTTGCTGGCTGGTGCCCGTGGTTTTTCCCCTTCGCATTAGAGGAGTTTTCCACGTTAAATCGTGTCTCCGCTGTGATTGATTTCGTTTTACTTCATATTCCATACGTCGTTCATAACATGAAAGGGCTATAAACATAATTCGTTAATTTTGCCACCCACGCTATCTTCCTACTGTTTGTAACGTAATGCTCACCACTGTTTTCCTGTGTATTATTTGCTGATATTTACCTGCACACACTCTTATTGCTGAAAATCTCCTCTTATATTACACTTCTGATATTTCTGCCTCAATCAACGGCGGAGAATAATGTTTCCTCCATTGCAGGTTACCAGCATGGATAAAGAGGACAAGGTTTACATAAAAGACCTCACCGTCAGAACTAGGAGAGGATATCTGTGTGTTCGTGTCATGAGGAAGTGGATTTATGATGGGAACGTTCCTGGTGGCCCAGTGCTCTACGTTGGTCTTGTTTTAGCAGATGAAGAGGTATGTACCGTACTTATTCTCCCTGGCTGTACCAGACTCACGTTGCCATATGCAAACACAGTCCACAGATCATCATGTATTCTTTCTAAGTTTCACAATATAGATTTCAGCATTTCTCATCCATTTAATATGCAGGGAAAGGCTATATATGGTGAGATTCCACAATCGGAGGTGGAACGCCTAGGCCCCCAGTTGGAGATTGACAACGTGTACACAATAAGAAAATTCTATGCGAGAATTTCAAAAGCAAAATATGTGCCTTTCAATGCTGAACTCATGCTACAGCTGACATCGTTTACAACAATCACTCCATCAAAGATCTCTGTTACTATGTTTCCAAAGTTTATCTACAATATTACACCTTTGAATGAGATCACGACAACTGGTGAAGCTGCTAGCAGATACATTGGTTTGTGCCTTTCGCTGTGTGCCACCTTCTTTATCCATAAACATTACAACAAATGTGCCCTCACATTTCTTATATAACTATGTTTATCTTTATTCATGCACAATTTATACATGCTATTTGCACTTCTATATCTACAGATGTTCTTGGCATTATTACCTCCGAGGAGCTACCCAAAACAGCATGCCCAAGAGGCCAAGAACACGTATCAACTCTCAAAGAGATAACTATTAAAGATCTAAGGTGCAGTACCCAAGCTATACAGTAAATGTGGTGCCCTATCTTTTCCTGTTAGTTACCAAGTATACTGGCCCTTGCGTCCTCAAATTTCATTTTACTTTACCTTTTTTTAAGGATATTACCTATATGTAGAGATAGAGAAACACAGATATGCGTCTTCTGATGATGCTTCATTGCCTTTCCTTTTTCCTTACAAACACTGTATACATACAGGGACAACCAAATCACGGTGACCTTATGGGAGGACCATGTGGATCGATTTCAGATAGAAGATCCATCTCCTACAGAGCCAGCTCATTCTATGGTCGCTTTGTTCTGTGGCTGCTTACCTAAAAGAATTTTCAGTAATGACCTTACAGAGCATTATCTCTGTCCTCTTATATCTTTTATGTTTGCGCATCATCTTGACTGCCTGCTCTCTCATTCTTACACGTACAGATAAAACACATGTCAATGCTGGAAAAGCATGCCGTTGGTTTATAAATCCAGATATTAAGGAAGCACAACCATTCTATGCTAGGTAATGCCTACATAACTTCCTCTCCAGTATATTTCAAAAACTTGTGTGTAACTGTGTTTAGTCAGCAGCTTGAAGAGGCATCCTGTTCCGATACATCGCGCCGCCTCTGCTGGAGCAAATCCTCAGCCACCGCTCCAGCCCAGAGTGCTGGAGCACAAGACATTAGCTGACATGAATGCACTGGATCCATATCATTTCCCAGTAGGTGCCTATAGTCCACACAACATATATCTGCACCTCTGTTTTCTAAAAAAAAGGATATATTGTTTCACATATATTTCCTCCAAACATAAAGCACCGTTACATGTGTTCTGTTCCATTCTCCAGGAGCAGGGCTGCAAATGTACTGCTACAATTACCCAGGTTCCACCACAACAGGAATGGTGGTATATGGGCTGTGAACTATGCAAGAAACGACTTTGGAGTGAAGGCGGCACATATTACTGCAGACGTTGCAAGTGGCCCAAGGCTAAACCAATGTAATATTTTCCATCTAATATTTCTTGTTTCCCTCCCAACGCTTATGACCTGTCATTTTGGGTGCACAGAGGCAGTTCAGATCCAATGAACAACAAATAAAAGACTAACCTTATCAGTTGCAATCTTGTTGCAGGTACAAGTTCTCACTTATTGCGGCTGACGAAACAGCTGAAGCTAGGTTCTTTTGCTATGATGTCCTTGCTCGTCAGATCATATGCCGCAACTGTGAATCATTGGTCGCAGCCATCAACAATGCTCCTGGCTTACCTGACCAGATACTTGCTGTCGTTGGGAGAGGATTCACATTCTCTGTTGATTTGACTGAGGACTCATACCGGTCAATGGATGCTCGAACCTACCTGATTGATTCCTGTGTATTTAGGCCGCAGCAGCAGCTACCTGCACCACCGCTTCCTCTACTTCTGGAGGCGCCCCCTCAGCCTGCACCACAGGAGCCGCAGGGCAATCTTGCTCCAAGTGGAGACGAACATGCTGGCGCTTCAATACGTGCCGAACACTCTGAATTATACTGTTTTCTACGTCTCCTGCCATTGTATGGATCTCAATTTCTAGGTTACCTTCACATTACTCCGACCTAAATGCATAACACCATCTAATTACATTATCGCTAACCACTGCATCAGGCATCGCCACAACTACAGCCCGCTTCTGCCTCTACTCTATTTGCTGATACTACGGTAAGCGATTCATATCCCAATTTTTCTTCCCAAATTATGCATGTATATCCGTTCACCAGTTGAATCTCCCAGATGTACCTGCTACAGACATATTCTTAACTCACCATGTATGCAGCAGCAAGGATCTTCACACCATTCCGACGAACATATAGACTATGGTAAGCGTGAAGTGCTCGACATCCAGCCTGCTCATAGGACTGAATCTGCAGCATGCCAGGTTTGTCGCCTATGCTAACCATACGACCACTAATATACACTCTGGCACAAAGCAGATAGAATGCCTGCTCACCGCCGTTCCTCACCATTGACTCCTATTATCAGACACCTCCACCGGGATTAAATATCCAGGAAACACCTCCGAGGGAAGCACCAGCTAAGTAAGCTCAACCCTTGCCTGACCACAAGTTGCTTTTTTTATTAGTTTCCCATAACATATCCATCTCTCTTTCCTCAGTTCGACAGATACATTTTATAGGCACAGAATATAACCATCTGATCATACATAATCATCCATCGTGCTATTTGTTTGCACTGTATCTTAATCTCCCTTTATCCAGATCTGCAGTTGCCCCCAAGCATCCTGGCATCACACATGACAATGTCAAGAAGCGTCTCTACAGCGATATGAAATCTGATACTCAGGTCTCTTACTATTATCCTGCCATTTATACATACTTCTCACAACTATGTATACTCTCCGTTGCAATAATTACATCCTGACAACTGTTCCATCTTATACAGCCTACTAAAGCTGAAAAACATGGTGGCCACGGGAAGCCTGAACATAGCGGCAAGAAGCACGAATCCACTGTCAGTGCCAATGTGGATGCTAAAAGGTGCACGTACAAACAGAAGGCAAAAACAGCAAGAATATGTTCATCTTACACCTATATCAATTTCATCAGATAACATCTTCCACTTAATAAAATGCAGTACCACCCCCGATGCTTCTAAGAACGCCACTGATGAAGAAGGTAACGACGAAAAAGCCTCCAGACCAACCTAAGAATTGATCTCAATTTATCACCACAAAGTAAGCACCGTATGACTGACTTCCTCCACTCATAGCTTTCTTGTGCTGTTAGATCTTGAGGTATCTATTTATCACATACGACATAGCACCCCTCCGTTAACTCAGAGACTATATTTTTCCTCCTTACATACTGCATCTCATTTAAGTCAGTTGTCCTCTTTTCGACGCAAAATATATATCTCATACCCTTTCCTATGCTGTTTTCATGAGTACGTTTATTTTGCCGTAGGTTCTTTTGTCAGCAAAATGCAGCCCCTGGTGGTTCCCGTACTAGGCCGCGCTGAATCTTACAATCCAGCCAGCGGGACAACGCAAGTCTACAAGTACCAAGGACTACTAAACCGATGTCCTGTTCATTGTATAATATTCAGGGCAATATATTTCAGGCCATGGTCCAATACTTATAACCGCTGATCATGTATTAAAAACCAACAACCTCTCTACTGCCTTAACTGATAGTGTGCCACATAACCTCTATCATGTTGTCCCTATATACTGGATTACCTAAGACATAATTAAGACTCCCTGTGATATTATGCTATGTATGGTCCTACCTAAAATGCTGTTGTATTTAGTTTACCATGACGTATAGCCTCATCCAGTGACATGTCATGTACTCGATCATTGTGCCAGACTCCATGCTGCAACTTCCTTTTGTAAATATACTTACAATTACCCGCTCTTATTTGCCTCTACAATCTTTGCGGTCGGCGCGCAGGGGCGCGCCGTTGCTACTAGTTACCTAGACGGCCAGACGAGGTGTCATGCGCATGACCACGTGCATCACAGCCTTACCATAGAAATAACCGAGTCGATCCATCGGTCGTGCACGATGGCAGCCAGCGGCCTGTCCCTCGCCGTCCTCCTCGTCCTCGTCCTCGTCCTCGTCCTCGTCCTCGTCCTCGTCCTCGTCCTCGTCCTCGTCCTCGTCGCATCCGCCGTCCCGGCCACCGCTGGCGGCGGCGAGTACAGCGGCGCCAGGATGGTGATCATCCGCGGCCCTGCGACGACGACAAGGGCCGGCGGCGGCGCTGCCAGTGCTCAGAGTACCAACTGGCGGCAGCACTACCGGCGACTCGTGGAGGACGAGGTGGCGCCGGAGCTCGGCGGCCTGCTGGGGGCGGGCGAAGGCGGCATCGGCTACAGTGCCCTCGACAAGGACAGGCCGGGCTGCCAGAGCGGCAACCAGTGCGCCGCCAAGGGCCCTGGCGGGTCATAGTTGGTTTTTTTTATCGGCCGAAATCTCCTGATATTTCCGATATATCCTGTTTATCCGTATGTGCCGATAAGAACTAATCTATCTTTTTCGTATAAATTTTGTTTAAATTTATTTAAATTTACTTAAATTTAAATTAAATTTTATTTGAATTTGGTCCGATATTTCCGATATATCATGTTTATCCTTTTTATTTATGACCCCGATAAATTTTAATTTCCGAAAATAAAAACCTTGGGTCATACACCGGAGGCTGCACGTACGAGAGCCAATGCCCCCACTGACCGGCCGGCGTTGCCAACTAACCAACCGGTAGGGTCATAGGGTACGTGATTATGTGTGCCAGACTGCACCGCCAGCCAGTCTGTTCGATCGTTGCAGAATAGCGGCCACACCCACACGCGAATAAGGGAAATATTATTACTGTACATTATATTATGTGCCTGTTTATTTTTTTCATTTCTTTCAGACGACAAATCAGAGCGATTGGATCTGCATGACTGCATCGTGCGGGGGGAGGCTATTGAGTCATCTTCAACTGAGTTGTCATCCTGGTGGGAAACTTTCCCCCCTAATTTGCATTAAGAAAGCCTTGAGACTGGTGTGTCCCTTGTCAAAACTGTGCTTGAGACTGATGATTATCGATTGTCGGCTGTTGGAGGGAATCATCACTGAAATGAAGCTGTTCTTGCAGACCGAATTTAATAGCCTGTTCGTTTGGCTGATAAGTCATGGCTGAAAGTACTGTTGGCTGATTTGTTATGAGAGAAAAACATTGTACATAGCTAATAAGCTAGACTGATAAGTTCAAACGAACAGGGCGTTAGTTCCTTCAGTCTGTTTGTAAGCGCGTTTGTAATAAAATACCTCATGAACTGGCTGTAATCGGTGGTAATCTTTCCCGTGATCATCGTAACACTTGGGATATTTTACCTCAAGAGATTGAGGATGTGGTAGCCAGCGATTTAGCTGGGTATGATGAGTAATATAAAGCACTTTGCTTAAAAAAAGCCTTGAGTTGTCTTCTTCCAACACGGAAGGCTGCAAAAAGCTCACCCCCACCTCCTATCGGCATGTACCATCCTCAATGACTTGTCCCATCCTCAGTGACCTAGTCCCCCCCCCCCCCCCCCCCCCGCAACACCACCATGTCCGACCCCTGCATCCCCCATCGTGCTAAGCAGGCTAACCCAGCGTCGTCGAGTCATCATCGTGCCTCTCCTGTGTCACCTAACCTAACCGCCGTCCTCCTCCACGCGCCTCCTCGAAGTGATTGGTATGTCTCCCTAGTCCCTATTCTAAGTCCGTAGGGCATATTTCCCCCTCCAACAACCCCTATCCCGAAACTGAAGCTGTCGCTTGAGAAGAGATCCGATTTTAGACACCTGAAGTATAGGAAATGTGCACGAGTAACCTTGGCGAACCATGCCGCGTGTGTGCATGCGCGCATTAACTTGTTGATAGTCTCCTACATAAGCTTCGCCCTCAATGGATGGTGGCTCCATCACTTCAGACACCTTCTCAGATTTGATGAATCTTATCTTACTCTCTCCATCCCAAAAATAAATGCATATCTCGATTTTAAAGAAGTTAATATTTTAAAAGTTTAATCAAATATATAAAAATAATAATAATATTTATTATGTACAATAAGTATTGTTAGATTAATAGTGAAATATATATTCGTTATAAACATATTAGGAGATATAAATGTTGATATTTTTTCTATAAATTTCGTCAAACTTTAAAAAGTTTAATTTCTTGAAAAATAAGATGTGCTGTTATTTTTTAAGGAAGGGGGTACTCACTAATTATTTTTTAATGAAAGGAGCACACTCTACATCATGTACCTCTTTTTTCATTTTTTTTAGACAACAAATCAGAGCAATTGGATCTTCATCGTGCAACTATTGAGCCATCTTCAACCTTGAGTTGTCTTCTTTCAACACACGAGGTTGCAAAACTCAACACCCCTACCCGACCCACCCCACCCTACGCCATCACCCATCCTCAACGACCTCCCGACCACCGCGTCCGGCCTTGTTGCCACCGGGTCGCCATCGTGCCTCTCTTGCCCCTCCCTGACACAAACGTTGTCCTCCTTCGGTTCACCTCCTTCACGTGGCTGGTATGTCTCCCCCAGTCTTTAAGGCCAAAGGACATCTTTCCCCTCCAACAACCCCATCCCAAACCAAAGCCATCATCTAAGAAGAGCAATAATTTTAGGCCCAAACTGTAGGAAATGTGCCCGAATAAACAAGTGGCCTTGGCGAACCATACCGTGTGTGCATGCACGAAAGCTCGGCCCTCAATGGATGGTGGACAGAGATTCAGTAACTTTCCTCTAGAAAGTCACAACGTAACTTTCTTCAAATCCTAGCCCTCCAAAACAGATCGGAAGGTTGTCCTTCGTCTCGTCCCAGGGGGCCATATGTCAGTCTCAGTCAATTTTGCTGGTGTGCAGCCGCATCCAAGTTCTCTTCCGTTTCAATGCAGTGGCAGGCGGCGGAGTGGTTTGTCAGGCCACCGCGATTCTCGGAGCTCGGTGGAGGACCATGTGAGCTTGTCACCGGGGAGCCTCATCCATCACGGCCGCAGCGAGCGACGATGTGGCGGGCCGGCGGCGGCAGACTGTAACGCTACGAGCAGGCGCGGCGGCGGCCAGCAATGAGATGAGCGGACACGGGGATGAAGCTCCGTGAGGGTGCGGGTACGAAGCTCCGTGGGACGTCCCGGCTGCAGGGCCTGGCGGTTGGCGCCGTGCCTTCTGCCGCGTCTTGCCCATAGTCACAAAGTTTCTGGGTCGAGGTACGGGTCACGGTACATGGTGCGAGAGATTTTTATACTTCAGGTCAAAAATAAACCTGTGAACAGGTCGGGGTCGACGAATATGAGTCGAGGGTCGAAGATGATGAACCCGTTTTACGTAACTATGGTCTTGCCACAGTGTTGTTGAGACAAGCTGGCGTAGGTCTTCCTCTCCAGCTCTCCTAAGGTGGCGCAGCGGTGCGCGAGAGCTGGTGCGGGCAAGCCCCTCTGAGGTCGGCGAGGCGGCGTGCGAGGCCGGCGCGGGCAAGCCCCATGGGAGCGCGGCGCGGCGGCGCCTGAAGCCGGCGCGGAGGAAGACCGTCCGTGGGAGCCGGTCTGCTACTCTGCTTGCCCAAGTAAAATACTGATACTTTATGCTTGATGGGTTGTGAGCCGTTGGATCTGTGGTGAACGGTGGATGCCGGTGCGAAAGTTACGACGTGACTTTCAAGAGGAAAGTTACCGAATCTGGATGGTGCCCGGCGAATCTTATTTTACTTCCTCTCTCCAAAAAATAATAATTACACATCTCACCTTATAAAGTTTGATTCAAGTATATAAATAAAAGAATAATGTTTTTTATAATGCATAACGAGCATCGTTGCATTAATACTGAAATATATTTTTGTAATAAACATATTAGGAGATATGAATATTGATAATATTTTCTATAAATTTAGTCCAACATAAAAAGATTGACACGTCAAAAAAAAAACAAGATATGCAGTTTGTCCTACTACTTGAAATTGCTCCCATTTATGTCCACACTGTAAAATACAATAAATTCTTTTTTTTCTCGATCACGCAAAAGGTTTACGCGTCTTTGCATTAATGTAGAGAAAAGTTTAATACTATACGCCTTAGCGGCGCCCTAGTGGGGTCAGAAGAGTTGTACATAGACGCTCAAACCCACCCTAGTGTACTGAAATCTACATTATTACATTGGACATTGATCAACCCAAATTGCGACGCCGGCTACGAGCCCTATGCCCGTGCGGCCGAGCTGCTGGAATTGACTAGCAGGCCAATCCTAGTATTTTGATTTGCATCATTGGCCTCGCTTTATTTTAGTTAACAATGCAGAAAGCCATAGGATAATTTCAGTAAAGACTCCTAGGGCTTTATGATGGCTATGCAGATACAAGTAGAATGTCCTTCTTGTCCTTCTGTACCGTACTCATTCCATTGAACCTGCATCATAATGCAACAAACATTGTTCACTATCTTTTTTCATTTCAGTTTACATGTTATTTAGCACCCTCTGTTTATCATCATACATATCCTTCCCACTATGTAGTAGCTGACTGAATGTAGATACAACATGACTTGCTTTGTTTCATAGACAATACTTAAAATCACAAGACTCCTTGACATGCAAATAACCTCTTTCTGGTATCTGGACCTGACCAATAGCAACACGGGATTGGGTACAAGCCATGGCAACGTCTTAGTTTGGGTTTCAGCAGGGCCGGTCCTGAGGGCGGGCGGACAGGGCGGCCGTCCTGGCCCCCCCAATCTCAAGGGGCCCCATCCTAGATATACCGTATATTGCGTAGTTAAGGCCTCAGCAGCAAAGAATTTATGTCATTACTAGCCTGCAGGTACGCCGCCTCTCGTTGCAACAACCTGACGATTCTCACGGGATTAACAAAGTGCAGGTCTACCGTTCAGACTGGCTGAACGCACGAATGGAACAGCTAGCAGTCGTGATTGCTAAAGATGCTTTTATTACCACGCTGGACTTTATACGTGCACGTATATAGCGCCGGATCTAGCACATAAGCATGCATGCACATCTATGTATTTGCTTCTCACAATACGTCGTCGTCCTCGTATAAGCTACGTATATACGATTTGGAGAGTGTACACATGAACGCCATGAATAATACTTGCTGTCTGGTGGGCCTCTTATGGCTCCAACATACGTATAATTTAGGATCAGTTACATATATATATATGTTATTCTTCATTTGCTCAAAAATATATACATTATTCTTCACATTACGCTACTAACTTGCTTTCTTCATCTTCTCCAATTAAACAAGACATCAAATAAGCCAGAGCAATTTGCTAGCTTCCTTTACTATTTTCTTGTCTCTTCAAAGCGCATATGATTATGCATGCACACGTAAAAGCTTAACCTACTTCTTTATTTCTTATTTTTAATATTTTGTACAAAATTTCTTCGAAGCTTTTGTATGCGTTGTAGCTAAGCATTTATCATGAACACTTTATATGTATAAATGTTTATTAGTTCATGTGTATATAAGGGCCCCTAAATCTTGGTTATGCCCCGGGCCCCTAAAAACTCAGGGCCGGCCCTGGGTTTCAGGTGGTGGCAATGGCAGTTTTGCAGTGCATGTGTTTCCAGGTTGTAACGACGACGGTGGATGCCTGGTGCCTGATTCTGATTGCCATGGTTTTTGGGCCACGCCGCCTCCGACTGTTGTTCAGACAGGCAAGTGCAGATGACAAGCCCATATATATTGCAGCCCATGCTTCTTGGACTAGTGACCTTTCTGATGAACTATCCGTATCACACGGTGAATTTGATGACATCCCTCTTTACAAGTCCAGTGAAACTACGACAGTAAACAAGAAACATCATTAACGCAGCACGCTTAGATTTGAAACTCTGTCTGAGGCCATGTTTAGTTCCCCAATTCTCCCCCTAAATTTCACTATGCAAAAAGAAGATTTCCCGTCACATCAAAATGTCGGCAAATGCATGGAGTACTAAATGTTGATGAAATCAAAAACTAATTGCACAGTTTTGTTGTACTCAGTGAGACGAACATTTTAAGCCTAATTAGTTAAAATTTGGATAATTTTTACCAAATACAAACGAAATGCTACAGGAATTCTGATACAGTGTTTTTCTCCCCAATTCTCTCATCTAAACAAGGCCTGAACTTTCTTGTTTTATTTATTCAGTGCTAAGGTTGAAGCTTGGCACGATAAAGAACTGATGACAGAACGCAAGTTTAGAGAGAGGAGGAAACTACGACAGTAGCAGTAGCTGCAGCAGCATTACATTTCTTAACTCTGATCAACAAGTAGTAGAGAAGCGTTGAACCGACTTGTAACAACAGTTGTAAATAAAAGAAAAGAAAAAAAGAAAGCGAAAGTGAACGCGAGCAAGTGAAGCAAGGGATCCATGGCGTCGTCGTCTGATCGCTGTTGGTTTTACAAGTCGCGTCCGAGAAGAGGGCAAGAAAGTGTCGTCAAGCGGAGCACGTAGCAGCACGGCGATAGCGGCGGTGTGTGGTCAGCGGCGGCTCGTTTGTCGTCCAGCTCAGCAGTTCATGTCGGTGGCCGAGGACCATGAAGAACGGGAGGAGCAGCCGATCTGGTCGAGGAACTTGGCGACGCGCGCGTGCTTGGCGGCCCACTGCTCGGCCATCTTCTCCTCCTTGAGCTGCGCGTCGCGGCGGAGCTCGGCCACCTTCTCCCGGTGGTCCCGCTCCACGCGCTCCGCGGCGGCGGCCTGCTCCAGCCGCATGGTGCGCATCTTGGCCTCGAACTCCTCCCACACCTCGCGCCGCCGCATCTCGCGCTCCATCTCCAGCTGCTGCTCCACGCGCTTCAGCCGCCACGCCGCCTCGCGACGGTGCGCCGCCCACGCGCGCTGCCCTTCATCCAGCTCGCGGCAGCACTCGGCGAGCTCCGCCAGCGCCTGCCCCTCCACCACCGCCATGCCCGGATGCGGCGGCGGGGGCGCGGGGGCGGCGTGCTGCTGCGGGCTCGGGAACCCGTACGCCGCGGCCGCCGCCTCGGCCGCGGCGCGCTCCGGCATCCACGGCGCGGGCGCGGGCGGGGTCACGGTGGCGGACGCGAGGCTGAGCGTCACGGACGGCGACGGCGGTCTGGGCGGCGGCGGCGGCTGCGCGACGCCGACGGCGGCGGCCCCGGCGTTGGACGACAGCCAGGGCGGCAGCACTGGCCTGGCCATGAGCAGCGTCGGTGGCGGCGGCGCGGCTGCAGCGGCGACCTGCTGGTGCGGCCTCTCGCCGACGAGCTTCTCCGCGAAGTTCTCGAGCAGCCACTCGTACCTGCCCCGCTCGTCTGGGCTGGGCTCCGGCGGCGGGCGTCGGCTGTCCCTGAGCTCCCGCTGCTGCTTCTCCTTGAACACCTCCCACCACTTGCCGAGGCGCTTGGCCGTGCGCCCGGGCACCTCGGCGGCGATCTTCTTCCACTTGTTGCCGTGCTTGGCCTGCAGGCGGATCACCAGGCGCTGCTCCTCCTCGGACAGCGAGCCCTTCTTGATCCCGGGGCGGAGGTAGTTCTTCCACCGCTCCAGGCACGACTTGGCGTCGCGGTCGAGGGCCACGTTCATGCGCTGCGACACCAGGTGCCACTCGCGCGGGCCGTACTGCCGGACGTACGCGCGCAGGACGGCGTCTTCCTCAGGCCGCCAGCGCTGTCGCTCCTTCATCTGCACAGGCCATTGCCCATCCCTCACCACCACACCTCATAATGCATGCGCGCTGCTTCCGTTGCATTTGCATTGCATCCATGGGATCCATGTATGTATGTCCGACCATGCGAAACCGAAAAAGATCAAATCTTTAATTAGCTCATTGCAAGAAAACCAGGAACATCAAATTGTAAGCATGGAACGTATATATACTAGAAGTTGAAAAAGATAGAACCAGAGCAAACTAAATGAAACAAGTAACTATCTCATAGACCAGAGATGTCTCCGTCAGCATCTTGCTACGAGAAGAACAAAAGCAACCAGGCCCTTGTTTAGATGGTGTCAAAATTCCAAGTTTTTTCACTCTCTCTCCATCACATCAATTTTTAACCGCTTGCATGGAGTATTAAATATAGGTAAAAAAACTAACTAATTACACAGTTTAGTTGTAAATCACGAGATGAATCTTTTGAGCCTAGTTGGTCCACGATTGGACAATATTTGTCAAATAAGACGAAAGTGGTACTATTCATCGGGTTGAAATTTTTTCCCAATCGATGCTTGTTGGTTCGTTGCACATTCGGGTTGAAATTTTTTCCCACTCGCCGCTGCTGCAGGCTGCAGAGGCCAGCCAATGCACGCTCCAGAAGCAGCTCTAAGCCTCTAACAGTCGCTACTCCATCATTACTCAAGTGACAGGATAATCTGCAACCGGCTCCAGGCAACATTTACACTGCCATGACCTACTTTACTCCAGTTATATTTGACCAAAAGAAGTTAATTTCTCCGGTCTGTTTCTTCGGCTGTGTTTAGTTCCACCAAAAAAGCACTATGCAAACAAAAATTCTCCGTCACATCAAACTTACGATACATGCATGGAGTACTAAACGTACATGAAATCAAAAACTAATTGTACAGCTTGGTTGTACTTTGCGACACGAACGTTTTGAACCTAATTAGTCAACAGTTGGACACTATTTGCCAAATAAAACCAAAACATGCTGCAGTACTTTTTTTTACAACTGAACACAGCCTTCACCAATTAACCTACGACAGAGCAGGCAGTAACAAACGGCCCAAGATTAACCAATAGATTTTTACTGTAAAAGCTACTAGGTACTGTATTGCCCATCAACCTTCACCAACGTTAACCTACGACAGAGCAGGCAGTAACTCAGCTAGCTACTGAAGTGAAGAAGCTGCAGCAAGAAATCGATTCATGGCGACGGACGCCGCTATCAATCAGCACACCCACACACACATGGAGACAAAGGTGTGGGCACGGCGAGCAAGCACGCGCTGGTTTCTCGCGCGCTTGTCTTGTTTCTGGAGCGGGGTCGCCGTCGGTCATTAACGTGGCGCTTGAACGAGGACCAAGCTAAATGTGCCGGATTTAATGCCAACCTAATACTACTCGTACTCAGACCCAAGGGAAAGCTAGAAGAAACCAAGGCGAGGGAATGTGAGGCAAATCTGAATCAATGTGACGTTGATGACGCGCAGGACCAGCCCCTAATCCGCGCTTTGGCGCCATGCTAACATAATGCCGGGTTAGAGACAGTGGTACTCCCATTCCCATCACATGTCTGGACACTGGAGGAGGTTGTGGACGGGTGAATGATTTGGCTGGTTGCAAAACTGTGAAAAGAGGATGGTTACGAGACAGACAAAGGCCTTTCACTTCCCCATCCCAACCCAAAATATTTCTTCTTCCACCTATCACATCAAATTTTTCGACGCATGCATGGAGCATTAAATGTAAGTAAAAAAGATAACTAATTGCATAGTTTGTCTGTAAATGTCGTGACGAATCTTTTGAGCCCAGTTAGTCCATAATTGGACAAATTTTGCCAAATAACAACGAAAGATACTACAGTAACTTTTCAGCTACTTTTCGCGAAGTGAACACACCCAAAAGCAGATTTTGAGGGAGAGGTGACAGTGGTAGTGGTACCCTACACAATCATGGAATGGCCAAGTGGTGTTCAAGATTAGTTGGTTCTATGAAATCTACTACGGCCTCGTTTACTTCCTAATTTCAACCCTAAATTCCACTATGCAAAAAGAATATCACATCAAAATACCAGCACATGCATGGAGTACTAAATGTAGATAAATTTTAAAACTAATTGCACAGTTTTGTTGTACTTTGCGAAACGAATATTTTAAGCCTAATTAGTCAAAGTTTGAACAATTTTTACCAAATACAAACGAATAGCTACCGTACGCATTTAATGCGCACTTTAACCATTCGGGAGCCTTCGGGATCTAAACAAGGCCTACGTCTAATCAAGCATAACCATGATGACGAGGAAACAGAGCCCAATAATGCTGACAGCAATGTGTCGAAGGCAGATCAGTGTTGTGGTACTCTACGACGTAGGATGGGTGTTTAGTTTGCAAAAATTCTTGGATCCGGCTACTGTAGCTTTTTGTTTTATTTGGCAATTACTGTTTAATCATGGATTAATTAGGCTTTCGTCTCGCGATTTTACGGTGAACTGTGCAATTAGTTTTTTATTTCGTCTACATTTAATGCTATGCATGTGTCGCAAGATTCGATGTGATGTTTTAAAATGAAAATTTTTGGGAACTAAACACCCCCTGATGGAGTGGACTGTTGGGTGTCAACTGTCAACTCATGTAGGAGAAGGACTAGGAGTAGCAATTCTTTTTTGTTTTCGGTTTCCTCGTCATTTTGCATCCTTGCTCTTGTGGCTTGTTCTCCTCCCTTCCAAATTCAAAAGTTTTTTTACTCTCTTTCCATCACATTAATTTTTAGACGCATGTATAGAGTATTAAATGTTGATAAAAAATAACTAATTATACAGTTTGATAGTAAATCACGAGACGAATCTTTTAAGCCTAATTAGTACATGATTGAACACTAATTGTCAAATACAAACAAAACAAAAATATTACAGTAGCTAAAGTTGAAAAAAATTGCAATCTAAACGAGGCCTTGTCCTCTTACTCGTATGCAAGTGGTGAATATTCCATAGGGAAGGCAGGCTGGGGAAATCAGTGCCGATATGAGATCAATCATGAAGCAATCAAGCTAGAAATGATGGGAGAAGAAAACATGGCGCTCCCGGCGGCCGGGGAAGAATCTGAACAACTTCAAGAGCCACGGAAAAGTTCTCCAACTCTTGTGATCTACTAGTATCTCAAATTCTGACGGGAGACTAAGATGACACCAAACGACGATTCTGCCAATCAATCGGTTCGCCGACACGCAGTTGCAGAAGAATTCTCGAGGCACTCGACCATCAATCGGTTCGCCGACACGCAGGAAATAAACAGACAAGAACTAAACTAAGGCCCGTTAGGTTTGAGTACGTTAAAGTTTAACTCCCATCACATTAATGTTCCCTCAAATGCATAGAGTATTAAATATAGACTAATTACATGTACGTCGGCACAGATTAGGAGTAATTTACGAGACGAATCTATTAAGCCTAATTAGTCCTTTTATCAAATAAGACGAAAGTGCTACAGTGTTTATTAAACTTTAACTTCTCCGACCCAACACCCCTGACTAGGGCCATTTTTCCTTTTGATTCAGCGACACAAAATCCCCTGCTCACGCGCACAAAAAAAGTGAAAACACACGAAATAAAGAAAGAAAAGAACACGGAAAGAAAACAGGGGGCACATCACATTCAGCGGCTGCAGTTTCGCCCATTTCCTAGTAAAATAAGACCCTCCTCTGAGGAACAATCCTTGTCACAAATCAACATCTACCACAGTAGGAGTACAGTACGTACTAGGAGGGTGCCGTTACTTTACAATCCCAATCCAAGAAAAGAGCTGAAGAAATAGAACTAGTAGACCAGATCAGACGGCCACTACTACTAGTACAGTACTCCCTAAGAATCCACCCATGGAGTCATGGACGACCGACAGGCTAAACCAAACAACGGGCAAGCACAAGAACCGAGCTTTACAAGAGCGCAAGCATTCAAGCAACATCTGCGAACAGGACGATGGTACTACTGGTGAAACTAGCGAGCTTTTTATCTAAAAAAAAAGAAACTAGCGAGCTGAAACATGATGATAAATGAAGAGCTTTGGATTCGGATGCGAGCGGAGCGGGCGTTCACTTACAGAGGCACGGCTACACCATCCTGGGCGGCAGAGTCCTTGGCCTCCCTCTCCTGTCCTGGGCGGTTGGAAGAGAGAGGGGGGGAGGGGGAGGAGGAGGAAGGACGGAAGGAGCGAGAGCTCAAATAATTGCGAGGTTGAAGACGACGAGCTGAGGGACCTGGCGAGCAGTAGCAGCAGGAGAGGAGAAGGGAGGACGGGGGAGGGATAGGGAGGTGTGAGCTGAAAGATTCCTTTCCACGGCCGGGGGCCGAGGGGAGTGAGCAAGCTTGTGTTGTCTGTCCGTGTGTCTGTAACTCTGTATGTATAGGAGGAGGAGGAGGTAGCGGCGAGCGGGGGAGGGAGGTGAGGGGACAAGGCGCAGCGAGAAATTAGGGCACGCGGAAAGGAAAAGACGGGGGAGGCGAGGGCGGGGAGGAAAAGGGTTGCCCGGAAAGGGGGCGCGCGAGTATATATAGGAGGAGACGACAGGGTCAGGGATGGAGCGGTGAGCGAGTGAGAGAGAGCACAGCTAGTCGAAGGAGCTATAGCAGGGTCATGTTATGCACTCAAAAGTTAGAATTTTTTCACTCTTTCTATCACATTAATTTTTAGCTGTTTGTATGGAATATTAAATGTAGACAGTTTAGTTGGAAATCACGAGATGAATCTTTTGATCCTAGTTAGTTCACAATTGAACAATATTTATTAAATAAGACGAAAATGATACTATTCATCAGGTTTAAAAAATTTGCAAACTAAACCAGTCCTAGATGGAAGTGGTGGAGCAATGCAGGTGCAGCACGAGCAACAGTTGCAGGCAGCTAAGTTGTCCAGATACGGATACGAGTATCGGATACGATACGTATCGGATACGCGGATACGCTATTCTCCAAAAAATAGTGACACGGGGATACGCCTAAGATATATTTTTTATATTCATAACTTCATATGATTAATATAAAATAACATAATACTAGTAAAAATGGCTTTTTAACAATTTATTAGTAAAACTACCAGCACTTGTACGTAGGATAATTTGAGATTTTGAGTGCATGGGGGCATATACTTGTGCTGACAAAGATCAACAAAATAAAGTTATCATTAGATCATATTGGAGCAGTGAGTTAATGCTTCCCGCCTACCAGTGAGCATAGTGTCGGGGTGAATCACGACTCACGACTTCACGAGTATGCGTGGGTGCGGGCTCGTGGTGCTAGTTCACGCTGCTTTTGGGTGGTCGGATGCGCCTGTTTGGCTAGTTGGGCGTTATCCAAACCAGCACCAACGTATCGGACACCAGTATCCATGTCAACACGTATCCACAATTTCTAGTACGGCTTGGATACGTATCCAAGGCGTATCCACAGCGTATCTGTATCCAATACGTATCGGATACGGGATACGGACCCCTTGGAGTATCCGCGCATCATAGGCAGGCAGCACGCGGCTTGGCATGAACACCACACACCACACGAGAGAGGAGAGACGGGACACGGCTACGCCTACACATGCAGCTCTGCAGCATGCACATGGAGATGGAGGAACCTGCAGCTGCTGCGGTAACAGTGGAGTACGTGGTTGTGGGGGTGGGGCGCGGGTGCTTTCTCTGCTGCGAGCTGACTTCGCAGTACTGGTAGTGGCTGCCCGAGTGCCCGGCTCTGGCCTGGGTGGGCACGCAGAAGCAGTGGGGGATGATGGGATCAAGGATGGAGAGAGAAGAGAATCGAGAAGACTGTTGGAGAGGAGATGGAACGGGCAGGCCGCTCTGGGCCTCTGGCTGTGGGCACCTCAGATCATCAAGGCTGTGTTCAGTTTCCTAAAAAAAAAAGTACTATACGAAAAAAAATTCCCCGTCACATCAAACTTGCGATACATGCATGGAGTATTAAATGTAGATTAAATCAAAAACTAATTGTACAGCTTGGTTGTACTTTGCGAGACGAACGTTTTGAACCTAATTAGTCAACGGTTGAACACTATTTGCCAAATAAAGCCAAAACATGCTACAGTACTTTTTTTACCCCTTTTCAGGGATCTAAACACAGCCCAAATTTTGATTTGAAAAACCATGCGAAAATCATGCAAACCGCAGCTTCGCATGCAAGCGCGCACGGATCCGATTGGAGAGATTCCTTCCCGCGCGTGCTCCTTCGTTCGCGGGCTCGTTCGAATCGGAGGCGGAGGGAAATCAAGGCCTGTTTAGTTCCTCAAAAAATTTGCAAAATTTTTCAGATTCCCCGTCAAATCGAATCTTTGACATATGTATGAAGCATTAAATATAGATAAAAAATAAAACTAATTACACAGTTTATACGAAATGGACGAGACGAATCTTTTAAGCCTAATTAGATCATGATTGGATAATATTTACCAAATAACAACGAAAACGCTATAGTGCTTATTTTGCAAAAAAAAAATTGTATATAAACCGGGCCCAAGGAGAGACGAATAGACGACGGGATGGATGGATGGGAATGGGAAACGAATGGCAGCAGCCAGCAGCCCTGGGCGGGGCTGGCCGGCGGTGGAAAAGGCGCCGTACGTCGTCGTCGCCGGCTCGCCGCCGTCGCGTCTTGTCGTGGCAGCCAGCAGCGAGCAGCGCGCGTGGAAAGCGACGAAAAGATGGGGAGGGTAAAGAGCACCCCTGGCTTCCACGAGTCAAATCACGGCAGCATGGCCCGCGAGGTTAGATATCGCTTTTATTACTTGTTTGGTTCGAAGAGTTAAAGTTTAATAAACATTGTAACACTTTCATTTTATTTGACAAAAATTTTTTAATTTTGGACTAATTAGGCTTAATAGATTCGTCTCGTAAATTACTCCTAATCTGTGTTGACATGCATACAATTAGTCTATATTTAGTATTATGCATTTGAGAAAACATTGATGTGATGGGAGTTAAATTTTAACAAAATGAAACCAAACATGCCCTAAGACGAGCCGCACCACGTGCCCTATGCTTCGGGCCTGTCTGGTTTCATTTTATTAAATTTTAACTCCCATCACATCAATGTTCCCTTAAATGCATGGAGTACTAAATGTAGACTAATTGCATGTATGTCGGTACAGATTACGAGTAATTTACAAGACGAATCTATTAAGCCTAATTAGTCTAAGATTGAAAACTTTTTGTCAAATAAGACGAAAATGCTACAGTATTTGTTAAACTTTAACTTTTGCAACCAAACACCCCCTAGATAGCGTGCGTGCTGCAGCGGGGCACGCTATGAGATATGCTATCGCTCTGCGCGCGCTATATCTAGCGCGACAGCGTAGCCACGCTAAACGCCACCTTGTTGCCGCTGCGGAGGGTGAGAGAGAGTGACAGGGAGAGGACATACGTGGGCCCGCTGCTGCTACTAATAAAAAATGTTATAACTTACAAACTAAAAAAGTCAAATTAAATTTCGATTGCACCATTAAATTTGTTTTAATAAATTCTTTAAAACTAGATCTCATATGGATATATTTAAATAAAGTGATAAGTGTGTCTCATAGTGGATGGAGGATGATATAGAGAATGTATGAGTACGGGGAAACTGTATATTTTATGGTGACTGATGAAATATTCCTTTTAGAGGACGAATATAGAGACTGAAGAGTGCGGGTAGTCTAACTGTCTCACTGTCCACGCGCCACGCGGAGTATTGCCTCTACTATAGCCAACCGTTACTACTGTCCGGAGTAGTGCCTAATCACCGGAACAATCATCCTCCCTATGTTCAATAAAAAAAAGTTACTCCTCCGACCTAAAATACTAAGGGACTGTTTGTTAGAGGTATTAAAGTTTGACAAACAGTATAGCATTTTTGTTTTATTTGACAAAAAGTTTCCAATTTTGGACTAATTAGACTTAATAGATTCGTCTCGTAAATTACTCCTAATCTGTGTCGACATGCATGCAATTAGTCTACATTGAGTACTTCATGCATTTGCCGCAACATTGATGTGATGGGAGTTAAATTGAATGATTCACCAACCAAAGAGGGCCTAAATACTTTTTTTTGGGAATAAAATACTAAATACTTAATGTTTTAAGTTTGGATGCAGAAATTTAGAAGAAAAAAAAGTATGGTCACAGGAAACAGGAATAAGAGATACTCCCTCTATTTTTTTGTTATATATCTTTAACCAATGATGTAAAAAAATATAGTCTCATGACATAAGATTTATATTTTTATATTCATTATGAGAAATACTTTCATAATATGTAATTCATATGTTATGAAACTATAGTGATTTTCAAATAGATGGTAAAAATAATAATTTTTGACTTAGGACAAACATATGTGACATGTAAAAAAAAAGAACAAAGGGAGTAAACAGAAGTAGAGATAAAGATTAGAAAAAAGAAATGTGTATTGAAAGAAGAAAAGGATGCATTGGAAAGTGAGAATAATCACTATTTTAGGACAAAATTTGAATCCAAAGAGGCTAAAACGTCAACTATTTTAGGGCTAGAGGAGTATACAAGTTAAAATGTTAAGTTTAGACCTATTTATACAGAATAACATCAACATTTATATGTATAAATAGGTTTATTACAAAATTAAATTCAACAATTAATAATGATACTTATTATGCTTCATAAACATTAGTATCTTTTTTATATATTTGGTCAAATTAAGAATGGTTTGCCTTCTCAAAAAAATAGATTTTTATTCTTCTTGTTTGGGGATGGAGACATGATAAACTTAGAGTAGCCTTCACCGTGTCAAATTTGCTAAAATACCAACCAAATTTAGATTCTATAATTAAGTCATGTAGAATAGATATTGTAGGACACGTTTCATAGCACATTTTCGTATCTAAAGTCCATTTAAACACTCGTGCTACCAGTAAAGGTTGGAACAATTTTATGCTATTGTACTCTTTCTGTCCATAAAAGGTTGAAACTATGGAATTTGTGTCACTCAAATTAGCTTAACTTTGACTAAATTTACATTTTATAATAAATATATTGACGCTTATGTTTCAACTAGGTTTACTATAAAATAGTTTTCATAATTAATTTAATGATACTTATTTTGTACTGTATTTTTATATTATTCTAATCAACCTTCAAAATAGTAAACTCCTCAAAAAGTGAGAATTGTATTCTTTTTTGGATAAAGGGAGTAGTAACTAAAGTGTAGTATAATATTTTTAAATAAAATAAAACATGAAATTCTGAATAAAATGTAAATATACAACAAGCACTAGCGTTTCTATTTAACATGTGGATAACAAATTTGCAAGAACTAGTAAGATCAAATTTTGAAAGCCAAACACAGATTCATGCTGTCATAAAAATAGATTCAATGCTAGCTTAAGTTAAGTTTTAGGTTTTAAGAAAATACATACTCCCTCTGTCGCTGAATAAATACATTCCTAGAGTTGTCTTAAGTTAAACTTTTTAAACTTTGACCGACTTTCTAGAAACATCCATCAAGATTTATGACATCAAATTAGTATTATTAGATGAACCATATAATATATTTTCTTAATGTGCTCATTTTATGTCATAGATGTGGTTACTCTTTTCTATAAAGTAAGTCAAACTTAAGATAGTTTAACTTGCACGAATTCTAGGAATTAATTTATTCGGGGACAGAGGGAGTATTGCACTAAAAGAAATAAATCCAGGGAGTTCAAACCTGGGGTCCCTAATAAAGCTTCCATGTTAATTCTCGTAATTCTTGAAAAGGGCAAACTAAACCTAGAAATTCTCACAAAATCGGAAAAGCTTGGCCATAATAGCGAAAGACTCTAATCATCATTGATAATCATGGCCATAATTATAACAAATTCCAATCATGATTGATAATAATAATAATCACTGGATCTATTTTGTTCTCCAAATAAATATATACCCCTACAATTGAAAAACAAAGTACTCGTGGGTCTATATCTGACTTACCCACTGAAGGGTCGAGATGGCGGACTAGAGGGGGGTGAATAGTCCTTTCTAAAACTTAATTGTGTTGGCTAACCCAAACAAGTGCGAAATTAAATCTATCGATCTAGCCAAGACTACACCACTCTATCTATAACTCTAGCACCTTACAAAAGATCCTAATCAAGCAAATAAGGTGCCTTCCTAGCAAGGGCCTACCTAAACAATTCTAGCTAGCAAGGTCACACAAACCTATGTAGCTAGTACTTCATGCACTGGGGAGCTCCTACACAATTCTAGTAAGCAAAAGTACAAAGCTTCTAGGCTCACTAGCAATGCTCAATAATAAGGCAACCAATGCCAAATTAGAGAGCGCAAATTACTTAGCTATACAAACTAAGCAATGTGACTAACAAGGTTACACAAACCAAATTAGCCACGCAAAGGAAATACTTCTAGCTACACAAGCAAGAAGATATCTAGCTAGCTACACAAGCACAGCTAGATACAAAGAGCAACAACACAAACAAGGTATACATGAAGGTAAATACAAGCTTATGTTGCACGAAGGCAAACCACCGAGAAGAGTAGACAATGTTGACACGGTGATTTTCTCTTGAGGTTCACTTAGTTGCCACCAAGCTACGTCCCCGTTATGTCAACCAATACTTCGTGGTTCGGCGGCTAATCGGTATCCAGAACCGAGCTCTCCTAAAGAGCGCCGCAAGAACCCACCATCAAGTGTGGTAGCTCAATGACACGCTCTACTAGAGTTGCTCTTCGTGATCCCCGCGGGGTGAGCACAATCCTCCTCACAAAGCTTCTCTGGAGCCTCGCACAATCTTCTTGCGAGCTTCGATGGAGCCTCAAGCCACCAAGCCATCTAGGAGGTGGCAACCTCTAAGAGTAACAAGCACCACCGGGTTGGAACACGATCACCTAGTGCCACTCGATGCAATCTCACAATGCAATCGCACTAGAATCGCTCTCTCACTCGATCCGATGAACACTATCAAGCATGAGTGAGTTAGAGGGCTTCTAAGCGCCACAACATAAGTCACTAAGGCTAAAGTGTGCTCAGCTGCCAGCCATGGTCGGCCAAAGGGCCATTTATAAGCCCTTCCACAAAATAGAGCCGTTGCAATCAACAGGCGCAGCCAACGTCCGATGCCCCTCAACAACTCGCAACGGATCAACGCCACGTGTCCTCGATTGAACGAGAACCATTGATCTCCAACGGTCACTAAAATGATATAGCGCTTTAGCACCACTCGACAGACGTGTTTGACGCTTGAACTCCTAGCGTCTGACGCTACGTCGGACGCAGTCCAAAGAGCTTGTTTCCTCGCTCGGTTGTCGGACGCGTCAGATGCTCCATCACCAGACACTGACGTCAGCGTCCGACGAGTACTCAGTGTCACGCTGCCTCACAAACAGCTGAAGTCACATGGAGCAGACATTGACGTCTAGCGTCCATCGCCACTTCACTAGTGCGTCTGATGCATGCTCGCTTCTACATTGCCTCTGTACAGCCTCAACAGACGCTGACATCATGCGTCCCTCACCCGGGCAACTAACGCACCAGTGCACGCCTGCCTACGTCGCGTGAGTTAGGGTTTAGCACTAGACGCTAGGGCCACGTCCGATGCCTGCAAACCCAGCATCTGTTGCCCGGTTTTTAGCAGAGAACTCTCCCGTGACTTCACCACTTCTTCCAACCTTCGGTGTAAAGGAAATTAGTCATTTCAATTCCTTGAAAACGCCTTAATCCCGTCGAGCAAGCTCGGCGGGACGGAGAGAGGACCCGAAACCCCTCTCAACCGCTCAAACTCTACTGCCTTCGCAAATGTGCCAACACCAACAAGTGTTCACCACCTTGTGCACATGTGTTAGCATTTTTACAATCATTTTCTCAAAGGAGTTAGCCACTCAACTTGCCACGCCACTCGATTCTAGCAACGATGCAAAGTTAGATCACTCAAGTGGCACTAGATGACCGATATGCAAACAAGTTTGCCCCTCTTAATTGTACGGCCATCTATCCTAAACCCGGTCATGCACTTCTCTACACAACCTTTGACCGGTGAAATAAAATGCCCTAAGATTATACCTTTGCCTTGTACATTCCATTCCAATTGCTCCGACGTTGATGCAACACATGCACCAACCAATCACCAAATGATATAATCCACTTCATATCATCACATAATCGTATTATTTCATCGATCTTGACCTCACTTGCTCTTCACCGTTGCCTCAGTCCATCGGCACCAAGTCTTGTCCAAGCTTCACCGTCACACGTGGTCCCTTGCTTCAAAGCATCCGACTTGCCCTTCACGCTTGCAACCGGTCCATCGAGCCAAGCCATGTCTCGATCTTCTCCACCTTAATCACATGACTCAATGTCATATCTCATATGCAATAAGCTTCTTCATGACTCAATCACTTGTAGACTAATTCCTTGTGTATCTCACATTAGACACAATTAGTCCACATAAGGTTGTCACTCAATTACCAAAACTAAAAAAAGACCTTTCACCTTGCCACACCCCTCGCATCGGGCTACAGTCGTGCACCTTAGGAGGTGTAGTTGGAGTTTCCCCGTTGCCGACCATCTCGCCGCTGTGGGTGACGCGTATCGGGGTAAGGCACAAATTGGTTCGATTGCTTGTACCCCTGAACTCACCTTGACCTCCTCCATCTGATGCTCGCGTCTGTTGGCCAGGGCACTCACGGTGACGTGTCCACGTCCACCTCAGAGCATCGCCGCGTGGATTGGTCACGCGTGGCCAGGCCACCTTGGCACCTCTCCGCCTCAACCGCCACCACAACGCGGATAGTGGTGAGCCCCTGTTGCTTCCCCGCCGCCTCTACCTCTCCATCAGCGTGTAGGTTCGCTGGAACGGACGCACCACTGTGGTGGTTGGTTCACCGCCGCAGGCAGCAAGATGGGGATTTTTTGATTAGCTTCCAAACACCGCCTAAGTGTCCGTCTTGGCTTCGCGGTACTCGTCGGCCCGCTTGGTGCGCTGTTTCAGGCCCCGGGTGGCCGGTGTGGCCGCGCAGCGCTGGTCGGAGCTGCACTGTCGTGCGCAGGGCGCCAGGGACCCTCTCGTTGCGAAGATAGCTTTTTCTGAGGTGTTTTGTGTGAAGGTCATCTCTAGCGAAATAGTGCACGTTGCGTCGCGTAAAAACCTGCTTGACTGGGGGTTCTTTTGCAAAATAATGCATGCGCGCACGGGCTCCCCGCTTTGGGCCACTGCTGGGCTGGCCGGCTGCGCGCACAGTTGCTTCCGCATGGGCCACTGTGGCTGCTGGGCCGATTGGTTGCCGTCGGCCTTTTCTTTTTTTCGAAAGTGTTTTCTAATTTGATTTCTCCAGCAACTTGTGAACTTAATAGGAAATTTTGTAGAAATCCAAAAATTGTGAAACAAATTATGTTAAAACTCCTAAAATCATGATCTAACCGCTAGCATATTTTTGTTCACATGTAATTATAGTATTTGTGGGAGTTCTATAATTAAACTAAGATGCTTAATGTTAGTAAGATAATGAGTTGTAGAAATTTTTGTGGCAATACGGTCACAATGTTAGCCTTGAAAATTTTGCAGTAGCTTTATAATATGATTATCTACTCTCTATAATTTTTGTGGCTCCAAAATAAGTAGTTGCTAGGATAGTTATTGAACCCTAGTGTAAATATCTATTAAATCGATAAAGTGAATGAAGAAACACTTGGGTTCGTGTAACTAAAATACTTGTGGGGAAAATAATGTCTTATTCGACAACATGGGTGAGTAGCCTAGTACGTTAAAGTTAGCTCGTTAGCTTGCGAAGCGTATCGTGTTCTCCTAGTTGCAATTATCGTTGTCTATTTATGTCTTTGCGTTGCATCTGCGAATCTCATAATAGGAACAATGATGGATCGTGGAGTCGACCGGAGTAGCGGAAAAGATGGTGTCTAGATGATCGTGTCGCCACGATGAGATGCTAACTTTTAGTTGCTTGGTACCTAGGCAAGCTTCGGTGCATAACCCCTATTATTTTGCACTTATTTTTATGCTTGTGCATTAAGTTTAAGAGTTGAATGAAACCCACCTGCATATATATATATATATATATATATATATATATATATATATATATATATATATATATATATATATATATATATCCCATGAGTCTCACAAGAATATCAAGATCGTGTAGATTGCTATGCTACATGACTCCGGTAGAAGTCGAGTGATTGCCTGTCACTCGTGAGAGATAGGAAATATATTATTGTTACTACTATCATATTACTATCACATGGAATATATATAAATTATAATTGGAGACCGGGCGGGACTGAATTTGGATTGAATTTGGACCTGGTTGGCAACTGAGCGAGGCTCAGGTTGCATTTGTCCCGCCTGTGTCGATTGAGGACCGTCTGTTGCATGGACCCTGGTCAAGTCACAGACTTATTATCCCGAGCACATACTTGCTTATAGGAGCGGGAAGGCTCGTTACTCTCTTGTCGTGGGTTTCGGCTCTTTCCGGACTGACTATTAGGGGTGGGAAATAGGTGGAGGTGTAAGCACCACACTAAGGCCAGCCCTATAGTGTTGGGAGCTTGGAGTTCTAGTTTGGACGGAGACTTAGACCCCTCGACAGGAGTGGAATGGGTTGGTCTTGTTTATACCTAGGGTAAAGCGAGGCGTGTGTTTTTTGGGGTACTCAGCTAGACTACATCGATTCGCGAATCACCGTTTCTGCGTGACGGTACGCTTGGCTACGCTCTTACACCGTAGTAAGAACTGAAAGATGAAAGATGGAAAAATAGTTCTGATTATTCAACCCATGTTTGAAAGTAGAACAAGTGCTTACTTAGAATGGTTGGTTAATGAACTACTAATGACTGCTAATAAAAATTGAATATAGGGATGTACCTTTAGTAATGCTTCTTGCAATTGCAATAACCCATAAGCCAGATAGCCTTGTATATCCTTGGAGTCTTTTTCTTTCCTCCTAACGGGTAAGTCTTGCGGAGTGCAATTGAGTACTCAGGGTTTGTTCTACCCTGTTGCAGGTGATAGGTGCTTAGGAAGCTGACACTTGTATATGGAAACCTCCTGGTGGGCTCAATGAGAATTTCCTTGACGATGCGGATATAGAATTTATTTAAAACTTTTATCAAAAGTTTTATAAAGGAAAGACCTATAACATGTTATCAGTTCATGCATATAAATGTTATTCATGATAATGTTTAACTTGTCATTAAATGATTTCCATTCCGCTGAAACTCTGATAACATTTTATATTCCGCAGTTATAACCAAATAATGAATTACCCTGATGTTGTCCTAAAAGTGATATAAGAAATGGCAAAGATGTTGTAAGCTTTATTTCTCATTTACGATCCTGAGGTAAAATGTGGATTTTCGAGTTCTCCCTCGGGTGTGCTCAACGGAATCGCAGAGTTTAGTGCTCTCTCTTGGGTACTTAGTGTCTAATGGAAGACAAGTACTCTTGGGAGGGCATTAGATTAGGCGGTTCTGCCACAATATCCATGACATATATTTATTACATAATTGTCACATTAGATAAATTTATATATTTTTCCTCAAACTTTAGACATATCTAATTTTTAATAAGCAATAATGCTACACATATAACTTTTGTAAGAAAATGCAGATAATTTTGGAAAGTGGAGAGGTTAGTGAATACAATAGTGGTCATACCTTCATGGTTTTGAGATTTATTTGGAGTAAACAATGATTATTTGGTTTGATATTAATCGTCATTTTCAGAGGCACTAGAAAATGTCCACTAAATTAACGGATTTGTATCCTAGAATCTTTTTATAGTAGTGTGATAGTGTCTAGATGTGGAATTCAGCAGCAATAATAAGGTGCCGGTGCTCGATTGGCATTGACGATGAAAGCTTAACCAAACCTTGTACTGAACTGCTGTGAAGGAGCACTATAGTCCACGTAACGTGCTGTACCGCATTCAACTAGAGGGTGCACGGAAGCAAGGTTAGTACGTAGTTCCCGGCGACATGATGATGGAGCGCCAGCATATAAAGCTGTCCTGCTATGTAGCACGTACATACCTACATATGCATTGATATATGCCCATTAACACATTCTCCCTCTGCACCTATTTATTTATCGTTTTCGGTTTTCGTATCATAAGTTTGACTCGATTTATAGAAAACACGTGCAACATTTGTATTTCTAAATAAATTTATTAAAAAATTAGATTTAAAGATCTTTCCAATGATACCAATTATGTATCATAAATATTAATATTTTAAATATATATTTTGTCAAAGTTGTTTCTCAAGAAGCGAAATCGACAGATATTTTAGGGAAGTAGGTACACACAAAAATCGGGTGCTTGCAATTTGCAAATGCATGCATGCATATGCAGCCGCATAAAGGGCATAACTAGCGTCTCCGAGAGTTTTCAAGAGTTTCTTTTCAAAATCATAGAGTTTTTCAAACCAAAAAAGTATTTGAAGGAATAAATAAGATCATCTTCAACCGTTTCTAATAATTCACTCTTAAAATATAGAAGACAATTTTACATTAGGAATCATATACTATATTTAATTTATTCTAACCACTTTTACATAATCTTTTTCTCTTGTACATTTACATCAGTAATTTTTTCTACTCTTTATTTTTTTCCTGCCCTTTCACCTTTAGATTGGCCGAACGATACGGACGTTTGATTACCGTAGGACAAGATAAGCACGATCTGAAGTCAACGCATCTTTACGCGCAAAAGAGGTTTTTTTTTCAAGTGCAAGAAGATTAGGAGGTGAGTTTGGAAGTCGTTAGAGATAAAATTTTTTCATTCTTCCCCAAAATTATGGATTGGGAAAGATTATTGGGCACTGTGGGATATGCTAGGAGGCAATTCGCGCCCAACATTCGAGGCCAGTGGCCCGAGCAGCGCTGTGCAGCCCGTTCGTGCGTATGCGCGCGGTTGAGCCAGACACACCACTACTGCACCGGCGTGCTACAGGACACGCACGGTTGGTCCCGCTCCCGGCCCCGGCCGGCCCGCCGGTGTACGCAGGTGGCGGAACCAGGGGGGTCAAGCACAGTAAATTGTATTGAATACCTATATAAATATTTAAATTTATAGCACAAAAAAATCAATTTTTACTTTTTTTTATTAAAATATTATGATTTTTTTGTTATAAATAGTGTAAAAGTTTTTTTTAAAAATTGAAACATATAATTATATATATTTATCATACTAAAAATGTTATCATATTTGTCCGGCTCCTTTTAATCAAAATCATGGGTTCCGTCTCTGCGTGTACGTGCATGCATGCACGTGGTGACAAAACCATGATGTGATCCCCTGGTTGCAAGCGATGCACGTAGCTAGCTAGGGGCGGGGCCTCCTCCTGCAGCCCAGAGCTGCATTATTGAAGCCGGCCATGGGGGACCTCGACGTCGAGGACGGACGGACGCATGCATGTTGCATGTCGTCCTGATCTCCAGTGGCCGCGTTCACCTCCCCTTCCAACCCAAAATATTTCCTCTTACACATATCACATCAAATTTTTCAACGCATGCATGGAGCATTAAACGTAGGTAAAAAAGATAACTAATTGCATAGTTTGTCTGTAAAGTTCGAAACGAATCTTTTGAGTCTAATTAATCCATAGTTGGACAAATTTTACCAAATAACAACGAAAAGTGCTACAGTAACTTTTCAGCTACTTTTCGCGAAGTGAACACACCCAGTATTAGACTGGTTGCACCCGAGACACAAAAAGCATCCGGTATGTTCCAGCTCAGCGAATACAGAGAAAAGTAACTTGCAGCGGGTACTCTATCTGATCCTGTAAACACACTGTCTCCTCTATATTTGGTGCAGAACAGGACGTATAGCGGACGACGCGACACCACGCGAGCGAGAGCATGCAGCGCGCGGAGGGAAAATAGGAGAGAGAAGGGGTGACATGCAGTGGGTCCCACGAGTTTAAGTGACTAAAAAATATTATAACTCACAAACCAAAGTGACAATAAATTCTTTAAAACTAGATCTCTCATGGATATATTTAGATAAAGTGACAAGTGAGCCCCACAGTGAATAGAGGATGATATAGAGGATGGATGGGTGCGGGAGAAATGATTATAGAGGAGAGAATCTTGATGACCAGGATGTATAGAGGATCATGAATGCGGATAGTCTTAGTACGTAGGGGTATGTGGGCCGGTATGCTCATCATCAAGTACGGTTTGTTTAACCTTAAAACGTACTTGATAAACCCAGTTTAGCTAGGGCGTGCATCGCGGTCGTCACGGGTGCAATGCACGCACGTACGCACAGGCCGGCCTGATGCCCTGGTGCCTGTGCTGCTGTGCAGTGGTCACCAATTTGTCTCATGCATGCTTGATCGATGCCTGTGGTCACCGGCGGCCGACCGGCCGGCCGGGGCGATGGACGGACGCGTCGTCGAGAGGACATGCATCCAGTGGTGCCGTGCGCGTGCGTGTGAGTCGTCACGGCCGCGACTCGTGGGAGCAGCAAGCCAGCAATGCGTGCGTGTGGTCGTTTTTGTACGTTAATGTCGACGTCGTTGCCGGGCCACGCGTGTGCGGTGTGTGCCCCGTGAATCGTGAGGGTCATCTGTTGGTTTGTGCGTTTCCCAGCAGCTGCATATACTGTACATATAGCTGCAGCCTGCAGGAAACGGGCAAATACAACGGCAGTATCCATCCATCAATCTCGAGTCGATCGGCCGGGATTTCCAGTAGAAACGCAGCACCCCTTGTCGTTACCGACGTGCGTACAGATACGCACCGCTGGATTTTTATTGCCCTGTGGTCACGGGCCGTGTCAAGGCAGCTGCGGGTGCGTCTCTCTCTACTCCCTCCGTTCCAAGTTCTAAATTTTCTTAAATACATACATCATACATGTAGTTTTCATATCTAGTAGACATAATAATATATAAAAGTGGCGGAGCTTAAGCTAAACTTAGGAGGAGGTAACTAAATTTAAAGCACTAATAAAGGGGGCTACATCGAATAGAGAACTTCATCATCACTTAAGTGGTGGAATTAAGTGTTTCTTTAATAAACTTTCTAGGTTAAGGACATAAACCCCACCCTTAATGTATAGTAAAAGTTACTCCTCTCTTCGTTTATCCAAGCAGTTCAATTTCTTGTCGCCATTTCAAATATTGTTGTTATCTTGTTTTTGGAAATATTTCTTGTGGGACATGTATATTGGTATTGCAAAATATATAAACAAAAAGGAATTCACACGTGAATAATATATGAAAATTCTGGTTATTTGTTGTGAGATGCCATGTACTGCTACAAAAACTTTCATTTGGCTCGATCACAGACTAAGAGAGAGAATTGAAATGACAATGGTTGCCCGAGTCAGACTAGCAATGAACCTAAGGATGTGTTTGGTTCTATGGATATCCATGGATGGCACCTGGATATCCCTGGACGAGAGTTGTTTGGTTGGACGGATATGATGGCCATGGATATCCACTTTGGGGAATATCCCCTCAAGATGCTGGATAGAGCAGCCCCTGAAAATCTTGCCGATAAGCTTGTCCATGGCGGGTCACGGGCGCACGGGAAGATAGGTGGGAGCGTGCACGGAGAATGTCCTCACCTCCCGATCGTCACCGCTCTTCTTCATGATGGCTCCAATCTCTCCCTATTCCTCGTCTCGAGCCACGGTGACGCCTCTTGCCTTGCCCTGCCGCTGCCGATCATCTCTTCCCCGCTGGTGCCCGCTCGGCAGAGCACGTAGGTGAGGGACGCGAGCAGGAGCTGCGTGAGAGAGAGAGAGAGGAAGCAGGGGCCGTATCTGTGAGGTGGAAGATGGAGGCAGCCATGGAAGGAGCGAGGACCTACACTGGAGCTTCCAGAGGAGGCGCGAGGGAGAGGATAAGGCCGTCCGTGCCTCGGGTCTCCGTGTGTGGTTTTGTGTGTGTGCGTGTTGGGTTCCTGTAGCGTTCGTGAGATTTGTGGGGTGCGTCTGTTTTTCTTTTTCTCTTTTTTTGTTTTCTTTTGGAAATTCTTTTCTTTCTTTTTTTGAAACTTTCGGTACTTATATTACTTGTAATTCAGTAACCACTTATATATGTTGAAGCTGTTGTGCACGTTTCAAGGGGTAACATCACTAGTTTGGGTAGGTAGTGATTGCAGCTGTCTTCTCCATGCTCATCCATCCAACCAAACAGAAAATAGCTCGTCCTATCCAACAGATATCCATCCAACCAAACAGAAAATTGGCTCATCCTATCTATCCAACCAAACAGACAGCATGGATATCCATATCCACAAATCCATGGATGGATATATCCCATCCACCCTTGTTCTCAAACCAAACACACCCTAATTGAATGCACTCGCTACACTGACCACAACATATCACTACTATAGAAACGAGTTTAAAATGTTCTTATTTTCTTTTTCTAGAGGCGATTCCATCAAGAACCATCTCTAGAAAATAGTTTTATATACGATCCTCTAGCCAAAATCAATTTTTAGAGGCGGTTGGTATTTCTAGGCTCCCTTAGAAATGCATTTTATTTTCAGAGGCACCAACCACCTCTAGAAATGCTATATCTAGAGGCGTCGTCTCTAGAAATTAGAGGCGTTTCTAGAGGCAATTGGAATCATCAATCCGCCTCTAGAAATCAATTTCTATGTGACGTTGTTAATATGACCCGGTTCTAATATTAGGTGCTACACACAAAAATCATAACTTTTCTAGAAGGTTAGTTGAAGACAAACTTTATATAGAAACTTTAGAGCTTGAGAGCTTAAAACTTTCTAGTTGACAACTTTTTCATCTAAAATTGTTTAAGTGCAATAAAATTATGTTTTCAATTTTTAGATCTTGAAATTCAAAACTTTCAAATGACCTCGGATGAACATATGCACAAAATCAAAGGTATATATAGTGCTCAATAAGATCTAAAACTTTGTGATTCAAAATGTATTCATATAAACTGATTTTAGAGGCCTTGCTAACGTCAATAAAATAGATATCATTCAACTAGGTGTACTGGCAGGAGTGGTTTGTGCGAGGTCATGTGCTGAAATCCTGGGAAGCTGCCTAGCTGGCCGATCGTGGTCCTTCCTTAGCAAGACTTCTCCTTAGAGTTTTTTTTTGTACGCCCGTGCGTTGTACGGGACCATGATTTTTTTTGTCCACATCTGTTGCGGCTAAGACCCTGTTTAGTTTCTAAAAAATTTTGCAAAATTTTTCAGATTCCCCGTCACATAGAATCTTTGGACACAAGCATGAAGCATTAAATATAGATAAAAAATAAAACTAATTACACAGTTTAGACGAAATGGACGAGATAAATCTTTTAAGCCTAATTAGACCATGATTGGACACCAATTACCAAATAACAACGAAATTTGCTACAGTATCATTTTACAAAAAAATTTTGCAACTAAACAGACCCTAAGAGGTATTTTTCATGAGCACCCATTAACCTATATTGTTGTAGAGCCAGAGCTACCGTACCATAAATATTAATATTTTTAATATATTTTTTTATCAAAGTTATTTCTCGAGAAACGTAAACGACAGGGACGAGGGATTACACGGTGAGTTTGAGCCCATTTGCAGCTAGCCATGGGATAGTAGTTGGCGACATATCGGCTTCACACGGCACAAGCACCTCTCATGTCTGCTTCCATGTCTTGGAGGATGTAGTCGACGCGGACTTTGTAGACGTGGGGGAGGCTACCAGATGATCCCAACGCATACTCTGTAGACATGGGCGGACAGGAGATTGAATTTGCAAGCGACAATAACTCTTTCCCTTTTGAGCCAGTACGTGATAGCTTTGTTTTTGAATTAACGGCTTGTTTAGTTTGCCTCAAAGTTCCAAGTTTTTTCACTCTCTCTCCATCACATCAATTTTTAACCGCTTGCATGGAGTATTAAATGTAGGTAAAAAAAATAACTAATTACACAGTTTAGTTGGAAATCACGAGATGAATCTTTTGAGCCTAGTTGGTCCATGATTGGACAATATTTGCCAAATAAGACGAAAGTGGTACTATTCATCGGGTTGAAATTTTCTTCCATCTAAACAAGGGCTAACTAACACTTAGCCCATACATGATTGCTTTGTTTTGGGCCTGTACGTGATTGCTTTCGGCGAGTTGGCTGCGTCCGTTTAAATAATTGGCGAGGTGGCTGCATGTTGCGGACTCTATTCCAATGCGGACACTTAGCGAGGCACGACAGTAACACGTACAGCGCGGTGTGTCCGACACGGTGTCGAAATCGGCCGATAGGTAGCGGGAGGCACACGACAATAACACGTACAGCGCGGTGTGTCCGACACGGTGTCGAAATCGGCCGATAGGTAGCGGGAGTGAAGCGAATGATTACATATGACGATGACATTAGTTATTTTTTAGTGTAGAGATATCTACAGCAGTTTTCTATACCCCTAAGGGTGTGTTCACTTCGCGAAAAGTAGGTAAAAAGTTATTGTAGCATCTTTCGTTGTTATTTGGTAAAATTTGTCTAATCATAGACTAACTAGGCTCAAAAGATTTGTCCCGACATTTACAGACAAACTATGCAATTAGTTATTTTTTTACCTACATTTAATGCTCCATGCATGCGTCGAAAGATTTGATGTGATGGGTATAAGAGGAAATATTTTGGGTTGGGATGGGGAAGTGAACAAGGCCCAATATCCCATATCTCATCCCAGCATCCCGTATCCTATTACTATCCTATACGGCAAAAGAAGAAAAAAATATTTCCCAGCCGGCTCCCATCCTGAAGACAACGATGCGGCAAAGTTCGAATCATCCACGTCCAGGTCCTTTCGAATCATCCACATCCAGGTCCTTCTTTACAGTACGGACTAGGATCCCAATCATCATCATTATATAATAAACCAACCCAAAAAATATGATCACCGAGTAGTACTACTTACAAATAACGGCCGCTGGGACTTTACTCCGGCAGCTTACCAGGAAGCTTCCACAGCTCAAGTTGGTGAGGCCGCAACAACACGACATCTACGTAAGGCCTGGTTTAGATTCCAGAATTCACTCCTAAATTTCACTATATAATAAGAAGATTTCTCATCACATCAAAATATCGACACATATATGGAGTACTAAATATAGATGAAATCAAAAACTAATTGCACAGTTTTATTGTACTTTGCGAGACAAATATTTTAAGCCTAATTAATCAATGTTTGGACAATTATTAGTAAATAAAAACAAATTTGCTACAGTATTCAATAGTGATTCGGGCATCTAAACACGGCCTAAGTAAATAATTCACATGGCCTGTGGTCTGCAAGACTTGTTGTTTGATTACCATTCTTATTTCTTTTACGTCTCCATGATATCTCCAGGCTAATATGGTCAACCAAATGGAAAATAATGATTCTGATGCATCATTAGAAGAAAAAATTGACACTACCAATGCAGGTAAAAAAATTCTTTTATTATATTCCATTTGACGCATTGTGCACATTTTTTTATTTCACACACTGCAAGTTTATGCCTACTAGCAGCAGAAGCTAGAGCATGCAAGAGGGAAAGGGACAGGGCCCGATGGCATGCAATGACTAAGGAGAAAAGGATGAAAAAAATAAAAAAAACGTCGAGAAGCATATCAGATAAAAAAGGAGCAACGACTACACGATGAAACTACCAATTGTAATTAATCTTAAATTTTGCTGATTAATGCTACATGGATTACTATTATTCTTTCTTATCTTATATGTGGTGTCTTTAAACATAAGAGCAAGTCATAGCTCAGCAAGCAGTAGGGCAACATATGCAAAAATGACACATGAGAAAAGACAACAAAGACGCGAGCAACAAAGGCAGTATAATGAAGCTCCAATGCGTAAAGAGGCAATGAAAGTAAATGCAAAACGATCTAGAGAGGTGCAAAAGGCCACTCTCAACCAGGAGTCCATCGCAATGGAGAACCCAATGTATATTCCTGAGGTTCATGGAAACATGCCAAGCACTAGCGATTGGGGTATTTCGGAATCCAATGCAAGACAAACTTACACCCCACCAGCTGATGAGGATATGGAAGAAGACGAATGCGAAGATATACTGCCTGGCCATATGGCACATAGGCACAGTGTTCCATCTGGACAAAGACATGCATTGTTAAACCATCGCAACAGACTATTTGAGCGCTGCATTTGTGGGAAGATGAGAGTAGCTAATGATGAGGATGAATGCATGGATAAAGAACACAAAGATGATAACACACCCCTACCTCAGTCAGCAGAGACAAAAAATGGTAAAAAATGAGGCATTACTAACCAGTTTCATTCACTTAATACCACATTATTTCCATCTCAACCATGTCCATTATTTGATTTACAGAAAAAATTGGACCAAGCATTCCCCCTGCATCAACAACACCGGTACAACAAGTATTGGATGACACCGGTGAAAGTCCCTAGTTTGGTTTTGGCTAATTGATGAAACCTAGGACTAACCTTTGTATCTAAGTGGATGATTTAGATAAAGGTGGTCATTGCATATGAGACATGACATTGACTCATATGACCAAGATGGTGAAGACCAAGATGAGGCTTGGCTCGATGGACCGGTTGTGAAGGTGAAGGGCAAGTCGAGGCTTCGAAGCGAAGGACCATGCGATGGTGAAGCTTGAGCAAGACTTAGCGCTGACGGACCGATCCAACGGTGAAGAGCAAGTGAAGTCAAGGTCGATGGATCGAGACGGTCATGTGATGATATGAAGTGGATCATATCATTTGGAGAAACAAAATGAGCTCAAGGCAAAGGTATAACCATAGGGCCATTTTGTTTTACACTCAAGACACCATAGAGGGTGTGAGTGGTTTAGGATCGATAGCCGAACTATTAAGAGGGGAAGTCTTATCGGTTATTCGATGCACGGGTGCCACTAGGTGAATTCATGAAGTGCATTGCATGTAGGGCCTAGTGAGCTAATTGGAAAACCTTTGAAAATGTTTGAGAAAATGCTAACACACAAGCACATGGAGATGTACACTTGATGGTGTTGGCACATTTGCAAAGGTGGCGTTGGTCGCGCTGTGGTTTGCGGGTAGAGAGGGGTTTGGGTTCCTCTCTCCCTCCCGCCGAGCGTGTGAGCGCGGGATTCAGGCGATTTCGGGGAAATGAAATGCCTATTTTCCACTACGCCGAAAGTCGGAAAAGAAACGGAGGCGAACGGGGTCACTGAGGTGACCGGACGCTGCACTGGACGTGGTCACGGTGTGACCGGACGCGTCCGGTCAGTACAGCGCGGTATCGGGCGCGCGGGCTAGGGTTTGCAACCGGCGCGTCCGGTCACTCGCGGGACCGGCGCGTCCGGTCAAGTGCCCAGAAGGAACTGCGGTTCGCAAGGACGATCGGACGCGGGGCGCGTCCGGTCACACGCGATCGGACGCGTCCGGTCACACGCGATCGGACGCGTCCGGTCGTCGAGGGAGCTTACTGGACTCCGACCGGACGCTGGCACTGTCGCGTCCGGTCGTTGCGAGGAGCGCGTCCGGTCGTTGTTTCGCGGGCGCGGGTGCTGTGCGGATCGGCGCGTCCGGTCATTGCGAGGAGCGCGTCCGGTCGTTGCTTCGCGCGCGCGGTGCTGTGCGACCGGCGCGTCCGGTCGGTTGAGCAGCGCGTCCGGTCATAGCGTTTGACCGTTGGCGCGCAGTGACCGTTGGAGGATCTAACGGTCGCATTTGAAATTTGAGGGACACGTGGACGTCGCAGGGCGACTGGACGCGGTTGAGCGCGTCCGGTCAGTTTCGACCGGCGCGTCCGGTCGTCCCGAAAAAACGGTCAGTGGAGTGGCAACGGCTCTATTTGTTTGGGGTGCTTATAAATACTCGTTGGCCGGCCCTTGGGGAGGTCTCTTGGCATTTCTAACACTCTTGTGCATCCTTTGAGCTAGAGCTACTCCTCCCACTCATCTCTCTTGCTTGATTGCAAATCAAAAGTGAGATTGAGTGATCCCAAAGTGCATTGCATAGCTTGAGGGCATCTAGTGGCACTTGTGGGTGGTTTAGCCGGTGGATTTCTTGTTACTCTTGGAGAGTACCGCTCCTAGCCGGCTTGGAGATTGTTGGAGGCGTTGGCAAGAGAAGGTGATTGTTCTTGGCCACCTCCGGTTGTTTGTAAGAGGTTCTTGTGCTTTCCTCGGCGGGACGCCAAAAGCAACTCTATTACATTGCGCGTGTCATTGAGTTACCTCACTTGAGAGTGGTGTCTTGCGGTGCCTTGCGGGGCGTGCCTTGAGGGGCAAGTGACTTGAGGGTCACACCGAGGAACCATCTAAGTGTTGGTCGACACAACCGGTGACGTAGCTTGTCGGTGCACAAGTGAACACCGGGTGAACAAAAATATTGTGTCTCTTGTCTCCCAGTGATTGGTCTACATATTGTGTTGTTGTCAATATTAATTGATTGTATATCATCATGGTGATTGGCAACATCTTCACTCCACCGTCGGTATAAGATTCACAATCCTCTCTCTCGCATTTACTTTTACTAGATTATCTTGTGTAGCTCTAGTGGTAGCCTTTTCTAGTAATGGTTAGCTTGCTCACTAGTGTAAGTTAGTGACTTAGCACTTGTGTGAACTAGAGATCATAATCTACTAGACTTGTGGATAGGAGGCTTGCATCACAACCTTTGGCTAAGCAAAACTCGCTTTACGCCGTTTGTTATTCTAACAAGTTTGCTTAGTGGTGCTTGTAGAATTTTTTTTATAGGCTATTCACCCCCCTCTAGCCATCTAGGACCTTACAACCGGTAATATACATTTATTTTAGCACTCTGAAGGCTATTGAGTTCCCTTTATTTATGTGCTACACATAGTTGAACTAACTCATGCATTTTTTATGGTCATAGATGATGATGAGGGAGATATATTTGAAGATGACGAGGAAGAGGACGAGGGATACATGTTTGTTGGGCAAGGTATTTGTGATAAATATTAAAATCTTAAATAATATTACACATGTTATCTGAATCATTTTGGCTTAAAAAATCCTTTCAGATGAGGAAGATGACGATGATGTCCAAAATGATGACATCAAGGAAGACACAACTTTTATCCCTAAAGTACCTGACCCATATGAAAAGGTGTATAGTAACATGCCTATAGATACGCATATGCTAAAACCTATCGCAGATTGTCCTCACTGCGGTGCAAAGAAGTTTGAACATGAACCACGTGGGTTCGGTTGTCGTAGTGGAAAGGTCGAGCTTAATGCACTAGACATACCTGATGTGATGATAAGGCTTTGGTCAAGTGTCGACACAGATGCTAGGCACTTTCGTAACAACATCAGGTTTTTCAATGGCCATTTCTCTTTCACTTCTTTATATTGTCGCCTTGATAGCGCTACTACAAGCATGAGAAATAGTGGGATATACACCTTCCGTGCACACGGCCAGATCTATCATAACATAAGATCATTTGGGAAAGAAGATGGTAAGGAGCCAAGACATCTTGAACTTTACTTCTATGATGATGATCCCAACCTTGATCACCGATATCGAAGATGTCGTGAAGAGCAGCATCAAAAAGACAAAGAAGTTATTGAGAGGCTTGTGACCATCCTCCATGACAACCCATACTCACAGCAACTTAGGAGCATGGGCCAGGCTGAACACCTCGAGGACTATCGTATCACATTGAACCTTGACCAGAGGCTAGACCAAAGAACATACAATGTGCCGTTAGCTTCAGAGGTGGCTGCTGTTTGGATCGAGGGAAGCGAACTCCTTGGTCAGTTCCAAAATAGCGTTGTCCTACATGGGAAGGATAGAAACAAACACGGCATCTGCTCATATCACGGATGTTACGATGCTCTTTCATACCCTATATTCTTTCTAATGGGTGAGCTTGGGTGGCACATGGATATCCCAAAAAAAGGAATTAGTATAGAGGATGTTATCGCATACCGCGCCCTTCAGAAGGCCCATAGTGGTTCAGAAGAAGAAATAGGTTTGTTATTCTTCTTATTTAATTATTTATTTAATACTTTTTATATGTCTCAATGGTTATTCTACAAACAACGCTAATTTCATTCTTATTTTTTCTACACTCCCCTGGCAGATTATGTGTGTCTGTGCGTGACTACTACTGCTACAAATTTCAGATGCGACCAGGAATATTTAATCCCATACTTTATGGCAAGCGTCTTTTCCAGCAGTTTGTGGTTGACACGTACATCAAGATCGAGAGTTCTCGATTGGATTATATACGCAACCATCAAGATGATATTAGGGCCGACCTCTACCAAGGATTGGTTGACAGCCTGCATGCCGGTGAGGGTAGAGCAGAAGCTGTTGGAAAGTGAACAGTGATGCCTTCATCATTTATCGGAGGCCCATGTGACATGAGGCATCGATACATGGATGCCATGGCTCTGGTGCGGAGGATTGGTAAACCGGACATCTTTCTCACTATGACATGTAATCCAAAATGGGAAGAGATCAAGTGTGAACTCTACTCTGGCCAAACACCACAAGATCGTCCAGATCTCGTTGTTTGGGTCTTTAAAGCAAAACTGGAAGAGTTAAAGGATAGTGTCGGTGTTCGGTCCTGCGAGGATCCTAAGCCAATGAGTGAATCAAAGTTGCGTGTCCCTAATCTGGATGGTGATACAAGGAGAGTACACGGAGGTTTATCCTAGTTCGGGCAAAAGAAGGCCCTACGTCCAACGAGGAGGGAGGAGTATTGTATTTCCTTGCACCTAAGTGCTTGCGTAGGGGTTACAAGTTGTGAGAGAGAGGGAGCCGATCCCAGGTCTCAGAGAGAAAAAGTGAGAGTACAAAGGAGATTGTTTGAGATGTTCATCTTCTATGGTGGGATGGTGACTGGCTTTTTGTCGTCCGTCATTCGCCCCCCTCGTAGAGTCCCCTGCCCGCCCTTTTATAGGGTAAGAGGAGGCAGGGACGCCGAGGGTGCCTTAGAGGTGAAGTTTTGTCGAACGTTGTGGAGGCTGCTGTAGCGACGTGCCCCGAGAATGGCCGGCCATCCGTGGACACTATGGTGACGTAGAGGATGAGACGGTGAAAAGACTCTAGGTCCTGTGTTATGCAAGCCTTGCATTCTTGTTTTGACCAGTGGTTGGTCGAGGCCGGGTCGAGAACGGGTCGAGGTGGGTCGACGGTGAACGGATAAGGCCGAGTCCCCGGAATCTCGGGGTACGGTACTCGTCGTATTCTCCCTCGAGGGTGATCAGTGGCGGAATAGCGCATGGTATGGCGCGTACAATGATAGGTTTTCACCGTCCATCCCAGGATGGGCAGTAAAAAGTGAGATTTGACACCGGTACTACTTCCATGCCGGTTGTTGCTGTAGCCATGAGGGTAGGAAGTGGTTAGCAGTTTGCATTAAATGCTCTGACTTTTGTCTTAGAGTTGGTGAGTGAGGTGGGTCGACCGGCTCGACCCAGGGTCGTGCGAGTCGGAGATTTCTTGGTAGTCGAGGCGTCCTGTCGAGAGAGCCTCGTGCGAGTCAGAACATGGTCGAGGCGTCCCATCGAGCGAGCCTCGTGCGAGTCAGAACGTGGTCGAGGTGTTTCATTCGCTGTTTCAGCTCGTCCTATTTTTGTGGGCAGAGCTTTTAGCGTGGTTTTATTTTTCTTAATTGTTGATTGTGGGTACCCCTTGTTTTGGTACCCGACAGTAGCCCCCGAACCTTTGGGTGAGTGTGGGTCACTCTCGCAGAGGCTTAGCAAGTCATGAACTAGAGTCGTAGCGTCATAGCTTTTTTCGGTGGTGCGCGTGAGCGCACCCGCCGGGTGTAGCCCCCGAGGCCTAGTTGAAGTGTTTTGACTCCTTCGAGGTCTTTAGTATGTTATATCGAGGAATGCTCTTATATCGTGACATGTTTTGTCCTCTTTCTTTTGAGGTCTAGATTTTTGTGGTCGAGCCCCCGAGCCTCGTGCGCACGAGGTTGATCAGAGTCTTGGCCATCTTTTATCGTTCGACCCTCATGCTCCTTTTTTAGAAAAAAGGAGGAGGGATGGAGAACGTCGTACTACCCTCGTTGGGCGAGTTTCGACGGTCTCTGGTAAACTGTTAGCGGGGAATTCGAGTGGGAGCCCGTGCTCCATTCGGTAGGAGTCAGCTAGCGGCCATGAAGGCGCTCTCAAAAATGCCAAAGAGTAGTCATGTGGATCTCGATTCCTTACAATAGGATCCGAGGGCTCGATGCCTCCCTCTGAGGGGATTCCTTCGTCGACCTCTCTTCTAGCCTCGAATACATCTGGGGGTCCCTCGAGAGTGTGGCTCGAGCCCTAGCCTTATACGGGCGCGTCCCTAGTTGTCCCTGACTCCATTACTCAAGGGCAGCTGTCGAACCCTGGTTGAGGGCTAGCTTTCGATCCCTCGAGGTTTATTTCAAGCTCGAAGCCTGTTACCCAATCGTCTAGGAATATCCGTCTGTGGATCCCCTTCCGGCCTGTTTGGGGCGCGTCTTTTTAGGAGGGGAAGCGAGATCGGCGCGGTAGTGGGCGGCATGGTGCGGCGGTTACGGAATGAACGGCGGACACGTGCCCTTATCTGCGGGTTTTGAGGGAGCGGTTAGGTAAGGTCATTGAATGTGGAAACTATTCCTACCTTTTTGCTCGCCCGTTGGCCTTCCATCGGGGTATAAGTGTGAGGCCTGGGGTTCCGTATACCCCCTACAGGCCATTTGCGTCACTGCCCTCTTGCTCTTTGTGCGCCCTTCAGCCGCCTTCCACCGCCGTCGTCAGTTCTTCCTCTGTCGCCGCCGCACATCGTTCCCAACCTCCATGGCGGGTAAGAGCCATATCCTTCCTGCGAATGCATGGGCTCGTTCCTCGGTGACAGAGAGGAAGCTAGAGGATTTGGTCCACGATGGTCTTCTGTGACCAAGGGCGAGTCAGACCCAGCCGGAATGGAGGGTGCCGCTGTCCGACCATCGGGAGCCGGCACCCCCAGAGGGATACGAGGTAAGCTTCGTGACTTTCCATGAGAGGGGGCTTGGGATGCCACCGAGCCGCTTCATGCGGGCGCTCCTCCACTACTACAAGATGGAGCTGCTTCATCTCGCCCCTAACTCCATCTCGCAGGCTGCCATTTTGGCGGTCGTCTGCGAGGGGTACCTAGGGATGGAGCCACACTGGAATCTATGACTCCACCTCTTCAAGGCAGAGCATTTCGCCAAGAAGGTGGGCGAGCGAGGAGTGCGGCGCGTGGTGCATGCAGGGAGCTGCACTCTCCAAGTCCAGGCGGGTCGAGGTGAGCAGTACATCCCGGCGCAACTCATCTCGTCGAACAACGGCTGTCATGACGGGTGGTTCTACCTGCGCAATGACGATGACCGGCTGCCGAGGTTCTCTGGCCGGGTCCTGATGTCGCACGAGGAGAATTGGACGTACAGCGTCATCGAGGAGGACAAGCCAAAACTGCAGCCGCTCCTCGACGCGTTGAGGAGGCTTCGGCAACGCGGGTTGACAGCAGGAATGGTGGCCGCCGTGTTCCACCACCGGAGGGTGCTGCCGCTGATGCAGCGCCGGCTCCGGATCGACAAGATGACGCCGGAGGCTTCGCTGGAGGGGAGTCTGAAAGTCCTATGTTTGGTGTTGGTAATTAGTGACAATGCCTAAGTACTAATCCTATGCCTAAGTTGTATGTAGCATATGAGGATTAGTACCTTCTAAGGTTGGTGGCAAGATGGACATGGTGATCATGATGGCCACACTTGGATTTGGACGCAACCCTACGTGATCAAGGCAAAGGTATATGCTTAAGGGTTGTGTTTTAGTAACCAAGACACCTAGTGGGTGTGGCTACATTATAGGATAGATAGTCGTACTATAAAGAGAGGAATGACGCGGCTATTGAACTCCTAAGTGCCTCAAGGTGTGCATTTCATAATCATATGCATTTGGATAGAACTAATATCACCTCGAAAAATGATTGTGAAAATGCTAACACACTCACACATGACGAGATCACTTGGTGGTGTTAGCACGTTTGCGAAGGCGGTGGAGTTTGAGCGGTAGAGAGAGTTTGGGGTCCTCTCTCCCTCCCGCCGAGCTTGCGAGGCGGGATTCAGGCGTTTTTGAGAAGTTGAAATGACTATTTTCCACTACATCGGAAGTCAGAAAACAAACGGAGGCGAACGGAGGTCATAGAGGTGACCGGACGCGATCTCTGTTTGACCGGACGTGTCCGGTCAGTGTTCAGCGTCTGCGCGTGTTTCTGTTTTTGATCGGATGCGGTGGCACGTCCGGTCACTGTCGATCGGACGCGTCCGATCGTTCAGGGAGCTTACTGGACTCCAACCGGACGCTGGCACTGTGGCGTCCGGTCAGTTCTGCAGCGCGTCCGGTCGCTGTTTCGTTGTGCGCTGCTCAGGCTTGACTAGCGCGTCCGATCTGTTACGGGACCAGCGCGTCAAGTCATTGTGTGGGGCGCATCCGATCGGTGCTTCACAGCTTAGCTGTTGTGCGATCGGCGCGTCCGGTCAGTTTGACCAGCGCGTCCGGTCAGCGCGACTTCGGCTGTTTCAAGTTTCTAACTGCTATATTCAAAGGGGTACGTCTATAAATACAAGTTGGCCAGCTCAAGGCTCGATCTCTTGAACATTTGACATACTTGTTAGATTTTTGAGCTAAGCAACTCCCCTCCCACTCATCTCTCTTGCTTCTTTGCATATTCGAAGTGAGATTGAGTGATCCAAGTGCATTTGCATTGTGAGATTGCATCTAGTTGGCACTTGGTGGTTGATTTGCTGCGGGATTCTTGTTTCTCTTGGTGGTTACCGTCACCTAGACGGCTTGGAGCAGCTTGGAGGCATTGGCAAGAGTTGGTGATTGTTCTTGGCCACCTCCGGTGATTGTGAGGGCTTTGTGCCTACCTCGGCGAAGCGCCAAAGGCAACGTTAGTAAATTGCTCGTGTCATTGCAACCTTTTGTCATTTGGTAGGTTCTTGTGGCGCCTTTTGAGAGGCTCGGTGTGAGACCGATTAGCCACCGAACCACGTGGTGAAGAGGGACACAACAGGGACTAGCGTGCCGGCAAGCACGTGAACCACGGGATAAATCTTTGTGTCATCACTTTCATATTGTGATTGATTGATCCCGGTGTTTGGTTGTCTTGGTATTCATTGTTGATCATATTGATTGGCTCAATACTTCGCCCCTCGGTGAAACTCTACTAACTCAACTCCGCATTACCTTCTTAGTTATCTTTGCTAGCTAGTTAGCTTTGCTAGAGTACCACCTTTGTGTAGCTTGCTAGTTGTAGTTGTAGTTACCTTCTCGGTTTGACTTGTGCGGTTGAGTGCAAATATACTAGAATTGTGAATTGGTTAGGTGGCTTGCAAACACCCCGTAGGCTAAGCAAAACTCGCATCTCGCTACTTGTTATTTTGATAAACTTGTTTAGCTTGTCTTCATAGAAAATTTTAAAAGGCTATTAACCCCCCTCTAGCCATCAAGACCTTTCAGAGTCGTATGTCGCACGAGTCCCTACCCCTCGATGAAGTCACCCGGCGTGCATGGTGGATGGTGGGGAGCTTCAAGCAGGAGGACATTGACAGGGTCCCGATGCGCCCCACTCAAGGCTTTGAGCCTCTGGTAAGTGTCATTTTTGACAGTCTTGGGTCCTTTTGCTTCCTGATTCCCTTGACTAAGTTGGTCGAGGCCTCTATGCAGGATCTGTCGGTGGTCAAGGAGTCACGGCCGTCGGTTTTAGAGGATCGGGCTGCTCGAGAGGCTAGACGCCTCTCGGTGGCCTAGAAGAAGGAAGAGAAGGATGCTGCTAAGAAGCGTCAAGTCAAGAAGGCCCTCGAGCATGAGGCGTTGAAAAAGCGCCACCGCCAGTAGAGCCTCGAGGATCTCCCAATTGAGGAATCCCCCTCCGAGACGGTCTCGGGGGAGGATGAAGACAGTGGCGACGACGACATCGGGTCGTGGTATGATATCGTGACTTTTCTAGCGCACCTCCCCGACGTGCGGCCCCTGCTGGAGCCCGTTGGGGGGTCGACCTCCCAGGCGTCGAGGGAAGTCTCGGCGCCCGTCGAGGGGGAAGGAGAGCCAGCAGAGGAAAGGGCCCGAGTGGGTCCTTCAGAGAGGGGATCTACCTCGCCTGGGGTCCCACAGGGGAGGTCGGTGGTGCCGCGCCCGCGAGCCCGATCGCCTCGGACTCTGCCGATGGGCGGAGCAACGGCGTCGGCGTCTGAGGCCAGGGCGCCGTCGACGGGCGTAAGGACTCGAGGTCACATAGCCTCATCGGCGCAGAGGTCCTCAGGCGCCCTATCAGCCCGGGCTCCGAGGAGCACCCGGCCAACAGGAGGCTCAACGGAGGGGCCCTCACAGATGCCGTCGGGTGGCTCGAGGAGGCCGGAGTCTAGGCCCTCGATTCCCATATCCGGGTAAGTACCTCACCTTGTCTTTCCGTCAACGGTGATCTTGCTCTTTATTCTGACGCGTCTGTTTGCTGCTCAGCCACAAGCGCAAGGCAGAGCTCATGGCTTCGACTCCCGTCAAGGTGCTTAGGTCGGGCGCCGCCTTGATGATGCGGACGCCGGCTGATGACGCCTTCTGGGTCACGAGGTACTAGGCTACGACGGAGCAGCTCAGGACGAGGGAGGCCACCGCCAAGGCGGGAGCAAGCGCCCAGGAGGTTGCTGGTCCTGGTGACGCTGTGCGAGAGCCAGAGCCAGTTGAGGCAGTCCCGGGCGGTGGCAGGCTCGAGGTGCCCGGCGCTGGTGGGTCAGAGCCTGGGTCGACCGCGACAACCCAGGCGACCGTCGAGGCCGCTGAGGCCGAAACATCCATCCACGACGTGGGGCGGGCGGATGTAGAAAAGTCAAGAGAGGTGGTGGAGGCCCTGCCAGAGGCGGGGCAAGAGGCAGCGCAGCCGGAGTCGCAACCGGCGCGGGAGGAGCCACAGCCGCAGCAGGACTAGCCAACAGAGCAGGCGGTCGAGGCGAAACGGGGGGTGGTCGTGCCATCGTCCAACGTACAGGCGGTGGCACCAACAGTCGAGACACCAGCCCCGCCCCGGGGGTCGACCCCGACCGTGATCGACCTTACCGTCAACGACCCTCCTTCTGACAAGGGGAAGCAAAAGGCAGACGTCGAGATGGTTGATGCCCTGGATTGGCCCGGTACTTCTGCGACGTTGGGGGCTGACCTGGCCGAGGCGTTGGCCAGGTGGCCCGACTACGTAGGGCTGGCGCTTGTACGGGCGAAGGAGGAGCTCCCGCGCTGGGGTCGATCGACCCTCGAGTTTAGGGACGCGTCTAAACCCAGCGCCGAGCCCTTCTTCGCCCTCGACGACAAGGACGAGATGCAACACTAGGAGTTCATCGAGGGACTCCGTAAGCACTCCCTGTAGTCTCTGCGTATGGTCACAGATACCTTGGTGCGGGGTATGTCGAAGGCTTTCAAGGTAAGCCGGGTTCATTAGTCTTTCCTTGCGTTTTATCCTTCCTTTCTCCTTGGTTCTGATCTTTAGGTTTTAACTGTGGTCAGGAGCTCAAGGAGCATTCTCACCGCAAGTCACTCTTTATTCGTCATGAGAGTGGCGTGTGGGCGGGCTTGCTCGTCAACGGGCTCTAGTCGAGGAAGCCAACAAGCGGCTATCCTAGAAGAGCACCAAGGTGGACGAGCTCCGCGTCGTCCATGCAGCGGTCAGGGAGGAGGCGGCATAGGCCTAAGAAGCTGAGGCCAAGGCGCATGAAGACGCGGTAAGGGCTCAGGAGGAGGTGGCTAAGGCTCGTGAGGACCTCACGCCGCTGCTGGCGTGTGTGAAGGAGCTCGAGGATGATGTTGCCTTAGTCGGCGGTCAGCGTCATGCCCTCAACATCCAGATCAGGATGGCGTCCGCTCACGTCGGAACCTTGGAGGACGAGGTTGCGACGCTAAAGGGGACGGTCCGAGAGAGGGACGAGGCTCTCTCGGGCACCGGTCAGGAGATTGAGACGTTGAGGGCAGCGGTCCGTTACAAGGATGAGGCTCTTTGAGTGTCGGAGAAGGCGCGCGAGGAGCTGTGTGATGAGGTCGTGGGTTGGCAGACCCACGATGAGGGTAAACCTTTTGTCATGTTTTGGCCTTGGCCTCGAGGTCCCGGGCTTATGCTAACTTGGTGTTTGTGTTTCGGAGCTAGAGAAGCAGCAGCATGCGGCCCAGGCGATGGCCACCACGTTCCAGAACCTCTTCGAGGCCGAGGCCGAGGCCGGGCAGACTCAGTTGCTCCAGGGTGCTATCACCTTGGTGTGTAATGGCCTAGGGGTCGAGCCCGATGCTGATACCAAGGAGGACGCGCCGGGGAACTCGTTTGTCCACCAGATGGCAGCGCTAGGCCGCCTCGTCCGCGAGAAGATACGAGGCAAGCTGCATCACGGCGTGAAGAGGGCCATGGCCGTCGTTTGGTCTGGGTTTGACTATGACATGGACCTCATCGCTGATGGCTTTATCACAGATCTAGACCAGACTAACGAGGAGAATGAAGTTGCCTGCCTAAACCTGATCGAGGCCGCTGAGGAGCCCGGGGGTCGCCTTGCAAAACTTTTCGAGGTCGAGGTGGTCCCGCCTGCTGACGATGAGGGCCTATGAGCCAAACCTAGGCATGAAGGCTCATGTAAATAAGTTAATACTCGTAACTTTTGTCGTGATGGCCACGGGGGCCTTGAAACATTTAGATGTAATTTTGTACTAAATGTCCATTTTCGTTTGAGTTTTTTCTTCCCTTTTTCGCTTGAATCGTATTCTTGCATGATTTTCTTAGCACGCAGTTGCGCCCCTTGGCATGAGAGAGCGAGTGGAGGTATCGTAGCCTCGGAGGCATAAGTGATCTCGCGGCTCGACCGCCCTCGATCTTTAGGGCGCATTTGCGGACTCGTGTACTGTGTAAGAACTTGATTCGAAGCGAACGGGGATGTTAGTCGTGAGCTTTTTCAAAATCGTGAACTATTACTAGGTCTACTTAGCATGTGGTTGCACCCCTTGGCATGGGGGGTGAGTGGAGGTACCATAGCTCGGAGGCGTAGGTGATCTCGTGGCTCGGCGGCCCTCGAGCCTTAGGGTGCGCTTGCGGCCTCATCGTCTTATGTAACAGTTCTCTTTTTTTTTGAAAATGTGAATTTTTTGGGGATACGTAGGGGGTTCCCCCCTTGCAGCCCCCGAGGGAGGGTCGACTCTGAGAAAATAGGGTCGATCCTCTCTAGTTGTTATGAAAAAAATGCTTTGAACACCGATGTATTCTTTATTCTATCATGGGATTGTGAAACAATTTACAGAACCTCGAGGCTTTAAGGAAAAAAGCGACGTAGTTGTTCAATGTTCCACGCGTTGGTGAAGATTTCGCCTTTCTCGTTCGATAGTTTGTAGGTGCCGGGCTTCAGTACTTCCACGACGATGTATGACCCTTCCCATGGCGGAGTAAGCTTGTGTCGTCCCTTGTTGTTTTGGCTTCGCCGTAGCACCAGGTCACCGACATTGAGGTCCCGTCTGCGGACGTGTTTGTCATGGTAGCGTCAGAGACTTTGCTGATACCTTGCCGAGTGTAATAGAGCCACATCACGAACTTCCTCGAGCTGGTCGAGGGCATCCTTTCTTGTGGTGTCATTGTTTTGCTCGTTGTAGGCTTTCAGCCTCGGGAATCCGTATTCTACATCGGTTGGGAGCATAGCCTCGGATCCGTAGACTAAGAAGAATAGAGTGAACCCTGTGGCTCGACTCGGCGTCGTTCTTAGGCTCCACAGGACCGATGGGAGCTCGGCGGCCCATTTTTTGTCGTGTTTGTTTAACTTGTCAAAAATTCTCGGCTTCAGGCCTTGTAGAACCATGCTGTTGGCACGTTCTACTTGGCCATTTGTTTTTGGATGAGCTACAGCTGACCAGAGCACACGGATGTGATGGTTGTCGCAGAAATCCAGAAACTTTTTGCCGGTAAATTGGGTGTCGTTGTCCGTGATGATGCAGTTAGGAACCCCAAAGCGGTGGACGATGTCAGTAAAAAATAGCACGGCTTGCTCAGACCTGATGCTAGTGATAGGACGAGCCTCGATCCACTTGGAAAATTTGTCAATGGCGATGAGCAAGTGGGTGAAGCCACCAGTTGTCCTTTTCAGGGGCCTGACCAAGTCGAGCCCCCAAACAGCAAACGGCCATGTGATGGGAATAGTTTGCAGGGCATGAGCCGGGAGGTGAGTTTGTCTTGTGTAGTACTAGCTTGATAGCGTCGGAGACTGCGGTTGGCCAATAGAAACCTTGTCAGAATGCATTTCCAACGAGGGTTCAAGGTGCCGCGTGATGACCGCAAGCCCCTGAGTGTAGATCTTTGAGCAGATTCCTGCCTTCCTCATTTGTGATACAGCGTTGGAGGATGCCCATAGGGCTGCAGCGATACAGCTCCTTGTTGTCGCCAAATATCACAAAGGATTTGGCCCAACGAGTGATCCGTCGAGCCTCGGTCTTATCCGAGGGGAGGTCCCCTTGAGTGAGGTGGTCGAGGTACGGAACACACCAGTCAGGCTCAAGGTTGGCTGGCGGGGTCGAACCTTCTGCCTGCATGGCCTCAGCCCCGGTCGAGGGGCTTCTGCCTCAGGTGGGGGATCGAGTGATGGTCCGTCGGCCCCTCCATCTGCCCTGATGTTGACAGATGGTTGATGGAGATCTCTCACAAAAACATCAGGTGGAACTGTGGTTCGACTAGAAGCGATTTTCGCGAGTTCATCGACGGCTTCATTATATCTGCGTGCAACGTGGTTGAGCTCAAGGCCGTGAAACTTGTCCTCAAGACATCGTACCTCCTCGCAGTAGGCTTCCATCTTGGGATAATGGCAGCTTGAGCTCTTCATGACCTGGTCGATCACGAGCTGAGAGTCACCACGAACGTCGAGGTGTCGGACCCCTAGTTCGACGGTGATGCGTAGACCCGTGACAAGTGCCTTGTACTCGGCGACGTTGTTGGAGGCAGGAAAATGAAGCCAGATTATATAGCGCATGTAGACTCCGAGGGGCAAGACGAAGAGCAAGCCCACGCCTGCTCCCATTTTCATCAGCAACCCATCGAAGTACATGCTCCAAAGCTTGGCCTAGAGCTGAACCGGAGGAAGTTGAGTGTCCGTCCACTCTGCCAGGAAATCTGCTAGCACCTGGGATTTGATGGCTTTGCGTGGCGCATAAGAGAGGGTCTCACCCATGAGCTCGATCGTCCACTTTGCTATTATACCCGAGGCCTCTCGATTCTGGGCTATCTCTCCCAAGGGGAAAGAAGACACCACGGTCACTAGGTGGCTCTCGAAGTAGTGACGAAGTTTGCGTCGCGTTAAGACAATGGCGTACAACAGCTTCTGGATCTGTGGGTAGCGAACCTTGGTTTCCAACAGCACCTCGCTGATAAAGTAGACTGACCTCTGAATGAGCAAGGCATGTCCTTCCTCTACCCTCTCGACAACCAAGACCACGCTGACCACTTGTGTCGTTGCGGCGACGTAAAGCAGGAGGGGTTCCCCTGTGGCCGGAGGGACGAGGATCGGTGAGTTGGACAATGTAGCTTTGAGCACTATAAGGGCTTCTTCTGCCTCGAGGGTCCATGAAAAGTGTTCTAATTTCTTTAGGAGATGATACAGTGGGAGTGCTTTTTTGCCGAGGCATGAAATGAAGCGACTAAGGGCCACGAGGCAGCCCGTGACCCTCTGTACGCCCTTTAGATCTCGGATAGGGCCCATTTTTGTTATTGCAGCGATTTTTTCTGGGTTGGCTTCGATGCCATGTTCGGAAACGATGAACCCTAGGAGCATGCCTCGAGGGACACCGAAGATGCACTTTTTGGGGTTGAGCTTAATGTTCTTTGCCCTAAGGCACTTGAACGCAACATCGAGGTCGCTTATCAAATTACTGACCCTCTTGGTTTTGACAATGATATCATCGACATAAGCCTCGACAGTTGGTCCAATGTATTCCCCGAAAACATGTTGCATGCATCGTTGATACGTAGCCGCTGCGTTCCGGAGACTGAAGGGCATAGTAACGTAGCAATACATGCCAAATGGGGTGATGAGTGAAGTCGCGAGCTGATCGGACTCCTTCATTTTGATCTGGTGGTAGCCAGAATACACATCTAGGAATGACAGAGTTTCACATCCCGCAGTAGAATCAACGATTTGATCAATGCGTGGCAAAGGAAAGGGAACTTTTGGACATGCTTTATTCAAACTAGTATAGTCTACACACATCCTCCATTTCCCAGTGTTTTTCTTAACTAATACAGGATTAGCTAGCCACTCGGGATGATGAACCTCCTTGATGAATCTGGCCTCCAATAGCTTGTGGACCTCCTCGCTGATGACCTTGCGCTTCTCCTCGTCGAAGCGGCGCAAGCGTTGCTTCACCGGTTTGGAGCCGGCTCGGATCTCCAAGGTGTGCTCGGTGACTTCCCTAGGTATGCCCGGCATATCCGAGGGACTCCACGCAAAGATGTCGATGTTTACGAGGAGAAAGTGGACAAGCTCTATTTCCTATTTGGGATCAAAGGTGGCGCTGATGCTCAACGCCTTTTCTTTCGGGTCGGTGGGATCAAGGGGTACGAGCTTGATGTCTTCTGTGGGCTCGAAGTTGTCGGCGTGGCGCTTGGGGTCGGGGACCTCATTGGCCAAACCGTCGAGGTTCGGCGCCAAGGTTGCTGACTCCAAGATGGCTTTCCCGTGCTCAACGCATTCCACGTCCCACTCGTAGGCGTGCTCATTGGAGGGCCCGACAGTGATGACACCGTTGGGGCTTAGCATTTTGAGCTTGAGGTAGGTGTAGTTGGGGACCGCCATGAACCGGGCGTAGCAGGGACGCCAAAGAATGGCGTGGTATGTCCCATGGAATCCAACCACCTTGAAAGTGAGAGTTTCCTTCCTGAAATTGGTGGGAGTGCCGAAACAGACAGGCAGGTCGACCCGCCCGACGGGCTCTGCTCGCTTTCCTAGCACGACTCCATGGAAGCCCCGACGCTGGGTCGAAGGTGCGTTCTTGTGATTCCTAGAAGGTTGAGGGTCTGGGCATAGATGATGTTAAGACTACTGCCGCCATCCATGAGCACCTTGGTGAGGCGTGTTTTGGCGATGATGGGATCGACGACAAGCGGGTAGACCCCGAGATCGGGGACGTAGTTTGGGTGGTCATCACGGTCGAAAGTGATGACCACCTCAGACTAGTCGAGGAAGAGGGGGGTTGCGAGTTGCACGGAGAAGACCTCTCGATATTCCCACTTGTGCTGCCGTGTTGAGAGGTGCATCGAGGGTCCTCCATATATCATGAAGCAGTCATGAATCTCGGGAAACCCCTCGTCCTTATTGTCTCCCTTAGGATCCTCTTTCTTATCGTCTTTCTTGATGCCTAGGCTTTCAAAGTATCTCTGAAGCATGTGGCAGTCCTCGAGGTTGTGGTTCGTGGGCCCTTTGTGATAGGGACACGGTTCTTTGAGCATTTTGTCAAAAATGCCCCTGCCAGGGGGTCCTCGAGGTTTCTTACGATCAGCAGCAGCAACAAGGTCATCGACCGGGGCCTCTTGTTTGCCCTTCTGGTTCTTCTTCTTCTTGTAGTTGTTCCTCTTCGAGCCCCGGTTGGAGCCCGCACGATCCTCTTCCTTGCGCTTTCCTTTGTCCTGGTCGCTACCCAAGATGGCACCAACTGCCTCCTCGCCGGTGGCGAAGGTGGTGATAATATCCATCAAACCGTTGGCAGTAATGGGAGTGCTGCGGCCCAACTCTCGGACCAACTCTTTGCAGGTGGTACCAGAGAGGAAGACCATGATGATGTCGGAGTCAGTGATGTTGGGGAGCTCGGTGCGTTGTTTGGAGAAACGCCGGATGTAGTTCCGGAGGGATTCGCCCGGCTTCTGTTTGTAGCTTCAGAGATCCCATGAGTTGCCAGTGCGCATGTAGGTCCCTTTGAAGTTCCCCTCGAACACTCTCACAAGGTCATTCCAGTCATGGATTTGTCGAGGTAGGAGGTCCTCGAGCCAGGCTCGAGCGGTGTCCGACAGGAACAGGGGGAGTTGTCAAATGATGACCCGGTCGTCGGTGGCCCCACCCAACTAACAAGCCAAGCGAAAGTCAGCGAGGCAAAGTTCTGGTTTGGTTTTGCCGTTATACTTGGTAAGAGTCATGGGTGGCGGAACCGAGCCAGGAGTAATGTTTCGCGAATGGCCTTGTTGAAGACCCGAGGGCCCGGTGGCTCAGGTAAAGGGCTTCGATCCTCCGAGCTGTCATAGCGCCCGCCCCTTGCTCGTGGTAGCCTCGAGCTGCACCATCACCACACTTGCGCCTTCGGCGCTTGGTGATGTTGTCACGGGTGTCTCGAGGTTCATGGTTGTCGACGATGCGTTCAAGGACAGAGGCCGCCTTGTTTCGTTGGGCGTGCTCGGGATGAACCGAGGCCTCTCTCTCTTGTCGGGAGGGCTCCGCAGGCCGCTACGAGGCAAGCCCGCGTCGCCTTAAGGCGGAACTCTCGGCCTGTTGCATGGAAGCGGTCTCGAGGAGTCCTCGGATTTCATCACGGGCTCGACGGGCCTCGGGGTTCGATGGCTCGAGCATGTTATGAAGGAGCATGGCAGCTGCAACAATATTCTGGCTGGCTCAACCAAAAACTGGGGCTCGACTGCCCGATCCTCGATGATGCGACGATTGACGTCGCGGGCTCTCTCTCGGGCACCTCCGCCGTGTGCGCGTGCCACGCGCTCATGCTCGAGGGTTTGTTGAAGTAGGCATAGATTTTCTCGTTCCTAGTCGAGCCTGTCCTGCAATTCGCGGATTTGCTCGAGTTGCATTCCTTGGTCCGCAAGGAATTGAGCCTCATCTCGTTCAGCAGGGGACTCGACCTAAGGCGACGTGTTCCTTCCTCCAACGGCTGCCTCATCCTCCGAATCCGATGTGATAGCTCCATCGATATTGAAACACTCAGGAGTCGGGTCGTAGGTGTCATCGGCAGAGTTGGAGTCTGGAGCGCCGAAATAGTAGTACAACGGGTGCATGTGAGGTCGTGCGTCTCTAGGGTCGTGATGTCAAAAGGCAGTCGCACAGAGCTCTATATCTGGGGTCTCCGTGGAGTCCATGTACTCGGAAGCTGGCGTGGATGCGACGAGATCGAGGGTGGAACGTAGATGGTGTCTGAGGAGTTCCTCATAAGCACTCATGCTGGTGCTTACAGAAGAAGCATACGCCCAGGCAACCGAGTCTAGTCCAAATGGAAATGCTGATGAAGGCATTGTTCCTGGTGCCGGAGTAGTTGAACTGGTTGGTGGGGGCGCCGCACCGGGCAGTAGAGCGACAGGACTCCCCGTCGGCATCTTACCCTCAACCAAGCTCATCCTACACAGATCCTTAGTGAGGGAATCTGTGTCAGCGTCTGGCTGAGAGGCGCCGGATCGAGGAATACCATCGCCCTCCGCGAGGCGATGACGGCGGTTGCGCTGGGCTCGCCGTCGCCTGGCGGGGCGTGCCTGACGAGAATGACGATACCGGCGCAGCGCTCCCCTAGGTTGGGAGAGCTCGTGGTCACCGTCAGTCGGGTGCCTGGGCGGGAGAAGGACCATGTCGTAGCCGTGGCCAAGAGACATGAACTCCAAGCTCCCAAACCAGATCACCATGGCCAATAGGAGTGGACGTTTGGGGTCAGCCATCCAGAAAAATGGCGAGAAAACGATGTTGGCACGCAGCGTCCCCTACCTGGCGCACCAACTGTCGGTGTTCGGTCCTGCGAGGATCCTAAGCCAATGAGTGAATCAATGCTGCGTGTCCCTAATCTGGATGGTGATGCAAGGAGAGTACACGAAGGTTTATGCTGGTTCAGGCAAAAGAAGGCCCTACGTCCAGCGGGGAGGGGGAGTATTGTATTTCCTTGCACCTAAGTGTTTGCGTAGGGATTGCAAGCTGTGAGAGAGAGGGAGCCGATCCTAGGTCTCAGAGAGAAAAAGTGAGAGTACAAAGGAGATTGCTTGAGATGTTCATCTTCTACGGTGGGATGGTGACTGGCTTTTTGTCGTCCGTCGTTCGCCCCCCCTCGTAGAGTCCCCTGCCTGCCCTTTTATAGGGTAAGAGGAGGCAGGGACGCTAGGAGTGCCTTAGATGTGAAGTTTTGTCAAATGCTGTGGAGGCTACTGTAATGACGTACCCCGAGAATGGCCGACCATCCCTAGACACCATGGTGACGTAGAGGATGAGACGGCGAAAAGACTCTGGGTCCTATGTCATGCAAGCCTTGCATTCTTGTTTTGACCGGCGGTTGGTCGAGGCCGGGTTGAGGTCGGGTTGAGGTGGGTCGACGGTGAACGGATAAGGCCGAGTCCCCAGAATCATGGGGTACGGTACTCATCGTATTCTCCCTCGAGGGTGATCAGTGGTAGAATAGTGCATGGTATGTGTCGGCATTCGGTCCCGTGGGGGTCCTAAGCCAACGAGTGAATCAAATGCTGCGTGTCCCTAATCTGGATGGTGATGCAACAAGGTCGAGGGTGGAGCGTAGATGGTGTCCGGGGAGTTCCTCGTAAGCACTCATGCTGGTGTTTACAGAAGAAGCATATGCCCGGGCAGCTGAGTCTAGTCCAAACGGGAATGCTGACGAAGGCGTCGTTCCTGGTGCCGGAGTAGTCGAACTAGCTAGTGGCGGCGCCGCACCGGGCGGTGGAGCGATGGGACTCCCAGTCGGCATCTTACCCTCAGCCAAGCTCATCCTACACAGATCCTTAGCGAGGAAGTCCGTGTCGGCGTCTGGCTTAGAGGCGCCAGATCGGGGAATACCATCACCCTCCGCAAGGTGATCTTATGGTTGCGCTGGGCTCGACGTCGCCTAGCGGCGCGTGCCTGGCAAGAGCGACGATACCGGTGCAGCGCCCCTAGGTTGGGAGAGCTCGTGGTCCCCGTCGGTCGGGTGCTTGGGAGGGAGGAGGACCATGTCGTAGCCGTGGCCAAGAGACATGAACTCCAAGCTCCCAAACCAGATCACCGTAGCTAATGGGAGCGGACGTTCGGGGTCAGCCATCCAGAAAAATGGTGGGAAAACGATGTTGCCATGCAACATGCCCCTACCTGGTGCACTAACTGTCGACGTTCGGTCCCGCGGGGGTCCTAAGCCAACGAGTGAATCAAATGCTATGTGTCCCTAATCTGGATGGTGATGCAAGGAGAGTACACGGAGGTTTATCCTGGTTCAGGCAAAAGAAGGCCCTACATCCTGCGGGGAGGGGGGAGTATTGTATTTCCTTGCACCTAAGTGCTTGCGTAGGGGTTATAAGCTGTGAGAGAAAGTTGAGAGTACAAAGGTGATTGCTTGAGATGTTGATCTTCTATGATGGGAGGATGACTGGTGTTTCATCGTCTGTTGCTCGTTGTTCGTTGTAGAGCCCATGCCTGCCCTTTTATAGGGTAAGAGGAGGCAGGGACGCCGGGGGTGCCTTTGAGGTGAAGTTTTGTCGATCCCTGTGGAGGTGGCTGTAGCGACGTGCCCCGAGAATGGCCGGACATCCCAGGACACCATGGTGACGTAGAGGACAAGACAGTGAAAAGGCTCCGAGTCCTGTGCCATGTCGGCCTTTCTTCCTTGTTGACCGGCGGTGGGTCGAGGCTGGGTCGAGGCCGGGTCGAGGCCGGGTCGAGGACGGGTGGATAAGGCCGAGTCCCCGGGATCGTGGGGTACGGTCCTTGTCGTATCCTCCCTCGAGGGTGATCAGTGGCGAAATAGTGCATGGTATGGTGCGCATAGTGACAGGTTTTCACCTCCCATCCCGGGATGGGCGATAAAAAAGCGAGATTTGACACCGGTACTGCTTCCACATCGGTTACTGCTGTAGCCATGATGGTAGGAAGTAGTGGGTAGTCGCATTGAATGCTCTGACTTTTGTCTCGGAGTTAGTGAATAAGGTGGGTCGAGTGGCCCGACCTGAGGTCGTGCGAGTCGGAGATTTCCCGATAGTCATGGTGCCTTGTCGAGCGAGCCTCGTACGAGTCGAAACACGGTCGAGGCATCCCGTCGAGCGTACCTCGTACGAGTCGGAACGCGGTCGAGGCATCCCATCGAGCGTACCTCGTACGAGTCAGAACGTAGTCGAGGCATCCCGTCGAGCGTGTCTCATACGAGTCGGAACGTAGTCGAGGTGTCTCTTTTGGCAATTTTGGCTATTCTTGTTTGTGGGTAGCGGTTTTGTTTTTCTTAATCGTTGATTGTGGGTACCTCTTACTGTAGGTACCTGAGAGTATGGTGCGTACAGTGACAGGTTTCCACCGCCCATCCCAGGATGGGCAGTAAAAAGTGAGATTTGACACCGGTACTGCTTCCATGCCGGTTGTTGCTGTAGCCATGAGGGTAGGAAGTGGTTGGCAGTTTGCATTAAATGCTCTGACTTTTGTCTTAGAGTTGGTGAGTGAGGTGGGTCGACCAGCCCGATCTAGGGTCGTGCGAGTCGGAGATTTCTCGGTAGTCAAGGCGTCCTGTCGAGAGAGCCTCGTGTGAGTCAGAATGTGGTCGAGGCGTCCCGTCGAGCGAGCATCGTGCGAGTCAGAACGTGGTCGAGGTATTTCGTTCACTGTTTCGGCTTGTCCCGTTTTTGTGGGCAGAGCTTTTGGCATTGTTTTGTTTTTCTTAATCGTTGATTGTGGGTACCCCTTGTTTTGGTACCCGACATATAGGTTGATGAAAAAATATATCCTTGGAATGGTCCGGGCATATGTGTATGTTGTTGAGTTCTAGAAGAGGGTTCTACCACACGCACATTTTTGCTAATCATGGAGAAAAAGTAAAAGATCACGTGCCCAGAGCAATATGATCTTCTCATCTCAGCTGAGCTCCCAAACAAAAAGAAGTACCCAGAATTGTACAAGATGGTTACGAAATATATGATGCATGGCCCTTACGGAGTGCTTAATCATAACTGCCCATGCACAAAGAGTCATGATTCCTGCAAGGACCGTTACCCCCAGCCTTTTTGTGATGCCACAGTACAGGGCAAGGATTCATACCTAGTTTATAGATGGCGTGAAGATGGGCGAAAAGAAAAGGTTCGTGGACACGAGCTTGACAACAGATGGGTCGTGCCTTACAACCCATATCTCCTTCGACTGTTCAACTGCCATATCAATGTTGAGACATGTGGGAGCATCAAGGCAGTCAAGTACCTATTTAAGTACATATACAAGGGTCATGACCGAGCGTCTATGGCTGTGAGAGAGGCAGACACGGAGGACAACGAAGGGAACATCAATGAGATCAAGCAGTATAGAGATGCTAGATGGGTAACCCCTCTAGATGCCTTGTGGAGGATATACGGTTTTGATTTGAGCGAGAGGTCCCCTTCTGTGTTGTCCTTACAACTCCATCTTCCAGACATGCACATGGTGTCATTTCACCGTCACGAGGAGGTTGAACGAGTGCTTAATTGTCCAGGAGTTGAAAAGTTAATGCTTATAGCGTACTTCGAGACGAACAGGACAGATGAAAGAGCCCGAGGTATCTTGTACCCAAACTTCCCTGAGTTCTATAGTTGGCACGCACTGGGCAAAAAATGGCAGAGGAGGGTACGAGAAAAATCTCTACAACAGATTGGAAGAATCGTCTCTGCCAATCCAGCCGAGGGGGAGCATTATTATCTTAGGGTTCTTCTAAACAACGTTCCCGGTGCAACCTCCTTCAATGATCTTAGGATAGTTGATGGCAAAATCCTACCGACCTTTCGTGAAGCTGCAGAAAGAAGGAACCTGATCGAAGCGGACAACACGCTGGATGAGAGCCTTACTGAGGCTATTGAGTGGATGATGCCATATGTGTTAAGAAGGCTCTTTGCAACAAAATTGGTGTTCTGTGAGCCAAGCGATGTGTTCGGACTTTGGGAGAAACATAAACACGCAATGTCGGAGGACTATAGGCGCAACAATCAATCCAACTTCATGGTGGAGCAGATGGTTCTCGTAGATATTCGAAAAATGCTTCAATCAATGCAGAAGGATATAAAGATGTACCCACTTCCTGATATCAATGACTCGTATAACGCCTCCAGTGATATGCCCAGGGAGATTTTGGAGGAGGCTACCATTGAGGTCGATGCTGATGACATGGCTCTATCAAACACCCTTAATGAGGAGCAATGAGCTGCCTATGATGAGATTATGACTGCTGTTGACACAAAAATGGTGGTTTGTTCTTTATGGATGGGCCTGGTGGCACCGGAAAAACTTATTTGTACAAGGCCTTGCTTGCTACTATACGTAGCCAGAATAAGATTGTTGTGGCAACAACTACATCTGGTGTAGCCAGAATAAGATTGTTGCTTAGGAACATTGACCCTGCGAACGGACTTTGCATTGGTACCAGGCCTGTCATACGGGGGTTCCAAAAGAATATTGTAGACGCAGAAATTGTGTTGGGACAACATGCTGGAAATCGAGTTTTTCTGCCTCGCATACCCTTATGCCCGTCTGATAACGAGATGTTCCCTTTCCAATGTAAGCGTAAGCAGTTTCCAATTCGGCTCAGCTTCGCCATGACGGTTAACAAGGCACAGGGGCAGACTATCTCTAACATCGGGGTGTACCTTCCAGAACCAGTGTTCTCGCATGGTCAGTTATACGTAGCGCTATCAAGAGCAACAACAAGATCAAACATTAGGATCTTGATCACGCCAACTGTTGAGAAGGATGTCAACAAGGGCAAGAGGAAGAAGAAACTGACAGAGGATAAGAAGTTGGAAAAGGATATATTCACGAAAAATATCGTTTATAAAGAAGTTCTAACTACTTGACTACTGGTGCTTTGCCGAGTCAGTACCATTAGGACGTGGTTAACAAGATGTGTAACTTAGGTGTGTTGGAGGATACAATTAAAACAAGAATGCTATCATAATATTGATGTTCCAATATCACATTCGCAAATACTTTTTTGTTACACACTTATAGTAGCATTATCATGATATTAATTTTAATCCGTGCAACGCACGGGTATTTATCTAGTTTTTTAAAAAATAGAGGCGAGCCATCTTATCCACCAAGCTGCTTCTAGAAGTCAATTTTGCTTGAGTAGAAGAGTTTGGAAGAGCCGCTTCAACCATGAGTGAAATGGCAAGTCACTATGGTGAGCCCATCTACCAGCGAGCCTGACCATGGTCTTGTTTTCTCCCCTAAATTTTATTATGCAAAAAGAAAATTTTCCGTCACATCGAAATGTCGGCACATACATGAAGTATTAAATGTAGATGAAATTAAAAACTAATTACACAGTTTTATTGTACTTTGCGAGACGAACATTTTGAGCCTAATTAGTCAAAGTTTGGATAAATTTTACCAAATACAAACAAAAATGCTATAGTACGCTACAGTGCGGTACAGTGCCAAAACACCCCACTTTAGGCTCCCAAAATTGAGAACTAACCAAGGCCCATAATGGCAAGTCGGACGCCCCAGCCTTCGTCTGCCTGGCCACTGGCCAGCATGCATTTACCGCGCTCTGGATTCTGGCGGAAGATCTGAGCCCAGACGACGAGTCGACGACGACGACCCTCTCGCAGATCCCCTGGTCGATCCGGTGCCTGCCATTTCCGCCGCGGCCAGCAGCAGCCCTCGATCGACCAAACGCCAGGAAAGCCAAACGTGGCTGGTAGCGTTGTTGCATGGCAGCATTTAAGAGGCTGCGCGGCCAGCGGGCAGCGGCGAGCGAGACGTGAGAACGGCAAAGGCGAGCGGCGCAAGCAAACGCCCATGCGGCTGCGGCGCCTGCTGCCCGCCATTGGATTCTCTGGCATCTGGGCACCTGGGACTGGGAGATAGGCTGTGTTCACTTGGCATGCGAACCCAAAATATTTTCTCTTCTATCCATCATATCAAATCTTTGAACACATGCATGGAGCATTAAATGTAGGTAAAAAATAACTAATTGTATAGTTTGTCTGTAAAGTTCGAGACGAATCTTTTAAGTCTAATTAATCAATGGTGGGACAAATTTTACTAAATAAAAACGAAAAGTGCTACAGTAACTTTTCACCAATTTTTCTCAGATAAACATACCCACAGTAGCAGACCCGTGGCTGCTGTGGTAACCTGGCCACCTGGCCGGCAGGCTCAGGCTCCCGCCGGGCGCCCGCTAGCTACAGTACTCCTAGCTCACGGGGCCGGCCGGGGCGCGCTGCTCGAGAGACCCTGCGTGCAGGCGCCTACGACGTACTCCTACGCTTCTATACGTACTCCTACGCTTCTATACGTACTACTCCTCCTACGTACGAGTAGACCGCTGCGGCTGGTACGTGCGTGGTCACTGTGCGGCAGCGACGGTAGCTGCTTGCATTGCTCGGCTTGCCTATAGCTCTGGCCGGCCAAGTGGCGACTGGCGCTGCGCCGGTGCACGCAGATGCAGCATGCGCCGGAGCGATTCGTTTCGTATCTGCTGCGTCTGCGTACGGTACGGCAGTCATCTATCAGGTGACGCGACGTGATAATAGCACCCGGCTAGGAGTACTGTACTTTGCCTACTGTATGGGATCACGCACGCCGCAGCACGCGGTACGACGTAGTACGAGCATGTGCGTTTAGTTCCCAAAATATTTTACTTCAAAATATTATATCGAATCTTACGATACATGCATAGAGTATTAAATGTACATGAAACAAAAAAACTAATTACACAGTTCACTATGAAATTGCGAGACGAATCTTTTGAGTCTAATTAGTCTATGATTAAACAGTAATTATCAAATAAAACAAAAAGGTACAGTACCCGTTCTCAAAATATTTTGAGAACTAGACACACCTATTGACATTTGTTTATCCGATCCTTGGACGTGCAGTGTGCAGCAGCACCTACCGCCAAGTCGTGGAGATAGTGTTTGGTTCGAGTTAGGCACTGTTCGTTTGAACTTATCCCGGGTAGTGTACCGTTTCAGTGAGATAACAGTGTTTTTCACTCACAACAAATTAGTATCAGGCCTCGTTTAGATGCTGAAAAAATTTCAGCCCGATGAATAGTACCGCTTTCGTCTTATTTGACAAATATTGTCCAATCGTGGACCAACTAGGCTCAAAAGATTCATCTCGTGATTTCCAACTAAATTGTGTAATTAGTTATTTTTTTATCTACATTTAATACTCCATGCAAGCGGCTAAAAATTGATGTGATGGAGAGAGAGTGAAAAAACTTGGAATTTTGATGTCATCTAAACAAGGCCTCAGTCGTTTTCCAGCCAACCGAACAGGGCCTTAGTAAAATACTACTCTAGATTTGCTAAATAACATTAAAGGCCTCTTTAGTTCATAGGATTTCTATAGGAAAAACACAGGAATCCACAATCCTTTGGAATGGCTACTGTAGAGCTGTTTGGTTCATAGGAAACCATTAAAGGAAAGGTAAAGGAATTTTTCCTATGGTTCAACTTTCACAGGAGAAGTGCAGGAAAGAAACATCTAATTACAAGGAGAGAGAACAACTTCATTATTTTCATGGAAAAAGCGTAGGATCGAGGCAAATGATTGGCTCAGGAGAGAGAACAAGGAGGTCAGCCGAGAGGCCAAGGCCTCGTTTAGTTCGGTGAATTGGGGAGAAAAACACTGTATCAGAATTTCTGTAGCATTTCGTTTGTATTTGGTAAAAATTATCCAAATTTTGACTAACTAGGCTTAAAATGTTCATCTCGCAAAGTACAACAAAACTGTGCAATTAGTTTTTGATTTCATCAACATTTAGTACTCCATGCATTTGTCGACATTTTGATGTGACAGGGAATCTTCTTTTTGCATAGTGAAATTTGGGGGAGAATTGGGGGAACTAAACAAGGGCCGAGAAATGGTGTCAGGCTTTTCCTATATGTGGCCTTGTTCACTTCCCCATCCTAACCCAAAATATTTTCTCTTCCACCCATCACATCAAATCTTTGGACACATGCATGAAGCATTAAATGTAGGTAAAAAAGATAACTAATTGCATAGTTTGTCTGTAAATGTCGGGATGAATCTTTTGAGCCTAGTTAGTAAATGATTGGACAAATTTTGCCAAATAACAACGAAAGATGCTACAGTAACTTTTCACCTACTTTTCGCGAAGTGAACACACCCCTAACAAAATTCCCATGATTTCCAATCCTCTATTTTCCATATACATTCCTATCCCATTCATGTGTTTTTCTGGTTTCTATGTTTTTTGTTCGTACATTCCAAAGGAGACATAAGTTGTTTTGGCCTTTGTGAACAACCGGATTTCCTGGCCGAGCGAAGAAAGACCGACGGGCAGTACCGCACGCGCGCTCGGCTTCCTCATCCAACCGGTCCCCACCCCAATCACCGCTATCGCTTCGCCCAGGCTGCCCAGCATGCAAGCACACGGCGGCACGGATGCGGCGAGTGCGGCTGCACAGCAGCGCACGCTCCACATCGCCTCCACCGCAGGCTGCCACCGTCGGAATTTTTTGTTTTTGAAATTTGTGAAGAATTTGATATATTTGACATTTATTTCTCTGATATTTGTAATCTATAAAAATAATTTGTAAATTTGGCATATGTTTATCTGAGATCTGCATTTATCCTCAAATTACATCATTGTATCCAATGATTTGCACTGAAGAAATCATTGTAAATATAGTAATAAGTCGGTGTAAATATAACTATAAGACAGTGTAAGTGTATGAACAAATTCTGGTTGTTGCGGGTAGACGGATTCAAATACTACTGTGGTCATTTGAAACGATCGTTTTCACCCTCAAACTTTATGTTTCCAATTTCATCTTAACTATCGAAGTGATTGTTTCACTTCTCAAACAACACATTGCGGGTTCAATTTCATCTATGATTATCAAAGTTCAGGAACTAGACTAAAATGCACTTTCATAGTTCATGGAAGAAACTGACCTCAAAGTGCAAAGTTTGAGGACTAAATACGATCACTTTGATAGTTTGATAGACAGTCCAAGGATGAAACTGAGCCAAAAAAAAATAAAATTTGAGGATTGAGATGGCCCTTTTAAAAGTTTAAGGATGAATTTGAATCTTAAACAGTAGCTGAAGGACCAAAATGACGATTCTACCTTGTAAAGGGAAGGTGATACGGAACAGGATGGTCCTAGTTTTCTGTAGTGTTTAGCTGATAGGCGGTAGGTGTGGGATAATCCTTAGATGCGAGACAGTCTCACCCATGGAAAAAAAAAGGCGAATGTGCTTAGCCCTCTCTCACGCCATGTGCTTCGTTTCCTCCTCTCGTGGCACGCCGCCGTGGGCAGTGCGTGGTCGAACGGTCACAGGGCGACCGGCGAGCGGGCCCGGGCTGGCCGCTTGCCCGCGATGCCCAACGGATGTGGAGCCCGGTAGGTACGGCCGGGACCTTCTCCGGCCGGCAGCGGTTGCTGGTTGGATGGAGTACGTAGTTCTTGGCACGCGTCGGCGTACACCCACGCTGGCAACAGTAGCATAGGCGCGTGCTCCCTCCGTTCATTTGAAAGTGTCATTTTTTTCACTTTTAGATTTCTTATTTGATCGTTCGTTTTATTTAAAAAAAATCGAGTAATAAAATCAATAAATTATTATTGAAGTATCTCTAATAATAAAATAAATCATAATAATTAAATTATTATTAAAGTTTAAAAATTTTGAATAAGACAAATGAACAACCAAGATGACACGCAGTCTTAAACGACACTTTTAACTGGACGGGACAGAGTACGTGGAAGCATGCAGGAGAAAATTCATTTACTCCGTACATCCTGAAGCATAAAGTACGAGAGTACGACGCGTAGGCCAGTAGCATGGGGAGAGTACTAGGGTGGAAATGTATATCGAACTTTTACCCTGTGTTTAGTTTCTCAAAAAAAAGCACTATATGCAGAAAAAAGATTTCCCGTTACATCAAACTTGCGATACATGCATGGAGTACTAAATGTAGATGAAATTAAAAACTAATTGTACAGCTTGGTTGTACTTTGCGAGACGAACGTTTTAAACCTAATTAGTCAATGGTTGGACACTATTTGCCAAATAAAACCAAAACATGTTACAATACATTTTTCACCCTTTTTCAGGAACTAAACACACCCTGGTCTAAATTTGTACTATTCGATAAATCTTAGATTTCGATATCTGAGATTCGGATATGTTTTTAATATAATAGATGCTAAAATGGATATATCTGGATTTATTCCTCATAGCTTTTCTCTCTCTCTATCCAATTTTAGTTTCATATTTAAAAAAATCCCAAAATATCCGGCCGTAATCGTATCTGTGACGATTATGAACATGATGAAACTATTTAAAAGTTATCTCTAGGACACATGATTAATGACTAATGCTGTAAAATTTGATATTTAGATATACTTAGATACTAAGTTTGATTCAATGTTGACTTGATTTAGTTTGAATCTTGTATATTTGTTGTTATAAATTTTACGTATATTGATTCATTATTATTTTTTTTGTTGACTGATATTTTTGCATGCATACTTGAATGTATTTGTTTCCATATAAATGTTTTTATATTATATATTTTCATTTTTATTAAATATCCGGATGCGAATATGCATCCACCTTTTATTTGTTTTTCATGCGTATTTGAGAATATTCGAATCGAGGGCCTTGTTTAGATTGCTAAAGTTAGAAAAATTTGGCACCGTAGCACTTTCGTTTGTTTTTTTTTTGTAATTATTGTCTAATCGTGGACTAACTAGACTCAAAAGATTCGTCTCGTGATTTACAACCAAGCTGTGCAATTAGTTATTTTTTATCTACATTTACTGCTCCATGCATGCGTCACTAGATTCGATGTGACGAGGAGAGTGTAAAAACATAGAATTTGGGAGCAAACTAAACATGCCCCAGATTTATAATATGAGCCTGTTCATCCGGCTTATAATCCGTCTTTTTCAGCTTGTTTTTTTAGTCAGGACAGTATTTTTTTCTCACAACAAATCAACCAACAGTGTTTTTTCTGCCAGCTTATCAGCATAGCCGAACGGGGCCTATGTGGCAAAAAAAAAAATCAATGTCCAACTAACAAGTCTATCCGTTTGGCTACACTATTTCTGTCTTACCGAACTAGTTTTCTAATGGAGTAGGGCCTCATTCAGATTGGAAAAAATGAACCCGATGAATAATACCATTTTTGTCTTATTTGGTAAATATTGTCTAATCATGGACCAACTAGGCTCAAAAGATTCATCTCATGATTTCCAACTAAACTATATAATTAGTTATTTTTTTACCTACATTTATTACTTCATGCATAGGTCCAAAGATTGATGTGATGGAGAGAGAGTGAAAAAAATTCTAACTTTTGGGGTGCATCTAAACAAGGCCGAGATAAGAAGACATAAAAAAATAATTGGTAGCTCAATCTACTGCGATAAACACGGATTGAGGCCTCGTTTAGATACCAAAGTTTAGGATAAATTTTGTATAGTAAATGTCGCGTCATACTATAGCAATTTTGTTTTTATTTGGTAATAATTGTCCAAACATTGATTAAATATGCTTAAAATGTTCGTCTTACAAAGTACAATAAAACTGTACAATTAGGTTTTTATTTCATCTATATTTAGTACTCCATATATGTCCGGTATTTTGATGTGACGGGGAATATGAATTCTACATAGTGAATTTGGTGGGCAAACTTTGGTATCTAAGACTATCCGCAGTGGGATACTCTAAATGATACTCTAAAAGCTTTAGAGTATGAATATAGAGTAAAAACTGCTGCACTGTGTACTCTAAAACGATATTCTATCATTTCTCTCACTCTATATTTAGAGTAGTACAGTGTTTACTCTATAGTGGGCAGGGGCGGGCCCCACTAGCTAAACAAAGGCAAAAATGCTATAACTCACAAACAAAAATCCAAATTAAATTTCGATTATACCATTAAATTCGTCTCAATAAATTCTTCAAAACTAGATCACACATGCATATATTTAGATAAAGTGACAAGTGGGTCCTATAGTGGATAGAGGGGATAGATGATGATATAGAGAATAGATGAGTGCGAAAAAATTAAGTATAAAGGAGAGAATTTTACTGACTAAGACGTATTTATAGAGAAGGAATATAAAGATCTACGGATAACCTAAACATGGCCTGAGCTGAATAGATCGTGGCCTGAGCTGGATAGATCGAGCCAGGGGAGGGCGAGGGAGGGAGGTCCCGCCGTCTACATACAGTAGGCCAGTAGCACGGGGCAGGCATACAGCTGGATAGCAGAGGTTTCGTAGGTAGCCCAGGTTTTGATTGGACTTGATTTGACGTTGCATTGCCGTGTGTGCAGTGCAGGTGCATGCATGCATGCGGCAGGGGTACCTGATCTGATCCAGCAGGTTCGGGGAAAATAGGCTGCACCCGTCCCGGACCGGCCGACCGGTGCTGTCCTGCACTGCAGATACCCGCCCTTTCGGTTGCGGACTTGCGGTTCGTTGTTCCGATCCCGGCGAGAGAAGAATACAAGGAACTCACCGTGGTAGTACTAGTAACAAACATGGGTCGATTCTGAAAGAGTATGTACGTACTCCTACATGGTTTAGGACATCGAAGAAGTGGAAGAAGAGGGTCGATCACCGGAGCCTTTTTTTTGTGGGGTGGGGGGGGGTGTGGTTTGGACACGTGGATCACCGGAGTCGAGAGGAGAGCCGCAGCGGACGAGGCCCATAAAGGTTACTGTTACTGGTCGAGGTCGCAGATCATACGACGACTCGGCGCTGGGCATGGACGCAGTCACGTCTCCCGGTACGGTACCCGCATCATGACCCATCCATGCCACGCATGTTTGTCGTGGAGCGCGCGGGGGGGGGGGGGGGGGGGGGGGGGGGGGGGGGGGGGGGGCAGACGGCGGACCTCATCAGCTGGGACTGGCAACTGGTAGATGGCCCATGCATGGACCGTGAGCGCAGCGCAGAGCAGTACTAGCACGGACTCTCCTTTGCCACGTCGGCGCGTCGCGCGGGCTACGCCGATGCTACTCGGTCCGGTCCGCGCGCAGTCCACACGTACGAGTAGTCGGCACGGCACTGCCGGCGGGACCCAGACACGGCCGCGTGGATTGCATGGATGAAAGCGACGGAGCGAGCAGCAGCACGAGCCGACGAGCGAGGACGACCCTGCCTCTGCGGCTCTGGCTCCGGCCGCACCGCACAGGCAGGCTGCAGCAACAGCGCGCTACTGTAGCTAGGATGTCCGATCGATGCATGGGGGGACCACGGGCCCGGGTGGGTGAGCGCCGGGGAGAGTAGTCCGCGTTTCTCGCTACGACGTGCATGCATGGCCCAGAGCGAGCTGCTACAGTTACATCCCTCTAGCGCCTGCGCAGGCCTGCTGATCCATCGATCGATACGCGAGGGCACACCTTTCTTTCTTCCTTCGTTCCCATCATCTTCAACTCCATCACTGTGCTCTGCTCTCTCTCCCCTCGGCTCGGTCCCAAAAATACACTTGTAAAATTGTTTGGAAATACGTAAATACCAATACTAATAGTAGATTACATTTATACTCCTATCAAACGGTGTTGCAGCTGGAGCATATAATCATTACATTTTGCAAATAGAGAAAGCAAAAAAAGGCGTAGGTAATTTCATTTTTTTCAAATAAAAATTGACTATATTTATTATATACGATATATCAACATCCCTATCTATTATTACGCTATTTATTTCACTATTAATCTAATCATATCTATTTTGTGTCATAACTATTAGTACGTTTTTTTATATGTTTAATCAAATTGTTTGTTTAAAATTTAAAAGGAAGACGTGGACATCTCATAACTAGTAGTAGAGTATTATTTTCATATTAGCCGCTGTAATTACGCGAAAACAGTACATGTACTATACCTCTTCCTGTCTGTCACCTCCATCATCGTTCTCTAGAGTCATGGCTCTCTCCCCCGGGCCGGCCGGTAGGGTACACACATGAGGACAAGGCTGTTGCTGTGCGCGCGAGTGCGACCCAGCAGTAGCAGGAGGATCTACGGAGTACTCCGTATCTCGCCTGCTCAAAGCTTTCACGCGCCGCTGTACTCTGCAGCTTCGAGGGACGATGGACGGGTAACGTCGCTGTCCGTCAGTACTGCAAGGCCAAGGCCAAGGCCCGCGATGCGATGCATGCAGGCATGCAGTTGCAGCCCCCCGGCGCCCCGGGCAGGGAGTGGGGGCCGCGCCTCCGCGCGCGCGGCGGGCGGGGGCGGCGGCCCGGCACCGGCGCCGGCAGGGCGGCAGGGGGGACTGGCGTCTGGCGTCTGGCGAGCACCGGCAGGCGTAGCGGGGTGGTTGTCTCTTCTACTCTACAGTACCTCACCACCACCATCGTGCGTACAGCAGCACAACCACGTACCGACGTACGTACGCCTACTACGTCTATTGCTGAACACGTACTTGGTATTCATAAACTACTCTTGCACCCGGGGCGTACTGTACGTTGTTCCGCGACGGATGGATCGGAGATGACTTGGGTGGTCGCACTCTGGAGGACAGGGAAAGAACAACTGAAACACTGTAGTAGGAGTATTACAGTACGTACGTACGTTCGCCGGGACGGACGATTAGGACTAATACCGGCAGCCATCATGGCAGGGCTTTGACGTGCCCACTCCATCATTCGTGTCCGTATTGTTGCATTGTACGAGTGCGCCTTCGTCGTACTCGCGTCGCATGCCATGCATGCGTTGTGCCTTACTACTAGTAAATAAATAATTAAAGACGCCGCCCACCACCATCACCACCACCACCCGGGCCAGCAGCGGTTCTGCGGTCGTCGCGTCCCGACCGCTCGCTCTCGCAACAACACGTCCGTCGCGCGGGGCGGGGGCGCGGATTGCCGGAGGCCGGAGGGCACCGGTTTGTTTCAAGTGGCCGGGAGAGGGGTGTGGTCCCGATCGAGTCTGTGGACCCTTCCGTTCGTCGTCTTTTCTGTCCTCGTCTACGTGTATGGTGCCGCGCGTACGTACAGTACCACGTACGTGCGTGAACGGAACGAATGATGAGTACTGAGTACTCGGTCACTGCTACGTACGTACGTAGCGCGCAATGCATGCATCTCGAGAGCAACCGTACCATGCGTGACATGCACGTCGCAACGTACGCTTGATGATCGAGGCCAGTCATGGAGACACGTACGTACACTTGCTATACCACGTATATGTATATTTACGAGAGCGAGACCGACGATGATGATGATGATTATTATACTATTATTTATTATTAAACCGTGAGTGAATAACGGAGCGACCAGCATAGATATACAGACACATTAATTAATTATTATTAATATAAACAGTGAATGGACAGCGGAAGGCCCGGGGGTCCAACAAGCAATAGGAAATGAATTGAATTATGGTGTGTGCACGAAGGGACCACCTAAACCCATGGATCCGGTTGTGCACGGACATGGACATGGGTGCTGCTGCTAGCTCGCACGGGTCGGTCGGTCGGTCAATCACAATGAAGCGGAGGGAGCTGAGCTGAGGTCCTGGTCCCCCGGCAGCGTAGCGTTGGAGGATTCGTGGCCGTGGCACGGAGTAAGCACTACTGGGCCACGAACCACCACTGCGGCCACAGTGCATCGTAAGCTGCCACTGCGACGCATATGCCATGCCCCGGCCGGCCCCCCGGCTGTATCTGTATGCGTGGGCGGCCCACAACGCATGGCCAACCGCGTGCCCGCGTGACGCTGCACTCGGCCCACGGACTCTGAGTCGCACAACTCCCTCGCTGCGCTGCGGGCCATGCTTTCTCCTTGATGACTTCTCTCGCGGAGGAAAGTGGGCATGTGGGCACTGCTGCACAGCTGGTCGCATTGGCTGCTCAGGCCTGCTCTCTGCTCTGCGGGCGGGCGGCCGCCTCGCATTGGCTGCTCAGGCCTGCTCTGTGGGCGGCCCTGTTCGACGCGTCCCATCCACCGGCCGCCTTTCTCCACGCCACCTCGCCACCAGCGCCCGGGAGTACGGGGCTGCCAAAAGTCGCCGCTCCACACCTCCGGCCGACCGGCCATGCCGAGGGTCCCAAAGACAAAGGACCGAGATGGGGCCCCCGCCTCCCCGCGCGCGGCGGGCCCGGCACCGGCAGGGCGGCAGGACTGGCGTCAGGCGAGCACGCGTAGCGGGGTGGTTGTCTCTTCTACGTATACCTCGCCACCAGCATGCAGTACAACCGTGGGTACAGCAGCACAGTGCCAGACTTAAGTATAAATGCTTTACATAATACCTTATTTTATATGTGTGATTTTAATTGTCATGTGGATAACTCAAGTGCTTGATGTTTGATCACTTAAGTAACCTAGATCAACATAGGATCACAAATGAGTTAGGGTTTATGTTTACAAGTTGGTCAAGATATGCTTCTAAGTATTTAAAATATGCCTTAAGCCCTTTTCATGATGCTATGTGGACCAAAATGCAATTATAATTTCTGTACCTTTCTGAGGTTTGATTCTAAATAAAAGTTGGAGCGTTGGTTATGTACTACAAACTTTGTTTAAGGATCATGAGTCAAATCAACTTCTAACTTGTTCAAATAGTGAATCCAGGTTTCAATCTAGTGTTGTTCTGGACCTCTTAAAATTTTTCTAAGTCTGAGATGTGCAGTTAGTAAGTTAAATGTTTGAGCAATTATCTAATCAATTTTCATAAATGAAACTTGTGCAACAACGATAATGTAAAGTTTGAAATTTGATAATGCATCTTAGATTCTGGTGTTAGCATAGTAATTAATTTCTAATTAAATACTCAAATTAGCTAATCAAATCTGTTGTAACACATGTTAACTGAATCTAGTTTTTCAGTTTCTACGTACCTATGTTTGGTAATTTTTATTTTGCAAACCAATCAGTTTTACCTTGTGATCTTTTAAGCAATTCTTTTGTACTCTTGTAACATTGTATCGTGGTGCAATTGTTTTGTTGTTTGGCTTTTCGGTTTGAGAGGAAAGGGAGAGTTTCAGTCGATTCGCGCGTTCTGGAAACGTCAAGTTCGGGACGTGGCGTCCACGCCACAGTGCACCGTCTCCACGACGCGTGGAGGCTCTTCACCGGCATCGAGCTGATCTTGCTGCGCGTTCTGGGCGTGGAGAAGCCAACCTGGCCTTCTCCTCTCGCTCCTTCTCCCTCTCGCGCTCGCGCTTTCCCTCGCTTTTCCTCCGAGCTAGCACCGGTGAACGCAGAGGGCTACCACCGCCGCCATCGTGATTTTTGCCGATGTCGCCGTGCCATCGTCCAATTCACCGCCGCCACAGCTTCGCCATCACCTTCTCTAGCTCCCCAACCCAGCCGTGTCGCCCTTCAATCGAAGGTGAGGGCTCGGCGAGCCAAATCACCACCGCCGCGCCGCTCTGGCCGGCGTGCCAGCGTGCACGTGGCCGCGCCTCGACGCCGCTCCGCTGAGGCCCTAACCCACTCCTAAAGCGCTGCCCGAGCCCCTAGTGCTCTTGCGCCTGCCCGCCGGCCGCTTCCCTTGCCGGAGCCGGTAAACCGCCGCTGCCTTGCGCCGCCGCCATAGCTAGGGATCCCCTCCAGAGCTGCAACCTACCTAGATCGATGAAAGTGACCGTGGTGATCACGCTGGTGCCCATCCCGCCGCCGGCAACCTCACCGCCGGTGAGCTTCGGCCTGTCAAAGTGCCGTCCCTGCCTCTGTTCCTATGGCAGGTGGGGCCGTGTTGACCGAGGGGCCCAGCCGTCAGGTGTGCCTGACTCCTAGCGCGGGCCGGCCTGCTATTGTCGCGCGTGGGCCGAGCTAGGCCAGAGTGGGCCACTTTGAGCCGGCGCCCTTTTTATTTTTTGTTTCTTGTTTCTTGTTTTTATTTAATATGCAATATCTTATGCAATTTATATCTTGAGCTAGGAAACTCCAATTTGAGTGAACCAAATTTTGTTAGCTTCATTTTGAAATGCTCTACATCTTAGAATCATAAATTTTTTTGTTTGACAACTTTTTATATACTGTTTTTATTTAGCGAAGTTAATACCTATTTAACTTCTATATATATATATATATATATATATATATATATATATATATATATATATATATATATATATATATATATATATATCCAATTGGTATGCATTTTTACATAGCACACTAGTATAGTATGTATGTACTGTTATACTTCTCGGTATATCAGATTTGTACAGCAGCTGGTTGTTTGTTATATGTATAGATGAACATGCAAATAAATTAAATGGAATGCAATCTTAATTTGTCTATGCTTGATATTATTGCTTGCTCTGGTTTCAACCTTTTATGGTGAACGATTATGTAATCATGCTATGGTAATCTATGAAATCTTCTTGATGTGCTAACCATACCTGAAAATGATATGCGCTAAGTGAACTTAGAATGATTGCCTTCTCTACAAGAGAGGAGATATGCACCTACTCGGTAAAGGAATTAAATGAGGATCAACATTTTGTCACCTTGGTGTTGTATGATAGTCGACTTGTTCACATATACTAGGGCTGCATGTAATTATCTTTGTTTTGCATCATGTCATCCTTCTATTGCATCTCCAGTGCATTCCTTTTATTTATGCATCATATTCATGCATATAGGATTGGAGGAGGACGCGCCGTTGGTGGAGTTCATGGTCGTGAAAAAGGAGAATCTTCAGGAGCAGCAACCTGAAGAAGAGAGCAGGTCCTTGAGTGGCTTTGGAGCACCTTTGTGTACGTTAACTTCAGTAAAGGCAAGCCCCGGAGCATTCTAAGTCTCCTTCTCTTTCTTTCAAAATGCACTTGAGTATATATATTCTTATTTTGTGCATTAGGTTGATAGGAGTTGGATGAAACCGTTCCTGCATAAGCTACCTTGTCCACAATATAATTATACCTATACCCTTACTAGAATAAGTACGTCACTTCATGCTTAGCTATGCTTAGGTCGGTAGAAGTCAGGTGATTCCTATCATCCGCGATATATAGGTGGCTATTCTACCACAGTTGGCTATATTTTCTATCGTGAAAAAGAACCATGTGATAATGGATAACTAGATACCGGGCGGGATCCAGTGTTACTATGTTGTTGTTGAGGCCAGCTAGGCATGTGTTCTTGATCCCGTTTGTGTTATTTAAGGACCGCTTCGTTGTCTGGCCCTTGGCTGAGATTGAATGTACCATTCACATAATGGCCAGATAACTCGTTCCGACCGTGAAACCAAGTAACTCTAGTCGGGCTAGGATCTGAACTGAGGTTGGCATGGCGGGACAAGGATTGACAGTGGGCAGGCATTGCCTGAGCGACCTGGCTTTCGGCTGTCCCCTGGGCTTTGCGGTTCGGAGCAGACCCATGGTATCACGAATAGAGTGGAAGGTTACCCGACATGAGCCTTTGGGTGGGTTGGTATGGGTGTGTGCTTTGGGTTTCACCTAGCTGGTTGCAATCGATTTGATTCGTCGTCTCTCCCGGATAGTGAGAAACTTGGCCACTGACCAACATTGTAGTAACCGACGAAACATGAGGGTTATGTTAGTCATGATAATTGAATATGGTTACTACTGTTGAAAGGTCCTAAATGGCTAGAGAGGGGTGAATAGCCTTTTCAAATTTCTACAAACTTCACTAAACCAAGATGTTAGTAAAACAAATAGCGAAGCTTCTCTAGCACTAGCTCAACTACACTATGCAAGCCACCTAAACAATTCTAGTAGATATGAAGGCTATAATCTCTAATCCACACCAACAAGGCTAAGTCACTACTTACTCTACTCCTAGGTGAAAGAGAAACACTACACAAACTAGGAGCTAGAAACTACAAGAGATAACAAGCTAAGCAACTAGCAAGGTAGACAAGTAAGTAAAGGAGTGAGCATGTATTGTTATACCGACGTTGATGAGAAGAGATATGTCCAATAAACCAATCAATCAATGCAATCACAAACACAAGATGAAATCCTCAGCAAAGAGATGACACAAGATTTTTTTACCAAGGTTCACTTGCTTCTCGCAAGCTAGTCCTCGTTGTGGTGATGCACCCACTTGATGGATCACGAGCTAATTGACTATCAAGAGTCAAACCCTCAGTGGGTGCCGCATATCCACTCACAAGATGGGGATCCTCTAAGCCACGAGCTCTACTAGAGTAGCCAATTTGCGAACTCCTGCGGGAAGGCTCAAGAGCCCCTCACAATCACTTGGTGAGGCTCGAAACAATCTCCAATCATGAGCTTAACACCACCACTGCTCCAAGCCATCTAGGATATCGGGAAACATCCAAGACTAACAAGAAATCCGCAGCCAACTCAAAGATCAAGTGCCACTAGATGCAAATCACTAAGCAATGCACTTGAATCTCACTCAATCTCACTAGAGTATGCAACCAAGCAAGGAGATGAATGGAGGGCAAGTTCTCTAGCTCAAAGTATGTCTCAAGTGTTCAATGAGTCAAGAGAGAAGTCCCAAAGCCGGCCAAACATGTATTTATAGCCATACCTCAAAAACAAAGTCGTTAGGCTCGAGATGCCGCTCTGCGCGCAATGACCGGATGTGCTGGTCTGATCGACCGTACGCGGCCAGCGTCTAGTCGCACCAGCGCGACTTCATCGATGCTCGCCACGTGTCCCTTTTTGAATCTCGCTTGTTAGATTTCAGATTTCCAACGGTCACGAAACGTTACGCTCCTAGGTAAAGTGTGACCGGACGCGACAGTGTCAGCGTCCGGTTGCTGTCCAGAGAGGTTCCAGAGAGTGACTTTGTCGACTAGACGCGTCCGGTCACACGTGACCGGATGCGCCACCGTGTCCGATCAACTCTAAGACTCGTGCTGTTCACTGGGTGCATGACCGGACGCTCCGGTTCCGTGAGGGACCAGACACGCCGGTTGCAAACCCTAGCGCCCCGCACTACGCACAGCTGCTGTCACTGACTAGACACGCCGGTTGTGCCGAGACCGCGTCCGGTCCAGCATTCGGTCATACCAGTGACCTCCTTTCACCTCCGTTTCTTCGCCTCCGGCGCAGTAGAAAATAGGTGTTTCACTTCCACAAAAGCGCCGAATCCAAACCCCTCTCTACCACTCAAACTCCACCGCCTTCGCAAATGTGCTAACACCACCAAGTGTACATCACCATGTGCTTGTGTTTTAGAATTTTCACAATCATTTTCTCAAGGAGTTAGCAACTCACTAGATCCTAAATGCATATGCTCAAGAATATGGACTTAGTAGCACTTGATTCATGAGATGACTGTGATTGCCCCTCTTGATAGTCGGCTATCAATCCTAAACCTGGTCAATCACTTCTCTACTCATCTTTAGACCGGTAAAAGAGAATCCTATGATTATACCTTTGCCTTGATCATCTCATTCCTTGTCCATCACCTATGTGCGTGTTCATCATCATCTTTATCTCCATGCACTTGTGATCTTATGGCCATCACCATCATGCTCCTTGCTCCTTCATCACATGTGTTGCTACGCCTAACTCAATTCACTTGACACGATGGCATTAGCAACTTGGTGTCATTAATTACCAAAACCAAACTTGGCTTTCAACTGTGATGCTTATTCATGTTAATCATGTGTTTGTTATAAAATAGGTGCAAACTTAGCCCTAATTAGCATTACTTAAGTTAATGCTAAAACCTGGATAAAAATATTGAAAGTAAGGACTTACGTTAGTAAGCTATTTTGCAAAAGGTGTGCTACCCAACCAACCCCACGAAATAAACCTTGCATATTCTTGAAGTCATTTTTTTGGTTTCCCTCCTATCAGGTAAGTCTTGCTAAGTATAATTGAGTACTCAAGGTTTTATTCCCTCTGTTGCAGGTGTCCTACTTTTGTTGAGTGCTACATCGTCTGCTTCTATCCAGCTTTGGATGGTGTTGATTCAGTGCCGGTGGGCTCGACCTTGCTTATATGAATCATCTATGCTTTTGTTGAAGGTTGTTATCGAACTGGCATTATATTTGAACATGTTGTACCATAGTTGGTTCAAAACTATATTATTTTCATGATCAAATTAAATTTGGTGTTATAATAAATATTGTAAATCTAGTTATAACTTAATCTTCCGCTGTGAACTCTGTGTATTATGATGTATGTTGTTCTCTTAATCTAGTACGATCTTGGTTGTGATGTTGATTTACCGAGGTCCTTCGTGACACTCGGCGGACTACTAGGTTTATATCAGTGATATTATGCACGTGTCAACGTGTTTAATAGGAACAATCATACTTGATCTTGTATAAATTAGTTGGTTCTGTCACAGCTCCTCCTCCCATCGATGCCAATGCCTAAGCCGATGAGATCGGCGGTGGATGTTGCCTGTGGCGCAAAGGTGAAGGGACTCGTCTTGTGACTCACGCTCGTGCTCAAAGATGCGCAACCGTCGAAGAGCACGACAAAGGATCTAGTGGACGGCGTATTGATTCGATGACGGTGGGGCCTATGCGCTCAACGAGGGATGCCATGGTAGCTTGGAGGATTCACATGTCACAAGTGATCTGACCAAAAGTGACAACACAGGCACATTTGGCAGCTGCACATGCGCAACGACACCTCCGCCTATCCATTCCCTGCTTTGCGCTACGTCGTACGGAAGAAGGGTGACATATGCATGTTGCAAGCGTATGCTTCAAGTGTTTCATATGTTTTAGGGGTATGTTGCGAGTGTTTCATGCGGTGTTGCAAAAGTAGATCAGATTGTTGCATGTATTGCAACGGTTGTACTTGTATGTTGCAAGCTTCTACTCCCAATGTTTCATCTATTTTTCTTGACGTATGTTGCAAGTATGTTTATTTGGATGTTGCATATGTTTCACACATATGTTGCAAGTGTTTTATCTTGATGTTGCGTATGTTTTACAACAGTTTCGAGTGTTTTTAGGTGTTTTTTGCAAGTGTTTCAAATGCATGCTTCAAGTGTTTCATCTGTCTTTAGGTGTATGTTGCAATTGTTACATCTGGATGTTTCAAAAGTAAATCAGGTTGTAACAGAACCGACCAATTATACGAGATTAAGTGAGAAAATCATCCACCGAGCAGACGATTTAGCAAACTTAAGCCCGTATAACTCGGTAGTCCGTGAAATCATGACGGATTTCAAACCAACTTGCATACCAGCCAAGATCGTAATAAGTTCAGTGGTCACCATCACAAGTTACATAAAAGTTCACGGCACAAATACATCGGAGTTTAAACATAGTTATTACAAACCAGTTTCAAATTGAAAGTAGCGGAAGCATTTTGTTCAAATTACACACACACAGAGTTCAAAATACAGTGCCAGTTCAGGATCATCTTTCATCAAAAGCATCAGACGAGATGTAGTGAATGACCATTGCCCATGGTCCTAAGCTTCTTCCATTGCAGGATAGAGGCAGTTGATACAGTAGCCGTAATACATCTGCCCATCTGCAACAAGTGGGAACAAAGCCCTAAGTACGAGAAGGTACTCAGCTAGACTTACCTGTCATAAACCAGAAATAAAAGACACCAAGGAATCATGACAGGCTGTCTGGTGGGGTAGCTGACTCATTTGCAAAAAGGCATTTTTAGTATTTAGAGAATCTTTACAAAAGCTTTACATCAAGTTAAATCTTTATTAACCTGTCAACTACATTTGCACCTGTACTAGAGTAACATGTAATTAAACAGGTAATGATAACCAATGATCATTAACAACTTCCATTATGTCATATTTCATATAATTGTCTAAGTGTTCCATCCATATTACTATGATGAAGTAGCTCAAGTCAAGTGCTCACTATCCAGTGAACGATGGCGATTCGAATCGATTATTAACCAGCTAGTAAGTTATTCCTCACACAAACCTCACTCACCCGTTAAAGTGAGGTGTTGGTCACCGAGTCAACCATTCAGGTAAAGTCGCGAGCTTGCCAGGAACCACTTGTACCCGGGGGCCGCCCGACTGCTTTTTGGCCTTATCATCGCGCCCCCGTATCCTGCCACTACTACTCCGGTACAGTGTGTTGCGGGCAATCCACTCGGCCCGAATAATCTCCCAGCTTCGCGGTCGGAAGGTACTTTATCCGGCCAGCTAAATGTGAGGCATGCGTTCAACATGACCCGAGGCCCAACAACGGATGGTCCTTAATCGACACAGACGGAAAACACTATAGTCCGAAACCCTGCAAGTTTCCGTCCGGTCTCAATTTCACATTAACACTTAGTTATTCCATGATGACATCTTTTCTCAATCAGATCCAGGTAAACACCTATAGCTCGTAGGTGATAGAAAATCACCCGACTTCTACCGGTCTAAGCAAGCTAAGCAATTACTTGACTGCGAATGACAAGGTGACAAGGATAGGGTAGAACGTAGTAAACAAGGTATAATGCAGCAACGGTTGCAAACAACTCCTCAATTTAATGTAGCAGTTAACGTAAAGCATTCATAAAATATTTGCAAACCGGGGGAGAGAAATGCTCCGGGGCTTGCCTCTCTCGAAAGAGCTCGGACGGTGGTCTGGGCACTTCAGAAGATCTTCACCGACCTTCTCGTCGGCTTCGGGCACTTCCTGCTCCTCGGGTTGCTCTTCCGGCTCCTCGGGAACTGCTACCGACGTTACTTCCTGCGATCCTGTATGATGCAATCGTATAAGTGCTTATGCCTAGGTGCATTGCGAAAATGACATGTAATGGTCATGATGAATGAAATGCAGATAACCAGGTTCACTTTATTTCATAAAGTAGGAATGCATTTCTTCTACAAGGTAGTCAACATCATCCATGAATACAGACTACAAGCATATGTCATCTACTGCATTCTCTTCTACCACTACCATGCTAAGCCAGCACATTTTATTAAATTCTTCAAAGATACACCAAAGCAAAATCCTATTCACTAGTCATGCATTAACAAGGTTAAATAAAACCCTAATTGCAACTAGGTTTGAACAGCAACACCTATTTTAGTAGCACAAAAAAATCTAAGAAAATTACAGTAGCTTTCTATCATCTAATCTAGCATACCACAAAAATTTCATTGTATTGGGATTACTAGAACTGTCTATCCCAAAAATAACAAGCTAGGGCCTAAAAATAAGCATAAAAATACTTTATACTATGAAAAGTATCAAACAACAGATTTAACATTTTTCTACATTCTTCACAAATAAATAATCACTATGGAAAAATTATTACATGCATGTTTTATTCATATTTTTCTCTCTAGCAAAAATAACAATTATTAGCAATATTAAACACTTGTACTACCACTCAAGATTTTTCCACAGAACATGAATGGCATACATTTTTCCTAGCAAGTACATCACAAAAGAAAATTATAGCAAGTGGAACCATAATTTTCTGAGCTTTCTGTGATTTACTACATATTTAACAAGAAAACAACAGTTTTAGTGATTAAATAAAAACTCTACAGCAAAGTATTTAAATCTTGAAGTGCAATATTTTTAAACTGTAGATCTAGTCCCAATGAGTCTATAGAAATTTATTTCACAATTTTTGGAGCTGAAAGGACTACAAAACATTTTCCAAAGTATTTTTCATCATGAAATAATAAAAGAAAACAAAAATTGATTTTTCAATATTGGTACTGGGCCGGCCCGTGAGAGTTAACCGGCCCGTGGCCGTTCTCGGCCCGGTTCGCGCGCGCGGGGAAAGGCGAGCCGGCCCGCTCGGAGGCGCGGCCCACTGGCGCGGCGGCCCAGCGGAAGACAGAAGGGGGGGGGGAAAGAATAGGGCGGCCTCGTCGGTGTTCGGAAACGCAACGGTGTGGCGGTGGCCGACGGCCAACGGCCATGTCCGGCCACGTCCCGACCAGCGAGCGCGCGCACAGTGTTCGCGAGGAGATGACGAACTCGAGAGGGAGGCTCAGGAGGATAGAGAGGGAGCGAGGGAGGTGATGGACGGAGCGCGAGCTCGGTGGCCCCGACGTGGTGGCGCAGCGGGAATAGCTCGATTGAGCCTTACCGTAGGTGAGCAAGGCACACGGTGACCCGTTCAGAGGAGAGGAGGAGGTGGCGGAACGTGGAGCGCAAGCAATCGGGCGGTGGCGGTTCACCGGCGTCGGAACGCGACGGCGGAGATGGCGGCAAGCGGTGGCGAGCGGGGTGAGCACGGCTCCCGTTCGGGTTTTCCAAAGGGAATGAGAGGGAGAGCGAGTGAGGAGGAGAAAGGAGGCAGGGGCGCGGTCGTGGCGTCAAGAAGCCGGGCGCGTGGGGTGACGGACGGCCACGCGGAGGGCGTCGCCGGCATGCGGTCGCTACGCGGCGAGCGCAGTCTGCCGCGGGCGCCAGCGAGACGCGCGCGCGGGAGCGGGACGAGGAAGCGGCCGCGTGGACGCGGGCCGGGCCGCTGCGCTATAAAATTTGACCTATAATTCTAAGTGATATAAAATTTGTAGTTGCACAATTTTGATGAAAGATAATTAGCACATTAGCAGTTTACATCATGAACATCATTTCACAAGCTTTTATTTCATTCAAGTTATAATATTACCATATATGATTATGGATGATATGAAATGTCATGCTTATGATTGCAATGCAAATGCTTGCGTAACACTGGGGTGTTACAGCCCTCCCCCTTATAAAAATCTCGTCCCGAGATTTGGGTTACGAACCATTTATTATAAAAATCTTCGTATGCTTTTTATAGGTATTCACCTGTTTCCCAAGATGCATCTCCTTCCTCATGATGACTCCACTGTATCTTATATGTTTTTACCACACGGTTTCGAGTAACTCTTTCTTTAGAGTCCAACACTTGAACCGGTTGCTCACGATATACTAAATCTGACTTGAGCTTTATACCTTGAGGTTCGATTCTTTCTTCGGGAACACGCAAACACTTCTTGAGATGCGATACATGAAAAACTAGGAATATAGCACTCATTGTCTCAGGTAACTCCAACTTATAAGCGACTGGACCTTTTCTTTCCAAGATCTTATATGGTTCCACAAATCTGGCTGCAAGCTTTCTGCGTACTCCAAACCGTTTCTTCTTCATTGGCGTGACTTTCAGATAAACATAGTCACCAACCTCGAACATAAGCGGTCTCCTTCTTCGATCTGCATAGCTTTTCTGACGTGATTGAGCGGCTTTCATGTTTTGCTGAATGATATGAACTTTCTTCTCAGCTTCTTCTACGAAGTCAATACCGTAGTATCTTCTTTCTCCTGGCTCAATCCAGTTAAGTGGTGTTCTACACTTTCTACCATACAAAGCTTCGAATGGTGCTATCTTGATACTTTCTTGATAACTATTATTGTAAGCGAACTTTGCTAAAGGTAACCATGACTCCCATGAACCTCTAGAAGATAACACACAGGCTCTCAACATATCTTCCAGAACAGCATTAACTCTTTCGGTCTGACCATCTGTTTGAGGATGATAGGCGGTACTATAAATTAAACTCGTCCCCAAACATTTATGCAAGTGCTCCCAAAAGTGAGCAGTGAATTGTGACCCTCTGTCAGACACGATATTCTTCGGTATGCCATGTAATCTCACAATCTCAGCAATATACTTCTCGGCATATTGAGGTGGTCTATATTCTGTCTTGACAGGTAAAAAGTGAGCTGTCTTTGTAAGGCGATCCACAATTACCCAAATCGAATCATATCCTTTCTGAGTAGTGGGCAAACCTGTGATGAAATCCATGCTAATATCATCCCACTTCCAACTGGGTACAAACAAAGGTTGCAATAATCCGGCAGGTCTCATATGAATAGCCTTTACCCTGCAGCATGTGTCACATCTGGCAACATATGCCGCAATCTCTTTCTTCATCTTGGTCCACCAAAAACGAGGTCTTAATTCTTGATACATTTTGCTACTTCCGGGATGGATAGATAACTTTGAAAGGTGAGCCTCATCCATAAGTTTATTCTTAAGCTCTCCATCTTTAGGAACAACAAGACGGTCGTCAAACCATAACACGTCATGTTCATCCAATCTAAAGTGCTTGGATGGTTCTTCTTTAATCTTTTCTTTGATATGGAATATCCCTTTGTCGGTTTTCTGGCCTTCTATTATCTTACTCTCCAAAGAACAACTAATCTGAATACTGTGTAACACTGCAGGATGCATTAGATCAAAACCATCTTCGAGCAAAGGGTGCACATTCAGGCAATGTGACTTTCTACTCAAGCATCTGCCACTACATTGGCCTTTCCAGGATGATATTGCACATTCAAATTGTAATCTTTGATCAATTCTAACCATCTTCGCTGTCTCATGTTCAATTCAGGTTGGGTGAAGATGTACTTGAGACTCTTGTGATTGGTGAAAATATTGCACACATTACCAAGTGAGTAATGTCTTCAAATTTTCAAGGCATGCACTATGACAGCAAGTTCAAGATCATGCATCAGATAGTTGATCTCATGCTTTCTCAACTGGCGGGAGGCATAAGCAATGACTCTTCCTTCTTGCATAAGAACACAACCTAATCCTATTTTTGATGCATCGCAAAACACATCAAAAGGTTTCTCAATGTCCGGTTGCGCTAGAACTGGAGCAGTGGTCAACAGTTTCCGCAAGGTGTGGAAAGCTGTCTCACACTCCTCTGTCCATACAAACTTATGATCTTTCTGTAGCAGACTTGTCATTGGCTTGGCAATCTTCGAGAAGTCTGGTATAAAACGACGATAGTAACCAGCTAAGCCCAAGAAACTTCTAACTTCAGAGACTGTGATTGGTGTCTTCCAATCTATAACCTCTTGCACTTTACTCGGGTCTACGGATACTCTATTTTCCGACAGAATGTGACCAAGGAAAGGAACTTTTTTCAACCAAAATTCACACTTGCTAAACTTAGCATACTACTTATGATCTCTCAGTCTGGTTAAGACAATTCTCAGATGCTCTTCATGATCTTTCTCATTCTCAGAGTATACTAGAATATCATCAATGAACACAACCACAAACTTGTCCAACTCTGACATGAAAACTGTATTCATCAGATACATAAAGTATGCAGGAGCATTTGTTAAGCCAAAGGACATAATAAGATACTCGTACAACCCGTATCTGGTAGAGAAAGCGGTTTTCGGTATATCTTATGGTCTAATCTTTATCTGATGATAACCTAATCTTAAATCTATCTTAGAGAACACTCTGGCTTTGGCTAACTGATCGAACAAAACATCAATGTGAGGTAAGGGATACATATTCTTGATAGTTACAGCATTAAGAGGCCTATAATCCACACACATCCTCAAAATACCCTCTTTCTTTTTCTTCACAAACAAGGCAGGACATCCCCATTCAGACTTACTTGGCCGGATAAACCCCTTATTCAACAACTCCTCTAGTTGATTCTTCAACTCAGCTAACTCATCCGGAGGCATCCTATAAGGTCTCCTGGAAATTAGAGCCGTCCCGGGGATCAATTCAATTCCAAACTCCACATCTCTATCCGGCGGAAGACCAGGTAACTCATCTGGAAACACATCTGGAAACTCACACACGACCGGAATCTGATGAATCGGAATGACTTCCATACCACATGTCACACTCACAAGGTCTGTTCTTTTGGGCAATGGTACCTGAAAAGTACCCTCTCCCTAGGGATCCTTCAGGGTAAGTACCCAACTTCCTGTATCTATAACTGCTCCCCATTCTTCCATCCAATTCATCCCTATGATGACATCCAGAACTAGTCCAGGCATGACTATCAGGTTAACTCGAAACTTTCGACTACCTAACTCAAGGGTTGCCCTTCTAACCATCTGATTGGTTAAAACATCAACCCCTGCTGAACTTATACGGTAACCACAACTTAAGTCTGTGCATAGTTGTTCATGTTTCCGTGCAAATGCTTGACTCATGAAAGAATGCGATGATCCAGAATCAAATAGAACAACTGTAGGGTTTTGGTTAATAGGAAACTTACCAGAAGTTATGGGCTCTCCCTCAGGAATCTCTTCCACAGTGGTGTGGTGCACTCGAGCATTATAAGTCTGTTGCTTCTTTCGGGGCGGGTAAGGGCAGAACTTGGAAAAGTGGCCTGGCTGATCACAGTTATAGCAAGGTCCCTTTACTGTACCGGTAGATCCTATCGCTCCCTTCGAGTTACCTTGTCCCGCGGTTGCGGCGGTTCTTGCTGGCGGCACTGCCATCTTGTACGGCTTCTGCGGTCCCTTGTAGTTCTGGGTCTTATGCTGCGGTGGCCTAAACCTTGCACCAGGTGCAGACGGACGATAGGTTGAACGATTAGCAGTGATAACTCTAGACTGTTGAAAGTCCTATGTTTGGTGTTGGTAATTAGTGACAATACCTAAGCACTAATCCCATGCCTAAGTTGTATGTAGCATATGAGGATTAGTACACTCCAAGGTTGGTGGCAAGATGGACATGGTGATCATGATGGCCACACTTGGATTTGGACACAACCCTACGTGATCAAGGCAAAGGTATATGCTTAAGGGTTGTGTTTTAGTAACCAAGACACCTAGTGGGTGTGGTTACATTATAGGATAGATAGCCGTACTATAAAGAGGGGAATGACGCGGCTATTGAACTCCTAAGTGCCTCTAGATGTGCATTTCATGATCATATGCATTTGGATAGAACTAATATCGCCTCGAAAAATAATTGTGAAAATGCTAACACACTCACACATGACGAGATCACTTGGTGATGTTAGCACGTTTGCGAAGGCGGTGGAGTTTGAGCGGTAGAGAGGGTTTGGTTCCTCTCTCCCTCCCACCGAGCTTGCGAGGCGGGATTCAGGCATTTTCGAGAAGTTGAAACGATTATTTTCCACTACGCCAGAAGTCCGGAAAAGAAACGGAGGCGAACGGAGGTCACAGAGGTGACCGGACGCGGTCCTTGCATGACCGGACGCGTCCGGTCAGTGTTCAGTGTCTGCGCGTTTTTCAGTTCGATGATCGGACGCGAGGCGCGTCCGGTCACTGGTGATCGGACGCGTCCGGTCATTCAGGGAGCTTACTGGACTCTAACCGGACGCTGTCACTGTCGCGTCCGGTCATTTTCTTCAGCGCGTCCGGTCACTATTTCGTTGAGCGCTGCTCAGGCGACCAGCGCGTCCGGTCAGTTGGACCAGCGCGTCCGGTCAGTTGGACCAGCGCGTCCGGTCGTTGCTTCGCAGTTAGCCGTTGGGCGACCAGCGCGTCCGGTCGTTTGGACCAGCGCGTCCGGTCAGTACTTCACGAGTTAGCCGTTGGGCGACCGGCGTGTCCGGTCAGTTGGACCAGCGCGTCCGATCAGCCCGTTTTCGGCTGTTTAAGTTTCTAACGGCTATATTCGAAGGGGTACGTCTATAAATACTCGTTGGCCGGCTCAAGGCTCTCTCTCTCGAACATTTGACATACTTGTGAGCACTTTGAGCTAAGCAACTCCCCTCCCACTCATCTCTCTTGCTTCTTTGCATATTCGAAGTGAGATTGAGTGATCCAAGTGCATTTGCATTGTGAGATTGCATCTAGTTGGCACTTGGTGGTTGATTTGCTGCGGGATTCTTATTTCTCTTGGTGGTTGCCGCCACCTAGACTGCTTGGAGCAGCTTGGAGGCGTTGGCAAGAGTTGGTGATTGTTCTTGGCCACCTCCGGTGATTGTGAGGGGTTTGTGCCTACCTCGGCGAAGCGCCAAAGGCAACATTAGTAAATTGCTTCGTGTCATTGCAACCTTTTGCCATTTGGTAGGTTCTTGTGGCGCCTTTTGAGAGGCTCGGTGTGTGACCGATTAGCCACCGAACCACGTGGTGAAGAGGGACACAACGGGGACTAGCGTGCCGGCAAGCACGTGAATCTCGGTATAAATCTTCGTGTCATCACTTTCATATTGTGATTGATTGATCCCGGTGTTTGGTTATCTTGGTATTCATTGTTGATCATATTGGTTGGCTCAATACTTCGCCCCTCGGTAATACCCTCCTATCTCTCTTGTATTAATTTCTTAGTTATCTTTGCTAGCTAGTTAGCTTAGCTAGAGTAGTTCTTTTGTGTAGCTTGCTAGTTGTAGTTGTACTTACCTTCTCGGTTTGACTTGTGCGGTTGAGTGCAAATACTAGAATTGTGAATTGGATAGGTGGCTTGCAAACACCCCGTAGGCTAAGCAAAACTCGCATCTCGCTATTTGTTTTATTGATAAACTTGTTTAGCTTGTCTTTGTAGAAAATTTTAATAGGCTATTCACCCCCCCTCTAGCCATCAAGACCTTTCAACTGTGATGGTCCTAAATCAAAGGCTCTCTTGCGAGTCTTGGATGTTGTGTACGCGTTGTTGTTCTTCTCTTGTTTCAGACAATCACTAATGAAGTCATTGAATCTGGCGCAGGTATTGGTACCCACATGCTTCATCATCTTCGGACCTAACCCTCTCTTGAAGCTAGCAATCTTCTTAGCATCTGTGTCCACCATGTCGGGAGCATAACGACACAAGTTGTTGAAGGCATGCAAATACTGTGTTACGATTTTGGTGCCCTGATTTAAAGCCAAGAACTCTCCTAATTTCATCTCAACTAACCCTGATGGAATATAAACTCCACGGAAGGCTTCGGTGAACTCTCTCCATGAGATCTGAGCATTTGGAGGGAAGGTGGTGCGATGATGCTTCCACCACATCCCTGCTGGTCCTTGTAGCTGATGTGCAGCATACTCTATCTTCAGTACTTCTGTCAGCCTCAACACACGGAACTTATCTTCCATAGTGTTAATCCATTCTTCAGCGTCAAGTGGCTCGGTTGCTTCCTTGAAAATTGGCGGCCTAGTGTCCATGAAATCCTTGAAGTTGCTGTACTGATTCACTCCATTGCCACCACCTTAGTTGTTACCGCGTTGCACGTTGTTGGTGATGGTACGCAGGAAATCTTCCATATTTTTCTGTGACTGCTCGGCATTGCGCTGACTTCCTAGAAACTGAGCAAAGAACATCTCTGCAGTGAGCGGTGGAGGAGGCGGCAAATGTGGTTCCGAGTGTGGCTCGTTATGGTTGACGTTGTTAGCACCACTCCCACCTACCCCGACACCATTTCCACCAGTTTCAGCAGCCTCATACGTGGCGCGTCGAGTGTTTGTCATCTACATATTTCAGCAACAAGTAATGATTAAGCGAAGTTGTAGTAATTGTGAGTGAATGAAAAATTATGCCGTACTGAACTCATTGGAGAGAACAAAGTCATACAACAAAACAGAGGCACAATAATCGCATTCCAATTAAAACAACACCACTAATTAAATTACTTCAAATGCAAACATCGCGTCCAATACAACCACGTTGCCAGCATACACACACTGGGCTTTATGCGCTCAGGTATCGCATGAACAACCAAGATCCAACATTCTACCAAGTCTCAAGGTTCAAACGAGATACATCAAGATACATGAAGCCAAAAGGAGGTCAGCGTGACAGGGCCTAGCAGCTAACGCAAAGCAACTAGCTTACTCCTCGGGGCCATCGTCGGGGTCAGAGACGTCACCATTGCTACCATCAGTAGCAGCGTCGTCGTCAGCAGGTGCGGCTGCGGGCTCGTCCTCATCGTCGTCGACGTCCATACCGGCGGCTTCTGGAGGAGCATACGGGCCAATCCCGTTGTAGAGCGCATGAAACTCCTCATGCAAGTTGACATTGTACTCCTCTAGCTCCTCGACCCTCTGCCTCAGGAGGTTCCTCTCGTTTCAGGCTTCATTCCTTTCCTGAACCAACTGTCTAATCATGCGGTCTGCATTATTGTTGGCCTGAGTCAACGCATGCACCCGCTGTATAGAACTATCACCTCTCTCTAGAGCCTGGTCTCGCTGCAAGCTCATGTCAGCCAATTGCTCCTGCAAACTAGCGATAGCACGTGCTTGCTTCTTCTTTTGTTTTCTTGCTTTGAGCCGATCATCACCATGCAAACCAGTCAGAGTCCAATAAGTGCACTCCAGACTCTGGTATGCTCTGATAGCTGCATACATCGCACTCATAGTGTGGTTGTCGCTAGTCTGTCCTTCGCTTGGGCCTCTGACTAAAGCACTTCCTTGCGGCTGTACCCAAATGTCATCGCGAGGATCATCTCTCGGAAAAGTGCCAGCCAAGGCTGCTGCCAGCTCGTTGGGAAATCTGCTCATTATGTCCCGGATGACACAGAAAGCTGCTCCCTCTGCACCCTCAACCAGAGTGCGTCCCTTAAACTCCAAGTGCCAACCATCCCATTCTGAAGCATCACCAAGAGCAAGGACAATGATCTCCACTACTGCCAGTCCATCCTCTGACAACTGGTTCTCACTCCAAGAGTACACCGGCTCCTGACCCTCTGGGTACCCCACATCATGGAGCACTCTCCAAAGCAAAGTTGGCATGCCAAACTCGCTCAGAAAGGTGTCCGTGTTGCGACGCTCCCATGGGGCCAACTGGCGTCGAGGTGCTCTTCCACCTGTGGACTTACGGGCAGTCTGCTTCATGCGGGCCATCTGTACCAAAAGTTTCGATTACCCGGTGAGAACATAATTTAAGTTGGTACAATTTTTATTGAAAGGGGATAATCAATTTATAAGGGGAGGAATGCATGGCATGAATGAAATGCACAAGCAACATGATGCATGCACGTTTCTTACGTTCTCACAAACTTAAGAAATAAATGATATCTATCGATGAATTCGGTGGCATACAGGCGATCTCTCATAAATAAAACTAATACGATCTACACGAGAAACGCTGTTATGTACCTGCAGAAGATTCATTTCAGCCCATTCCCCATGAATGCATGAAAGCAGTAAGTCTATCTATACGCTCTACACGAATCCCCAGATATGCGTACAACGGTAGTAACCACCCAAAACATCGTCCTATTGACGGCATCGCCTCAACGGACGGAACAACCACACATGCGACACTTTTGTAAAAACATGCGTAAAACATATAAGTACTCCAGTATCATACAAGCACTCTCCCTAGATCGGCAGTGTATCCGATCATGCTCTCACATCTCACACTTACCGAGGCGTAGAGGCAACTGATCCATACATTACCACTCAAGTAAGTGGCACTCATACAATAGCACGCCGTATGAACAACGAAAGAGAAATATGGTGCAAGAACCCCCAAGTCAGTACTTAATTAAGCCACCTAGAGTCCTTATTGGGCATAAAGGATATGACCACTGGCACACTCTTAGTTTGTAAATCACGTTTTTCAAACACATTTTGTTTTAAATACACTTGTGAACAGTAAATCCGCTAAACCATGCTCCGATGCCAGCTGTAACAGAACCGACCAATTATACGAGATTAAGTGAGAAAATCATCCACCGAGCAGACGATTTAGCAAACTTAAGCCCGTATAACCCGGTAGTCCATGAAATCACGACGAATTTCAAACCAACTTGCATACCAGCCAAGATCGTAATAAGTTCAGCGGTCACCATCACAAGTTACATAAAAGTTCGTGACACAAATACATCGGAGTTTAAACATAGTTATTACAAACCAGTTTCAAATTAAAAGTACCGGAAGCATTTTGTTCAAATCACACACACACATAGTTCAAAATACAGTGCCAGTTCAGGATCATCTTCCATCAAAAGCATCAGACGAGATGTAGTGAATGACCATTGCCCATGGTCCTAAGCTTCTCCCATTGCAGGATAGAGGCAGTTGATACAGTAGCCGTAATACATCTGCCCATCTGCAACAAGTGGGAACAAAGCCCTGAGTACGAGAAGGTACTCAGCTAGACTTACCCGTCAGAAACTAGAAATAAAAGACACCAAGGAATCATGACAGGCTGTCTCGTGGGGTAGCTGACTCATTTGCAAAAAGGCATTTTTAGTATTTAGAGAATCTTTACAAAAGCTTTACATCAAGTTAAATCTTTATTAACCTGTCAACTACATTTGCACCTGTACTAGAGTAACATGTAATTAAACAGGTAATGATAACCAATGATCATTAACAACTTCCATTGTGTCATATTTCATATAACTGTCTAAGTATTCCATCAATATTACTACGATAAAGTAGCTCAAGTCAAGTGCTCACTATCCAGTGAACGATGGCGATTCGAATCGATTATTAACCAGCTGGTAAGTTATTCCTCACACAAACCTCACTCACCCGCTAAAGTGAGGTGTTGGTCACCGAGTCAACCATTCAGGTAAAGTCACAAGCTTGCTAGGAACCACTTGTACCTGGGGGCCGCCCGACTGCTCTTTGGCCTTATCATCGCGCCCCCGTATCCTGCCACTACTACTCCGGTACAGTGCGTTGCGGGCAATCCACTCGGCCCGAATAATCTCCCAGCTTCGTGGTCGGAAGGTACTTTATCCGGCCAGCTAAATGTGAGGCATGCGTTCAACATGACCCGAGGCCCAACAACGGACGGTCCTTAATCGACACAGACAGAAAACACTACAGTCCGAAACCCTACAAGTTTCCGTCCAGTCTCAATTTCACATTAACACTTAGTTATTCCATGATGACATCTTTTCTCAATCAGATCCAGGTAAACACCTATAGCTCGCAGGTGACAGGAAATCACCCGACTTCTACAGGTCTAAGCAAGCTAAGCAATTACTTGACTGCGAATGACAAGGTGACAAGGATAGGGTAGAACGTAGTAAACAAGGTATAATGCAGCAACGGTTGCAAACAACTCCTAAACTTAATGCAGTAGTTAACGTAAAGCATTCATAAAATATTTGCAAACCGGGGGAGAGAAATGCTCCGAGGCTTGCCTCTCTCGAAAGAGCTCGGACGGTGGTCTGGGCACTCCAGAAGATCTTCACCGACCTCCTCGTCAGCTTCAGGCACTTCCTGCTCCTCGGGCTGCTCTTCCGGCTCCTCGGGAACTGCTACCGACGTTACTTCATGCGATCCTGTATGATGCAATCGTATAAGTGCTTATGCCTAGGTGCATTGCGAAAATGACATGTAATGGTCATGATGAATGAAATGCAGATAATCAGGTTCACTTTATTTCATAAAGTAGGAATGCATTTCTTCTACAAGGTAGTCAACATCATCCATGAATACAGACTACAAGCATATATCATCTACTGCATTCTCTTCTACCACTTTCATGCTAAGTCAGCACATTTTATTAAATGCTTCAAAGATACACCAAAGCAAAATCCTATTCACTAGTCATGCATTAACAAGGTTAAATAAAACCCTAATTGCAACTAGGTTTGAACAGCAACACCTATTTTAGTAGCACAGAAAAATCTGAGAAAATTACAGTAGCTTTCTATCATCTAATATAGCATACCACAAAAATTTCATTGTATTGGGATTACTAGAACTGTCTATCCCAAAAATAACAAGCTAGGGCCTAAAAATGAGCATAAAAATACTTTATACTATGAAAAGTATCAAACAATAGATTTAATATTTTTTCTACATTCTTCACAATAAATAATCACTATAGAAAAATTATTACATGCATGTTTTATTCATATTTTTCTCTCTAGCAAAAACAACAATTATTAGCAATATTAAACACTTGTACTACCACTCAAGATTTTTCCACAGAACATGAATGGCATATATTTTTCCTAGCAAGTACATCACAAAAGAAAATTATAGCAAGTGGAACCATATTTTTCTGAGCTTTCTGTGATTTACTACATATTTAACAAGAAAACAACAGTTTTAGTGATTAAATAAAAACTCTACAGCAAAGTATTTAAATCTTGAAGTGCAATATTTTTAAACTGTAGATCTAGTCCCAATGAGTCTATAGAAATTTATTTCACAATTTTTGGAGCTGAAAGGACTACAAAACATTTTCCAAAGTATTTTTCATCATGAAATAATAAAAGAAAACAGAAATTGATTTTTCAATATTGGTACTGGGCCGGCCCGTGAGAGTTAACCGGCCCGTGGCCGTTCTCGGCCTGGTTCGCGCGCGCGGGGAAAGGCGAGCCGGCCCGCTCGGAGGCGCGGCCCACAGGCGCGGCGGCCCAGCGGAAGACCGAAGGGGGGGAAAGAACAGGGCGGCCTCGTCGGCGTTCGGAACCGCAACGGCGTGGCGGTGGCCGATGGCCAACGGCCATGTTGAAAGTCCTTAGTTTGGTTTTGGCTAATTGATGAAACCTAGGACTAACCTTTGTATCTAAGTGGATGATTTAGATAAAGGTGGTCATTGAATATGAAACATGACATTGACTCATGTGACCAAGACGATGAAGACCAAGACGATGCTTGGCTCGATGGACCGGTTGTGAAGGTGAAGGGCAAGTCGAGGCTTCGAAGCGAAGGACCATGCGATGGTGAAGCCTGAGCAAGACTTGGCGCCGACGGACCGATGCAACGGTGAAGAGCAAGTGAAGTTAAGGTCGATGGATCGAGACGGTCATGTGATGATATGAAGTGGATCATATCTTTTGGAAGAACAAAATGGGCTCAAGGCAAAGGTATAACCATAGGGCCATTTTGTTTTGCACTCAAGACACCATAGAGGGTGTGAGTGATTTAGGATCGATAGCCGAACTATTAAGAGGGGAAGTCTTATCGGTTATTCGATGCACGGGTGCCACTAGGTGAATTCATGAAGTGCATTGCATGTAGGGCCTAGTGACCTAACTGGAAAACCTTCGAAAATAATTATGAAAATGCTAACACACGTGCACAAGGTGGTGATCACTTGTTGGTGTTAGCACATTTGCGAAGGCGTTAGAGTTTAAGCGGTAGAGAGGGTTTGGGTCTCTCTCTCCCTCCCGCCGAGCTTGCGAGCGCGGGATTCAGGCGTTTTTGGGAACTTGAAATGCCTATTTTCCACTACGCCGGAAGTCCGAAAAGAAACGGAGGCTAACGGAGATCACAGAGGTGACCGGACGCTACACCGGACGCGGTCATGCTATGACCGGACGCGTCCGGTCAGCAGTCAGGCGCGCGGTTGCTAGGGTTTGCAACCGACGCGTCCGGTCACTCGCGGGACCGGCGCGTCCGGTCAGTTGCCTAGAGGAATCTGCAGTTCGCAAGGACGATCGGACACGCGGCGCGTCTGGTCACACACGATCGGACGCGTTCGATCGTTGAGGGAGCTTACTGGACTCTAACCGGACGCGGGTACTGTTGCGTCCGGTCGTTGCGAGGGGCGCGTCCGGTCGTTGCTTCGCGGGCGCATGGGTCAGTGCGATCGGCGCGTCCGGTCGTTCGAAGCGGCGCGTTCGGTCGTTGCCCTGGGCGCGTTCGGTCATTGGTTTGACCGTTGGGGTCAGTGACCGTTGGAGGATCGGACGCGATTGAGCGCGTCCGGTCAGTTATGACCGGCGCGTCCGGTCATCCCAAAAAAGACCCAGTGAAGGGGTATAACGGCTCTATTCGAATGGAATGCTTATAAATACTTGTTGGCCAGCCCTTGGGGAGGCTCTCGTGATTTCTAACATACTTGTGCATCCTTGAGCTAGAGCATCTCCTCCCACTCATCTCTCTTGCTTGATTGCAAATCAAAAGTGAGATTGAGCGATCCCAAAGTGCATTGCATAGCTTGAGGGCATCTAGTGGCACTTGTGGGTGGTTTAGCCGGTGGATTTCTTGTTACTCTTGGAGAGTACCGCTCCTAGCTGGCTTGGAGATTGTTGGAGGCGTTGGCAAGAGAAGGTGATTGTTCTTGGCCACCTCCGGTTGATTGTAAGAGGTTCTTGTGCTTTCCTCGGCGGGACGCCAAAAGCAACTCTATTACATTGCGCGTGTCATTGAGTTACCTCACTTGAGAGTGGTGTCTTGCGGTGCCTTGCGGGGCGTGCCTTGAGGGGCAAGTGACTTGAGGGTCACACCGAGGAACCATCTAAGTGTTGGTCGACACAACCGGTGACGTAGCTTGTCGGTGCACAAGTGAACACCGGGTGAACAAAAATATTATGTCTCTTGTCTCCCGGTGATTGGTCTTCATATTGTGTTGTTGTCAATATTGATTGATTGTATATCATCTTGGTGATTGGCAACATCTTCACTACACCGTTGGTATAAGATACACGATCCTCTCTCTCGCGTTTACTTTTACTAGATTATCTTGTGTAGCTCTAGTGGTAGCCTTTGCTAGTGTTGTTAGCTTGCTCACTAGTGTAAGTTTAGTGACATAGCCCTTGTGTGAACTAGAGATCATAATCTACTAGACTTGTGGATAGGAGGCTTGCATCACAACCGTAGGCTAAGCAAAACTCGCTTCGCGCCGTTTGTTATTCTAACAAGTTTGCTTAGTGTTTCTTGTAGAAATTTTTATAGGCTATTCACCCCCCCTCTAGCCATCTAGGACCTTACACATGTCCGGCCACGTCCCGACCAGCGAGCGCGCACACAGTGTTCGTGAGGAGATGGCGAACTCGAGAGGGAGGCTCAGGAGGATAGAGAGGGAGCGAGGGAGGCGATGGACGGAGCGCGAGCTCGGCGGCCCCGACGTGGTGGCACAGTGGGAATAGCTCGATTGAGCCTTACCGTAGGCGAGCAAGGCACACGGTGGCCCGTTCGGAGGAGAGGAGGAGGTGGCGGAACGTGGAGCGCAAGCAATCGGGCGGTGGCGGTTCACCGGCGTCGGAACGCGACGGCGGAGATGGCGGCAAGCGGTGGCGAGCGGGGTGAGCACGGCTCCCGTTCAGGTTTTCCAAAGGGAATGAGAGGGAGAGCGAGTGAGGAGGAGAAAGGAGGCAGGGGCGCGGGCATGGCGTCAAGAAGCCGGGCGCGTGGGGTGACGGACGGCCACGCGGAGGGCGTCGCCGGCATGCGGTCGCCACGCGGCGAGCGCAGTTTGCTGCGGGCGCCAGAGAGACGCGCGCGCGGGAGCGGGAGGAGGAAGCGGCCGCGCGGACGCGGGCCGGGCCGCTGCGCTGCGCGCGCGGGGAGGCGTGGGCCGCTTCGGCCGTTGGGCCGAAAGGGTGGCGGCGGCCTGCTAGCGCTGGGAATTGTTTTCATTTTTATTTTTCCAGAGAAATTCAAATAAAATTCAAATTACAGTTTTCAAATTCAATTTTTGGGCAAGCAAATGACCTTTTCTGAAATTGGCCCAAAAATGAAAGTTGTTTAGAATTTTATTTCCTACAACTTTTATTAAGGGGCCAACCTCAAAACTCTTAGAGATTTTGAATTGTAGAATAAAAGCTAATTTAGGGAGGATTTTTGAATATTTCCAAATAACATTTTTAAAACAAGTTTTTGACAAAACTTTGAGTAATTTAGTTGCTCCAAAAATTTGACCTATAATTCTAAGTGATATAAAATTTGTAGTTGCACAATTTTGATGAAAGATAATTAGCACATTAACAGTTTACATCATGAACACCATTTCCCAAGCTTTTATTTCATTCAAGTTATAATATTACCATATATGATTATGGATGATATGAAATGTCATGCTTATGATTGCAATGCAAATGCTTGCGTAACACCGGGGTGTTACACAGGTCTTGCATCTGCCTCCTCGTTTCTACTGCCTCGCCTCGATGTCTCCTCCTACTCTCGGCGCAAGGCGGCGTTGGCTGGCATCAGTTGGCCCCTCCTGCTCTTCTCTAAAGATGGCAACAGGGACTCGATCCCCGATTTCCCGTCGGGAATTCCCTTATTAGGGGACGGGGATGGGGCTAAATTGCCCCCATGGGGACTGATTCAGGAGAAAATGCATCCCTGTCGAAGATAATGGGTTCAGGGATGGTTTCCTCCTCCTCGTCCCCGTTCCCTGCCAACCTACCCCGTCAAACATCACACGCGCGATGAACTAGGGCACCGCCCCATGTAAAGGCCCAAATCTGCCAACCGAATATATATACGCGCCACAAACCCTAGCTTCCAACCTTATCCATTCGTCTAACACTCCAACTCTAGGACTCCTCACATCATCCGCCGCCACCAAGCCCGTGCCCTTGTACGCGCCCGCCCGCTGCCACCAACCACACCGGTAGCCGGCCTCTAGCCGACCAGCCCTCCATTGCAGGTCGTCTGTGTGTGCACCAACACAAGCAACCCAAGGCGTCTCTCATTGGAGCTACTACAGGAGAGTGCAAGGCTGGTGAGGGGCACAATGGCCGTGCTCATCTAGGCGGTGGTCTCACCAGCAACAGCGGATTCCACAAGCCCCACGGCCATGGCGACGACAGCGAGGGCACCGTTGTGGCGGCGTCCAAGGTGCGAGACGGGATGGGACCTCAGCGGCGGTGGCAAAACACCACAAGCGCGACGACCATGGTGAGGTGACAACAAACTTCATCGCCAAGACAATAGATGCCAGATTTTACATCAAGACAAAGCGTGCTAGAGTTTTTTTATTGAGATCAAATGAGTTTCAGGTCTTGATGGCAGTGGATGTGTTGTGATTTATTAATTTGTGAATTTTTGTAATCGATCTATTTGTATGCCACTGAAAGCAATTTGTGAATACATTGACTCAACAACGGGGACGGGGATCCCCACGGGGATGAAATCCCTGAACGGGGACAGGGATGGGGACGGGGATAGGGAAAAGTCTCCCTCGCGACCTTTTGCGGGGACAGGGACAGAGAACTTTGGCCCCCACGGGGACAGGGATGGGGAGGCAATCCCTGACGGGGAATTCCCCGTTGCCATCTTTACTCTTGTCGATGCTGGTGACGTTTGAGGCAGCGTGGGCCCCATGTGGGGCACGTAAAACGACGCGCGAAACAGACTGCCGACGCGGGCGTCTAGACGCCCCGTCCGTCCGGACGTCCGGGCGCAAGCAAGCCCGTTATTTCTTTTTGTTTCTAAAATATAGTAAATTGTTTTTGGATAATGAGACATACCATGAGACTTGAGGTCAAGACTTATATTTATATAAATCAGCTCCATTACATTCCTCATTAGTAGAGGCGTGATTTGCGAGGCAAGCATGTTGTATCTATAAAAAATATTAAGGAAAATGGCTAACTATAGGGCATTTGGCCTAGAGGAATGATTCTGGCCTTGGGTGCGAGAGGTCCTGAGTTCAATTCTCAGAATGCCCTTTTTTTAATAAATATTTTAATTTTTTTAAAAAAGAATTATAAATATTTCAAATTTTTTATAAATAAAAATAGAATTTCTAAACGATATAACATGCATTTGCTAGGCATAAATACTTAAATCTTATCTTATCTATATATACTATAAAGACAAACTCAACTAAGCTAATTATCTTGAACCTTCTTGCGTCAAGTTATTCACTTATCCTTTGCAATTAACACAAACCCTACTAAGCTATTATCTTGAACCTTCTTGTGTCTCGTCATCCACTTATCTCTTTCAATTAACACCGTCTGATCATGTGCATGCATGCGTAGTAGTAGTTTGTCTTCCAAGTTCATACAAGCAATATAGTAGTAGATATATTTAGTTGTCCATATCAAAACGCTAAAATATAGATTTCTCCTTTATACCCGCGACAACGTGCGAGGAATCCTCCTAGTACTCTTATAGAGCAAAAATCCCGTTAACATATTTCTCTCAACATGCAAGCAACTAGGCAATGCACTATCACACAACATTAAAATTCAAACCCCACTACCATATTTCTCTCAACATACAAACTATCCAACGAGGCAATATACTACCACACACAATTAAAATCCACTGGCACGTGCAAATGTAATGTCCACGCCAGCGAGACATATAAGCTTTTTATTCTCTACGCATCGTGCCACACAATTCACTAATCTGCAATTCCCGCAGCAACGCGCAGGATATGCTTCTGGTTATAAATAAAGATACTTGCTTTGGGTGCAAGACGTCTCAAGTTCAATTCTCCGAATGGCCCTTTTATATTAACATTTTTAATAAAAAATAGAATTTCTAAACGATATAACCATTCAATTGCGAGGCATAAATTTTCCAGTTGTGTTGAAAAGAAGCACTGCAAACTCGTGGAGACTCCCGCTTGCATCCCAAACACTTGTTTGTACGGTGGAGATCCGGGGGGCATGAACTATGTCATAAGTATTACTGTATGCAGTTACTGTACTGGCTATGTTCGCTTGGCTGAAAAGTACTGCTCGCTAATTTGTTATGAGAGAACAACACTGTTACTTCGCTGAAAAAGTACGGCCGATAAGCCGAGCAAACCGGGCATGTGGTGGTGCAACTGATGGTGCCTGGAGGCACGAACCCGTTGCACAACCACGGCAGTACCACCAGGCAGGAGAGGAACGCACCCCACCGGCGGCCGCAGCGGAGGGGAGCGTCGCCAGGCCGGAGCTGCGGACGGCAGCTTGGGGCGCGAACCCGCTGCACTAGAGACCACGGAACGGAAGCACAAGCACCCCGTCCCCGTGACCCGGCGGACCGCAGAGGATCTGGCTCGCCTTGTGCCGTTATGCGCATGGCTGGCTGACGAGGAGTTGAAATGTTCAGCTAGCATGGTAGTTTAGTTTGAGGGCACATTTTGGATCGTGCACTATGTAATCGCAATTGTCAAGAAAACTGTTTCGTCATGTACGATACTTGTCTCATCCAGTTCTGCAACGTAGAATTGCAATTGTTACTGAATCGTTTTAGATTTCTGCAGCATATCTCTCCTAGTCTCCTGCATATGTTCAGAGGGGGAAAAAAGGCATAAAACTCAGCGCATAACCATTGCTGCATTTCAATTCATAGAACAAAAATATGTCATCACTAAAATTCTGCAGAATCATCCACCAACACAGCAGGCAAATTATTTGTACGCTACCCCAGAGGCTTGCTGCATATAACAGCTACAGCCCCGCATTTCACAACAGAGCGTTAAACACTATCAGGTCTTACTTAGGTTACGAGAGTGCTGAAAAGTTCAGCAATCCAAAGTATGTACAGAAAAAGCAGTCACAACATGCTTATGCGGGCGCTGATTCTGCTCCGTCATGGAGAGCACAGCAAACAGTGGCCTTGTGATGACCCTGGTACACCCTGATGGCCTCTCCGGTCGACATCGTCCATAGTCTCGCTGTGGTGTCAGAAGAAGCTGCAAGAGAGAACAGGCCGGTTAACCGCGTAACTGATAGTCATCAGGGAAGGCACAGGCTGCGTAACTGATGAATCATCTGGGAAGGCAGAGGGCAACAAGGTGCAGTTCATACCTGTTATCAGGTAAGCACCGTCGACAGAGAACACACAGTCCCAAACCCAGCGCTGATGGCCTGAGAAGTTGATTGCCAGTGATGTTTCAGGATCTCATTCGGAAACATACGATGAATCTGAGATGGAGAGTTGGTTAAAAAAAGAAGACTCTGAACATTACCGACTAAAGTTCTTTCCAACTTGAAGCCATCGACATTCCAAATCTTTACAGTGTGGTCAGATGATGCTGTGGCAAGATACCTGCAAACAAACCAAAGAATGTCACATGGAACCCAAGAGGACACAATATTACACTGGAAGAACCATGAAAAATAGCCTTTTAGACCATTATTACATTACCTGTTCGGATCGCAAAATTCTGGTGAAAGCAGGCACTTCAGAATGTAGCCATCATGGGCTTGCAGTTTGTGCAGAGGTTCAAAGCAGGTAATTGTCTACATAACAGAATTTCAAAAATTCAGAAATCACAAATCCTACATTTATAAGAACAGGCCCCATTGTTATTTGCAGAACAGACTGACCTGAGTACCCTTAAGCAGGCGCCAAACGTAACATGTCCCACGGTTATTTGCAGCAACCACCATACTCCCATCCCACATGACTGTCAGAGATCTTACAGCAGTATCAACCTCCGGTACCTAAATAATTGGAACCAACAGATCAATTGTTTTCTTGCATTACCCTTTCCACAGTAGTACCATAATACTGGAATATGAGTATGTGACTCACCAACTCACAGCTGCATGAGTTAGCAGCCAAATCCCACACACGTATGTTTCCATTCTGATCACCAGATATTAGCTCTTTCTGGAAAAATAAAATAAACATACAATGTTATGAAAATTTGGTGGGAAGAAACAAACAGAAGTAACAGAGGAGAATAGGCAAAACAAAAACTATCTGACTCAACCATCAAAGTTAAGAATACTGATACTGCTATTTAGTCAGTACAAGAAAATAAAGTTCCACAGGAAATTTGAGAAACAGAGAGTGAGACATGCCAAGCCATCTCTGCAGTTTGAGACGAAGGCTAGCCATATGAAAAATTCAGTTCACTCTGCCAAGTTGATTTCAAGGATATCACAATAATTGAAACCTCTGATCCTTCAAAAAAAAAATTGAAACCTCTAAATTCAAAGCTACACGCAGTCAAATTGTCTTTTGCCAGCATTTTTGCATTACAGAGAGTATTGAAGTAATGAACAGAAGTAGCTAACCAACAAGTTTATAACCAATTGTAGCTTAATCAGTGTTGTACTTGGATGAAGACATTTGAAATCAATTACCACTTAGACCATACAAATAAATAATGAAAGAAATGATTCTAACCTGATTTGGATGCAGAACTACAGTGTTGACAGCGGCACGACTTTCATATTCTCGTTGGCATGTGCCAGTCCTGAAACCATACACGCACAAATAACAAAAATAAATATCAAAGACATAAGATGATTTACAGCTAAGAAAATTAGTAAGGTCCACATTGTACAAAATTTAAAAGGTAATATAATTTACATCATACCATCTAGTAGCACTACTAGACAAACTCATAAAAGAAGTTGTATGAGATTTGGAGGATTCAGATAGTCAGATTTTAATGAAATTGTTGTGACCGCATTCTTCACGGATGAGCTATCGATTCGTGAGGTGGTTATTTTTGAAATGTCCATATGTGTGCCCTTTTAAGTTTCCCTAAGATTTAGTCCGTTTAAAGCAAACCAACACCATATTGTGAGCATGCATGATAGCACCAGGAGATTGATCTGCACTGGATTGTCCCCTAGTTAAGGACATTTTTTTCAAGTTTTCACTAGAACTGCAGGTCAAGTAAAATAGGCTTGTAACTTAAGAAACGATAGTATGATACAACATATTAGGTTTGAAAAGCTCACCGTAAATCCCAAATTCTAACAGTACCATCTTCAGAACCTGAGTACATCCAGTTACCATCACAATGGAATCCCACAGCCATCACATTGCTCGTATGTGAATCATAGCTAATTACCTGCTAGGTGTATTCTCATTAAACAAGGAAAAGGAACTTGATGACCCATAGAGATTGATGTTGAAAACATGTATTCGTACCGGTTGAGGGCTATTTGAGTTGATGTCAAAAAGGCGGATATGAGGATTGCCTGCAGCAGCTAAGAATCGCTTGTCCGGGGTTATCTCAAGGCGATTAACTTGCTGCAGTCAACATGTTACAGCAGTGAAAAGGTATGTAAGATTGTTTTTAAACTAGATAGCTCTGAGCCTCTGATGCTGACGGTGAAGTATTACCAATAGCCATTACTTACAGAGTCTGGATATTGAATAGTGCGGTAACAGCGACCGCTCTTGGCTTCCCAAAATCTGATTGTGTGATCATAACTTGCAGTTGCTAGAATGACAGAAGGTTGAGCCATTTAGCAGCATTAGCCTGCACATACATGAACATGCTCTCAGAATGATGAAAATAGACACACAAAAGATGGCATTATATATGGTAACAAATGGATAGGCTTTGGCGTTACAATTTACAAAGAATCCATTTATCCTACGGTTGAGCATTTATTCCTATCCTTACATATAAATCCAATCAACCACTAAATTGGTACATGATTTTTCTTTTTAGGGTTCCAAAACGCGGCACTAAGCGCACGCTTCAGCGCGCTGAAGCGCTAAGCGGACGGGTAGCGCTTCGCTCTGGGGCATAAGAGCATCTCCACCAGTCCCCCATCCACATCCCCAATGAGAAAAACCTGTAGTTTGAGGGATTTGCAAGCTCCAGCAGTCCTCCCTCCAATCCAATCCCCAATGAGAATTTTTTTTTCTCATCCCCCTCAAAACCAGCCCTCCATCCCTCAAAAAAAGGGGAACAATCCCTCCCCGCAAATCAGCCCGCAAACCTTGCAATTTTGGCGGGCGTAAAGTTTCACAAGCAACCGTCGTCGACGTGGACGAGCCGCCGCCGTACGCCGCCGTCGGGGATGGGTTCGGCGAGGACGGCCACGATGCTGGAGGAGCGTCGAGAGGCGTGAGGCGCGGCGGCGGAGACGGGTGCCGCTGGATCTGACGCCTGCATCCGCGCGGAGGAGCCCGCGCTCGGTGGAGGCGTGCTTCCTCGAGCTCGAGCCGGCGTCCGCCGCGAGGAGCCGTGCTCGGTGGAGGCGCGCTCAGTGGAGAGCAAGAGGCGGCCGACGGGGGAGACTGGAGAGAAAGGCGGCGTCCGGCGGGGGAGAGGAAGTGGCGACCGGCGGGGGAGAGGAAGCAGCGGCTGGGGCGGGCGAGAGAGCGGCGGCGGGCGCAAGGGAAGGAAGCAGCGAGGGAGAGAGAGATGACACGGGAAACCAACGAACGGAGGAATTCGCTGACAGGTGGGGTCTGGATTCAGAGAGAACACCTTCAAAACCCAAAACACGTTTTGTATCTCCCCTATAACTGATTTTTGGGTTGCAGTTTCCTCCTACTGCTACTGCTAGAGATGTTCTAAGCGCTCCCAAAGCGGCGCGACCACCTTGGTGGAGCAGCGGCTGCTGGCTCCCATTGCCCGTCGGCTGTGCGCTACGCGCGGCGCAGTCGCAGGGGCCGGGCGCCGTCGACAGTCCAACGGAGGCAAGAGGGGAGAGGGAGGTGCGTACGTAGGGTCGCCGGCCGATGTGCGGAGGACGGACGCAAGGGCGCGAGGCGACTGGCGAGAGGCGGGAGGGGGAGCCGCTGACGCCGCCGCCGAGCCTGGGACTGCCCCGCGGTTGCTGAGAGCCCGAGCCTGAGCGCCGCCTCCGTCGCCTTCGTGCCGAGCACGAGTGGGGGAGGGAGCAGAAGATGGAGCGCCGGCGCGGCGGCTGTGAGGCTGTGTGCCTTAGTGTTAGGGTAAAGACTATGTGGCGGTGTGTGGGTTTGTGCTGAACTAATGGGCTTTTAGATGGGTCACCAAATAAAAACCCATACCATCTTTTTTTCCTTTTTCTTTTCCATTTCTTTTTTCTTTCTAACATCCTTTGATTGTTCGTCTAAACAGTCGTTTAGTCCGTTTACACACTGTTTAAACCCTACACGGTGGTACACCATTTCCGTTTAAATAGCCGTTTTGTCCATTTAAACACCCGTTTTGCCAAAATAATGGGCTAAATGGTAGGTGACCGACTGTTTACCGTTTAGCGTTTAGGATAACATCGCTTTTGACAACTCAGCACATAATCTATATCTATCTATATTATCTATATATCTACAACAACATATTTACCTCCGATGTCGTGAAGCCACATCAATCTCCATTATCCTCTATAGATCCCCATATATTTGTAATTAAATTCCTTGCTCCACCAGAAGACATCTGATTTTAAACCTGGATTGACGTCTATTGGGCTTCCTAGCCTCCTGTCACGTTTCCTCAACAAATCGGACAGATAGCTTGAGAATTGGAGATTGAGGGAGAGAAGTAGGAATGGGGACGAAGAACAGAGATAGATTTCATTGAGGTTTTAGAGTTTCAGTTCTTCGTTATAAGACACAATGGCCTCAGGCGTTATATACTAGCCCGATTCCTACCATGACGCTCGTTAACTCACCGCCAACTCACACCACTATGACTTAGCTGTCCCCATTACCCCACCTTGATCGACGTCGTTTGCTCTGTTGCCAAACGCGCAACAGTACTCCTGATCCTTCTTGCCTTCTCCTTTGTGGCCTTGACATTGCCCCTCCCTCGAAAAGTTGCTTGTCCCCAAGCAACAGTGATGGAAATCGCCGCTAGAGAGCATGAGTTTCCTCCCACGCCGTCAAGGTTAGTGAGTGATCAGACCACTGCACCTAAATTTGTGACAGTGAAGAAACCCCTTTCTACACCATACATGAAGCCAGATAATGGATGGATGGGCTGGACAACATGGAAGGATCACCTAGAACCAAAGTGATATCATCTTCCACCTGCACTGAAGGAGGGATATGCTGCTTCTACTAGGACACATGGACCACAGGATGAATGTGACATACTCCCTCCGTATACGAAATTAAAGTCGTTCTGGGCGACGGAAGGTTTGCGCAAAAGGAAGTCGTTCACACGCATGCGCCGTGTTTTTGACCCATTTGCCCCTGGTGACGCCTCGTTACCGCGTCGCCGGGTTCTCCGCGTCGTTCACACGCACGCTCGCCTCGTCGCTCGCGTCTAGGCAGTTAATATGCGCTCGTGGAGAGGCAGCCCACTTCAATTCATCGCATGCTCGCCTTCGCCGAGAACGATTCCCTCGTGCTTCGCCCACTTCATCGCACGCTCGCCTTCGCCCATGGAGTTCGGCGGCGCAGGTGCTGGTCGCCGTGGAGTCAAGCGGCTTCGGTGCGCCTCGCCGCAGGAGTCGGAGGAGATCGCGCCGGACTCCATCATGCTGGACTCCATCGCGACGGACTTCAGCATGCCGGACTTGCAAATGGCGCCCGACTCCACGCCGGACTCCGAGATGAACTGCTCGCTTTTGCATTACGGGTACTTGCTGCCGAGAAACGATGACGCCAAAGCATCGGTAAGTAACTAAGATTGTTACATGCAGCAAGAGTAGCCTCGGCTAAATTTAGTTCTGATAATTAAGATAAATAAGCATCCATCTGTTACATGCAGCAAGAGTAGGATGGCTAAATTTAGTTCTAATAATTAAGCTAACTAGCATCATTCTAATTTTTTCATGCAGCAAGAGTAGCATCGGCTTCATGTAGCAATGTTGCATCACAATGGATGGAAGTTGGCAGACGATCTTCTCTTTCCAATGTTTTTTTTTTTCATGTGAGGTATCTTGAAGTTGTTGCAACCTTTCTTCTTCATAGCTTCCATCAGAACACCTTGTAGTGTTAGAAATATTCGGTTTGCTTTGTGTGCCGAGTACTCCATGAATGCCTACAAAACAAGTGTGCAAGAAATGAATCAGTGAGCAAATTTGTTGTGAAAGAGAACATTGAAACATGTGTGATCCATTTGAGCAAATTACCTCTTGCACGGCTGGAACCAGAGCCTCTATTGTTTTTGCATTCTTCTTATATTGGATTGCTTGTATAGCTCGAAAAAAACCCAAGTCAAGAATGTTGAAATCCGGAGAGTTTGGTGGTTGACATATTAGGCGAATATCAAATCCTCCTATCTTAGCGGCCTCACAAAAATCTAGATCATCCAATTTCAAGTGGGAAGGTGCATTGTCCTGTTGAATGAAGATTGGTTTGCCCACATCTTCTCTTGGCCACTTAGCTCGAATGGCAGGCAACACTTGGTTGATCATAAAATATCTAATCACTTCTCTAGTGATCGAAGTAATGGGCTTCATAACCATGTCTCCACGGACACGGCCAGTTCTCTCATTACCTCTCTGAGTCGGTTCATATCGAACAAGTGGAAACACAACCAATTCTACCATCAAAAATACATTGCCCATCCCTAAACCTTGCCCGAGCACAAACACACAAGAACATGAGCCTAGGGATGTAGTTCTTATTCTTACAAGTCCGATGGGGTTCATCTTCTTCGGGTAGCAAATAATATCTTTCAGATTTTTGAGTTAGGTAGAACCATTTCTCATCAATGAACACAAAGTCAAACAAGTCCTTAAATCTTGGATCATCAAGCAATTCCTTGTTAACCATGTCAACACACCACTGTAACCTAGACCTCTTGTTAGCTTGAGTGAGATATGGTTTGATGCTACTAGAATGGCGCCTAATCAATCCTTTTTTCAAATACCTTTGAATCTTCCATTTGCTCATGTTTAGTTTTGCGCACACATCCTCTATAGTCATTCTTTCCTTTAGAGGAATGTCGTGCAATGCTTCCAAATCAACAGGGATTGCTTTACGGCCAACTCTACCTTTCTTTAGACTATAAACCACAACTGGAACATTGTTTTTAAGTTGTGTTTTACCTCGGTTCCAAACACGCTGAACTGTCCGTTTGTGAATGTCAAATTGAGCAGCAACAAATGCAGTATCTGTCTTGTGTAGTGTACCATTGTTGCTCCTAGTCAACAAAGCTTGGTAAACTTGTTGTCGGAGATCTTCTGTCATATCTTTCCTTCGCTTGGGTGCTTGAACTGCATGTTCTACTTATAGACAACGTAGCCACGGCATGGAGGAAAAAAACAAGCATGAGTTCTCGGCAACGTGTTCTATTTATAGTGAAAAAAATAAGCACGCATGTAGCCACGACATGGTTTATTTACAGAGAAAAAAAAGCATGAGTTCTCGGCAACATGTTCTATTTATAGTGACAAAAATAAACACGCATGTAGGCACGGCATGGTTTATTTACAGAGAAAAAAACAAGCATGAGTTCTCGGCAACATGTTCTATTTATAGTGACAAAAATAAACACGCATGTAGCCACGGCGGCATGGTTTATTTACAGAGAAAAAACAAGCATGAGTTATCGGCAACATGTTTTATTTATAGTGAAAAAATAAACACGCATGTGTTCTATTAATAGTGAAAAAAACAAGCACTAATAGGCACGGCATGTTCTAGATAAATGAACACGCATTCATAATACTTAGCTAAGGTTTTGTACATAATCGAAGTCAACAGCACTAAATTCATCAAGTGGCAAGTTCAAATCAATCCCTGTTGAAAAAGAAGCAACAAACTGAGAAAAGAAAGAAAAGGAAGCGACAAACTAAGAAAAGACGTTGTTGCTTACCATTGTTGTACGGAAGATTGCCGTCGTCATCTTCTTCTAAATGCACGTTCAGATCAAAGCTAGGTAAGGAATCACTTATTGCCTACGGTTAAATGGAAAGAACGGAGGTAGAAAGAGGAAAGTAAACAGGAAAAATGGAACGCGGCGTTTAAATAGAACAAGCAGCGAACGGCGGAGCACTCCAAGCGTCGGAGCTGACGAGCGCCAAAACAAGAATGCCGGATGCGCGAAAATGAAAATTTACGCGCCATGCAGCCTGAGTAGCGCCCAAACCGGCCAAACGCGAAAAAATGAAAAATCCGAGCGCGCCATGCAGCCAAACAGTGTCATGCAAAAAACCAAGGCGCAGCAAAAATACGGCGTTGGCTGTGTTTCGAACCCAGCACAACAGGCCAGGCACCTTACTGCTCTGTCTACTTGAGATGGACAACTTTCTTGTGTAGGGAACAGCCACAACCCTATTTAAAAGGGGTAGACATGAAAAAATATCCCCTAATTAATCACTCATTGGTATGCGCAATCATGTCCTAAATGACTTTTATTTCCTATATGGAGGGAGTACATCAGGTAACTGCAGATGGTATGCCACATCGCTGACTGGAGCTAGAATCTTGAGTGGGCCATAAAAGCGAATTGAAAACTCAGCTGCACATTAGACCTTGGAGCCACCGAAGATTTAATATAAGGTTGTAGCTTAAGATACAACATATCACCAACTGCAAGTTCCCTTTTAGAGCGATGTTGATCAACATAATGCTTCATTCGTTGTTGGGCTCACTGCAGTTGATGGTGAATGACTTCCTACAACAAGTTCCTTTCCAGAAGCCATTGGTCCAAGTTTGAAGCATGAGATTGCACGTCGTTGGTAATGCCAAAGTGTCTTGGAGAGTGGCCATATAAAACCTCAAAAGGAGTTCTTCCCAAAGCTAAATGATAGCTTGTATTGTACCAAAACTCAGCTAGGGGCAACCATTTCACCCACTTCTTAGGACAGGAGTGAACACAGCGTAGGAAACCTTCCAAACACTGAGTCAACCGCTCAATCTGGTATCTGTCTGAGGGTGGTAAGAAGAGCTCATAATCAGCTGATTATTAGTGAGATTGAACAAATCCCTCGACACAACACTTGTAAATATATTTTCTCTATCAGAAATGATACTATCAGGAAGGCCATGCAACTTATACATATTGTCTATGTAAGCTTGAGCTACTTGCAAGGTTGTGAAGGGATGGGCCAAAGCAATAAAATGCCCATACTTTAGTGAATGTATCAATGACCACCATGATAGTATCATATCTATTTGACCTAGGAAGGCCTTCAACAAAATCCATACAAACCACTTTCTAGGGTTGCTATGAAACAGGTAATGGTTGCAGTAACCAGGTTGTGCATTCGATTTTATCCTTAAAATTGGGTATGATAGTTAGGGACCCAATTCGTGTGCTCAGGGCCCAATTACATAGCCAAGAGATTTATGAGATAATGATTATGGCCCATTTGTAAATAGAAGCTCTGTTAGGAGAAATTGTGAAAAATTTCTCCTCCCACCTCCCCTACAAAAGGAGAGGTGGAGAGAGACCTAGCCATTGATTCATTTGCTCTCTCTCAATTACTCTCCACTCTCATCTCTTTGAATGTCTCAATTGCTCTCCACTCTTATCTCTCTGAATGTTTGCTGCATCACAAAATACTTAAGGGCTTAGGAATGTTCTGCATCACAAAACTCTTAAGTGCTTAGGAACACTTAAGCACGCTTAAACTCTAGGTTGTGAGTCATTGCTCGCTTAGCGCTTAACGCCTTTTGTAACCTTGCTTTTTATCAAACTACACATAAATAAAACACCATGACATAGGTAACCTATTGATCCTCAAAGTTAAGTCTGTCTCCAGAGGTGTGGGTCTAGGATTTTGAGGTTGTGTATTCAAAATGTGAAGGGCTGCCCTCCTTGGCTCCGATGACCACATAACTTGCACTTGACCTTCTCCTTGTTGTTAGGATCCACCAGAAACCTATACTATCATCCCACATCATCTAAATTCCTTTTCAGGACATTCACTTTCTCTGGAGCAACTTCTTGCACCGACATTCTACATGAAGAGAATACATAGGCATATGAAACTACAATTCTACAAACATGCAAAGGCATATAACAATAATTCAAGAAATTAAGCTACAATCTATAAACATGTAGATAGTAGGTACACAACAGACATCAAGCATTCAGATTTCAGGCATACTAGATAGTAGATGTCAGACTTTCAGTACATCATAGATGCAGACATCAAAGATGCAGATAATAGATACTAGATATAGAGCAAGAACAGTAGGCATTCAGGCATATTATATAGCATCAACTAGATCTCCAAAGGTAGTAGGTGAACAGCAGCAGCACACTGGCACACAGCAGAACAACACAGGCGTATAGAGCAGGAAGATAGAAGGGAGCAGCCGAGCAAAGGAGGAGCAGGGGGCAAACAGACATCACCTTGGGCTTGTGGAAGGCGGCGACGAGGAGCCCTAGACTCAGTGACTCTCTCTCTCCTAGTGGGCTCAAGGAGGAGCTCTGGACTCGCCTCCACCCTTCCCTGCAATGAGCCTCAGCGGGACTCCGAAATCATCGACGCTACGGGCAGCAGCCGATGGGAGAGATGAAGACCGGGGGCGAAAAGCAGTGAGCATCTCCATCTCCTATTCTCATCTCTCTCTATCTCTCTGTCTCTCTCTAATCCTCTCTATAGGCACCGGCACTCTGCTCTTTTCCTTCCCACGCAGCCGGCCGCTCTTGCGCGCGCTCCTGCCCGTAAAAACATATTCCTGCGCACGCGCGCTCCCACCTAGCCGCCACCTCGTCCGCATACTCGCGCGCCTAGGTGCCATGGAGGCGTCGTGGAATGCTGCGGAGGTGCATGGACTGCCTAAATGTACACCTACCCAGGCGTCACGGTAGGCCTCTACCCAGCGCGTAGTCGCACCTAGGCGACCACGGAATCTCGCCTTGTCGAACATTGATTTACACTCTAAAGTCTATTTTTAGCATGTACTAGCAAATATGCCGCAACGGAGCATACAACTTATTACACAGTCACCTAAATGACTTACAACTCAGGTATTTTTTTCAATGATGATAGTGCCAATTAATCCAATACATTTCTTAATTAGACTTGGTAACTCATGCAGATTTAAAGCAATCAAGACTATTACCTCTTATATATATATATATATCACGTAATACTACTTTTACTTAAACTAATGAGTCTTATGTTCGGGGGATTAGAGAGACAGAAGGATGAAAGGCTAAAAGCCCTAGTTTTGTTTTGGATAATTGATGAAACCTAGGGACTAATCATTGTGCTAAGTGTGTAGACATGAAATGATAAGTCCCATACCAAGTGGTGGAGCGAGATGATGGTCAAGGTGATGGAGGTGACCAAAATATGATCAAGTGCTTCACATTTGGAAAAGAAGAAAGAGAAAAACAAAAATGGGCTCAAGGCAAAGGTATATGTGATAGGGACATTTTTTTGTTTTGCACTCAAGACACTGTAGAGGGTGTGAGTGACTTAGGATCGATAGCTGTACTATAAAGAGAGGAATTCTTTGGCTAAACGGTTTATCGAGTGCCATTAGGTGACATGATTCATGCATTGCATTTAGGAACCTAGTGTGCTAATATGTGACCCTTGTAAAATGCTTTGAAAAATGCTAACACACGTGTACACAAGTTCTACACTTTGTGGTTAGCAACTTAGAAGCAAGGATGAAGTGGTTGCGGACTTAGAAAAAGAAAAGGAGCAGCAGCACAGTGACCGAACTCTGCCTTGGGCAGTGACCGAACTCTGGCTTGCTGCGTCCGGTCTTGACAGCGCGGCTGGCCGAGAGGAGCAACGAACGACCGGACGCATGACACTGTTGTGACCGGACGCGCTAGGGCATCGTCTGGTCGAGTCTAAGGAGCACTGACATCACCTTGGCTCGCGCGTGCATGAACAATGTGAAGATCGGACGCTGGGACGCATCAGGTCAGCATTGACCTGACGTGTCTAGTAATTTTTTCTCTGCTATGGATGCTCTCTGTAACTGATCGGACTCCACGTGGTGGCAAGTCTGGTGGCGTCTTCCAGTGCGTCCAGTCAGTCTATAACGGTGCGGGCTCGGTGTTTTGACCGTTGAGATCGAACAAATGAGGTTTGAACGAGGACACGTGGACGGCCGAGGGCGACTGGATGCTGGCCGACCGGACGCTGGGGTCCATTCGGTCAGTGCGTCCAGTCACCCCGTGAGCTCCCAACAGCTCTCTAAGTCTTGTGGCTCTATAAATAGAAAGGTACCGGCTTGGGGCTCACTCTCTTGACACTTTGACATACTTGGCATCCTTGTGAGGCTAAGCAAACACCTCCCACTCATCTCCATCCTTGATTCATCATCAAAGTGAGATTGGAAGTGATTCCTAGTGCATTTGCTTGTGAGTTTGCATCTAGTGGCACTTGGGGATCGTTTGAGCTGCAGGATTCTTGTTACTCTTGGTGGTTGCCGCCACTTAGATGGCTTGGTGCAGTGGAGGAGTTGTGGTAAGAGTTGATGATTGTTCTTGGCTACCTCTAGGTGATTGTGAGGGGTTCTTGAGCCTTCCCTAGTGGAGCACCAAAGGCAACTCTAGTGGATTGCACGTGTAATTGAGGTACCTCACTTGTGGGTAGGTTCTTGCAGTGTCCACGGGTTGGACGAGGTTCGTGCTACACCTCTTAGCCGCCGAACTACCAATTGTTGGTCGACACAATGGGGACATAGCATGCCGGCAAGCACGTGAACCTCGGGAGAAAAATACTTGTGTCTCTTGCCATTTGGTATTCTCTCGGTGTATTAATTGATTATTATCTTGGTGATTGGTTCATCTCCTACGCGGCGGTATAACAATCTTGACCTCTCATTTACTTTTCGCAAAGTAGAGCATTTAGCTCTCTTATGTAGATTGTTAGTGTAGCTTTTCTTGCTAGCCTTGTTCACCTAGAGTAGCAAGTAGTGACATAGCCAATCATGTGCCTAGAGATCATAGTGACTAGAATTGATTAGGTAGGTGGCTTGCAACCCTGGTAGAGCTAGAGCAAAACTTATATTTCACTATTTGTCTTACTAATCAAGTTGCTCTAGTGTTTTGTTGAATTTTAATAGGCTATTACCCCCTCTAGCCATAGTGGGACCTTTCAAGTGGTATCAGAACTGTGGTCACCGTTTATTGAAGGCTTAACAACCTTGGAGCTCAAATTATGGCTCAAGTTATGTTCAACCATGTTGGGGGCAAACCGCTTTTCTTTGATGGCACACGCTCTTTTGACTATTGAAAAAGAAAGATGAAGATATACCTTGGTTCAATCAATGATAGAGTGTGGTATGTAATCGAGCATGATTTTATCATCATTGATCCCACCAATCTCGTCGATAATGACAAGGCCAACAAGCAATGCAATACCATGGCACTCAACATAATTTACAATGGTATTGATTCAAAGGTGTTTGAGTAAGTCAAGGATCTTGAGAGAGCAAGTGAAGTTTGGGTGAGATTAGAGAAGACATATGAGGGCACTACAACAGTAAAGAGTGCCAAGCTATACATGCTCAAGGATAAGCTATCCAACTTCAAGATGCAGGATGATGAGTCCATTCTGGAGATGTTCTATGGGCTCCAAGTCATTGTCAATGATCTTAAGAGTTTATGTGAGGAGGTGAAGGATGAAGACTTCTCTCATAAGTTCTTGATGTGCTTGCCAAAGAAGTTTAAGACATTGAGAACTATCATTTTTAGAGAAGGTTTGATCGGTGTATCTCCAAATAAGGTACTTGGAGATGTCATGACTGATGCCCAATACAATAATAGTGACAATGAAGAAGTTGAGAAGAAGGATGATGACAAGAAGAATAAAAGTGTGGCATTCAAGGTTTCCACTTCATCCTCCAAGAACAAAGGCAAGTCAAAGAAAGAAGCATCAAGTGAAGATAAAGTTGACTTTGATGATGAGGCTATGGCTCTTCTAGTGCACAAGATGGGCAAATTCATGAAGAAGAGAGGTTATGGTGCAAGGAAGAGAAAAGATCACATGAATGATCATGTGAGGCTATGCTTTGAGTGCAAGATCCCGAATCACATTGCAGCAATTTGTCCCTATAAGAGTGACAATGAGGAGGATAAGAAAAAGAAGAAGAAGAAGAAGAAGAAGAAGAAGAATAAGGATAAAAAGGAAAAGAAGGAGAAGAAGATAACCTTCAAGAAGAAAAAGAAGAAGAAGGGAAGTGGCTATGTGGTCACTTGGGATAGTGATTGTACCAAAGATAGTGATGATGATGATTCAAGTGATGATGATAAGAGGTCCATCAAGAAGGCACTTGCAAGCATCGACATTCACAACAAACCATCCCTCTTTGACACTCCTTCGACATGCCTTATGGTAAAGCCCACTAAGGTAAAATATAATGAAAGTGATGATAAATATGAAAGTGATGATTGTAGAAGTGATGATGAGGAGGACTACTCTAAGGATGAGCTCATAGAGATATGTGAGCAACTTAGCACCAGCTATGAAAAGAAGATAAAGGAATGCAAAGCATTGCAAAAGGAGCTCAAAGCCCTTAAGCAATCCTTTGATGAGCTCCAAACATCTCATGAGCGTCTAAAGGAAGACCATGACGAGCTTGGCCTTGCTCACACTAAGCTTGAAAAAGCTCACTCCTCTCTACTTGAGCAAGCTAAGGAGAAGAAGACCAAGATGGAGCAAGTGATCGTGACTTGTGATGTGGGACTAACATATGACCTTAATGATGAATCTTCTTATAGTCCTATTATTGTTGCTCTCACTAACCCTTTTTATAGCACTTCCACTTCTACCTCATCTACTAGTAATGGTTTCACTTGTGATGCCTCACTAATAGTTGAGAATGAGATCCTCAAGAAGGAGGTCAATGGGCTCACTCGTGCATTAGGCAATGCCTATGGTGGAGATGCCCGCTTGCTAAAGTGCTTGGGTAGCCAAATATTTTCTCTCAATAAGGAGGGAATGGGCTATAACCCCAAGAAAGGTAAGACAACCTTTGCAACTCACAAAGTTAGCTTTGTGAAGTGCAATGGTCAATTTTGCAATAGATGTAAGCAAGTTAGGCATATAGAGTAAGATTGCAAGACTAACAAGAATAAGCAACTTAATGTATCCTCAATTAAATTTAATTCTTGTTATATGCTTGTTAAGAGTGTCAATGGTGTGAAGGCTAAGTTCATTGGTACACCAATTATGGGCCCAAAGAAGAAGGCCATTTGGGTACCAAAGACCTTGGTGACTAACCTTTAAGGACCCAAGCAAGTTTAGGTACCTAAAAAGAATTGATCTTCTTTTGTAGGTCAATTATAAAATCGAAGAAAGGCATTAGGTGCTTGATAGTGGGTGCACACAACACATGACTGGTGACTCAAGAATGTTCAACTCAATCAAGTGAAAGGCCCTTGTTAGGTTTTGGTAATTGAGTGACAACCTTATGTGGACTAATTGTGTTTAATGTGAGATACACAGGAGATTAGTCCACAGGTGATTGTGTAATGAAGGAGCTTATTGCATATGAGACATGACATGGAGTCATGTGACCAAGGTGGAGAAGATCGAGATGAGGCTTGGCTCGATGGACCGGTTGCAAGAGTGAAGGACAAGTCGGAGGCTTTGAAGCGAAGGACCACGTGTGACGGTGAAGCTTGGGCAAGACTTGATACCGATGGATCGAGGCAACGGTGAAGAGCAAGTGAGGTCAAGATCGATGAACCAATACGGTCACATGATGATATGAAGTGGATCATATCATTTGGTGATTGGTTGGTGCATGTGTTGCATCAACGTCGGAGGAGTTGGAATGGAATGCGCAAGGCAAAGGTATAACCATAGGGCATTTCCATTTCACCGGTCATAGGTGTGTAGAGAAGTTGATGACCGGGTTTTGGATAGATGGTCGTACTATCAAGAGGGGCAAACTTGTTTGCATATCGGTCATCTAGTGCCACTTGAGCGATCTAACTTTGCATACGTGTTAGGATCGAGTGGCAAGGCAAGTTGAGTGCCTAACTCCTTCGAGAAAATGATTGTGAAAATGCTAACACACGTGCACAAGGTGGTGATCACTTGTTGGTGTTGGCACATTTGCGAAGGCGATGGAGTTTTAGGGGTTGAGAGGGGTTTGGGATCCTCTCTCCCTCCCGCTAAGCTTGTGAGGCGGGATTCAGGCGTTTTCAAGGAGATGAAACACTTATTTTCTAATGCACCGAAGGTCGGAAGAAGTGGCAAAGTCGTGGGAGTGTTTCTCGCTGATAAACAGGCGACAGATGTGGGTCTTAGCGGTGATAGACGCTGGCCAGGGCGTCTGTCGCCTAATCCTAGCAGCACGACGCTGACCGGTGTTGGGCAAGGCGTTGGACGCGTGGATGCTCAAGCGACGGACGCTGACGTCAGCGTCTGTCAATCAGTTCATGAGGGCGACTTTGATGCGTAGGAGCGACGGATGCTGAGCCACGTCTGTCGCAGCTCCGCGCGGTTTCACCCTTTCTGGACCGCGTCTGACAGTGCGACGGATCCGCGGGCTTGCTTGCGTGTGACGCATCCACTGGTTGGTTCGAGAGCGCATTGAAGTTAGCTGACCGTTGGAGATCAATGGCTCATATTTGAAGTGGGACACGTGGCAGCGATCGAGCGGTGCTGGCACAGGAGCGATGGACGCTGGCAGCGTCTGTCGGCGTAGCAATAGACGCGTCTGTCGCTCGTGATTTTCGCCCAGTGAATGACTAACAGCTATATTCGTTTGTGGGCTTATAAATAGAAGTGGTGGCCAGCCTTGGCAGGTGTTGAGCACCCTTGGGACTTAGTGTCCATGCTTCAGGAGTGCTTGGAGAGCCTCTAACTCACTTGTGCTTGCAAGAGTGCGAATCGTTTGCGAGTGAGTGTGATTCTAGTGCGTTGCATCGTGAGGATTGCATCGAGTGGCACTAGGTGTTCGAGTTGCAAGCCGGTGGTGCTTGTTACTCTTGGAGGTTGCCACCTCCTAGATGGCTTGGTGGATTGTGGCTCCGTCGAAGCTCGCAAGAAGATTATGCGAGGCTCCGGAGAAGTTTTGTGAGGGGGATTGTGCTCACCCCGTGGGGATCGCGAAGAGCAACTCTAGTAGAGCGTGTCATTGAGCTACCACACTTGATGATGGGTTCTTGCGGTGCCTTTTGAGAGGCTCAATGTGTGACGATTAGCCGCCGAACCATGAAGTGTTGGTCGACACAACGGGGACTAGCTTGGTGGCAACCAAGTGAACCTCAGTGAAAAACCGTCGTGTCAACTTATCTACTCTTCTCGGTGGTTTGCATTTACTTTACACAAGCTTGTATTTACTTTCATATACTTGTGCTTGTGTAGTTGCTCTTGTAATTAGTTTGCTTGTGTAGCTTGCTAGTTACCTTCTTGCTTATGTAGCTAGAAGTAGTTCCCTTGTCTTGCTTAGTTTGTGTAGCTAAGTAAGTTGAGCTCTAAGCTTTAGCTTGTGTGGCTTTGTCTTTGAGCTTTGCTAGTGAGCTTAGGCTTTGTGCGCTTTGCTTACTAGAATTGTGTATGAGCTCCCTCGGTGTGAAAAGTACTAGTGCATAGGTTTATGTGACCTTTCTCTAGAATTGGTTAGGTGAGCTCTTGCTAAGGAAAGCACCTTAGTTGCTTAATTAGGATCTTTCTAAGGTGCTTGAGAACTTAGCTAGAGGGGTGAAGTCTTGTCTAGATCAATAAGTTTAATTCTGCATTTGTTTCGGTTAGCCGACGTGTTTAATTTTTAGAAAGGACTATTCACTCCCCTCTAGTCCGCCATCTCGACCCTTCATCAAGTCAAATGATGGTGATGGTGTGCAAAGTATCATGTTTGGTGACAATAGCAAAGGCAAGATCAAGGGGCTTGGTAAAATTGCTATCTCCAATGATTTGAGCATTTCTAATGTGCTACTAGTTGAGAGCTTAAACTTCAACCTTTTGTCAGTAACTCAATTGTGTGATCTTGGTTTCAAGTGCATCTTTGGTGTTGATGATGTTGAGATCATAAGTGTAGATGACTCTAACTTGATCTTCAAACGCCTTAGATATGAGAATCTATACTTGGTTGATTTTGATGCTAGTGAGGCTAGATTGTCAACATGTTTGCTCACTAAATCTAGCATGGGTTGGCTATGGCATAGAAGACTTGGTCATATTGGGATAAAACAATTGAACAAGTTAGTGAAGCGTAACTTAGTTAGAGGCTTGAAGGATGTCATATTTGAGAAGAACAAGCTATGTAGTGCATGTCAAGCCGGAAAGCAAGTGAGCAACACTTATCCAAAGAAGAGCACAATGAGCTCATCAAAGGCATTTGAGCTATTGCACATGAATTTGTTTGGGCCAACAACATATACAAGCATTGGTGGCATGGCTTTGTGATTGTAGATGATTTCACTAGATACACTTGGGTAGCATTTCTTGTTGACAAGAGTGATGTGTTTGATACATTCAAGACATTCATCAAGAGATTGCAAAATGAGTTTGAGACCACAATCAAGAAAGTAAGAAGTGACAATGGTAGTGAGTTCAAGAATACAAGAGTTGATGAGCTTTGTGATGAGTATGGCATTAGACATCAATTTTTGGCCAAGTACACACCACAATCCAATGGGCTAGTTGAAAGAAAGAATAGAACTTTGATTGACATGGCAAGATCAATATTGAGTGAATATAATGTTAGTCATTCTTTTTGGGCTGAAGCTATCAACATGGCTTGCTTCTATAGCAACCGTCTCTATTGCCATCAATTCCTAGAGAAGACACCATATGAGATCTTGAATGGTAGAAAGCCCAATATTGCATACTTTCAAATGTTTGGTTGCAAATGCTATATATTGAAGAAAGGTACAAGATTGAGCAAGTTTGAGAAGAAATATGATGAAAGTTTCTTGCTTGGTTATTCCACTACTAGCAAAGCTTATAGAGTTTATAATTTAGCTAGTGGTACTCTTGAGAAGGTTCATGATGTGGAATTTGATAAAACCAATGGCTCACAAGAGGGGGATAAAACCTAAAAGATGTGAGAGGCACTCAATTGGCAAATACAATGAAGAAAATAGATATTGGTGACATAAGACCTAGAGAAGTGATTGAAGTTGAAGAAGACAAAGATCAAGTGCAAGTTAGTGATTCTCATGATCAAAATCAAGCTAGTTCATCATCTCAAGTGCAAGATCAACAACAAGTGGCTAGTACATCATCTCTACCAAATGACCAACCAAGTGCAAGAGATCAAGTTCAAGTGCTCCAACCATCCAATGTTGCAAGAGATCATCCCCTTAGATTCAATCATTTGTGATATCTCAAGAGGTGTACAAACAAGATCAAGATTGGCATTATTTTGTGAGCACTTCTCATTTGTGTCATCCATTGAACCTAAGAAGATAGATGAAGCTTTAAAGGATATTGATTGGGTCAATGCTATGCATGAAGAGCTAAACAACTTCAAGAGAAATCAAGTATGGGGGTTAGTTGAGAGGCCTAAGGATCATAATGTGATTGGAACCAAGTGAGTCTTTCACAACAAACAAGATCAAGATGGAATAGTTGTAAGGAACAAAGCAAGATTAGTGGCTCAAAGTTACACTCAAGTTGAAGGTCTTGACTTTCGTGAAACATATGCCCCAGCTGCAAGATTGGAAGCAATTAGGATCTTGTTAGCCTATGCTTGTGCCCACAACATCAAGCTCTATCAAATAGATGTGAAGAGTGCATATCTCAATGGCTATATCAATGAAGAAGTTTACGTTGAGCAACCTCCCGGTTTTGAAGATTACAAGCAACCCAACCATGTGTACAAGTTGAAGAAGGCATTGTATGGTTTGAAGCAAGCACCTAGAGCATGGTATGAGAAATTGAGAGATTTCTTACTCTCTAAAGGGTTCATCATGGGGAAGGTTGACACCACTCTCTTCACCAAGAAGATTGGCAAAGACTTGTTTGTGTTGCAAATCTATGTTGATGACATCATATTTGGATCAACCAATCAAGACTTTTGTGATGAATTTGGCAAGATGATGGCTAAAGAGTTTGAGATGTCTATGATTGAAGAGCTTAGTTACTTCCTTAGTCTTCAAATCAAGCAATTGAAGGATGGTACATTTGTGAGTCAAGGCAAGTACATCAAAGACATTCTCAAGAAGTTTGGGATGAAAGATGAAAGGACATTAGTACACCAATGGAGACAAATGGAAGCTTGAATAGTGATAAAAATGGCAATATGGTGGATCAAACAATGTATTGGTCTATGATTGGAAGCCTACTTTATGTGACCGCATCAAGGCCAGATGTCATGTTTAGTGTATGCATGTGTGCAAGATTCCAAGTCTCACTAAGAGAAAGTCATTTTAAAGGAACAAAGAGAATATTGAGGTACTTGAAGCACACACAAGATGTTGGTTTGTGGTATCCCAAAGGTGCAAGGTTTGAACTTGTTGGATATTCTGATTCGGACTATGCCGGAGACAGTTGAGAGAAGAAGCACAACGGGCGCATGTCAATTATTGGGAAGATCACTTGTCTCATGATCATCTAAGAAGGAAAATAGTGTTGCACTTTCAACCACCGAAGCTGAGTACATTGCCGCCGGTAGTTGTTGTGCACAAATACTTTGGATGAAGGCCACATTGAGAGACTTTGGAATCAAGTTCAAGCAAGTGCTATTGCTATGTGACAATGAAAGTGTTGTAAATCTCATCAATAATCTGGTTCAACATGCAAGAACAAAGCACATAGATGTCCGCCATTATTTCATTAGAGATCACCAACAAAAAGGGGACATTTCAATTGAGAATGTGGGCACCGAAGATCAACTTGCCGATATCTTCAACAAGCCACTTGATGAGAAGAGATTTTGCAAGCTAAGGAATGAGTTGAATATATTAGACTTCTCAAATATGTGTTGATGCACCCCCACTATTTGACATGTCTCTCCTTCGAACAAAGCAAGGTAAAGTTGGTTGACATGTCATTTATCCCTTGCTGAGGACATATTTAGTGCATCTAGTCATTCCTTGCACAAATAGGCTCATTCATGGAAATAAAATAAGGTTTATGCTTGTATGGTACCACTATTGCTTCTATGCTTGAAATAATCTAGTGGTAACATATGACATGTTTATGGGCTTGCAAACCTAGTGTTTACTCTAGAATATGAGCTAAAAGTGTTTAACTCAACATGGTACAAGATAACCCTTATTTGGAGGTGTGAAGAAGCTTATCCTTGGATCAAATTGAGTTAAATTACTTTGGCAAGTAATCTAGATTGAACCAAATTTGGGAAAATGATCCTCACATATATTAGTTTTACACAACCTATCTAAAATTTAAGCTCACCTTTTGTGGTCATTAATGACAAAGGGGGAGAGATAATTTCCAAAGATATGACCAAAGGGAGAGAAACATGAAAAAAGGGGATCAATTAAAATTTTGAAGCACACAAGTAGGGGGAGCAAGCTCATAAACTTGTATGTTGCATTTGGATGTGCATTACATATGTTTGCTTGCATAAGCTTTAGCTTTTTCTCTGATACCTTGCTTGTATGGTGTATGCTAGTTATAGGTTTGAATGATGAATTAAATAACTAGCATGCATAGGAAGAGTAACTAGACTAATGCCTATCTTATGAAAACTAGACCCTTTCATATAATATTGATCTCACGGGGTTTTCTAGTTTTTATGATTGTCTAGTTACTAATGGTGCTAAGGATGGTGTATATTGGCAATTCGATTGGTATCACGCTTCAAAGGTCCATTCTTTACACCTTAGCATCATTTGGTAGAAATTGACTCCTATATTTCCTATCTAAGCATATGTGCAAGCTTTTAAATCCAAACTCTTAGCACATATATAGGTGGAGCAATTCCTACCATTTCGGATTTATGAAACTTGTCCATATTCTTTATACATGGTAAAATGCTTGGGCAAACAACATGAATCTAAAAGAATTTTATTGCAAATTTTGTAAATAGGTTGTCATCAATTACCAAAAAGGGAGAGATTGAAAGCCCTAGTTTGGTTTTGGATAATTGATGAAACCTAGGGACTAATCATTGTGCTAATTGTGTAGATATAAAATGATAAGTCACATGCCAAGTGGTGGAGCTAGATGATGGTCATGGTGATGGAGGTGACCAAAAGATGATCAAGTGCTTCACATTTGGAAAAGAAGAAAGAGAAAAACAAAAATGGGCTCAAGGCAAAGGTATATGTGATAGGGCCATTTTTTTGTTTTGCGCTCAAGACACCATAGAGGGTGTGAGTGACTTAGGATCGATATCCGTACTATAAAGAGGGGAATTCTTTGGCGAAACGGTTTATCGAGTGCCACTAGGTGACATAATTCATGCATTGCATTTAGAAACCTAGTATGCTAACATGTGACCCTTGTAAAATGCTTTGAAAAATGCTAACACACGTGCACACAAGTTCTACACTTTGTGGTTAGCAACTTGGAAGCAAGGGCGAAGCGGTTGCGGACTCAGAAAAAGAAAAGGAGCAGCAGCGCAGTGACCAGACTCTGCCTTGGCCAGTGACCGGACTCTGGCTTGCTGCGTCCGGTCTTGACAGCGCGGTTGGCCGAGAGGAGCATCGAATGACCGGACGCAGGACACTGTTGCGACCGGACATGCTGGGGCAGCGTCCGGTTGAGTCTGAGGAGCACTGACATCACCTTGGCTCGCGCGCACATGAACAATGTGAAGATTGGACGCTGGGACGCATCAGGTCGGCGTTGACCTGACGTGTCCGGTCATTTTTTCTCCGCTCTTGATGCTCTCTGGAATCGATCGAACTTCACGTGGTGGCAAGTCTGGTGGCGTCCTCCAGTGCGTCCAGTCAGTCTATAACGGCGCGGGCTCGGTGTTTTGACCGTTGAGATCGAAGGAACGAGGTTTGAACGAGGACACGTGGATGGACGATGGCTCCTTGTGAGCCTAAGTAAACACCTCTCACTCATCTCCATCTTTGATTCATCATCAAAGTGAGATTATGAGTGATTTCTAATGCATTTGCTTGTGAGTTTGCATCTAGTAGCACTTGGGATCGTTTGAGCTGTCGGATTCTTGTTACTCTTGGTGGTTGTCGTCACCTAAACGGCTTGGTACAGCGGAGAAGTTGTGGCAAGAGTTGGTGATTGTTCTTGGCCACCTTCAGCTGATTGTGAGGGGTTCTTGTGCCTTCCCCAGCGGAGCGCCAAAGGCAACTCTAGTGGATTACTCGTGTCATTGAGCTACCTCATTTGTTGGTAGATTCTTGCGGTGTCCACGGGTTGGATGAGGTTCGTGCTACACCTCTTAGCCACCGAACTACCGAGTGTTGGTCGACACAACGAGGACGTAGCGTGTCGGCAAGCACGTGAACCTCGGAAGAAAAATACTTGTGTCTCTTGCCATTTGGTATTCTCCCGGTGTATTGACTGATTATCATCTTGGTGATTGGTTCATCCCCTACACGGCGGTATAACAATCTTGACCTCTCATTTACTTTTCGCAAAGTAGAGTATTTAGCTCTCTTGTGTAGATTGTTAGTGTAGTTTTTCTTGTTAGCCTTGTTCACCTAGAGTTGCAAGTAGTGACATAACGAATTGTGTGCCTAGAGATCATAGTGACTAGAATTGATTGGGTAGGTGGTTGCAACCCTTGTAGAGCTAGAGCAAAACTTGCATTTCGCCATTTGTCTTACTAATCAAGTTGCTCTAGTGTTTTGTTGATTGTTGAATTTTAATAGGCTATTCACCCCCCTCTAGCCATAGTAGGATCTTTCAAAGGCTCCTGCAAATTTTAATCAACCAAGACTGTTATCTCTTACTCGTCATGCAATATTACTCTTAAATCAGGCAAACTATGCTTTGGGAAGTGCAAGAACAGATGGACCAGGGGAGAGAGTTAAAAGGCAAATTTTGGATGAAAGAGACTACCTTTGCCTTTAGTCCTGGTTACATTGGATGTTTGGAAACTAATTTAGAGCATTAAACATAAATTAATTACAAAACTAATTGCACAGATTAAAACTAATTTGCGAGACGAATCTATAAAGTCCATTAGTTTATGATTTGACAATGTGGTGCAACAATAAACATGTGCTAATGATGGATTAGGCTTAATAGATTCATTTTGCAAATTAGTCTTCATCTATGCAATTAGTCTTATAATTAACTCATGTTTAGTCCTCCTAATTAGGATCTGAACATCTGACATGACAAGGACCAAACTTTAGTTCTTGGATCCAAACACCCCTTAATAGTATAGGCTAAATGACCACGTATTTAAAAAATGGTCTATTCACGTAATTGTGTTTAGGGAAGAGTTTTGGCTAAATACATCAAATACGGTTGTATATCAAACAAATTGGTTGTCGGTTCTTGTGGCCCAAACTGCTGAGTGCTGAGGCCAGGGAAGAATAAAATATTAATTAGTACCTCAATATATATAAGAAAATGACAATAGTAGGAAACAGCTTCCTAGTGGGAATATTTACATATTTACCATCATTATGATGTGAGTGGTATTAAAAATACCATGTCAGTGACTCATGTGTCAGTGACACGGTGTAAGATGTTATCCGTAATAATGGTAAATATGTAAATACCCACTGGTGGGACCCTGCCGTAAAAAAATCTACCGCATTAACTTATCCATACATCTCACAGTTGCTCATCCACAACCACAAGAATGATGCACGCAGAAAAAAAAATACCAACCACAAGATCAGACATCGCAGCCGCACTGCATCTGGAGGTATCTTCTTCAGCGCCGCCATGAACGACATCGACGGCCTCCTACTCCACTTCCACCCAGCAGCGGCCTCCTGCCTCGCCCTGCCATCGGCCTGCCATGCCTCCGCAGCCCACATCAGAGCGCACGCATGGCAGCTGTAGCACTAGTCCTGACCCAGGTACGACAAGGTGTGGCCGGGTTTGGCTCGACCCTCGTCCAAAGCTTCACCCCCGCCGCTCCCCCTTCTCCATCCGGCGCTCCTCCCCACGACCTCCCCAATCCAGAGCTCCGCTCATTCCCCTTCCTCTCCGACGCTCCTCCCCTGGTTCGTCATGCCGGAGTCCACATGGTGGAGCCATGGAGATGCGGGTGCTGGCAGCGCATGGAGGCACGGCGGAGGGGGACGCGTGAAGCGTGAAGATTCGACGGTTTGGGTCATGTGGTGGAGATGCGGGTGCTGGTAGCGCGTGGAGGCATGGCGGAGGGGCGCGTGAAGCACGAAGATTCGACATGTGGTGTTTGAAATCGATCTGTATATGATGATGCAAGCTGAGAGAAGATTCGACAATTTGGATTTGGATCATTGGGTGTCCGATTTAAGTCATCTGTCTATGGTTCGATCTATTGCCTGGTTGTGATCTGGTATTGGTGTGTTTTGATTTTCTTATCTAGAAGTTATATTTGATTTCCTGATATACGGGTTGGGATAAAGTTGTAGTTGGGACGGGAGACGGGGTGAGGCAGGAGACAAGCACTTTAAAACGAGGGAGCGGCGCTCTATAAAACGGCATGACAAAAATCTTGGCCTGCGGCCGTGAGACGGGATAGAGCGAGTGGGTTGGGTAGTTGGGCCAGAATGTAACACCCCAGGGTTTGGCTTCCATATTTACACTTATATTTTATAAGCATAAGACCAATCTTAATGGGGTTTCATTAGAGTTTCATGGGCATTAATTATGCTAATGTTGCACCATATTAATGAAGAGAGAGATTATAAGAGTTTCATGGGAGTAGAAAGTTTCATGGGGATGAAACTTTTCTGTATTGTTTTTAAAATCTAGATGTGTTGAAAACAGTGACATGAAATCCCACTGAGACTGGCCTAAGCATCATTCATCTCACTTAAGTCTTTGTTTTACTTGCAACATGAGTATGCAACATACTCCAATATGCTTGTTTCATAATTGTTAGCTTATGAAATGTGGGTGGTGCAACATGTAGATGTAACATGGGTGTCTCATACATTGAAACATGGCAATGTTGTTAGTATCACATGATAAGTTTAATAGTTGCAACAAGGGCTTGAAACATCTGCAACATGATGGTGAAACATTTTGGGAGAAATGCTTATTTTGCTTGTTTCAATTTATGTCACAATGGGAAATGTGTAGTCAATGTGTAGAGTGGTTAATTATGTCCTATAATACCTTAATTACACTTAGGGTAATTAGTGGAGCAATATTCATGTTGACCAAAATGACCAAATTGCCCTCCTAGGTGATGTTGACTGGGTTTTGACCTCTAGAGTGCTTTCATTTGACTATTTAAAAAGTCTAGCTTAGAGATCTTGCATGGAGGTGCACCCTTAAACAAAGTTGTAGAGAATTTTATAGAGAACAAAAGTTGTAATATGGCCATCTCATGAAAATGACCAGAACAACCTCAAAATTGGCCCACAAGTCAACATAAGGGGGCTGTTTTGGGACTTAGCAAATTTGGTTAAGTGAAATGCAGTAACAGTTTCGATGTACCCTACTTTGGAGCCATGTAACTCTAAAACCATGCCGAACCAGCTCGAGCTCCTATTGACAAACTTGTAGATGGCATGTCTCTCTACAACTTTGCTAACTATAGCTCACGCTAGATCGGCCTAGATTAGGAGTAATTGGAGGCCAAAGTTCGACTGTCACTCGGTTTCGGCGGTCTCTGAATGAGAATGAGCTGAGCTCGGTGGCCGAGTGGCCACAGGCCAGTGCCACCGTGTGGGCACGCTGTGGCGTCCATACGCCGGCCACGGCCCCACTAGTCAGTCCATGACCTCCCTCAAGGCCACCACGCCATCCCCAACTCGCCTCTCCCTTCACTCCCTCATTCTTCCTCCCTCTGTCATTGCCAAAGCAGAGAAACCAAGCCACCATTGCCGCCCTTGCTCCGGTGAGCTTGCGCACGCTCACCACCGCACCACCGCATCTCAAATCCGCCCAATAGCTCTGCCCTAAACCCCTCTACACCCTCGTCCGCTCCACGCCACCAGCCGAGCAACGGTTGGGCTGCATTGCTCGTTTCCGCCACCATGGTACCTCACCAGAGTTCGTTCGCACGACGGCTCACCGTGGCCAGGGTTATATGGTCGTCCTCTTTGAGTGCTAGTAGGTGCGTTGGGGCCGGGGTAGTACAGGGATGCTCACCGTGGGTCTAGGATGGGGTTCAGCGGTCACTGTCAGCGAGGTGCACCACCACACACCCAGCCGAGCCGCCATGCACGACGGAGAGCCCTCTCCAGTAGCTCCGCCCCTCGTTTCACTAGGTCCACCAATGCGGCTTGAGGTGCTGGTCGTGCTAGTGCCCTCGGTTTCACCGGCCGATTCGCCGGCGACGAGTTCGCGCCACCGCTTTCCCCTCCCCTATCACTGTGTCACCGACACGCGGGGCCTGGCTGCCGCACTGGCACGGGCGAAAGCCAGTCATGGGCCGAGCAGCTTTGTTGGGACGACCTAGTAGCCGGTTTTGGTTTTCATTTTTGGTTTTTCCTTTTATTCTTTTTCACATATTGAATGATATTTTGTAAATTTCAAATCTCAAGATTGGTAGATCCATTTGAGGTGATTCTAATTGTGTTAGGTTCTATATAAAATATAGTATTTAGGAAAAATATGACATGTATATGTGTTATTTAAACTCTGGAAGAATTAAATAGAAACTTAAAAGGTGTTTTAAAATAGATGCAAACTTGTTAATTTGATAACTTGAGTTCTAGTGCTCCAAAAATTATGAAATTTGGTGAGTGTGCTATTCTATATGTATGCTAGCCCTGGTAAAAATTTTAATGTTGTTGCTTGAGTAGTTTTTAAGTTATGTCTTTGTCATTTTATATTGTAGGTACTTGAATGAATTTTCATAATTTTTCTATATGTCCAATAATCATGAAATTTTGTAGAGAGTGTCCTGGTACCTTAGGATTGTTAGAAAAAATATTATTTCTGTTGTTTGATACTTTTAATATGATTTCTTAATTAGGGAAAAATCAGCCTTGCTGGCTTGTGAATTTTGTGTAGGGAGTTTCTATTGGTAACTTTGGCTCAAATTTTTACAGTAGCCTCCTAGTAGGGTATGGGGTTCACTATAATTTTTGTAGAAGTTTTTGAGTAAGTGACATATAGGTTTATTTTCTCACTTAATTAATTAATTAAATTAAGAAAAGGATTAAAATAAATAATTTGATTTGGTGTACCTTACTTTCTGGTGGTTTTAGCTCATATGTGAACTAGTGGTCCCTTGAGTTTGGTCAAAAGGTTAGTTTGACACATAAGTAAATATTTAATTTTCACATTTCTAGGGCTTCTGGACTGTTGATGGCATTTCTAGGATTAGACTTTAATAAAAGTGTTTTCTGAGGATCTTCTGAATACCAAAGTGGTAGTAAAATTGTTAAGCTAGCTTGTATCAAAATTTGATGGCATTTGGCCAGTAGTTTAGGAGTTATAGTTGTTTGAAGTTGCTGTCTAGAAATAGTTGCTCTCTGTTTAGAGAGGACAGATTCTGGAGCTTTAAGAATTTGACTAGGTAAATATGGGAATCAGGTCATGAGGTCTAAAAATGAATTGTAGAGCATTTTATAAGCTTTCCATATTTTCTTATATCATGTCATTTGGAATTGTGGATCTCCAGTTATGGTTAAAAAAACCGAGCTGCTGTCCAGAATTCTATGTTTATTGATATGAGTTAGGATTGTGATAAGCTTAAGTGATGTTGCTCTTGTTGGTTGTTTAGGTGTTAGGTCCTTAACTTAGGAAGAGCAGTTGTACATTAGGTTGCGTAGACTTGGTAAGTACTTCTCTACCGAAAAAGAGATTTGCACGTTTTGTTAAAATGATTGGATTAGAGCGTTAAGTGTTGCTGCAATTCACATTGCATTTACCGAACATGTTGCATTCATTCTTATGTATCCATGCAATAGGTGTGCCGGAGGGGTGACGCTTCTGGAGTTCGAGGGAGCACATCAGGAGGAGGAGCAGGAGCAGCCGGAGGAGCCCGAGGTGCCAGCCGGCGAAGGAGATTTCGAAGAAGAGCTGCCCGAGTGCCCTGATCGTCGTCCCTCTTCCTTTCTGAAAGGCAAACCCCGGTGCATGCTAACCCAACATTGGATACTTGTCATTTGAGTACTCTTACTTGTTTATTGCATTAAGTTGTAGAAGTTGAGTGTAAACACTTGTTGCACATATCCTTCCTTGTCTAGAAATTATCCTGTAAATCCTATGTACAGTCAGGAACGTGGTACATGCTTAGCAATGCTTAGTACGGTAGAAGTTGGGTGATTTACTGTCATCCATGAGCTTTAAGATAAGGTGGGTCACGATTGGCTATATTTGCTATCATGAAAGGAACCATGCTTAAAAATGAATTTGAGACCGGACGAGAGTTCGATAGTGCAGCCGCAAGACACTTCACGTCTTGGGTGCAAAGATATGCCTGTCTGAGTCATTCAAGGACCGATTCGTTGTACGTCCTTGAGTCACGTTGAACGTAGTCTAACACTTAGTTGGCTGAATAAGCCATTCCGACCATGAAGCCAAGTAATACAGTTCAAGCCGGGAATCGAAGGGTTAAGCGCGTATCTTAGAGGAAGTAAGGATGTGCTTGGGGACATTGGCATAAGATCAAGGGGGGTTAGAGTCCCTATCACCTGGCAGAGTGTTGCCCTTGGGGATGCAGCATCAGTTGAACCCGCGATTCCTATATTGTACCAAAGGTGACTTGTGCGACCCTGGCGCGGGGTCTGCGCGGTTTGTATTAGAAGTACCCCTTTAGCTGGATAGGAATTCGATTCGAATCGCCGTTGCTCCCGGTTAGTGAGCACTTGACTTGAGCAGCGGCAACGTAGATTCAATTAATTGAACGGATGATTAATCGGATGATGATATGATACTGCCTCAAATTATACCTGCTATGGTTATTAATGTTTGCTTAAAGATCAAGTGATTGTTTAGTACAGGTGCTAAGATAGCTGATAGGTTAATGTTAAAAATAACTGCTAGTACAGGTTAAAAATGGTTACTACTACTTATGCTTTTTCACAAAATAAGATGTCGGCCAGCTCCACTTTAAGAAAACCTTGCATGATCCTTGGTGCCTTTATTTTCTGTTTCGACGGGTAAGTCTAGCTGAGTATATTCTCGTACTCATGGTTTATTCTTTCCTGTTGCAGATGACATGCTTTATCAGGGCTTCTGCAAGAACTGCCTCCACCCAGCGGGTGACGAGGACTAGATCACTTGGGCGTGATCATCTTTTAGTCTACTTTCCTTAATGCTTTTGTGGGAACGTGATATGTAAGACTGGCAATCGTACTTGAACTAAGTGTGTGTAACTTATGCTTCCGCTACTTTATAAACTTGATTTGTAATAATTGCGACTCCGTGATGTTGTAAACTTCTTCTTAAGTACTTGTGAAATATAACGTGTGATGTGTTATGTTGAATGATGCGATCTTGGTTATAAGCGAGTTGGTTTGAAATCCCTCGTGATTTTGATTGACTACTGGGATTATATGGGCTCAAGTTCGAAAATTTAAGCGTTTTGGCGCTTATTTTTGTACTTGTGCTCTTATAATTTAGACGGTTCTGTTACATAGAATAGAATGGGCTGGACAAAAAAAGCTAGAATTTTTGCCTTTTTATTATTAGGGATAGATAATATTGTACTACATCATAATAGTAACTGCATAATATGTAGCAGATATAACACATAGTTGAGCACACATGTTCATAGAACTGAGCTTAAAATTAGTGGTGCCACTTCTCTTCGTCTTTACGTTTGAGACCTCAAATCAAATAAATGATCTAAAATAAGAAAATCACACTCAAGTAGTGCTCACTGCCAATACTATGGTAGTTCCATTGTTTCACATAATACAATGAAATGTAAGGCCAATTAACTAAACTAGCTTACAAAATAGATTCCCAGTTGATGGCTTGCTGATGACTCCAATCGGTTAGGCCTTCTCCTGCCCTCGATGCCTATGCAGATTGCAGAAGTGTTGCTGCCAGCATAGGCGCTAGCTTCCAGTCGCTCAAAAGCCTGAGCAGTCGGTCCCCGGCCACCCCGCGGCGCCGGCGCCTGGCGTGCTGCCAGATGCGGGCCTCCCAACGCGGCCGCTGCCCCACCGCGATCCGCCTACTCCGTGCCCTTTAGCCGCCTATGTGGCCATGCCCAGCGTCCTCACCTATCTCTACGCATGCCAGAGGGAGTTCGCACCGCCGCTCGCTAGGGTTTGGTTGGGAGTTTGGATCTTGAGGGAGAAGCAGAAGCTGGTCGATGGAGGAGAGCGATGCGGTACCAGTGACCATCAAGGAGGAGAAATATTGGGCTATTGGGCCTTGTTGGGCCATCAGAGTAGGGAGGGACATAGTGGAATTCCAGAAAGAGTAGAGGCCTTTTGCCTTTTGGACGGAATTCTTGATACCCCATCATTTTTGTGTCATTTTCTTTTTTTGTTAATATACACATACGTGGTATATGTACATACTATATATACAGAACTTTTGTTTTAAAAAATACTCCCTTCATTCCAAATGACAAAACATCTTGGTTTTTTTAATGCATAGTTTTTGCTATACACCGATATACACTATGTCTAGATACAAAGTGAAAACTATGTTTATGGGAAAAGCAAAATCTTATAATTTGGAATAGAGAGAATAACTAAATATCTTTAAACTGAAACGGTCCCGTCCTCATCGATCTCTATGGCGATACACTGGTGGGTAGTTTGGGACTTGATGGACTCAATCCTCACGCAAGTCAGCCTAAGCCTAGGGTGACGATGAATGATGCCGCTCAACTAGTATTTTGAGAGAACATAGATCATAGGAAGGCTAAATGAAGTTAAGGGAGCGATTTAGGCTGCCGCCTTCAAGAGGAGGAAAGTGATAGGGAGCATGGATGTTCGATCTTTCATTAGGTACAATAGACTATGCACTCACTAGTTTTCACGATTCTCGTTGACTCCTACCGGGTTATGATGTGGGATCAACGCCATTGGAAAACTTATCTTCTTTGCTTTCCATACACATGTAGAACATTAAAAACAAAGTTTGTACGCAGTTTGGGCATTGATTTTATCATAGGATGCTCTTGAAGTCTGAGGTGGACTCGAATTTGATATGAATTGGGGCTCCAACTTGGCTTGGATGCCCAAGTTGGTCCTATTCACCTCCGTGCCTCTCCTCAAGTAATTCCTTTACCTCTCTATAGTTCTTATAAAAATAATAATATCATTAGATAGCAATCTATTATAATAATCATGAAATGGAGTACTTAGGAACTTGCTCACCTAGAGATTAAGTCATGCTTGAATTCTAGTGATCGGCCCTTCTAAAGGAGTGATGTCCTCATTAGAGCTAGGGAGACATGGAGATGGTATCAGATGGATTGTAGAGGGCACCAACAATGGGGCTGCACCCAATGGTGGCACATTGCATTCGTCAACGATGACGGCATGACAGCGAAGCCGTCGGTGGCAGATGAGACGTCGGGCCAGTCGCACACAAGCAGACCATCTTGGATGGTTTATGGGGACTAGGCTTGCGGATTCCCAATGACAAGACCACTCCAATTTACCAGACTAAGTGCAAGGTCCAAATGGCTAGAGGGGGGCTTTAAAAATCTATAAGCTTCACTAATCAACAATTGTTAGTATAAAAGATGGCGACGCTAATTCTAGCACTAGCTCAACTATACTAAGCAAGCCAGCTATACAATTCTAGTGAACAAGACTATGATCTCTAATTCACACCAACAAAGCTAAGTCACTAAGATACTTACTCCTATGTGATACAAACTACGCTAAGCACACTAGACAAGATAAAGTGCAAGAATGAAAAAGGGGAGTAAATTGATTCTTATACCAACGATGTAGAGATGAGATGCATCCAAAGAATAAATCACACACAATCATAAAGAGAATCCTCGGTAAGAGATGACACAAGATTTTTTACCGAGGTTTACTTGCTTCCCAGCAAGCTACTCCTCGTTGTGGCAATGCACCCACTTGATGGATCATGAGCTAATTGACTATCAAGAGTCAAACCCTCAGTGGGTGCCGCACATCCACTCACAAGATGGGGATCCTCCAAGCCACAAGCTCCACTAGAGTAGCCAATTCATGAACTCCCGCGGGGAAGGCTCAAGAACCCCTCACAAACACTTGGTAAGGCTCAAAACAATCTCCAATCACGAGCTCAATACCACCATTGCTCCAAGCCATCTAGAATGTTGGGAAGCACCCAAGAGTAACAAGAAATCCGCAGCCAACTCAAGGAACAAGTGCCACAAGATGCAAATCACTAAGCAATGCACTTGAATCTCACTCAATCTCACTAGAGTATGCAACCAAGCAAGGAGATGAGTGGAGGGGAAGTTCTCTAGCTCAAAGTATGTCTCAAGTGTTCAAAGAGACAAGAGAGGGGTCTCAAACCCGGCCAAGCAACTATTTATAAGCATCCACAAAGAATAGAGCCATTAGGCTCGAGATGCCGCTCTGCGCGCGTTGACCGGACGCACTGGTCTGATCGACCGGACGTGCTGCAGAACTGACCGGACGCGTTACACCCGACGTCCGGTTAGAGTCCAGTAAGGGTCCACTCACGACCGGACGCGTCCAGTCAAACGTGACCGGACGTGCCACCACGTCCGATCGACCACGCGATCTACAGACCCTCTGAGCGCCTGACCAGACGCATCGGTCCCGCGAGTGATCGGACGTGCCGGTGCAAAACCCTAGCCTGCGCGCCTCTGCAACAGTTTCTACTAACCGAACGCGTACGGTCTGGTCACCCCAGTGACCTCCGTTCACCTTCGTTTCTATCCATGAAGACTTAGAGAAAATCTCCGCCACCGGCATAGTGGAAAATATGCATTTCATTTCCTCAAAAATGCCTCTCTATCGCTCAAACTCCACCGCCTTCACAAATGTGCTAATACCACCAAGTGTTCACCATCATGTGCATGTGTGTTAGCATTTTCACAATCATTTTTGAAGGCGTTATGTTAGCCCTCTACTAGATCCTAATGCATATGCTCAAGATGATGACCTAGTAGCACTTGATTCATGAGCTAACCGTGATTACCCCTCTTGATAGTCGGCTATCAATCCTAAACCCGGTCAATCACTTCTCTACTCATCTTAGACCAGCAAAAGCAAACCCTATGATTATACCTTTGCCTTGATCCCTTTGTTCCATGTCCATCTCCTCATGCTTGATCACCATGATCATCATTTCATGTGCATCTCCACCATGATCGTTATTTCATATCCATGCAACATCATGCTCCTTGCTCCTTCATCACATGTGTTGCTATGCTTAACTCAATTCACTTGACACAATGGCATTAGCAACTTGGTGTCATTAATTACCAAGACCAAACTTGGGCTTTCACTAAGCTAAGCTGCTATCCTTGGCCTAAAACACTCAACTTAATCTAATTAGTCCAATCGCCCCCTGTAGCACCATCCGTGCTCACCAATTGTGCAACCTTCATCCAGGATCATGTTATGAGAGATCACACATAGTTCACACAAGGTTTAACTTCACATAAAAACATAGTTCAAGTCTGACAACATAAGTTTGATCATCTCATTAGTTCTCAACACACATGTTAACATAATTGATACAACCCATCATGAGTCATGCCATACTCAAAGCCTACGACTATCACATCAGTCATCTAGTATTCATAGTTCACCGAGGGAATGAAGGCATAGAAGTAACCATAGGTAGAGGGGTGTCCCCACTTGCAAGATAACTTAAGATAGCATCTTGACTATGAGAAAGAACTCAATAGGTCTTACCCAATTAAAAAAACAAGGATCATGCATATGGCTTTAGCAAGGAATAAAAGTTGATCTATGCTATATAAGTAAACATTTTTCTATCATCTAGTCTTAAGCATAGCAAGGTTTGTCAAGCATGAACAACTCTAAATTTAGAAGTCATAAACAATACTAGGCTTAGCATACCCATAAATGGCAAGTGGTTTGTACAATGGTGATTCGAGACTTGCTACAACAAATGTCTAGCTGTTGTGTTAGCAATTTCATTTCTGATACATGAATGCGTGTGTCACTTGTAAATGCATCCATCGATGAACTTTAGTGTGATTTGTGACCGATGGTTTCATGTGAGTTTTAAATTCGATGATTTTTGTTGTGCTTGTTTGTGAACTAAAGTGAATAGAAAATGAAAGGTTTCAGGTCTATGAGTGGAAAGCATAAGTCCTGAATATGTCAAAATGCCTACTATACATTAAATACATGGGCAAAACTGATCATTCTCACTAAAACCTCCAATTCATGGAGCTAGAGCTGAGTCCCAAACCAAACAAGCAACTCAAGTGGTTAAATTGATGATGGCGTGGAGCTATGGTGCAATCTCAAACAACCCTATATCGAGGAAAAAGATTATTATTATCATGATAATTAGCAAATTAACATGTTTGTATCATCATATGTTGCTTCCTTACATGCCCAAAACACAATAAACATAGCCAGCAGGGCCTAGAAGACCCCTCGTGGCCTCACCTAAGTCATCGTAAAGGCAAAGCCCTCCTCTCACTCCTACTTTCCCGTGTAGCCGTCTAGAGGTTGAAAATGAATAGGAGCTTGTGAGTCATGGCTTTGAGACTGTGTTGCAGTGGGCTGAATGTTAGAGTACATGGTTATTGGGTTGAAGTGAAAGAAAAGGCCTCAGAGCGTCTCCAACAATCTTCAATCCCACCCCTTATCCCCATAAAACTATCATATTAGGAAATGAGTCACTTTTTCTTCTCCAGTAGTCCCCTAATAACCCCCCTATTTTTGGTGGCCACCAAAAAACACCTCTTCTCCCCTCAAATAGAGAGGAAGTTGCATCTCCCCCAAAAGTTAGGCACATCCCCAACTGTCACTCTCCTCCCTCTCGCCTCTCTGCCATGGCGTCGAGAACACCGATGTCGGCGCTGCCACTCTCCTTCGCCCACCTCTCTCCTCCCACTACCCTCCTCCCCTTCGCCTTTGCGCTGCTTGCCTTGGCCCGCCACGGCCATGGCTGCCCTTGGCTAGGCCTACACGCTCCCGCGCCGTGGTCGCCGCGCCGACGTGAGCGACCTCGCCTGACCACGGCATCACCTTTGACTCCTCCTGGGGGCTCCTTGATGACCTAGAGATACTCGCCAAGCGCCTCCGCTCAAGTCAGCTATGGAAGGGCTCCATCGACGGAAGCAGCGGCGCCAGCAACAGCAACTTTGACTCCTTCTCTGTGGCCGTGTGGTCTAGGGAGATCTCCAGCGCTGCGGTTTCGGCATCAGCCGCCACTCTGTGGGACGAGATGAGCCGCGACTACCTCCTCTACCTTCCAGATCTCATGGCTCAAGCTAGGAGATGCACCACCGGTCGGAGGGGCACATGTGTGGTTGCTGCCGAAGGGCGCAAGGTAGAGGGGAGAATGGAACATCGGAGGAGCGCGCATGTGGAGGAAAGGAAGAGAGGGACATTTCCACACCGGAGAATGTCGCGCGTCGGGAGGACACGGAGGGGAGAGAAAAGAGACCAAAAAAATAAACTAAGAGGTAGGACCCATAGTATTGATGATAAGTATTGGGGAGCTGTTGGAGCAACACCTCTAATAAACCCAAGAAACAGTATTGGTGGTCGCCAATACCACTATATTGGGGGAGATAGATTGGGGAACTGTTGGAGATGCTCTGACTACCGGTCTTGAAAGAGCCGACCACACCCCTTTCCTAAATCATGTCCCTCCAACACCTATTGTCTTTGCAGTGGGCAGCTGCTTGCTAGCGAGGGTGCAAGAGCGACGTGGGTATGTGGTGCCACTCATGGCTGGACAATAGCAGAGTGCAACAACAAATCCCAGGTGGACTTGGATTGGTGGAAGCAGGCATGGCAACATAGGGTGTGTTTGTTTCCCTGCACAAGGTGTCCCGTTCATTTGAGATGAACCTGGTTAGATAGAGCCAGGTTCAATAGGTACAACCTTCCCTATTTGTTTACTTGGATAAATTATTAGACAAGACAAGTCTTTGTTTGTTTGCCTGCGCTAGAGGTGGGTCCTAGCCTTTTCACTCTTACAACAACTCCCTCAAATAGCTTCACATAGCCCAAGGCTGTAGCATGCAAGCCGGACTAAAAAAACTCATTTTTGTTTCCTCATAGCCCGGTCCAAAGATACTTTGAGGCCCACACTGGCTGGGCTGGAAAGCTAGACCAGAAACAAATAGGACATGCAAACATACACCCCATAATGTAGTCAGGGTGTCGCCCGACCGCCAAGGCTACGTGGTGGCTATTGGACACGTGGTCAGGACATGGTCATGTGCATACATTAGGTCGTTGCCTCGTTGGTGTGGAGGCACCCACGACAACAAGTAGCCAGCAGGGATCCTTTGGATTGCACGTATGTCTTCACATAAGCTTAATTTGTCCTACTAGCAGCCTAGCTAAACATATACATCTGGGCGCTCTCCCTTGGACGTGCAACATCATTTTGAATTCGGTGGATTGCCCTGGCTCTGCTGACTCAAGTTCTTCGTACCACCGCGCACGCCGGCAAGCAACAGGGCGTTGATCGACTGAGCTTGGAGGTAGTCTCCTGCCCTCTCTGTATTGATCATGAGCCTTATGCATGATTATGTACGGTTTCAACGCAAGCACTAGAACTAATTATCTCGTGTATTAAGATGTGTGTGTTAATTAAACAGGTTCTACTAGAGGTCTTAGGAATGCAAGAGAAAAACTGGCACGAACACCAATAAAGAAACATAGCTAATATAAAACGATGAAAGATGACCTCGTCGATTTAGATGATCGAGCGAGTCAACATTTTACACGGCTAAGCATGATGTCATAACTCATAACTTAGAGGATACAAAATACTACACACACCAGTAGTAGTGGTTGTAGCAGCATGCCACTGTCTCAGGGATCACATTACTGTCGTATTATGGGCCCATGGCACTGCTCCTCGATCCTAGATCTATGCTGGATTTGTAGTTTATATATTCATTCAATCTAAATTATAAATAAAATGAGCCATGTAAATATACTTAACATAGTGTACCTCCAAATCTAGGATTCCTAGAGCTACAGATACCTAGCTCTTGAAATTCATTGATTTTTAGATCTAGAGCGCTCTCTTTGAAGAATGAAGATACTCAATGTTGTTAGTGAACTATATGTGTAGCGAAGGAGACGAGGTAGACGAACGTATGGGCTACCAGCCCACCACACAATGCTCATAGCACCTGAAATGTTTTTTTTTTGACAAACTGAAATGGGTTATCTTTTTCTTTTATGCGACTCTGAAAATGGGTTATCTTGCGTACCGGATTTTCTACTCTATCGCTAAATTGTTGGTCTTGGTTTGGTAGTTTCAGAACACATCGCACTCTGGCGAACAGGGGAAGAACAACTGAAACAACTGTAGGAGTATTACGTACGTACGTACGTACGTACGTACGCCGGGACGATTAGGACTAATACCGGCAGCCATCATGGCAGTGGCATTGACGTACCCACGCCATCATTCGTCTCCGTTTTGTTGTTGGAATGCGCCTACACGACGGCCATCGTCTTCGTCGTCGTCGTACTCGCGTCGCATGCCATGCATGCGTTGTGCCTTAATAATTAAGCCGCCGCCCACCACCGGACCACCACCACCAGGCCGGTCTGCGGTCGTCGCGTCCCGACCGCTCGCTCTCGCAACAACACGTCCGTCGCGCGGGGCGGGGGCGCGGATTGCCGGAGGCCGGAGGGCGCCGGTTTGTTTCAAGTGGCCGGGAGAGGGGGGTGGTCCCGATCGAGTCTGTGGACCCTACCGTTCGTCGTCTTTTCTGTCCTCGTCTACGTGTATGGTGCACGCGCGTACGTACAGTACCACGTACGTGCGTGAACGGAACGAATGATGAGTACTGAGTACTACTCGGTCACCGCTACGTACGTACTCTAGTGTGCATGCATGCACATGCGTGACATGCACGTCGCAACGTACGCTTGATGAGGCCAATCATGGAGACAGGTACGTACATACACTTGCTATACCACGTACTGTATATCTACGAGAGCGAGACTGACGATGATGATTATTGTTATTATACTTCACTTGAATTGCTTATCAACCATGGTATAGTGTTTTTCTCTCGCAACAAAACAGCATCAGCCGCACAAAACTGGACAATTATTAAACCGTGAGTGAATATATATATAACGGAGTGACCAGCATACTCTACATACATATACAGACACATTAATTATTATTGATATAAACAGTAAATGGACAGGCGGAAGGGTCGGGGGTCCAACAAGCAATAGGAAATGAATTGAATTATGGTGTGTGCACGAAGGGACCACCCAAATCCATGGATCCGGTTGTACATGGACATGGGTGCTACTGCTAGCTCGCACCGGTCGGTCGGTCGGTCAATCACAACTTCACAGATGAAGCGGAGGGAGCTGAGCTGAGGTCCTGGTCCCCCGGCAGCGTAGCGTTGGAGGATTCGTGACCATGGCACGGAGCAGGGGTGTTTAGTTTCTCTTTAAAAAAATTTCACCCCGTTATATTAGATGTTTGGACACATACATAAAGTATTAAATCTAGACAAAAAAATAACTAATTACACAGATTGTGATAAATTTACAAGACTAATTTTTTAAGTCTAATTAATCCATGATTTGACAACATTATGCTACAGTAACATGTGCTTGATGGATTAATTAGGCTTAATAAACTCGTCTCGCGGTTTCCAGACGAGTTATGTAATTAGTTTTTTGAGTAAATTACATGGCCGGTCCCTAAACTATTGGTGAGGTTTCATCCCGGTCCCCAAACTATCAAAACGACCATTTAGGTCCCTAAACTATTACTGAGGTTTCATCCCGGTCCTCAAACTATCAAAACGATCATTTAGGTCCCTGAACTATTGGTGGGGTTTCATCCCGGTCCCCAAACTATCAAAACGGTCATTTAGGTCCCAAAACTATTGTTAAGGTTTCATCCAGGTCCCCGTCCATGCCCTGAGATGGACAGGAGAGAGGTGGAAGATGGAGTTGACATGTGGGCCCCACATGTCAGTGACCCAGGAACTAAACAACCCCTGAGCACTACTGGCCTACTGGGCCACGAACCACCACTGCAGCCACAGTGCATCGCAAGCTGCCGCTGCGACGCATATGCCATGCCCCGGCTCCCGGCTGTAGGCGTAGGCGGCCCACAACGCATGGCGAACCGCGTGACGCTGCACTCGGCCCACGGACTCTTTGACTCCCACAACACCCTTGCGGGCCATGCTTTCTCCTTGATGCTGAAATCATCCTCAAGCCTCCTCTGTCCTCTCTCACGGAGTCAGCATGTGGCTGCCATGGGGGCCGCTGCACCTGCACTGCTGCACACCCGGTGGCATGGCTGCTCAGGCCTGCTCTGTGCCGCTCTGCGGGCGGCCGGGTTGGACGCGTCCCATCCACCAGCCAGTGGAGTCCACGCCACCAGTAAGGAATGGTTTGGGCTAAATCCGGTTTTATTGGTTTGGTTTCCTATTTGGGCTCATAAGGTTTGGGTGGGAATAGGCTGAAACGTGTACTGGTCTGGTTCAGTCTGGGGTAATAGCCATACCGGGCTGGTTCGACTTGGAATTGGTTTTAGATTTTTGGGCTGAGAGTAGTTGCAGACCGGGGTTCACTGATGACTTTACGCAGTGCCACACCTGCTGCAGGGCAAGCAACCCAACCAGTCAACCAGGTATCCGAGATCATCTGCCAGGCCACTGGCTGACCGGCAGCAATAGAGCTCCATAATTCAAAAAGGGGTAGTAGCACAGGACTACTAGCACCTGCAGCATCCAAGTCCAGTCCTCAAACCAAACTCAAAAGAGGCAAGTGCAACAGGTCCCAGTGAACGGGCCGTGGCCCAGCAAGCAAGCAACATCCTACTACAGGTTCCAAAGTTCAGCACCAGCGACAGTATCACTGGTTCCTCAAACCTCACTCAAGATTAAAAGCATACGTACATAGCACACACGACAGTCATGTGCATATCATTTTTGTAGCATCCATCGGTCGGTCATCCACTGCGAACAGGAGATTCGTCGGCGGACCTGGAGCGGGATCCTGGAGGTGAGCCCGAGTACTCCTTGGGGGACCTGCGGTGTGGAGGGGATCCATCGCTGTCTGGTAGGGGCGACCTCCTATCAACATTAATACCATTGTTAGGGACTTTAAGAGCTCTTGCTAGTTGCTACATGATTAGGGACTTTAAGAGCTTTTTTTTTACATTGCTCTACTGATTTCACAACCCACGCAACAATAATATGGTTCACCAAAATAAAAATTTCCTTGCTACAAGAGCATTCTAGGGGACTACAATACATAGCTTAGCTGTGGTTTAAACAGGTGAAAGTGAATTTGGAGTCTGCAGCAACACCTGTTAGGAGGATGAATGAAATCACTACTAGCATTTCCTAACCCAGTCATATCAAATGATATTTTGAACAGGTAGCTAGTTTCAGTGACTAGTTGCCAGGTTAGACTATGATGCAACTGATAATGAAGTAGGTGGGAGCAAAGGTATAGTACACACTAAAACAAATACTCTGGATTTATATACATGGACAGATGGAAGCCAGATTTATGTGTAGCAATGAATAACTTACTTCTCATAACCATTGTCAGCATCATCTCTACTGGCAGGAGAGTAGGACCTGTGCTTCTTATCTTCATCATGCTCCTTTGGCGGGCGCCTGGGAGGAGATGCTCGATGTGCTTCCTTTCTCCTTGGAGAGGCAGAGTAGTCATCTCGCCGCCTTGAAGCAGGAGAGTATGATCTGCTTTAAAAGAAAAACATAACAGAATTAAAAAAATAAATAAAAAGTGAAAGGTTCCTCAGACCAAAGTTCAAAGCTTTTACAAGAAGCCTTGTGTCAGCCAAGCATACCTCGACCGAGGACGGCCCCGATAACGAGGAGAGCGGGAACGGGAACGAGACCGCCCTATATGGAAGATGAGAGGCTATCAGTACTTTGCTACCTCAACAAAAGGAAATTGCAGACTTCAATTTTTCACAAGAAAATTTTTATAGTGACTGGAGACATAGTACTGAGATGTTATTCATAAATTTGGAAGGCACTTGTGCATGGCAAATTTGTTAAAAAAAAGAGGGCTTTATTAAACATATGTGCATCACCTATCAGAAGCAGAAAAAGATCTAGAATTTTATTGGCTGGGTGCAGACATATTGGTGTAAGGCACTTGATAGCAGTCACCATAGTACCAGAAGAGTAACAGGAAAAATGTAAAAATGATGTGTTCCCAAGTTAATAAGATGCACACAAGAGAAACAGTGCATGAAGGCTAAAAGGAAATCTAATATGTCCTGACCAATCATGCCTTGCCACATAAAAGAGACTCAATGCTTTTCCTTTCAATGTAAAAGAGGGCTAACCATAGCAGCATAAATTAAACTATTACTCCCTCTGGTACAGTTTATAAGGCATTTTGCATACGTCAAGAGTTAAACTTTATAACCTTTGAACAATAATTTAGCCAACAATTATTAATTCTTGTAATACATATTTGATACTATTAGATTTGTAATCAAATATACTATCCAATAATCATAAGTTTATAATCAGTACTTTGCTACCTCAACAAAAGGAAATTGCAGACTTCAAATTTTCACAAGAAAATTTTTATAGTGACTGGAGACATAGTACTGAGATGTTATTCGTAAATTTGAAAGGCACTTGTGCATGGCAAATTTGTTAAAAAAAAGAGGGGTTTATTAAACATATGTGCATCACCTATTAGAAGCAGCAAAAGATCTAGAATGTTATTGGCTGGGTGCAGACATATTGGTGCTTGCTTGAGGGACAACACTAGTAACCTTTCGTAGTGGACAACACTCGAGCCAGATCGACTTTATCCTTGCAAGGAGGGAGGATAGACGTGCTTGCTTTGATTGTAAGGTGTTACCTGGGGAGTGTGTTGTCCCTCAACATAAGCTTGTGGTGGCGGACTTTCGCTTTCGGGTACGTGTCCACCGGGACAAACGGGCCAAGATTGCGAGAACGAAGTGGTGGAAGCTTAGAGGGGAAGCAGCGCAAACGTTTAAGGAGAGGATGCTAGACGAGGAGCCTTGGGAAGAAGAAGATGCCGACGACATGTGGCTAAAGATGGCAACATGTGTCCGGAAGGTGGCTTCGGAAGTGTTTGGCGTGAGTAGGGGAGGCAAACGGGAAGCGAAAGACACATGGTGGTGGAATGACGAGGTGCAAAGGGCTATTAGGGAGAAGAAGGAGTGTTTCAAGCGTCTCCACCATGACAAGAGTGTAGCCAACATCGAGAGCTATAAAATAGCCAAGAGGGTTGCAAAGCGAGCTGTGAGTGTAGCAAAAGGTCAGGCGTATGATGGCCTTTATCAGCGGCTAGGCACGAAAGAAGGGGAGAAGGACATTTATAGGATGACTAGAATCCGCGAGAGGAAGACAAGGGACATCAACCAAATAAAATGCATCAAGGATAGGACAGATCGACTTCTGGTGAAGGATGAGGAGATCAAGGACAGATGGAGAGAGTACTTCGACAAGCTGTTTAATGGGGAGAATGAGGGTCCTGCCCTTGAGTTGGACGACTCATTTGACGATACCAACAGACGCTTTGTGAGGAGAATTCAGGAGGCAGAGATCGGAGAGGCTTTGAAGAGGATGAAGGGAGGTAAAGCGATGGGCCCTGATGGTATCCCCATTGAGGTGTGGAGATACCTAGGCGCCAGAGCGATAGTATGGTTAACTAAACTTTTTAACCTTATTTTTCGGTCTAACAAGATGCCTGAAGAATGGAGAAGTATATTAGTACCTATCTTCAAGAACAAGGGAGATGTTCAAAGTTGTACTAACTATCGTGGGATTAAGTTGATGAGCCATACAATGAAGCTCTGGGAGAGGGTTATCGAGCATCGCCTAAGGAGAGTGACACATGTGACCCAAAATCAGTTTGGGTTCATGCCTGGTAGGTCGACCATGGAGGCGATTTTCTTATTACGACAATTGATGGAGAGATATAGGGAGCAAAAGGACTTGCACATGGTCTTTATTGACCTCGAGAAGGCATATGACAAAGTACCGAGAAATGTCATGTGGTGGGCCTTGGAAAAGCACAAAGTCCCAACTAAGTATGTTACCCTCATCAAGGATATGTACAGGGATGTGGTGACGTTTGTCCGAACATATGATGGCGACACCAGTGACTTTCCAATTAAAATAGGACTGCATCAGGGGTCAGCTTTGAGCCCTTATTTATCTGCTTTGGTGATGGATGAGGTCACAAGGGACATACAAGGTGATATCCCTTGGTGTATGCTCTTTGCTGATGATGTGGTGCTAGTTGACGACAGTAGGGCGGGGGTTAATAGGAAGTTAGAACTATGGAGGCACACGTTAGAGTCGAAAGGGTTCAGACTTAGTAGGACTAAGACCGAGTACATGAGGTGCGATTTCAGCGCGACTAGGCACGAGGAGGGAGACGTTAGCCTCGATGGGCAAGTGGTGGCCAAGAAGGATACTTTTCGGTATTTAGGGTCGATGCTACAAAAGGATGGAGACTTTGATGAAGATGTTAGGCATAGAATTTCAGCCGGCTGGCTGAAATGGCGTTAAGCTTCTGGCATTCTCTGTGACAAAAGGGTGCCTCAGAAGCTGAAAGGTAAGTTCTATAGGACGGCGATTCGTCCGGCGATGTTATACGGTGCTGAGTGTTGGCCTACAAAAAGGCGACATGTCCAGCAATTGAGTGTAGCAGAGATGCGTATGTTGCGTTGGTGTTGTGGGCACACAAGGAGGGATAGAGTCCGGAACGACGATATTCGGGATAGGGTTGGGGTGGCACCAATTGAGGAGAAATTGATTCAACATCGGTTGAGATGGTTTGGACATGTCCAACGGAGGCCTCCTGAGGCGCCGGTGCGTAGTGGAGTTCTAAAGCGGCCCGATAATGTAAAGAGCGGTAGAGGTCAACCTAAACTAACTTAGGACGAGTCCGTTAAGAGAGATCTTAAGGAGTGGAATATCTCCAAGGATTTAGCTATGGACAGGAGCGCTTGGAGATTGGCAATCAACGTGCCTGAACCGTGACATCTTTTTGTCTTGTGCCATTTATGTCCCTTTATGTGTCTCCCTGTTTCTCGTCTCTTTTGGGTTTCATCTCTAGCCTACCCCAACTTGCTTGGGACAAAAGGCTATGTTGTTGTTGTTGTTGCAGACATATTGGTGCTCTGTATTACAGTGATGTTTGATAAGGCACTTGATAGCAGTCACCATAGTACCAGAAGAGTAACCGGAAAAATGTAAAAATGATGTGTTGCCAAGTTAATAAGATGCACACAAGAGAAACAGTGCATGAAGGCTAAAAGGAAATCTAATATGTCCTGACCAATCATGCCTTGCCACATAAAAGAGACTCAATGCTTTTCCTTTCAATGTAAAAGAGGGCTAACCATAGCAGCATAAATTAAACTATTATTCCCTCTGGTACAGTTTATAAGGCATTTCGCATACGTCAAGGGTTAAACTTTATAACCTTTGAACAATAATTTAGCCAACAATTATTAATTCTTGTAATACATATTTGATACTATTAGATTTGTAATCAAATATACTATCCAATAATCATAAGCAATAAGCAGTATAATATAAAATAAATAAATGCCAAAGTGTAATTTAGGAGGCCATGTCATGTTTCATTGCGCCTTATAAACTGGACCGGTGGGAGTAAAGGCATAAACAGGCTACGCAGTAAGCCCTCAAACATTCCATCTAATTACAAAACAATATTAAACTTGAGATAATAACCAAGCCCTCAAGACTACTGGGCAGAAACTTCTAACTTTGAGGTGACTGCCCAGGCATCCCCCCTCTACATCCACAAGTAAGCAGTGACAAAATGGATACACATCATATAATTGTATAATTGACTAAAACCAGAGGATCCAGACAACAGATGTACAGCTTGGACAGCAATACCATGAATGGTACAAAAATACAAATGCAAGATTACCATAATATGAAGATCGGCGACCTTCATGACCAGAGTAACCTCTGCACAGCAATCACACGAAGTCATTTCAAATGAGTACATAATAAGAACAGAGGCATAAATTTACTGCGACAAAAAGGAATACCATACCTGACTCTAGCTCTGCTTCGCATTTCCTCTGGCCTCTTTCGTGACTCAGCAGCAAGAACAACAGCTATCTCCCGACCGAAGAAAACTTGGCGATTCATGTGATACTGGGCTTCAGAGGCATCATAAGGGTCAACAAACTCCACAAAGGCAAATCCTCGAGGCTCCCTGCATATGTTGGTTTTATTAGACAGTATGACAAGGAAAATTCAAGGAAGTGACAAAAAAAATATGAGGGTGCAAACTGTGCACAATGGTGTCTTGCTGGCGTTTTACCATCAAGTTCAAATATGCACTCTGCCCTCTACTGTTCTCGATGAAGCACAGTCAACAACTTACAAACATTCCATCAAAAGGGAAGCAAGTGTTGCAAAAAGCAGTAAGACGCCCAGGCTCTAGTGTCCAAGTTTCTTGTATAAACAACTACGTAAGGTGATCCTCATAAAGAGCATCTTCATAAAATCATTCGCTTCAAGTTCCCCAACATTTGAAAAGTCACAAAAGTACTTCAAATTGACTTGACTCTCTTTTATCTTCTCATGTACCAGCCAGTATATATCTCTTATCTTCTCTTCATGAAATTAATTTTCTCAATGTATCAAATCTTGTCTTCATAGAAGAACTTCATCGGACAAGACTCTATCTTGCCAAGCAAATGAATTGTTATTAGTAATGTTAAAAGGCATTCTTTGACAAATGAAGAGCATGTATCTACTTCAAACCAACACAATCCTGGGAATCATTTAGAAATATAATCCACATAGCGCAATGACGAATTGGATATGAGAATGCAGAGTACAAGCTTATACTCCATCATACATCGATTGCAAAAAACAACATGAGATTCATCAGAGCTTAAACGCACCAACACATTGCAAATTAGACGTTGCACTAAAGCTGGAGGAGGCACTAGTGTTACAACAACAACAACAACAACAACAACAACAACAACAACAACAACAACAACAACAACAACAACAACAACATAGCCTTTTGTCCCAAGCAAGTTGGGGTAGGCTAGAGATGAAACCCAAAAGAGACGAGAAACAGGGAGACACATAAAGGGACATAAATGGCACAAGACAAAAAGAGGTCACGGTTCAGGCACGTTGATTGCCAATCTCCAAGCGCTCCTGTCCATAGCTAAATCCTTGGAGATATTCCACTCCTTAAGATCTCTCTTAACGGACTCGTCCCAAGTTAGTTTAGGTCGATCTCTACCGCTCTTTACATTATCGGCCCACTTTAGAACTCCACTACGCACCGGCGCCTCAGGAGGCCTCCGTTGGACATGTCCAAACCATCTCAACCGATGTTGAATCAATTTCTCCTCAATTGGTGTCACCCCAACTCTAGAAAAATAGGGTGTCTGTTCATATAATTCGTGCCTCTAGAAAAATAGTTTGATGATTATGGACAAAAAACTAGACAGGTCTCCAGCTATTTACAGCTCTAATCATTACAGAAACAGCAAGACCGAACTTTTTGAGTAATTAAGACATACATCGCAGAGTATGGTGATTTAGTACAACTTACCCAGAGTAATAGTCCTTTGGAATGTAAACATCCCGGACAGGGCCAAACCTTTCAAAAGGAACTCGAAGCTCCTCCACTCTGACAAAGTTTGACATGCAAATTGAAGTCAGCTACTCGAGGAAAGTATCAAAGTAGAATTTGCTTCTTCATTTAAAACGGTATGGTCATAAAAATGGTGATCACTTTATATTTCTTTTAAAGATGGAAGGAAAAAGTACATGGTATTAGTTTCTGTACCTGACGCTTAATGGGATATTGCGGACCAAAAGGCTTCCACTACCCTCTTTGTTGCGTCCTCCATACCCCCTCCTAGGAGGAGGAGGGGGGCTTCTTCCTCTGCCACCATATCCCCTCCTGGGGGGGGCTTCGATAAGGGGGGCTGTACCTCCTCATAGTTTTTCCTGTAATTGCACCGAAACATAACAGATTGTGTTAATAACAGGACAGGCATGGTAAATCAAACATAATTAGTGGACTTATGAGCTGTGTATAGTGACACATTACAAATCATGTCAGCCTGAGCATACAGGCTAGAACATAAAAAATCATTCATGAGCACTAAAGTTATGTGTAACAAAACAAAACAAAAGGTGTGTTCATCACCATTTGATGCACAGCTCATCAGATATACTTGAAAGAAACAAACAATTTTAAAACTCACCAGTGACATGGCATAGAATAGATCAAGCTAATCATAAGCCACAGGATGAGGGGCAAGCTGCAGACTAGTATTACCATGGAGACTGCATTAACATGTATGTTTATTGCTTCTTTCCGCTCAAACTCAACCAGAATAGAGAGGTATGGTCTTTCCAATTATTAAATTGCAGTTCTAAATAAGAATTGCCATACGGTCTAAATCTAAACATACAAAAACAAGATGAGGAGTGCCACAGATCAAAAGCATAATCCAGCAAATCCTCACTCAGCGCCCTAAGATAACAAGAGGCGCCCGCCCAATCCTCTCACAACACACTTCCGAGGCTAGTGAAAGCATTGGCGTTGGTGCACCTACAAGTCTCAGCTCGGACACTAACCCAAACAAGTCGTCGCAACCGGAATCGAGATCTAAAATTCCCAGCGGAGAAACATCACCGCTCGTAATCCCGCAACTAGTGAACAGCTCCTCGTGGCGTTACTGGTTGCGGGATTACTTGTTGCAATTAGTCCCGTGCGGATCTAAGCCGTAAGAGCGGATCTAAGCCGTAAGAGTGGATCTAAAGATGCGCTGCGCACGTACCTAGGGTTTGCAGCGACAGGTCTCCACACGAGCGCGCCCACTTATGGAACACCGTAAGCGCACTGAGAGAGAGGAAGGGAGTGAGGGAGGGAGTTACCGGGAGCGGCCGGTGATGGCCGGAGAACCGCGCCCGCCGCCGCGGAGAGACACGGAGAAGGGGGTGGGCCGTGGGCGGGTGCCGGGTGGGGGTGCGGGCGTGCGTACAGATGTCAACGGCGACCCGATCGGCCGCGGGGAATTTCCCTATATTAGTTGATGGGATGGGAGTAAAATTACCCCTACGGGGACTAAACGGGGTAAAAACTGTCCCCGTCGGGTCTAGCGGGGGCGGGTTTGGTATGGTGTTCCCCATCCTCGTTTCCCCGTGTACCCGTTTATCCAATCACATGCCATAATTTCTGTTCATTTGACCCATCAAGGCCCATCTAAAAACTAGATATATAAGCAGCAGAAACCTAACTCCTCCTCATCCTCTCCTTTCCTCACCCGCCGCCGCCACACTGCCTACGTGCTCCAAGCTCCAGCAGTCCGACGCTGCAAAGTTCGCATCTGCTCGCCCCCGCTCCCTGGTCCTGCGTGCGACTCCCTCTGGCATCTCCGCGCTCCCTCTCTACCTCTCCCAAGTTCGCATGCCTGAGCGTACTTCGCGTGTCCTAAATCCTCCAGTCCTGCAATCGCTGCCCAAACTCCTTGCTCGGTCTGCAGTCTGGAGCCAGGAAGGCAACGTCTCTCTCTACTCCTTGTCTCTCTTTGCTCGGTCTGTAGGAGCCAAGAAGGCAGTGGTTAGGTGCTGGATCATATTGATTTGCTATTTGTGAGATCTGATTCCGTACAAGGAGTTGTGTTGTGAGCTATGATTTGTAAAATGGATCTGTGATCTGTAATTGATTGTACAATTCTATTTTTGATGTTGTTGGAAGCAGCCGGATGCACCTTTTTCTACTAGTATTTTCGTTCTTTTGGATGGTTGATTCGGGAACTTGTAGCTGGGACGGGTCCCCATCGGGGATAAATTCCCCGCCCGGGTACGGGGATGGGAAGAGATCCTCCCCCGTGAGCCTTCACGGGGACGGGGACGGGGAGATTTTTGCCCCGCGGGGACGGGGATGGAGAGGCGAAACCCGACGGGGAATTCTCCGTTGCCATCTTTAGGCGTGCGGTGGTTCGCGATGGCAGCAGAGTTTATAGGCGCTCCAGCCATATTGCCCAGTATCGCGCTGGTGGGCCGGAGCTGGCCGTCGAGTTCCTAATTTAAATATTGTCCGTAGTATGTCTTTCCAAAAAAATCTTTTGTCCGTATGTGAATTTGCTTTTTGACTGCAAAACCAGACATTCCACCTATTCCAAGTTCCAACTAGCAAATCCAGTTGTTTTCCGTCCCGCGACTCAAGGCCGGTTCCGGCAGCGCTAGCGAGCAACACGCAACAAGGTCGAGCAGGTGCTACAGATGGCGCGCGTGGGCCAGGAGAGTGATCAACGACGCGTTCACATCGGAATCGGACGTCGACATGTGCCGCCCCAGACGTGACCTTGGCATGTTTGTAGAAATGTCTAGTAGATGGAATAGAGGAAAGAGCAAGAAGATATACCATGACCTGCATGTGGGACCCATGGACACGTGTGAAGTACAATTAAAACCATGTTGGATGAAGCCAGATTAAACTTAGGTCTTCTTTTGATACGCAGTTATCCACCTCAATCCACATGTGTTAAGTGAATTGGAATGGAAATTAAAAAAGTTGAGCATGAAAAAACAACAGGTTTTGATGGTTAAAACCATTGTCATGTCGGACGAAACTGGTTTCAACTTGGGTTGAGGAGAAAAACAACTGGTTTTGATTGTTGGAGGAGGTACAATGTCTAATTTCATGGTTCATGAGGAAATCCAGGCTCGACCTATAGTTCAAGGAGGTTTTTTTTCATTCGAGTGTGTCATTGTCAAATTCTTATTTGATATGCTTTTTAGATTGCCATGCATGTCACATGCGGTTAGAGCAAGAATAATAAATTAAAAGGCTGTGAGTAAATTTTATGCTAAGGTAAAGGAGAGATAAGAGAAGTTATAGCCATGCGCGAGCTTCGTAAAATTTTGTGAGAGAAGAAAGTGAACAACGTGCTAATGATGAAGTATGTCCTTGTAGGCGGCTACTATATGGGTGGACTATAAATATACACACAACCAATAGTAAACCACAACATTAATTATGCTCTTAGGGGAGAGTAGACCAGCGGAGGTGGAAGATAGGGGTTGCTACTTGCTTGGGGTGACATGCAAAGTTGTGCGCCTCACTAGTGGTAAGGCAACGTGGAGATCTGGGATTGTTTTTTAGTGGATTATTAAGGGGTGAATTTATTGAATTTAGAGCATCTTCGAGATAACGCATTATCTAAATCATCATTTAGAGAGTCATTTTCCTTTACCCTCTATAAAAGCTATATGTCCCGGCCAAAGTTATTTGCCGTGGACTCGATACTCACGGCAGTACATGCGCCTCATGTGTTGGTCAGCAAGCAGTTTTATCATCTGCTATTTTCAAGTTAACTTACTTTTCTTTGTAATTATCAATGGTTGATCATTTAGTTCGTTTGCTGGGTAGTACCTTAGACGGCATATATTATTAGGTGCAATATATATGCTACAATTTGGTACTTTACTATTTATGTTCTTAGGTGTTTTACATTACAATTTGTGAACATCATCTGCATCAAACAATGTTGTTGCTGCTGATCATGTGCACTCCAATTTGCTGTAATGTACATCCTATAAGTAATTTCAGATTTTCAGTTCACCACTATTTTTTTTTGAAAACCTGATTAGGTACATTTGTGACATTTTGATATTTTATTTAATATTTTAGTTCAAAGTGAAGGCTTTTATACCGGGTTGTCTTTCGCATTGAAGTATAGTTATTTTAGACTAACCAGTTTTTTGTTTGCTTAATTATTTTGCCAGATTAAGCTCGTGCTTTCGCGACTAAAGCTATGCTTATGACATTCCCATTCCCTCTCCTGTCTAAATTATCCTCTGGCTATATGTATCCTAATCTCCTTTGGTTGACAAGGGGTTCAACTATGACGGCAGGTTGCTGCCTATAGCTGTTTCCCTATTGTTACTTCAGCTTAATTTTTTTACCGTGGCAACTATATTGTAGTCCAGAGTTGAGACTATTGTGCAATCAATTTTTTTTTAATTATTTCAGGGCGAGGGTATTTACAGATTAACCAAACATAGAAAAGAAGGGATAGAGAGGCAGCGCAAGCACATTATGGTTGTAAATAGATGGATGTTGTGATATATCCCCTACTATGAACAAATCCCCATGAATCTTCTAATATCGAATCTGCAGGGGAAACCACGGGCAGACAATGTGGCCACGTCACCGGCCGTTTCCGGCCGTCAGATCTGGCGCGCGGACAGCCTACATCGGCGAGTTCCGATCATTTTGCAAAAAAAAAAGTCGTCGATATTTAACGAAATCAACTCGTAGTCTGGCCTCCTCTCTCAGACATTTTTGCGAAAAAACCAAAACTTTTCCCAAATCAACCCGCAGTCCACCTCCACGGTTCTAGAAAATTTGCAAAGAAACCCTTAAGTTTTCAATGAATTAACTTGTCATCCTAGTCCTCTCTTAGGAGTTTTTTAGAAAAACCCTCGGATTTTAATTTAAACCAAACCACAACTCATTCCATCCGTTTCTTTTACACGAACAACATTATACGTACAATTTGAGCACTAAAACAAGTTCAAATCAAAAGTTGTTCAATATAAAATTTGACCAAAAATTCAAAAACTACAACTTTATTATAGAGCAAATTTTAAAATTCAAAACGCTTTCGCAATGCGTTTGCATAAATGTTTACATGCAATCCGTTGTATCTACAATTTGGACATCGAAACGTTTTCAAATTAAAAAAGTGTTCAATACGAAAGTTGTTCAGAATTTCAAAATCTACAACTTAGGATCCATTGTACCTGCAATTCGGACACCGAAACGTCTTTACACCAAAAAAGTTTTGAATACAAAAAAATGCTCAAAATTTCAAAACCTAAAGTTTTGCTATACAACAAAAAAATTAAATTCAAAGCGTTTTATACTGGTGACAATATTACGACAACTTCCGATGAAAATTAGTTTCTATTGGCACTTCACACCGATGCATTCCAATCGAATCCACACAGAATCAAATACGGATAGCACTATTTAACATATTTAAATTTGAATTCTAATATGAATACATATATTATAAAAAATGAATACAAAATAAATTTCTCTAATTGGGATATCTACTTGGTTTTGATGATAATATATATCCATTTCCATATCAATAGTTTTAGTACAGCAAAAATCATTATATATGCAAAGAACATAATAATAGAACCCCTGTAAATAACAAAACCTAATAAAATAACATACATACGTCCTGGTCCTCTCTCAGGATTTTTTTAGAAAACCCCTTAGATTTTAGTTTAAACCAAACCACAACCCATTTCATCCGTTTCTTTTACACGAGCAACATTTTATACATACAATTTGAGCACCAAAACGCGTTCAAATAAAAAATTGTTCAATATAAATTTGATCAAAAATTCAAAAACTACAACTTATTATAGAGCATTTTTTAAAATTCGAAACTTTTTCGCAATGCATTTGCATAAATGTTTACATGCGATCCGTTGTACCCACAATTTGGACACCGAAACGTTTTCAAATAAAAAAGTGTTCAATACAAAAGTTGTTCAGAATTTCAAAACTACAGCTTTATTATAGAGTAAAATTCCAAATTCAAAGCTTTTTACAATTCATGTGCATAAATATTTACATAGCATCCATTGTACCTGCGGTTCGGACACCATAACGTCTTTACGCCAAAAAAGTTTTAAATACAAAAAATTGCTCAAAATTTCAAAACCTAAAGTTTTGCTACACAACAAAATATTAAATTCAAAGCATTTTATACGGGCGAGACTCAGAATCAAAAACTACAAGAGATAACAATGGTGGCCACAAGAGGCTGGCCAACTAACAAAGTCACGCGGCAACGCCGTGCTGTCTTTCTAGTATGAGACCAATGGGAAGGCATTTGTTTTGAACTCACAGTAGTACAATATTCATATGTTAATATCTATTTTCATGTTGGATGTTTCAAGGAGCTTCCTCTTGGATTACGGCTAGGAGTTTTTGTGCATGAAGGTTTTAGAGAGCTGCCAGTCCAAATGTCTAATCAAATTTGATTAACTTATTTTTGTTTTGCACCAATTAAACTATTACGATTCATTTGTAGTGGCTAAAAGATTATACATTTGGTCAGTGCTTCACATAACAATTGAAAGGAGATATATTCTCTTGGCGATTTTTGGCTCATAATAGTTTAATTTGTTAACTCTTAGTGTTCACATGGTTTCATGCTAATATTATGAAGGGTAAAATCATTAACACACTTATTTTTTCTCGATGTGTGGCATGTATGGTTTGTTGATATTATGTGCTATTGTGTTCCTGCAGGGAGATGTTTTCTGTGTGCTTGGTCACAACAGGAAGTCGCTGCAGTTTAGGTTTGGTTCAGTTCGGTTAAACATACTAAAACTAAGCAGCAGGTTTGAACGTTTGGTTTAACCTTTATCTCTGCAACACACTTTCCTATTTTAAAACTATATATACTGCTTTCAAACTGCATGCATGCATTATATTGTAGCTTTAAAAAATCTACAGACATTGGACTTTAGTCTATTTTACTATGTCATTAAGTACCTCTTAGGATTTTTTTCCTCATCGTATCATATCATATCATATCATATAAGATCCTTAGTTTCTGAGACAGTAAATCATTGTTGCCCTGTAGATCCACCGTCATCTCGTCACAGCCGTCCACGTCTGCCTCCCTTCGCCCATCCTATCCGTTCACGCCTGCTTGCCTCTAGAAACATCCCGCCCTCTGCTCCTGTCCAGTTTTAATCCTTTCTTTAATGTATACTTTGAAAAAATGTAACTCGATCCTTTTATAATCTTTTTGCATCTTCCTCCACGACTACGATAACTATTGTAACACTTCAAGTGTTTAGTCCTTAATTGCATTGCATTTGCATTTGCATAAGCATAAGCATGCATCATTCATGTTTGTTATTTTATGTGATGCAACACATGTGATTGTTCTAGGGTTTGTTTGATTTATTTCATGAAGTATTTGATAGTTGGTGTAACAAAAAGGTAAGGTAGCCAATCATGACCTACAACACCTTAGTTATACTTAGGGTAACATTTGGAACAAGGTTCATGTTGACCAAAATTACAAATTTGCCCTCCAAGAGAAGTTTGACCACCATTTGACCCTAGAAGGCTCTAGTTTGACCAATTAAAAAGTCTAATTTAGAGACCTTGCATGGAAGAGCACCCTTAAGCAAAGTTGTAAAGAAATTCATGGGGAACAAAAGTCTCAATATGACCATCTCATGAAATTGACCCTAACATGCTCAAAAGTGGCCCACAAGTCAGTTAGAGAGGTAGCTCCAAGACTTAGAATTTTTCTAAGTCTGGAATCTAACCCTACAGTTTTACTGATGCCTACTTTATGAGCTTTTAGTTTGCAAACCAGGCCAAACCAGCTTTCACTCATATTGACAAACTTGTAGATCACATGTAACCCTACAACTTTGTCAACATCACCCAAGCCTGGTTCTCAATGGTTCAAGAGATATCGTGTCATGAACTTAGGCTGTCAGTCGGCATCGTTAACTGAACCCCGGTTTCAGTTTCATCAAGCACTACTTTGAGGCCATGTAGTTTGAAATATAGGCTGAACCAGCCCAAACACCAATTGACAAAGTTGTTGACCTAACGTAGCTCTACAAACTTGATGTTGCCACCTTGGACTGAAACAGGCTGGTTTAGAAGTTAATCACGTTCGAAATCACTCTGTCAGTCACTACCGATGGCGTCAATGAACTGCGATTCAGTTTCGTCAGTGGCCGACCGGCCACAGGGCAACGCCGACGCGTGGAGGCGCGGTGGCGCCCGTACGCTGGCCCTGGCCCCACCAGTCAGGCCGCGACGCCTTCAAGACGCCACGACGCGCGAGCCGGCCTCCATTCCTCCGCCCCCTCTCTTCCAGTTGCAAAAACACCGAAACCGAGCCGCCATTGCCGTTCTTCTCCGGCGAGCTCAAGCGCGAGCTACACCGCATCACCGGCCGCTAGACCTCGCCACTCCCTCCGCCTCACCACCCTCCATCCCCTTGACCCACCGAAACCCGCGATTTGACTCAAGGTGAGCCGCATTGCTTTCTTCCCCGTCTCCGAGAGGTCGCCGGAGCCCGCCATGGGACCTCACCGTGGTCGGGGTGCTTCGGGTCTCTCTTCATCCTCCCTTCCTATCAAAATGGATCCGCCTAGCTTCGGTGAAGCTCGTACCGAGCCTAGACCGCACCGTACATCCTCACCGGCGACGGTGCGCCGCCACCGGACATCACCGGCCGCCGCTCACGGTGACAAGCCCCTTCCACCCCATCCCCATCCATTCCACGAGCACCAATCGATGCACCGGGTGACGGAGAACACGAGGCGGTGTTCGATTGGCCGAGCGAGCTCTTCTGCGGCGAGCTCGAGCTCGTCGGAGCTCGCGGGTCTCCGCCTCCCCTGCCTCCGGTCACTGACCACGGGGGCCCGCCCGTCAGTGTCGCGCGCGGGCGGGGGCGCTGAGCGGGCCGCGCGCGCGCGAGTGTGTGGGCCGAGTTTTCCGGGCCGGCCCAGTTCATCCGAAATGAAATTCATTTTTATTATTTTGTCACTGATTTTTGTACAAGTTGGAAAAATATAGATCTAGGGTTTCACTTGCTCAAAAATCATGAGATAAATTTTGTTATGATCTACATGATGTGTAGTATTTTAGAAAAATATAAATCTGGTATTGTAATGTTTAGTTTTCGGGATATTTAAATAGGTCTTTGAAATGTGTTTTAAATCACATGCAAACTTGTTAAATTATATCTTGAGTTTCAGCGTTCCAAAAAATTATGAAATTTGGTGGGTAGACTAATTTATACTTGCTCTAGCTTTGGTAAAAATTTGGGCAGTAGTGCTTAAGTACTTTTCAAATTATAATGCTATCTTGTTATTCTAGGAAATATTTAAATGAATTTTAGTAATCTTTCTACCTGTGCAATGTTCATATAAATTTTTGGAGAATGTCTTGGTACCCTAGAGTGTCTAAGAAAATTAAGAAATCTGTTGTTTGACACTTTTTACTGTGTTTTGTTATTTATACAAAAATCAGCCTTTTTGGCTTGGGAATTTGGTGTAGGAAGTTCCTGTGAATAAATTTAGTTCAAATTTTTACAGTAGCTTCTTTTTGGGTCAGAGAGTCCCCTGTAATTTTTGTAGAATTTTAGGAGCAGTTTACATATATGTTTAAAATTCCACCTAATTAATTAAGTAAAATAAGAAATGAGTATAAATAAATGTTCTAGGTAGTCACACCCTACTTTCTGGTGTTGTTATACCCCATGTGAACTTTTGGAAATCTCAGTTTGGTTTTAAGGGTCTTTGGCCACATCAATAAATGTTTAACCTTTGTAATTTTAGGTTTTCTGGACAGCTAGTAGTAATTCTAAATTTGGCTTTGATAAAATTGGTTGCTGGAAAACTTGTAAATACCAAAGTTGGAGTAAACTTGATGAACTAGCTTGTGTCAAAATTTGGAAGCATTTGGCTTAGTAGTTTGAGAGTTACTGTTGTTTAAAGTGGCAGTTCAAAATCTGCTACTCTCTGTTTTGAGAGGACAGATTCTGGAACTTGTGAAGTTTGACATGGAAAACTTAGGAGTTTGGAGTTGAGGTCTGAAAATGAATTGTAGTGCATTTCTTAGGCTTTCCAGATTGTCTTAGATCATATCTTTTGGAATTGTAAATCTCCAGTTGTGATAAAAACAAGTAGCTGCTGTCCAGAATGCGTACTGTGGTGTTTTGCTGATTGATATGGTGTGATATCCTAAGACATGCTACTTTTGTAATTGTTAGGTGTTAGGGCCTTAACTGAGGATGAGCAGCTTTATCTTAGGTTAAGTAGATTAGGTGAGTACTTCTCTACCGGAGAGGAAATTTGCACCTACTCTTTTGAAGTGATTTGAATAGAGCGTTAAATTCTTGTAATGCATTTCATTCCGAGCATATTGCATCTTTCATTATGCATTCATGGGATTTATTATGCACTCATGCAATAGGTGTAACGGAGGGGGTGACACTCCTCGAATTCGAACAAGCGATACCGGAGGAGGTGCTGAGTCAACCGGAGGAATTAGCAGAAGAACCCAACGTCGGGGAAGCTCCGTCAGAAGATCTACCCGAGTGTCCGGACCACAGACCCGCAACCTTTCTCAAAGGCAAGCCCCGGTGCATGCTGAACCCATCGTTTTATAAATATATCTTGAGTACTTTTAATTGTTTATTGCATTAAGTTCTAGGAGTTATATGAAAACACTTGCTGCATTGTACCTGTCCTTGTCCAGATATCGTACTTAAATCCTATATTAGGTTTAGGCACGTGTCGATGCTTAGCCCTGCTTAGTACGGTAGAAGTCGGGTGATTTCCGGTCATCCGCGAGATATAGGACTGGGTCGCGAGTGGCTTATGGCTATCGTGATGGAACCATGCTTTAAAATGAAGTTGAGACCGGGCGGGAGTTCGATGGTACAGCCGCAAGACACTTCACGTCTTGGGTGTGGAGCCATGCCCGTCTGAGTCGTTTAAGGACCGATTCGCTGTACGTCCTTGAGTCATGTTGAACGCAGTCTAACACTTAGTTGGCCGGATAAGTCGTTCCGACCGCGAAGCCGAGTAATGTGATTCAGGCCGAGAATCGAATGGTAGGTTGCTTCTTGGAGGAGAGAAAGGATGTGCTTGGGGACATTGGCGTGAGACCAAGGGGGGGTTAAAGTCCCTATCACCTGGCAGAGTGTCGCCCTTGGGGTCGCGACATCATTCGGACCCGCGATTCCTGAATCATATGAAAAGGTGGCCTGTGCGACCCTGGCAGGGGTCTGCACGGTGAGTGTTAGAAATACCCCTCCAGCTGAATAGGAATTCGATTCGAATCGCCGTCGCTCCCGGTTAGTGAGCACTTGACTTGAGCAGCGGCAACATAGATCTCATTAAATGAACCGGTGGTTAAGGGAATGATACAATGTTGCCAAAATTCATACCTGCTCTGGATATAATGATGATAATTGTTTGATTATAATCAAGTGCATGCTTAGTGCAGGTGCTAAGATAGATGACAGGTAAATGCTAAAAATAACTGCTAGTACAGGCGATAAGAGTTTAAATTACTTATGCCTTTATGCAAAATGTTATGTCAGCTAGCCTCTTGTGTAAGCCTTGCATAATCCTTGGTGTCATCTTATTTCTGGTTTTCGACGGGTAAGTCTAGCTGAGTACATTCCAGTACTCAGGGTTTATTCCCTCCTGTTGCAGATGACATGCTTTATCAGGGATTCTGCAAGACGTGTCTCCACCCTGCGGGTGATGATGACTAGATCACAAGGGCGTGATCGTCTTTATGTACTTTCCTCATGCTTTTGCGGGATGTCGATCATCCAGACTGGCAGTAGTTAACAACTGGTGTGTGTTATGCTTCCGCTACTTTATAAACTTGGTTTGTAATAATTGCGACTCCGTGTGTGTAAACTTATTTCGGAACTACTTGTGAAATGTAACGCATGATGTTGTATGTTGAATGATGCGATCCTGGTTGTAAACGAGTTGGTTTGAAATCCTTCGTGGTTTCGATTGACTACCGGGATTATATGGGCTCAAGTTCGAAAATTTGAGCGCTTCGGTGCTTGTTTTTGTACTTGTGCTCTTATAATTTGGTCGGTTCTGTTACAGCTGGTATCGGAGCATAATTCAACATTAAAAACATCATACGAGTATTTAAAAACAAAAATATTTGATTATGAAAAAGGGTTAAAACACTAAAAATTATTTTTTTAGGTATGCCAGTGATCACATCCCTTAGCCCAAATAAGGACTCTTAGGTGGCTTATTATAAAGACTAACTTGGGGGGCCTTGTTTGTTTTTGTTTCGTCGTCCATACGGCGTGATATTGTATGGATGCCATCCACTTGGGTGGTAATGTATGGATCAATTGCCTCGACGCTCTGGTAAGTGTGAGTTGTGAGAGCGTGATCGTCCAACCGGCGATCTAGGGGAGAGTAGTTTTGGTGACTTGTATACTTACATGTTTAAACCATGTAATTACGTAAGCACTTAATTGTGGGAACCTTTATATCGGGTAGCTTTGATACTGAAGTATATACATCTGGGGATGTGTATATGGAAAGTATTTAAATTACTGCTTTCTTGTGTGCTTATATTGGGAAACTGTTGGGCTGAAATGAGGTTTTCTGCAGGTACACTAACAGCGTAACGAGTAGACCGATAGTTTCGCTTATATGAGAGAACGTACGTATGCCACCGCCTAGCGTTAGAAATTTAGGTTTCTACTAAGGTGAGAGGGCGTACGGAACGTACATGCATCATGTTTAATTATATCATACATATCATTTACTCCCTCCTTAAAAATTTCAGTACTCCCGACTAAAGTAAATTTTGTATCCCCTAAATGATCCTCACTTTAAGTCGTATCTTATCTGTTGCTACAGATGGCACGTACCAAGAGGACCGCTCGTAAGTCCACTGGAGGCAGGGCACCGCGACACCAGCTCGCTCCACGTGAGCCCCGCCCTGAGCCTACTGAGGTGGAAAGGCTGAGGGCAGAGTTGGCTGAAGTGACGGCTGCCAGGAATGCAGCGCGTCAGCAACTGGAGCAAGTGATTCGTGATCGTGACCAGGAAACCCTTGCAGTCCAGAGATTGACAGTAGCAAACCGCAACTGTCAATGCATGTTGGTTCGTGTCATGAACCAGAGGGATGAAGCCTGGCACGAGGAGACCGTTCTGAGAGCTCGTCAGTTTGAGCTCGAGCAACAGTTAGAAAATGCTGAAGAATACAATGACAACCTTCATGAAGAAGTGCACCGCCTGAATAACCAGCTTAATCCCCTGCTACCTAGAAACAACAATGTAGATGAAGATATGGGATCAGGAATCTTCATGGCTGAGGATGATGATGAAGTGGAGGTTGATGGACCACAGGATGCCCCACCTGCAGAAGCACCAGAGGAAGAGCCAGAAGAAGAAGAAGACGAGGAGTTAGAGCATGTCAGTGATGAGGACGGCGGGGAGATCCTTGACACTGACTCGGAGGATGATGCTTAGTGTAGTCATCACGTGCCTATAATGTTAGGATCGTCTTTTGTGCCCTCCCTGTGAAGGAGTGAGGCCTTGTAATAACTTGACTTTGGGATGTAAGGTTGAACCGTATGTTTCCTGAATGTAGTTTGAACCTGTTAATTTCGATCACAACTTGATGTCTTATTATGTTGCGTTCGATGATGGTGTCATGATTAGCACCCTTCGGTGCCGCGACGAAACCGAGGGCCTCCTATGGCGCGCGACATAAGGCTGTGCTGCTTGGCACGCGCAGGTATCGAGGTGGCTAGTTATGATCCACCATGAAACTCTTCATTGAGAAGTCTCTTTGTGGTCAGTTTGAAGTAGCCTTTCACAGTCAACTAAAAATCTTGAGATCGAATCCAAGTACCGTGCAAAAGGTCAAAAATCACGTAGATAGCAACGTAAACGGTCCGGTAACCGTTGTGCTCCCTGTGAGTGAGCCTTTATCAAAGAGCATCTTGTTGGATTACCAAGTATGATCTCGTCAAATGATGCACTAGAATGGATTGTGCGGTTATGATGAATTATTGTGCCTTAATTATTATGAGAAATCTATTCATACAGTCAGATTGACATTTCGCAATAATTCATCTACAAATTTCCCACATCGTCAGTGCTCATTGGCTATGCGTTTTGCAGATGTCGTACAATCTACGCCGGGGTCGTGGAAATGAGGAGGAACAGCCGCCCCCTCCGCCACCACCTACTCCGGCCGAGTTGATGCAATCAGTGGTTGAGGGGCAGCGTATGTTGGCTGACGCCATGCGCCAACTGGCTAATCGAGAGGCTCGTCATGGCCGCCAGGGCCCAGAGCCAAATCAGTACAGCGATTTCAAGGACTTTCTGGATACAAAGCCCCCGCTCTTCAAGGAAGCGGAAGAACCACTGCAGGCTGACGAGTGGTTGAATACCATTGAACAAAAGTTTCGTCTGCTACACCTAACTGATGAGCTAAAAACTGAGTATGCTTCCCATCAGTTGCATGGTCCGGCGGGCATTTGGTGGAGCCACTATCGTTCCACACTGCCTGCCAATGTCCCGATTGCTTGGGATCAGTTTAAGGCGGCATTCCGGGGAAATTATATCCCTCCCGGTCTTATGGCAATCAAGCACACAAAGTTTATGAGGCTGTCGCAAGGAAACAAAAGCCTGACTGAATACTTGCAGTCCTTCAACAACCTGGCAAGGTATGCCACAGAGTTTGTGGATACCGATGCCAAAAAGATTGCTAGCTTCAAAAGGGGCCTCGGCCCAAAACTGATGAAAACTATGGGCACTAGCAAATGTACTACTTTCAATGATTTCATCAGCGATGCTTTGACCCAGGAGAACAACAATACTATTTATTCTGCCTCTAAGAGCCGTAAAAGGGCCCTTGAGGCAAGTGCTTCTCAGTCAAGGGCCTCAGCGGCACCGAGGTCTTCCCCTCGCCCACCTGCTCAGAATACAAAGTTCCGTCCGCCGCAGAAGAAGCCTGCTGCAAAAACGGGGTTCCGTAAGGCTTATACCGTCGCTCTGCCAAAGGGGACTTGTGGACAGAGCAGCTCTAGTGTTCCTCCTAGCAATATGCCTTGCTGGAATTGCAACAAGCCAGGTCATTGGGCCCGAAACTGTCCTTAGCCTAAGAAAAATGTCAACCAAGGTAGTCGTCAAGGGCACGCTCATTATAACAGTATTGAGGAAATTCCATCTAGAGAGGTTGTCACTGCTGGTAAGTTCCTAGTTGACCAACATCCTGCAGTGGTACTTTTTGATTCGGGTGCTTCGCATTCCTTTATCAGTCCTAAGTTTGCATCAGAATTTGCACACAAATTGCATACTGTTGAAGGTGGGGGTTATTGCATTAGTGCAGCAAGTGGGAATATTTCCACAAATAAAGTAGTGGGGAACCTTAAGTTTGAGATAGAAGGGCGAAGTTATTCGCTTGCCCTATTGGTTTTACCTGGTTTAGACATAGATGTTATCTTGGGCATGAATTGGATGAGTCAGAATGGGGTACTCATTGACACATCCGCTCGGGTAGTTATGCTCAGAGATCCTACAGATCAAAAGAGTTTTCTAGTACAACTTCCCAGAAAGACTGAATTGTCGGGGGAAATTCATGCTGTGCAAGCAAAGGCGTTGGCTGAAATTTCCGTAGTAAATGAATTTCCGGACGTTTTTCCCGATGATTTGCCGGGACTCCCTCCGGATCGGGATGTGGAGTTTAAAATCGAGTTGTTGCCTGGCACGGCTCCCATCTCTAGGAGACCCTATAGGATGCCTCCAAATAAACTCGCTGAACTTAAGGTGCAATTGAATAAACTTTTGAAGAAGGGGTTGATTCGTCTTAGTTCATCGCCGTGGGGATGTCCTGCTATCTTTGTAAAGAAGAAGGATCAGTCGTTGCAGATGTGCGTAGATTATAGACCTCTCAATGCAGTCACTGTCAAAAATAAGTACCCTCTACCGCGAATCGACATCTTGTTCGATCAGTTGTCTAAAGCTAAAGTTTTCTCCAAGATCGATCTAAGATCTGGCTACCATCAAATTAAAATCCGCCCGGAAGATGTTCCAAAGACAGCCTTTTCTACCAGATACGGTCTTTATGAGTATCTTGTTATGTCCTTCGGCTTGACAAATGCCCCCGCACACTTCATGTACTTGATGAATTCGGTGTTTATGCCTGAATTGGATAAGTTTGTGGTGGTATTTATTGATGACATCCTGGTATACTCTGTGAATGAGGAGGATCACGCTGAACATCTGCGTATAGTCCTCACAAGACTACGTGAACATCAACTATATGCAAAGTTCAGTAAGTGCGAATTCTGGCTTCGTGAAGCACCTTTCCTTAGGCATGTGTTGTCCGATGAAGGAATTATGGTGGACCCCGCCAAGGTACAAGAAGTACTGAACTGGAAGGCTCCTATCTCGGTTCACGAGGTCCGGAGTTTTCTTGGTTTGGCTGGCTATTATCGTCGCTTCATCCCGGATTTCTCCAAAATAGCCAAGCCAATGACTCGGTTGCTGCAAAAAGACACCAGGTTTGTCTGGACTCCTGAGTGTGATGCGGCTTTTCACCAACTGCGAACCCTCCTAACCTCAGCTCCGGTTTTGGCACAACCGGATATCGAGAAACCATTTGATGTTTATTGTGATGCCTCAGGCATAGGTTTGGGAGGTGTGTTGATGCAGGAAGGCCGAGTAATTGCATATACCTCTCGACAACTTCGGAAGCATGAGGCGAATTATCCAACACATGACTTAGAACTCGCCGCAGTTGTTCATGCTTTGAAAGCCTGGCGACACTATCTGTTGGGCAATGTTTGCAATATCTACACAGACCACAAAAGCCTCAAATACATCTTCACCCAACCCGAGTTGAATATGCGTCAACGAAGATGGCTCGAGTTGATTAAGGATTATAACCTTCAAGTGCACTATCATCCTGGCAAGGCAAATGTGGTTACGGATGCTTTAAGTCGTAAGTCTCATTGCCATTCCTTAGTTGAAACTGATTTTCACCGATCTCGCCTGTTACATCCGGCAGTCTTGTACAACATCACTGCTAGTGGTACTCTCAGAAATAGAATCATTGAGCTCCAAAAGACTGATCCGGGTATCTTTCACATAAAACGGAAGATGAATGAAGGAGAGACTAAGCATTTCAGGTTAGATGACGAAGGTGTGCTGTGGTTTAAGGATAGGTTAGTGGTACCTAAGGACCGAGAGCTTAGAGATCAGATCCTGTCCGAAGCACATTCGTCCAAGTTGTCCATCCATCCTGGTAGTAATAAGATGTATTATGATTTGAAGCCACTTTATTGGTGGACCAAGATGCGGAAAGAGATAGCGGCATATGTTGCTAGATGTGACACCTGTTGCAGAGTTAAAGCTGTGCACATGAAAGCTGGGCTACTTCAGCCACTTTCCATTCCAGGCTGGAAATGGGAAGAGATTAGTATGGATTTCATTGTCGGACTTCCTCCTACTGTCAAAAATCATAACTCTATTTGGGTAATTGTTGATCGTTTGACCAAATCAGCTCACTTCATCCCAGTGAGAGTGGACTATCGTCCCACTGACTATGCTGAGTTGTACTTCAATCAGATAGTCCGGCTTCATGGGATACCTCGTACTATCGTTTCTGACCGTGGTCCCCAGTTCACTGCTCGCTTTTGGGAGCATTTGCATCACCTTCTGGGAACCAAGTTAGTGAGAAGCTCTGCTTATCACCCCCAGACATCGGGTCAGACAGAACGAGTTAACCAAATCTTGGAAGATCTGTTGCGAGCATGCGTCATTTCATCCAAGGGTTCTTGGGAAAAATGGTTACCTTTAGCCGAATTCTCGTACAATAACAGTTATCAAGAGAGTATTAAGATGGCCCCATTCGAAGCTTTGTACGGTCGAAAGTGTCAAACTCCACTAAACTGGGTAGAAGCTGGGGAAAGAAGGTATTATGGCATTGATTTTGTCCAGGAAGCCGAGGAACAAGTCCGTACCATCCAGAAACACATGGCTGCAGCACAAGCGAGACAGAAAAGCTATGCGGATCGTCGTAGAAAACCACTCGAATTTGAAGTTGGAGACTTCGTTTATTTGAAAGTTTCTCCAATGAAGAGTGTCCAACGTTTTGGTGTTAAGCGGAAACTTGCACCAAGATACGTGGGTCCTTTCCAGATCATAGGCAAGAGTGGAGCTGTTGCGTACAAAATCCAGTTGCCTCCTGAGATGAGAGCCATATTCAACGTTTTCCATGTATCTCAGCTTAAAAAGTGTCTTCAAGTTCCAGAGGAACAAGTTCCTTTAGGTGATATCAGGCTGGAATCCGACCTAACCTATGAAGAAAAGCCAGTCCGAGTGATCGATACTCAGGAACGAGAAACTAGAAGTAAAGTGGTTAAGTGGTACAAAGTGATGTGGAGTAATCAGGGAAGTGAGAGTGATGCTACGTGGGAACGGGAGGATTATTTGCGGGATGGTTATAAAGAATTCTATGAAAAATGGTACGCTTTCCAAATCTCGGGACGAGATTTTTATAAGGGGGGAGGGCTGTAACACTTCAAGTGTTTAGTCCTTAATTGCATTGCATTTGCATTTGCATAAGCATAAGCATGCATCATTCATGTTTGTTATTTTATGTGATGCAACACATGTGATTGTTCTAGGGTTTGTTTGATTTATTTCATGAAGTATTTGATAGTTGGTGTAACAAAAAGGTAAGGTAGCCAATCATGACCTACAACACCTTAGTTATACTTAGGGTAACATTTGGAACAAGGTTCATGTTGACCAAAATTACAAATTTGCCCTCCAAGAGAAGTTTGACCACCATTTGACCCTAGAAGGCTCTAGTTTGACCAATTAAAAAGTCTAATTTAGAGACCTTGCATGGAAGAGCACCCTTAAGCAAAGTTGTAAAGAAATTCATGGGGAACAAAAGTCTCAATATGACCATCTCATGAAATTGACCCTAACATGCTCAAAAGTGGCCCACAAGTCAGTTAGAGAGGTAGCTCCAAGACTTAGAATTTTTCTAAGTCTGGAATCTGACCCTACAGTTTTACTGATGCCTACTTTAGGAGCTTTTAGTTTGCAAACCAGGCCAAACCAGCTTTCACTCATATTGACAAACTTGTAGATCACATGTAACCCTACAACTTTGTCAACATCACCCAAGCCTGGTTCTCAATGGTTCAAGAGATATCGTGTCATGAACTTAGGCTGTCAGTCGGCATCGTTAACTGAACCCCGGTTTCAGTTTCATCAAGCACTACTTTGAGGCCATGTAGTTTGAAATATAGGCTGAACCAGCCCAAACACCAATTGACAAAGTTGTTGACCTAACGTAGCTCTACAAACTTGATGTTGCCACCTTGGACTGAAACAGGCTGGTTTAGAAGTTAATCACGTTCGAAATCACTCTATCAGTCACTACCGATGGCGTCAATGAACTGCGATTCAGTGTCGTCAGTGGCCGACCGGCCACAGGGCAACGCCGACGCGTGGAGGCGCGGTGGCGCCCGTACGCCGGCCCTGGCCCCACCAGTCAGGCCGCGACGCCTTCAAGACGCCACGACGCGCGAGCCGGCCTCCATTCCTCCGCCCCCTCTCTTCCAGTTGCAAAAACACCGAAACCGAGCCGCCATTGCCGTTCTTCTCTGGCGAGCTCAAGCGCGAGCTACACCGCATCACCGGCCGCCAGACCTCGCCACTCCCTCCGCCTCACCACCCTCCATCCCCTTGACCCACCGAAGCCCGCGATTTGACTCAAGGTGAGCCGCATTGCTTTCTTCCCCGTCTTCGAGAGGTCGCCGGAGCCCGCCATGGGACCTCACCGTGGTCGGGGTGCTTCGGGTCTCTCTTCATCCTCCCTTCCTATCAAAATAGATCCGCCTAGCTTCGGTGAAGCTCGTACCGAGCCTAGACCGCACCGTACATCCTCACCGGCGACGGTGCGCCGCCACCGGACATCACCGGCCGCCGCTCGCGATGACAAGCCCCTTCCACCCCATCCCCATCCATTCCACGAGCACCAATCGACGCACCGGGTGACGGAGAACACGAGGCGGTGTTCGATTGGCCGAGCGAGCTCTTCTGCGGCGAGCTTGAGCTCGTCGGAGCTCGCGGGTCTCCGCCTCCCCTGCCTCCGGTCACTGACCACGGGGGCCCACCCGTCAGTGTCGCGCGCGGGCGGGGGCGCTGAGCGGGCCGCGCGCGCGCGAGTGTGTGGGCCGAGTTTTCCGGGCCGGCCCAGTTCATCCGAAATGAAATTCATTTTTATTATTTTGTCACTGATTTTTGTACAAGTTGGAAAAATATAGATCTAGGGTTTCACTTGCTCAAAAATCATGAGATAAATTTTGTTATGATCTACATGATGTGTAGTATTTTAGAAAAATATAAATCTGGTATTGTAATGTTTAGTTTTCGGGATATTTAAATAGGTCTTTGAAATGTGTTTTAAATCACATGCAAACTTGTTAAATTATATATTGAGTTTCAGCGTTCCAAAAAATTATGAAATTTGGTGGGTAGACTAATTTATACTTGCTCTAGCTTTGGTAAAAATTTGGGCAGTAGTGCTTAAGTACTTTTCAAATTATAATGCTATCTTGTTATTCTAGGAAATATTTAAATGAATTTTAGTAATCTTTCTACCTGTGCAATGTTCATATAAATTTTTGGAGAATGTCTTGGTACCCTAGAGTGTCTAAGAAAATTAAGAAATCTGTTGTTTGACACTTTTTACTGTGTTTTGTTATTTATACAAAAATCAGCCTTTTTGGCTTGGGAATTTGGTGTAGGAAGTTCCTGTGAATAAATTTAGTTCAAATTTTTACAGTAGCTTCTTTTTGGGTCAGAGAGTCCCCTGTAATTTTTGTAGAATTTTAGGAGCAGTTTACATATATGTTTAAAATTCCACCTAATTAATTAAGTAAAATAAGAAATGAGTATAAATAAATGTTCTAGGTAGTCACACCCTACTTTCTGGTGTTGTTATACCCCATGTGAACTTTTGAAAATCTCAGTTTGGTTTTAAGGGTCTTTGGCCACATCAATAAATGTTTAACCTTTGTAATTTTAGGTTTTCTGGACAGCTAGTAGTAATTCTAAATTTGGCTTTGATAAAATTGGTTGCTGGAAAACTTGTAAATACCAAAGTTGGAGTAAACTTGATGAACTAGCTTGTGTCAAAATTTGGAAGCATTTGGCTTAGTAGTTTGAGAGTTACTGTTGTTTAAAGTGGCAGTTCAAAATCTGCTACTCTCTGTTTTGAGAGGACAGATTCTGGAACTTGTGAAGTTTGACATGGAAAACTTAGGAGTTTGGAGTTGAGGTCTGAAAATGAATTGTAGTGCATTTCTTAGGCTTTCCAGATTGTCTTAGATCATATCTTTTGGAATTGTAAATCTCCAGTTGTGATAAAAACAAGTAGCTGCTGTCCAGAATGCGTACTGTGGTGTTTTGCTGATTGATATGGTGTGATATCCTAAGACATGCTACTTTTGTAATTGTTAGGTGTTAGGGCCTTAACTGAGGATGAGCAGCTTTATCTTAGGTTAAGTAGATTAGGTGAGTACTTCTCTACCGGAGAGGAAATTTGCACCTACTCTTTTGAAGTGATTTGAATAGAGCGTTAAATTCTTGTAATGCATTTCATTCCGAGCATATTGCATCTTTCATTATGCATTCATGGGATTTATTATGCACTCATGCAATAGGTGTACCGGAGGGGGTGACACTCCTCGAATTCGAACAAGCGATACCGGAGGAGGTGCTGAGTCAACCGGAGGAATTAGCAGAAGAACCCAACGTCGGGGAAGCTCCGTCAGAAGATCTACCCGAGTGTCCGGACCACAGACCCGCAACCTTTCTCAAAGGCAAGCCCCGGTGCATGCTGAACCCATCGTTTTATAAATATATCTTGAGTACTTTTAATTGTTTATTGCATTAAGTTCTAGGAGTTATATGAAAACACTTGCTGCATTGTACCTGTCCTTGTCCAGATATCGTACTTAAATCCTATATTAGGTTTAGGCACGTGTCGATGCTTAGCCCTGCTTAGTACGGTAGAAGTCGGGTGATTTCCGGTCATCCGCGAGATATAGGACTGGGTCGCGAGTGGCTTATGGCTATCGTGATGGAACCATGCTTTAAAATGAAGTTGAGACCGGGCGGGAGTTCGATGGTACAGCCGCAAGACACTTCACGTCTTGGGTGTGGAGCCATGCCCGTCTGAGTCGTTTAAGGACCGATTCGCTGTACGTCCTTGAGTCATGTTGAACGCAGTCTAACACTTAGTTGGCCGGATAAGTCGTTCCGACCGCGAAGCCGAGTAATGTGATTCAGGCCGGGAATCGAATGGTAGGTTGCTTCTTGGAGGAGAGAAAGGATGTGCTTGGGGACATTGGCGTGAGACCAAGGGGGGTTAAAGTCCCTATCACCTGGCAGAGTGTCGCCCTTGGGGTCGCGACATCATTCGGACCCGCGATTCCTGAATCATATGAAAAGGTGGCCTGTGCGACCCTGGCAGGGGTCTGCACGGTGAGTGTTAGAAATACCCCTCCAGCTGGATAGGAATTCGATTCGAATCGCCGTCGCTCCCGGTTAGTGAGCACTTGACTTGAGCAGCGGCAACGTAGATCTCATTAAATGAACCGGTGGTTAAGGGAATGATACAATGTTGCCAAAATTCATACCTGCTCTGGATATAATGATGATAATTGTTTGATTATAATCAAGTGCATGCTTAGTGCAGGTGCTAAGATAGATGACAGGTAAATGCTAAAAATAACTGCTAGTACAGGCGATAAGAGTTTAAATTACTTATGCCTTTATGCAAAATGTTATGTCAGCTAGCCTCTTGTGTAAGCCTTGCATAATCCTTGGTGTCATCTTATTTCTGGTTTTCGACGGGTAAGTCTAGCTGAGTACATTCCAGTACTCAGGGTTTATTCCCTCCTGTTGCAGATGACATGCTTTATCAGGGATTCTGCAAGACGTGTCTCCACCCTGCGGGTGATGATGACTAGATCACAAGGGCGTGATCGTCTTTATGTACTTTCCTCATGCTTTTGCGGGATGTCGATCATCCAGACTGGCAGTAGTTAACAACTGGTGTGTGTTATGCTTCCGCTACTTTATAAACTTGGTTTGTAATAATTGCGACTCCGTGTGTGTAAACTTATTTCGGAACTACTTGTGAAATGTAACGCATGATGTTGTATGTTGAATGATGCGATCCTGGTTGTAAACGAGTTGGTTTGAAATCCTTCGTGGTTTCGATTGACTACCGGGATTATATGGGCTCAAGTTCGAAAATTTGAGCGCTTCGGTGCTTGTTTTTGTACTTGTGCTCTTATAATTTGGTCGGTTCTGTTACAACTATTATTAAAGATTGGTATTCTCGCCCCACGCAATGTGTGGGGGAACTGCCTAGTTCAAATGATTGCAGAAACACACAGTGCCGTGTATGATACACATTGAAAAACACCTACGAAATGGACGTGTGAATACATGAAGAAATTAGCTTACCTAGAAAGTTTGTTATAACCTGATGACCTTTATTTGCAAATTATGTTTTAGCTATACCTGAACCGTTTGAAGGCTCTAGGTGCAAAGAACTTGGGTACTCATTCCACGGTTCGGAGGTTCCAATTTATTAACTTATAAATTCCGCTGAAGATCTTGAACTTCCAAGTTGTGTATTTGTATCACTGCAGTTATTTGTGCTTTACAAACACTTGTGTATATGTATCCGCTTAAGATCCAAGAAACTTCTGCTCACAGCCAAGACCTAATAATCCCATAAAGTCCGATTGGGTAATTCCTCTGCCAATTTATTTCAAAAAAATTCCTCTGCCAATGACAGCAAGGGCCCAGTATTCAGTTAGCGCGGTGAACTAATTAACCTTTCCCTCCCTCTCCTCCTAACTTGTGGGTCTATTGGTACCCTGACCCCACAAACCAGTGACCCAACCACCTAGTGTGGTCTGCATTCTTCTCACTGTAACAATTTCACTTCACCGGCTCTCACCCCCTTTTACTACCCAATGGAATCTTATGCCTCTACTAGGCTCTATGACACGTGGGCCTACATTGGTGGCCCGTGACTCTGCGGCGCCTTTTTTGGCATACACAGAGAGCGAGAGGGGAGAAGAGCACTGAGCACATGACTACTTTGCTCGGCTGCTTTCTCCTTCCTCTCCCAGCCAAAAGAAATCAAAAAGCTTTTGGTACAACATTCATTCATACTACTCTTGTCACCGTGTTCAACTTGGTAATTTGCAAGGTGGGTGTTTTTCTTCTTGCATTCGCTTTATCTGGCTCTCCCTGTGTTACAGAGTTTTTTTTTTCCGTGGGTGTTTGTGTGGTTGTTCTTGGTTGGGGATGATCACTTGACCAGGCCATCTCAGGTTTCATCTTCTTTTGGCTCTCGGAAGGAAGAGTTCTCTCACTAGGCTGTAGCCATTCCTTGAGTCGGCAGATTTTGCCACCGCTGTGGTTCTTGATCTTTCTGTCTCCACCTATTAGAGCGATCCGAGCACTTCCACTTTTCAAGCGTCAAGCATTCGTTAGTTGATTCAATTTATGCAATTCGTCTTTGATGAAAAAAATCTAGGGTTTCTCTTAGGACTCTCTCTGTATCAATTTGATCTGACCCCCTCTCTATCTCTGTTTGGAGGCTATATCAGTTCGATCTGACCTGACCTTTTGCACATGATTCAATCTGGACTTGTTACTTTGCATTGAAAAAAATTGTTTTCCATTTGTAAGTGGAGGCGCAGGCACTCTGGGCTTGTGTTTGGTTGGTCTGTATTGATTTCAATGAGGGTGCTGTTCTTTTAAGAGCAATTCATGTTCCACGGATCTCTTGCATTTTTCAGCCACAGATCGGTTTATGTGATGCTAATTTCCTTTATTTACCTACCCGATTATACCCTCTGCAGGTTGATCTGAAGGCTTGGCTGGGGTGGTGGACAACAAATTGGTGCTAGTTCTTGCTGTCTCTTTTTGCTAAGGTGAGGTTTTGGTTACATGGCCATGCCCAGATTAATCACTGTTTCTGTTGAATTGCATTAGTTTGTGATAGATTCTTCTTGCCGATTGCATCTGGAATCACAATTACCAGGGAAAACACATGCTAGAAATAGTCTCAGAAATCCATTTCATCCTAAAATTGTTTAGGCCAGGGCTCATGTCATAGTTCGTAGTTACCTTCTCTGAACATCATGTGAGCCTGGTTTCTCCCTCTATTTCCACAAAGGACTAAGATAAATAAGATTTCATCATATAGTCCCTATCTATTTCCTACACCGACACGTTTCTTCCATTTCTTAAATGAAAAAATTGGAGGTAATCTATAATTAACTTATGGACTTGCTAAGCTAACTAGATTATATGGAATAATATCTAGGTCCGATGAAATTCTGAATGATTTAAACTGTAGGTGCGCCTCATGCTAATTATTCATTCAACTTATTATTTCATTGTTCATTTAGTTCCATCTAAAAGTGCAAGATCGTTTGAAACTTTCCTTACAGAATCAGTTTTTAACAATGTATAAACTGTCATAAGGTGAACCGAATAGAGGTGACTATGTTATGACATTCTCTTGGCTACTGATCTTGCAGACTGTATGGCAGAGGACACAGGAATGAGTGGGATCCTAGGTGCATTGGCTACAAAGGTTGACTTCAAGTTGTCATTACTCAAAGATGTTATGGCTGAGTACACGGAGATAAAACGTGTGATCAATGGGTTAGCCGAAGAAAAAGTGAGACTCCAACAAGAGAATGAGAGGCTCCAGCATGAGAAGGAGATGCTTCAGCATGAACAACAATGTCAGTTCCATATGAATGTCAAATTCTGTTTCTAAAAATAGTTTCTTTGGACCATGATGTGTCATATGTGTTCATTGGCACGATCACATTCTGTAGCCTATTATTCACCAAAATCATATGCCTCTTGCATTTTTTAACCATTTATAGTGAGTCAAAATACCATTTCTAATTTCAAATATTCTTTTCAGCAAATGGAGAGACTTTGGCAGCAGTGAAGGAGGACCTTTTGGCATCAAAGGACACATTGGTGGCAGCAAGAGATGCACTTGTGGCATCAGCAGAGGAGATTTCTCAAAAGAACTCTTGCCTGGAGTTTCTAAAGAAAAAACTTCAAGAGTGTGAAGCCAAGAATAATCAAGCTGATCAACTGTGTGGAAGTGCTATGGAGACTATGTCTGTCCAACCAAGAGGGGTAATACTGATAACCTATAGCCTCTGTCCCCAATAATAAATCGTTTGTTAATGTCATTGGCCAGTCACATTCTCTAGTTCAGCCTAATGTATTGTAGCTTTTTATAATTTGAGCTTCTGTTTTTTATATGTATTTATGCTATGCTTTGTTGGGTTTCATCTTTGGCCAACCACAACTTTCTTAAAGACTATAAGGCTTTGCTCTTCTAGATTCGTGGTTTAACTGGCATGTTAAATATCTCTATATAGTTTTTCCTCGTATATTTTGTATAATAACTCTTATAAATAAGTAAACTTTGGTTTCTTAAAAAAACTTTCTTAGGAATACATGGAGTGCCTCGATCCAGAACTCTAGAAATTACAAAGAAATTAACATGAGTTTTCTCTTTTTTTCAGTGAGGTTGCATGATCCTAAGATAACTACCTATGTTCATATCCTTTTTCTTTAATAAATGGCTGAGCCCCTACCTATGCTCATAACTTAATTTGTGTTCAGTCTTTTCCCATATTGTATTATTTCAAGCTCATTAAGTATTAATTGTGAAATAGGTGCAAACAAGATCAATGCAAAAGAGGAAAATATTATCCGAGGGACCTTCGGACTATGGTGCTGATGAGAATGAGCATACTAGCCATCTGGATGGCCCATCTCCATCTCCTTTGGACTTGTTGGCAAACCTTAGTGTATGGACCTTTTCAATGTACATGGGTTTTCTCCAATTTTTTTTATATTTCAGTTTGTGGAAAACTGTTCATTCATTGCGCATGCATTTTAAGCTATCTCTTACCTTGATAAATGTTAATGTGAACGCAGGCGCCAACGGGATCAATGGAGAAACAGAAAGGGCTGTCTGAAAGACCTTTGGGCAGCGATGCTGACAATCTTGAGGTTACAGAAGAGCGCCCTAGGCAAGAACTAGTAAACAACCCACCTGCTAAGGAAACCTCATGCATTTTTGTGAGCAAAGAAGATGACCTAGAAGCAGTCAGAGACGAGCTGATCAAGGTTCAATCATTTCCCTTAATATTTATTCAATGTCTCAATCTTGTAGCATAATGTAAACTGTGTTGTGGGAGTCCATGTTACACTTACACGCAAGTTGGCGTTCCAGGGATTCCTTGAAATTGACACTGGAGGAAGGATAATTGGTATAAAGGAGATGGGGGAATTGGATGAGAAGGCATTCAAGGCTGCTTGTCTTGCAAAAGTGCCTCCTGAAGAAGTTGGCGCAGCATCTTATCAGTTATACTCATCATGGAAGCAACAACTTGGTGACCTAAGTTGGTATCCTTTCAAGGCTGTCACAATTGATGGCAACCACCAGGTACGTCAATTCTAGAATGCTTCCTGGTACTATCATACAGGTTTTCTGAAGGATAATAGACTATGTGGTGCTTCATTACCAGGAGATTGTGAATATTGATGATGATAAGCTGCAAGAGCTGAAGAGGGCATGGGGTTCTGGTGCTTATAATGCTGTGGTTAACGCCTTGGTGGAGATGAAAGAGTATGGCCGTCTGAATGACAGAAACATTGCCTATGAGCTTTGGAACTTCAAGGAGGGGAGGAGGGCTACTACAAGGGAGTGTGTCGACTACGTGTCGAATCAGGTGAAGAGGCTGATGGTGACGAAGCGCAGAAAGACACGCAGGTAATGCAACATTGTCCTAGACTGATTTTCTATTGTATAATTGCTATGGGAGTATAAACTTGTGGCATTTAATTATTCCATCATAATAATGGCTTATAGAAGGCCTGAGGCATTTTCTAGTAGTTAACCATGTTGGGACCTACAACCATTCTCCTGCCTGCTAATTTGCTTAAAATTTGTGCTGAATAAAGACTCCATAGTTTATATGAAATGTGAGCTACATTATAGGAGTGTCTGATTAGTAGTATGACACTCAAGACACTTCATACTGAAGGGACAAGAGAGTACTAGCAGAAGAAACAAGAGTATTGATATAAATTACTGGTAATTAACTTAACATTGGTTTCATTTTGGGCATAAATATGGAAAAAGTTATTTAAATACCACTCTAATCTTACCGAAGATAACTAGAAGTGAACTGATATACTCTGAAATTCTGGATCAGACACATATATGCTTAGTAAGTTAACATGAAATTCTGGATCAGACATGCTTATGCTAGTGAAGTCAACAAACACCTTACATGTTGTTCTTTCTTTTCACAAACCTGTCCTTGAGAATCATTCGTTCTTGTTTCATAATCGTATTGTGAATTCTTCCATTCTGGGATTACCTTATTAATGTTCCCTTTTTGAAGTGGCCACATTTCTCTCCGAGAATCAAGTTGGGAACAATACCAAACTGCTTCTCTAATTTCTGCATCGAACTCACTCTTGCCTGTTGTTGGGCAGGTGGAGCGGCGCGGCGTGAGCTACCTTTCTAACTCCCGAAGGATCTAAAAGTAGCAACACAGGAAGTCAACAACCTCCTTTCCTTTTATGTACACATATGGCTTTAGTAGACCTACGTAGTATGAATTATGATACTGCTTCATATATGGAAGCAGTGCTTCTGCGGTTCTGTCAGAAACCCACGAGCTCTGGCTCCGATTAGTGGAGAACCAGACTGCACTGTGTTGCAAGGAACTCTTATCCTAGCCTAACTATGAGATCATGACTCGTGTCTAGTGTGTTACCCCCATGGACCATGAACTTTTATGATGTTCGTGTTTCTTATATTAGATCTTACTCTATGTTATTGTGTTCTAAAACGCTTTGATTGACATTCTGCTTGATATATCTAGTTTCACTCTGAACTTGCCTTCTATGTTTGGCCTGGGAAATAAAAGGCCTCTTTCCTTTATCCATTTTATTAGAGTAAGTGCATGACATGAATCAGAAAAGGCCAGTAGTTCAACTAACAATGGCCAGAATTGAATTAACTGATGAATTCAGGGCGGGAGGATCCGATCCACATTCTGGAACACAATCTCCAGTCAAATAGCACCTCAAGTCCACTGAATATGAGTTCATGTACGCTATATAGCCTGAAGAAGTGGGTTCAATCCACTGAATGAAGCATTAGCATTTATTTTCATGTATACTACTGTTGATTGACCCTATATTTACGTTTTTTCACAAATCCCAACCCTGCGTTTTAGAACAACATCGATTTGTATTGATCGATCATCATACCATGCAATTATGTGTTGATTTTCTTATAAACCTGTTTTCAAAAATTATATAAGGTTCTCTTTGAAATACAGGATTATCAAAACATAAGAATAGAAAAAAACAAAAAATCGAAAGTGTCTATGCAATTAAAATCCTACATTGGAGTCTAGAATACAGGAAAGATGCAAATAAAACGTTTGGATGGTTTCAAAGGAATTTGTAAAATCCAATCAAGTTCCAAAGGCTTTTATAGGAAAAATTAATTTCTTGTATAGAATTTTAATTCTCCAAAATTCCTTGACTTTTCCAGTTCCAAATGGAGAAATCTCTTGAAATAGGCCTTAGGAATTTTAATTAACCTTGACCAGGTAAAAATAATTGTGGGGCCAGAGTGCCAGACTCCAGAGAGAGTATTGTATCCCGAGTCCCAGTCACAGGCACCGCCACTTCAGCTCTCCTCGCCGCCGCGCCGGCATGGCTGTCGCTCTCCAAGCCCTCCGCCGCAGCCGCCCCCTCCTCGGGCTCCTCCCCCACCCCTCACTTCTCTCGACCTCCGCCTCACCTCCCGACGCCCGCGAGCTCCTCCGCATCGACCGCATCCTAAACATCCCCGCCGCCGCCGCCGCCGGTGGCGGTGGCCAACCCTCGCAACCCTAGCCACTCCCACGCGCCGCCACCGACCTGCACCTCCTCCACCGCGCCGCCGGCCTCACCGCAGCGGAGTCCGCATCCCTCCTCCGTCGCCTCCCCGGCGCCCACCCCCACCCCCACCCTCGCCTGGGCCGCCTCCTCCAGGAGCTCGCGGGCCTCCGCCTCCCTGGGGGCGAAGTCAAGGCCGCCCTGGCGTCGGACCCGGAAGGCCTCCTCTCCATGGACCCCGGCGAGCCGTCCCGCCTCCTCGACCTCCTGCGCAACCTCCGGTGCCGGGAGGCAGTGAGGGACCAGATCCTCGCCCACGGCGCGCTCCGCGCCGCCGTCGCCGCCCGGCGGCGGGTGGAGCTCCTCCGCGCGCGCGGGCTGACCCGCCACGACGCCCTGCGCGTGCTCGCCACCGAGCCGCGGGCGATGCTGTATTCGACGGAGGACGTGGAGAGGAAGGTGGGGTTCTTGGTGGAAACGATGGGATTCGAGGTCGGGTGGCTAGTGCAGTATCTGGAGTTCCTGGGCGTGAATCTCGACAGGTGGATCATCCCGCGGCACAATGTGGTGGGGCACTTGAAATCTATCGGCGGGCTCGGGGACCCTGTTGAGATGAAGCACTATGTGAGGCTCACCCGTAGGAGGTTTTACAACATGTTTGTCAAGCCGTACCCGGAGTGTGAGCGGATCTTTGGGGGCCTGGTCAGGGAGAGGGACGAGATGGTGAGGCGGCGACATCCCACCGGGCTATGGAAACTGTTTAAGCCGGCGAAGCATGAGAGAACTCAGGAGGATGTGGAGAACATGAAGCTTCTCGTGGGATCACTTAAATGAGTAATGTTATGCCCAAGGGAACACTGGTGGTCTCAAACAGCAAACGCTAAGCCAAAGATGCATTGTGATCTTTCGTTTATGCTGTACCAATGTCTATTTTTCACAGGATACCCCAAACTAGCTCTGATAACCAAGGACTGTTTGAGAATTTCATGTTTGAGGTAACTGGCCAGGGTGCGAAGGGGTGTGGGCTGTATTGTGAAACCATAATTGTTCATCAAGTGCCTGTGTGGTGACAAAAATGGCAGTTGCTACGAATGGATACATATAATATTCAATATTCTCAAAAATATCTTGGCAAGGCATTCTACCACAGACTGCAAGATTAATTCGAGCAATTCTAGTATGTTGATCAGCACTTCTTTCACTGGAGAATAAAGCAGGTAACAAGTTCAGGAAATCTGGCAGCTGTTGGAATGATTACCTCAAGATTTCAATGGATGGATAGAGCAGCAGCAGAAGCTCATTGCATATTTTCTTGAGGAATTTATGATGATCAGAACATTTTGCTCAGAAGATGCGTGTGCTAATTTAATACAGAAATGTTTTCTTGTGTATACATCGTGGCACTGGTTAGTTTACAGACATTTTGCTGCTTTTGATTGTTTAGTGTTATGTAATTACTTTATTACATTCTTGTTCAACAGTAGTGGAATCCATGAGTTATTCATTGGTACATCTTAAAAAATAGTGAATTTATATTTTTTCTGTATTATAGTTTATTGGGGTTGTTATTTTATTTAATTTCTTCCATTGCCCTGCTGGTGAGGTGGATTGTGTTCTGCAAGATGTAATTGGAACAATCTGCTGTATGGAACTGGGAGTACCTAGCAAGCATACTTACATTATCGATAGGTCGTCGTATACCATTGAATTCTACTAGAAGATTTTGGACTTTACCAATTACATATGATTATTATGCGGAATATGGTAGGAAGAAGGCTGATGGGATCAAGAGAAAATAGTTTAATGGGTTTACAGTTTTGGTCTTACCATACCATTAGTGACATCCATGGGACCAATTCAGGAGCTTCAAACATGCCGAGACCCGGGGGGGTGGGGGGGGGTTGTTCATATTGTTAAAGTTTTAGTTTGATCTTTAATCCACAGCTCCATACCTCTAAATTTGTATGATTACCTTGGATAAAGGTGTTATACAAAGCTAATGTGCCTTCTGAAATTCTTTCAAAATCAAACTGAAATGTACAAGGACAATAACAGATGAAGGAAATATGTTATTGTGATTTGAAAGTTTTTGAGGATATTCTCTGGGTATTCATCTTGCAACTATGATCTCCTTATCTATTATGAGGATGAAGTATTTATAAAACATTTCTGTTTTTTTTCTTCTTTCTTTGCTGGTGCATTCTGTTCTCTTGTGTAAGAGTTTAAAAGTTGTCATCTAGTCCTTCCATTCTGTTCACTCATCCTAAATCTTTCTGTTCAGCTTATTCTGTTTCTTTCGAAATTTTATTTTTATAGTAGTCATTTCCAATAAAATAAATATGGGATTTTCAGTGCTTTTGAATAGCAGCAAATGGTGTTGCACATGTCTCACTAATTATGTGCTAGAAATGATGACATATATCAGTGATAAAGCTTTTGACTATCTTTTGTGTCAGAGAAATAAGCAATAATTATTAAATGCTTTTGTTATGCTTGACAAAATTTTAGTTTTCCAGGTAGAAAATAATCTTGCTTTGACTTATCTTTTGACAAGATGGTTACTTGAATGCTCCAGTTTAAGATGTTTTCAGGCCTTTTCCATTTTTAATGTCTTGTTGTCGTGGAGATTTTTCTGCTTCTGCACAAGGTTACAGTTGGGATAAGACATAAGCTTGTCTCATACGAATTGAAGAAAATTTGTTGGTACGAGGACTTTTTTTTTTTAAAAAAAACTCTTAAGAGCTGCGTTTCATTGTATTAGAGAGATGAAGGGGGGGGGGGGTTTCCAGATATGAGTGAGGCAATTACAGACTCATGGTTCAAACACATAGTGAACAAACACGACTCAACCTAGCTTAAACAGACCTAGGCTGCAAGCACCAGTCCTAGACCTTGTAGTTTCTTTGTCCCAGCCAAGCACCAGAGGCTGTGCTCATCCTTCGGCTCACTCCAAATCATGTTAATCGAAGGAGAAGCCCCCTCAAAAACACATGTATTCCTATGTTTCCAAATAATCCAGGCACCTAGAATAATTAAAGTGTTCACTCCTTTTCTGTGCTCCTTGTTAACTCTGCTCATCGTCTTGCGCCAACAGTCAGCAAAACTCAGTTCATTTTGTCGGGGGACTGAATCTGCTAGGTTCAGTGGATTGAATAATCTGAACCATACTTGTCTTGCCACCACGCATGTTGTTAAAAGATGCTGTATCGTCTCATCTTCTTGATCGCATAGTGGGCATTTATTCGGATGAGAGAGGCCCCTCTTAGCAAGCCTATCTGCTGTCCAACATCTATTTCGGATTGCCAACCACAAGAACATTTTGCATTTGGCCAGGGCCCAGGTCTTCCATAGCCGACGCCAAGGCTCAAAGGTCACAGCACCACAGAAAAAAGATGTCATGGGCAGCCAACAGGCTGCCACTAGCCCAATAGGCCCAAGACGTCAGATGCAGAAGGGCGTTGTAGGGCGCGAGTGTCCTAGTTGGGCCTTAAGCCCATTAGTGTTAATTAGTGTCTCTCTTAGTTATTTATATATAGGAATAGTACCATATTGTCTAGGCACAAGAGGTGTTAGTCCTATGTACCCTTTATAATCAGCCCATGAGGCACAATGAAAATCAAGTAATGAATTATGAAGAAACAATTCTAGTCTCCCTCAATCTCTCAAGCTCTAGGCAAAGCATGAGGCCTAATTACCCCAAAATATCCATCCTCATTACATCTGGTATCAGATAGCCAGTCGATTCCTCCTCATCCCAAAAAAAAATCTGATCCAGCCAATCCAGCCACAACCCTAATTCGGCCGCAACCACACCCCAACCGCGACGTCCCCATCCGTCGCCCAGCCGCCTCCCCGTCACCCACCACGCGCCGCCACCGTCGACCGCGTCGTTGCGGGAATCTTCGTCGCGCCATCCGCGGCCCATCTCCACCACAGCCGACGCGCCGCCTTCCTCACCACCAAGGCGTCGTCGCGTCTCGTCTGCGCGGGCCGTCGTCAAGCACGTCGCGCCATCCGCGGGGTTCACCGAGCCGCCCGCGATCTGCGGGAATCCCCCGCCACCTCGCAGCTTCGATCCAGCCGTCCGCGCGCCTCGATGGATTTTCCACAGTTTGATGGGACCTCTGATCCGGTGGTCTTCATCAACCAGTGCGAACTCTACTTCCGCCGGGAGCGAATCATGGCGGAAGAAAAGGTATGGCTGGTTTCTCGCAATTTGAAAGCTGACGCCCGAGTTTGGTTCCACCAAGTCACGCAAGATGAATACCCGGCATGGCGTCGCTTCACCGAGCTCCTGCAGCGGCACTTCAAACCGCCCCCGTGCCCCGACCCGCTCCACCAACTGTCTCGTGGCGTCGACAACTCCCTGCGCATCCTTGAAGAGATGTCCACACAACTGGATTGCATCCGGGCGTGTCTCGAGGCGAAGGACAAGAGGGACCGTGAACGCCGGGCGGCTGTACGCCTCCAGGCAGCAGCACAGGGCCTCCTGGCACGCCGCCGAGCGCATCTTCTTCGGGCAGCCAAAGTCTCCGAGGAGCAAGCAGCGGTGCGACTACAAGCTGCCGGGCGAGGTTTCCTTGTCCGGCGTGTGGTGCGAAAGATGCGCATGCTCCTCAGCTCCTCGCTGTCGTGCGTGTTCGTCCCCTCGGCCCCTTCCATACATCAGGCTGCTCCGATCGCAGGGGAGGTCCAAATATGGGCGCTTCCAGTGCAGCGACCTCGCATCAACATCCAGCATCAGGCATCAAAGGCTATCTCATTCATCCTTGTGCCTGCTGTGGTGCTAGACACATCCAACATTAGAGCCGGCTGCTTCACACTCCACCCTTCAGCCTCCATGAAGCCAGCAGAGGCGCTCTTTCCATGGGATCCAGGTGGATATAGTTATATTTTAGTCGTAAATAAGAATGGGAAGCCGAGATGTAGAAGGCTTATCCCTAGATCGCGTCAGCTATCCAGCTCGAGGACGAGCTGGGTCTCCAAGGGCAGGGGAGATGTCATGGGCAGCCAACAGGCTGCCACTAGCCCAATAGGCCCAAGACGTCAGATGCAGAAGGGCGTCGTAGGGCGCGAGTGTCCTAGTTGGGCCTTAAGCCCATTAGTGTTAATTAGTGTCTCTCTTAGTTATTTATATATAGGAATAGTACCATATTGTCTAGGCACAAGAGGTGTTAGTCCTATGTACCCTTTATAATTAGCCCATGAGGCACAATGAAAATCAAGCAATGAATTATGAAGAAACAATTCTAGTCTCCCTCAATCTCTCAAGCTCTAGGCAAAACATAAGGCCTAATTACCCCAAAATATCCATCTTCATTACAGCAGATTTGGAAGAATAACATCCACTTGCATCTAGCCTCCACGTGTGACAATTCTCTTGGTCAATCAATGTAATTCCCATGAGGCAATCCTATAGCCGTAGGAATTCTCTAATAACAGCCCAAGACAGGCCTCCTTGAATGTCCCTTGGCTGTTCCACATTGGTGAGAGCTTCAGCCACAGTCCGGCTTTTGTGGATTCTTGGAGAGACACAAGCAAAGACATTTGGCGCAAGATTTTCAATTGAACACCCGTGCAGCCAACGATCAGTCCAGAAAAAGTGTATTCTGTTGGTACAAGGACTAACTTAACCTTGTCGTCAGCTCATATTGTTTGCTTCAGGATAGGAAAAATGATGGTTGTTGATCCAACTGAAATATATGTCAAAGAACAAGAGATCTTTCAGCATTTCCCACCATGCTGGAATTATGGAACGAGGACTAACTCTATTTCTTCTCCTTCTTGTGTAAATGCCTTTAAGTAAAGCCTTCAGGGTCCTAATTTTATTATTTGTTCCATTTATTTCTCTGTGAATGCTTGTCCAGTCCTGAGTTATTCCTTTTTACGAGATGTTTATTCTTGGATTTCACATTTCCCTATAATGTTTTGGGATGCTACTTGATTGTGTTGCTTCCTATTTCTTTGTTAGAGAAAACACATGGACTTTATGCTAACAAGTAGGAAGAACATATACTCATATAGTCACTGAAATCAAGTTTGATCCACCCACATAAAAATTGATGTATTTAAATTTATTCCTTCTTTTAAATCCCTGTTATTTCTCAGTAAAGGCAAGAGCTCCTTGCAACTGACATAAGCATGTCATTTGATATTGGCTTGACATTTTATTGCCCGGATTGAAAATTGCCTGCTTACTTCATTTGCAAGAAAAATGCTCTTGTACTTGAGAAGTTAACTTAAGGGTTGGACTTTGATCGATAGACTACACATCACTGTCGACTATGATTCACCAATATTTTATTTTGGCGATGAGCTGCTATAAATAGCACATCAGCTGTCCTTTAAAATCACGATAAAAATCAGAGTAATATCTGCACAAGAAAAGGTGTCCGGGGATGAAGAAATTATCTCCACTGTGTATAGCCATGGTTCTTTTAGCCTTAAGCTCTCCGTTGCATGTATCAAGTACTGAACCAGGGCATGTAATCTTTTTCAGCTCTACTTTGTTCATAGCACTTTGTCTTTACTGTTGAAATTGTGTTACCATGCAATAGGTCTAAGAATGCTGCAGGGAATGAAAGCAACCTCGACCTCATATGCAACAACTCAGGTGATTAGGCCTTTATGTTAGTTTTTGGCCTAATTGTTTAAAAAAATGCTAGTTGTTACTCCGTGAATGGGTTGTGTGCTTCTGTCTACTGTTTTTGTTTGGTGTTATCTTCATTTTGTAGCATTTTGATATCATTTATCTTATTGAATTCCTAATTGAAGAGTCATAATAATGTGATTTGGGAGATCATATTCTGATATTCATCAGATTAGAACAAACCACACAGAGAAATGAAAACCACAATAGGTTCATTCTTTTGTCTCTGAAGAACACAACTGATGACTTGAAGCCTTTGAAACATTCAGGCTATCCATGTTGACGAGGCAGAATTCATGCATGCTGGAAGTATGGGATTTGTGCTCAATGACTACCCTGCTTCTGGTGCGAACAACCGCCATTCATCATACCCTGGTGGCTCCAGATGAAAGGAGGAGCTACGACAGCTGTTCCACTCAGCCATTGTGTACTTTGATCTTCTTAAGAATGCCCATCAGATGAGTGCCATGGTTGTAGGCCTGCACGTGACAAAGACCGCCCGCCATTTTCCTTAGCTTGGGCAGACATACCAGTTTGAGGGAACAAATAATGTAGAAAAATGACGTTTGATGCAATGGTCAAGTTAGTAAGGACAAATCCTTGTCAAATAGATGTTTTCAGCCTTGTATTGTGGCATGCGATGTTGTATAGTTCTTGCTTCAAATCCTGTTGTGAACATTTATTTAGGATGAAAAAGCTGTAATGCTTGATATTTGACCATCAATATCTCAACCTGTAGCATGTCGATGTATGATACTTGATCAAGTTATGACTGGCCCTGCAGGGCTGCTCCTCGATGGTAGTGTGAAATAAAAAGATGTCATATATATTTCGGTCATAACTTGCTTTGATTTGCCCTGCTCCTCGATGGTAGTGTGACATAAAAAGATGTCATATATATTTTGACACATTTCCTACGCCCCAGGTGCTCGAGATTTCAGGCAGGCGACGCCTGCGCACGCGTCTCCCTCTCTCCACGCGCTCGCGTCTCCCCACCGCCGCCGGCGGCGGCAGGTTCCGGCTCCTTCCCCACACGCACGCGCACGTGTCTCCCTCTCCACGCGGCGCCGGCGGCGGCGCCGGCAAGGTAGGCTCTCCTCCTCCTGGATTTGCGAGTTAGGGTTCCGGCCCCTCTCTCTCCTCACGCGGCGGCGGCGCCGCTGGCGAGGTAGGCGCCTCCTCTTGGATCTGCGAGTTAGGGTTCTGACCCCTCTCTCCCCATGAGGCGGCAGCGCCGCCGGTGAGGTAGGCTCCTCCTCTTGGATCTGCGAGTTAGGGTTTCGGCCCCTCTCTCCCCACGAGGCGGCGCCGCCGCTGGCGAGGTAGGCTCTCCTCCTAGATCTTCGAGTTAGGGTTTCGGCGAGCTTCCCCCCTCTCTCTCTCTCCCAACTCCAATGACCTTAGAAAAAGGAGGAGCCCCAGGGAGGTAGGCATGCTTGGCGGTGGGGACGGCGGCCAGGCGGTTCGGGGCCCTGGCGGCGGCGGAGACGGCCGGGCCAGGTCGGGATTGGGGAGTCGTGGCCGTTCATCGGAGTTGGAGAAGAAAATGGCGGCTAGAGGGGTGGAGAGGAAGAGGGAGGCCGTCGCGGGAGCGGGCACAACCGTGGAGCTCTGGCGATACCCTATTGCACTGCGGCGGGGCGGTGAGCAGTAGCGGGGCTGAGTGCTGCAGCCTCGAGCACTGGAAGAAGCGCACCGCTGGAGGATGAAGATGAATAGTGATTGCCTGAGATCCGTCGGATGTTCATGGAACGGTGGAAATCCGTCACCTGAAAGGAAACTGATTTTCAGGCGCATGAAGTTAGTACATCCCATATTTTGATCAAAACTTGCTTTGATTTCCACTAGATCGAACTTTTGTGTGAAACCCCTTTTCTATGAATGTTTGGAGTTTCCTCTAAAGGACCGCTTGTTGTGAAGGAGATTTGTTAAACATTAACCCATGGGATTCTAAAATACAGGAATGGAAACCTTTATAAGATGTTTGGATCGCAGGAATCCATAACATGAGAATGAATGAAATGAAGTGATAATAAAAATATATACGCATTACTAGATTTTAGTGACTACATTAACCTGATGAAAGATGAACTTTTGTTTGCATTGTTACATTGACATGTGGGACCCACTGCCATTAACTTGTACCATCTTCATCCTTATCCAACTAGCTCAGAGCCTTTAGACACAGCCGCACACAATCTTTCCAAAAAGGAAAAACAAAAAAAGAAAAGAAAAAGACAGCTGTTCAGGCCAATGCTCATGTCATAGTTACCTTCTCTGAACATCATGTGACCTTGGTTTCTCCCTACATGTCCACAAGGGGATTAAGATAGAAAAGCACACAATGTCGTGTCCCTAGCTGTTTGCTACAGCAAAATATGCCTGCTTAAATCTTAAAAATCATGAAGTAATCTAATGAACATACCAACCTAACTAGATTATTTACCTATATCTTGCCCTGATGAAATTCTGAATGGTCTAAAGTGAAGGTGTACCATATGACTATTGTTCGCTGAACTTACTATAGCATACTCTTGTTTCATTTAGTGACATCTAAACTACAAAATCACCTGAGATTTGGCTCACAGAATCTGTTTCTTCAATGTATAAACTGCCAAATGAACTGTCATAAAGTGAACATAATACATTTAACTTCGTTTTGACATTCTGATTGATACTAATCCTTCAGACTGAATGGTGGACGACAGAGGAGAGAGTGACCCCCAAGAGGCAATGACTTCAAAAATTGACTTCAAGATGAATTTACTCAACGATGTCATGGCTGATTACAGAGAGATAAAACAAGTTATCAGTGGGGTCATGAAAGAAAAGGAGAGTCTCCAACAAGAGAAAGAGAGGCTCCAACAAGAGAAGGAGAGGCTCCAGCAAGAGGAGGAGAGGCTCCTGCATGAGCATCTTGGTCAGTTCTGTATGCATGTTGAAATCTATTTTAAGAAATAGTTTGTTTGGACCATGATGTGTGATATCACATTTATTTACATGCCCTCATTCTCTAGTGTAATATTGTCCAAAATGACGAGCTTATTGCATTCTTCAAACATTTCTAGTCAGTCAAAATACTGTTTCTCATTTTTTTTTCTTGTCAGAAAATGGAGATGTTTTAGCAAGAATGAAGGAGGACATTTTATCATCCAAGAAAACATTGGCGGAAGCAAGGGATTCACTTGTGTCATCAACAGAGTTGATTTCTCGAAAGGACAAATATGTGGAGTTTCTAAAGAAAAAGCTTGAAGAGAGTGAAGCCAAGAATAATCAAGCTGAGCTACAGGGTGGTACTAAGCCTGTTGAACCAGGAGAGGTAATAATGATAACCTATAGCCTTTGCCTCCAATATTAAATTATTTCTTAATGCCATCGGCCAATCACACTCTGCAGTGCAGCCTAACATGTTGTACCTCTTTATATTTGGATTTTTGTTGCTTTTTCATACCATATGCCTTCTTGGGTTCCATATCTATCCAAACCAGACTTGCTTGCGACTATAAGAGTTCTGTCATCATGGTTAAATTTAGCGCATGCACTATCTCTAGATAGTTTTACCTCACATATTTTTTTAAATTAACTTTACGGCCAATTTCTCCTTGCTTGGAATACACTGAGTACCTTGACACATAGATCCTCTGCAAAGAAACTTACATTAGTTTTCCCTTTTTGTATTTTTCAATGAGATTACACATTTCTAGATAACTATATATGTTCATATCCTTTCCTTCAACAAATAGCAGAACTCCTGCCGCCTTTTCGATGAAATTATTATCTATGCTCATATCTTCATTTATTTTCAATATTTTTACACATTGGATTGTATTAAGGTCAGTAAATGTTAACTGTGAAAATAGGTGCAGACAAGGTCATTGCAGAAGAGGAAAAGGCCATCTGAAGGACCTTTGGACTATGATTCTGACACAAATGAGCCTACAAGCCAATTGGATGACCGGTTGCTGTCTCCTTTCGAATCGCTGGAAAATCCTAATGTATGGGACCTTGAGCACATGCTGGGTTTTCTCCATCTTTAATGTTTCAGTCTACGACCACCTAACTTCTAAGATAATAATGTATCCCTGTAGATTCCATTTCTGTTCATTCTTTGTCCATTGATCTCTCTGGCCTATATAAGTATAAATGTGAATGCAGGTGCAGGCAAGATCAATGAAGATGAAGATAAGGCTATCTGAAAGAACTTTGGGTAATGATGCTGACAATCTTGAGGCAATAAAAGAGGGCCCCAGGTAAGAGGTGGCCAACAACCCAACTGTTGAGCAAACCTCAGGTGTTCAGTTGTGCGACGAAGATGACCTAGAGGCAATCATAGACGAGCTGATCAAGGTTCGATCATATCCCTCAATTTTTTTTGCTCAATGTACTTAGCTCCAGCATGTATTCTTATCAAATGTACTTAATCCTTATGTTATCTGCAATTTGGCGTTTCAGGGATTCCTTGAAATTGGTTATGGTTATGGTAGACGAAAACTTGGGATAAAAGAAATGGGAGAGCTGAATGAGAAGGCATTCAAGACTGCCTGTCGTGCCAAGGTACCTCCTGAAGAAGTTGGTGCGGCATTTGATCAGTTGTACTCATCATGGAAGCAGCAGCTTCTTGACCTAAGCTGGTATCCCTTCAAGAGTGTCACAATTGATGGGAATTGTCAGGCATGTTAATTCTAGAAAGCTTAGTAGTATCTCACATGCTCCTTTTGATCCATTCTCAAGGATAATGGACTGTTTTGTTTACATTATCAGGAGATTGTGAATTTGGATGATGATAAGCTGCAAGAGCTGAAAAGGGTATGGGGACAGGATGCCCACAATGCTGTCGTTACTGCACTGTTGGAAATGAAAGAATATGACCGGCTGAGCGACAGAAGCATTGCCTTTGAGCTATGGAACTACAAGGAGGGGAGGAAGGCCACTACAAAGGAGTGTGTTCAATACCTGTTCAATCAGGTGAAGCAACTTTCGGGGTCCAAGCGCAGGAATACTCTCAGGTACTTTACATTGTATTTGAACTGATGTACTGTTGTGAAAACGCTATCATGATTCAGGAGGAAATACACTTACACATGATATTATGTCATTCGTCATGGCAATGGAGGCAATGAGCTGTCCTGCATTGACCTGAACTACAAAATCACAGGCCATGTGGATAGTAAAAAACAATGAACTTGTTAGGCGTCCTTTTGGTATAAGCACTTCATGTTTTCAAAGGTTTCAACAGATGTTGAAGCTAGTGCGCAGAACACATGTTCCATTGCTTTTAGCTAACATTTCTGGATATCATTTAATTTGTTAATGCATATACAGTTAACTGAAATGTTTTGTTATTAACAAACTAAAGTCACATAGAAACTATTCTATCACCTTTCTTTTTGAACGAACAAGCACGAGACAGTGCTTATTTCTTTTTTTTTTTCTCGAATACGCAGGAGACAGTGCTTATTTCATTGATTGATAAGGAGAGAACAGAGTTACAATCACTTAGGGCCAGCGGAATGTAAAAAAATTAGGAGGATCTAAGTTAGATTAACAAAACTACTAAATGTTCGGCTCCTGCAATGGCCCAGGATCGGGCCTTCTCTGTCTTGCTCCAAAACATTTGTGTAGCATTTGCTCAGAAGCTGCTAAACTCTGAAATGTTTGATTTTCAGTCCATTGTACATATGTTTGATTTTCAATTCTCGACACGAAACAGCAGTTTTCTGTGACTTAAGTTTGTTACTCCCTCCGTTCCAAATTATAAGTCACTTTGACTTTTTTTGTACATCAATTTTGTTATGCATCTAGATATAATATTATGTCTAAATACATAGCAAAATGAACGAACCAAAAAAGTCAAAGCGACTTATAATTTGGAACAGAGGGAGTAATGAAAATGAAAACATTTTGGATTTCATTCATGCGCCATATCATGGTAGAAATGTCATCTTTTTACGAATGAAGTGGTCGAAATGGAATGATTTGATTTGAACACCACATGTTATGTGATATTATGGACAAGTAGATAACAACTGCAGACCTATGTGCTTTTCTATTCTGAAAAAAATGCAGAACAATCCATTCATGTTTCAAAGTTGCATTGTGAATAATTGTGTTAGCACACCCTTCTCGCAACTCTGATAATAACTAAGTAATCCGATACAATATGAGAGGAATTAAAGTTCAGGGTATGGAAGCAAGCAAGGGGATTGAAGAGGACTAGAAATACAAGCAGGAATCAGAAGAATCTAGAGAAGGAAGATGAACAGCAGAGGAGTCCGATCAGGACTTGCCGAGGAGGAAGAAGTATTTGTCTTCTGAATGATTGATGCCCTTTCCGTGCACAGTCTTTTCCCTTTTGTACTCTCTACTCTGAACCGGCACGGCCCATGGCCTCTCTGGGCTGCAGCCCACCAGCACCCTGACAAATTGACATTCCGGGATTACCTTAGTTGATGTTTCTTTTCAAGTTGCTGCATTTCTCTTCGACAATCAAATCCATTACTAATGCCAAACGTTTTTCTACATGGAACTCATGCTTGCCCCTTCTTGCTGTGCAGGTCCAGCGGCAGGGCATGAAACTGTCTTCCAGCTCTCAAAAATCTGATGCGACACAGGAAGCCACAAGCTCCTTTGGATTATGTACAACAAGCTATGATTCTGCTTCATAGAAGCAGGATCGCCTCTGATGTTGTGAGCTCACATCTCTGGACTGGTGAAGAATCAGAGTGTATGCTGTAGCAAGGAATTTTATAGGGACTATAAGGAATTAAATTATGGTTTATGACTAATTGGCTATGACCTGTATGTTACTCCCATAAACTTCCATGCTTCGTACTAGGACTGTGTTTTGGTTCTCTGAACCTCTCTTTATCTTTTGTTCGGTCTGCTGTCCGTTTGCACTTGGAAAGTGCTCTGGTTTTTGCTCTGAAATTGCCTTTGGTTCGTTGAGAACTGTGGCCGCGAGGACGCTCCGGGACAAGCTCGCCGTCCACTACCCGGCGCCGTGGTGCGGCCCCGCCGGCTGACCCTCTGCTGCTGGTGCAGGGGACGGTGGCAAAGACTCGACTGTCTCTTATATATATTCCATACATTCCAAATTATAATCGGTTTGTACTTCTATGATGCATCTAAACTACGCCATATCTAGATACGCAACAAAAACAATATATTAAAAACCAAAACGACTTATGATTTGGAATGACAGGAGTAACTTATATGACTAGGGGAATCAAAGCCTGTGCAGTCATACTGCCACGTGCCACGTACCGACATTGTGATAATGGAGTAGCAGTGGAATGAATAATTAAGACTCGCAAACTAATTTTCGAAAACATAACAACACCTATGCTTCAAAGTTTCCAATCATATATGGCTTCCATCATCTTAAAATAAATATATCAAAAGACATGTATGGCTTCCATGCCAACTTATTCATACAAGCAACCATTTTAACAGCTATATGCATTAGTCGATACAGAAGCTGGAATATTAATATATTCTCTTTTTTTTTTAAAAAAACAAGCAACCATTTCACATATGGAACAATAACAAGCTAGAAGTGACTTTATCAACATATAGCAAGAAAATTAACGAGTCCAGAGAGGACACCAAGATTTATATGGAAAACTCCTTATTACGGAAAAGGTGACGATGAACTATCCACTATGAGATGAAGAAATACAAGAGGTAAAAGCCAATAAACATGGGAAGCTTCAAATCTATCAAGGATTTCACTTCCTATATGATGAATCAAATCCATCAAGTTTGTCAAAGGGATCTATATTGGTAATTTTCATAATGGCCTTCGGAGCTCCGAATTATCACAAGCCACCTCGATTCTAGCATATAATATGTATAGTCAATGTTTTTCATAACAAATAAGATAACTAGCCTTCACATGATGAAATTAGGAGCTACACATCACACACATGATTATATTTTTGTTTGCCCCTCTTTTTAAAAGAAAAATAAAAAATTATATGCATGTTTGTTTTGTTGTTGGCCCAAATTCTAGGGTATAAACATGCCCTTAGGGAAAATTATAAAAGAAAATTCTAACTGTTACTTGCTAGCCGCCTAGAATTATGTTGATGTTCTCGGTCGCTTTGTTGACGGTAGTTACCATCCATCATAAACCGTCAACATTGTGTATAGAAATGGTCACCAATAGAAACTTAGGGGTTATTACTGACAATTTTCACGAGTTTTGGTGAATTATTATTTTTAGCAGGGATATTCCATAAAGAATAAAAATGAGGATTGAATTGTCAAAAAGACATGAAACTTAACTGCAACAAAATATGCACCAAAAGACTTCACAAGACACCAGAAGGCACCTGACCGAAGTGGAGGACCAACAGCTGCCAGGTGGCGCCAGCCGGCCCCACCACCATGCCGCTCAGCCCCCTTGTGGGATTCTTCCACGTCCTTCTGGAGTATTCCTCCACTGTCTCTTAGGATGCATCTCCATCGTATGTGAAGTCGGTTTGATCCAAGGGCTAACGGTTCTTTCTCAGGACTATAAATACAGGCCACATGATTATAAGTCAAGAGTAGTCCAAATATTAGGGTTTCCAGAGATTAGATAGAGAGAGCTCTAGTTCTTCAATTTCTTAGTATAGGCTTTCTAGCAAGGTTCAAGTAGAGTTCGGCGATTACTCAAGATTCCGGATATGTTGGTCTGGAGATTGGTGATTTACCTTTATATCTCATTTAAGACTTTGTTCTATTTCAATAATATGTTCCTAGTGGATGTTCCTTATAATTTTGCTTTGATTCAGTTGTCCCTAGTGGATGTTCCTTATAATTTTGCTTTGATTCAGTTTTACTAATAGATGAAGATATATATGCTAGAGTGAACAACAAGACTTAGTGTTTAGGAATAACTTAGAAATTCTTTACTCTAACCAAATCTCGAGATTAGTCATACTATTTTTGGTGAGTCTCTGTTTTCTATTTCTGGAATACCATTATCATGCTACATTCATTTATCATTTATTTATCTTTTACTTAACTTACCCCTGCTAAAGCATAAGAGTGATTGGTTTATCATAGGTCTACACATTTATTTAGTCATATAAATATTTGCCTCACGGTCCTTCCTTTGGGATTAAAATAAATAACGATATTCGAAATACTCTAGGTAGAATGCTACAATAGGTGATTTATCTGTGCGCTTGCGAATACTTATGTTCAATATTATTTAGAGTTTCAAGTGTAGTTATAATTACTAGCGTTTTGAGCATCATGCTAGGGATGACAACTTAGTACATAGTGGTGTAAGAAATGTCAACAAGCATTCTTGACGACGTTGCCGGGGAAGAAAGAGTAATATGGCAATAGAAATAAATACTTATAGATAAACCATAACCTTTGCTTTAGCAGGCTTACCCTTGTTTGTTTTTACTTATGTATTTTATGTAGAGTAAATGCAGGACTGGTTGTGATCCACAATTCTTTATCAATCAGAATTAACCAAATTGAGAAGAAACTTAACATCAGTTTTTGGGAGTCATGGCTCAGAAGACTCTGTGTGAATTCTCTGCTCCAAGCACCGAGAACATTCGCGTTGGACCAACACTCGACACCAATGATTATGAATTTGAGCTCAAGCCAAGCCTCATCAATATGGTGCAAGCTAATACATTTAGTGGAAAGACATATGAAGACGCTAGTGCTCATTTGCAGAATTTTCTAGAGATTTGTAGCACCATCATCATCAAGGACATTGCTCAAGATGTCATACTACTTCGTTTGTTTCCGTTCTCATTGGAGGGAAGAGCGAAGCAGTGGCTCTACACCAACAAAGATCAAATTAATACATGGACAAGATGTTCCAAAACTTTCCTATAAAAGTTTTTCCTTGTAGGCAAGACCACTACCTTAAGAGAAAGGATTGCAGATTTCCGTCAGCAAAAAGGTAAACCTATTCTAGAAGCATGGGAGCGTTTTCAAGAATATATCTCAGATTGTCCTCATCATGGAATGGAAGAATGGTTGCTCATGCAAACGTTCTATTATAGATTAATTTAGAAATCACGTGAACAACTTGATGCCATTGCTGGAGGATCATTTATGTCACTCACTCCTGGAAAAGCTGAAGTACTTATAGAGAAGATAGCAGCAAATCAGAGCTGAACATCATGTAATACTCAATCATGCCATAAGACTGAAGAAGTTTCAGAAGAAGTATGTGCATTGTCAACCAAGATGGATGTACTGTTGAATTGGCTAGAACAACGAGACAATTACAAGAGAGATCGTCAAGCCATTCAAGATGCATTCAATGCTTAGAACAGATGTGGAGAATATTTAGGAGTTGAATTTACTGAGTCATCAGAAGATATCAATACCGTCATCAACAACTCCGCTCCACAACAATAAAAGCAAGGATAGAATCAACCTCGGTCCACCAACCAAAGTAAATATCAAGGTAATAATTATTATAATTCTTCCAATTTTAAACAACCATCCTTGAGAGATCTAATCTCAGAACAAGTTAGAATTAATGACAACATTGCTAAAAGGCTAGCGTGTAATGATAAGATCTTAGAAAGTATAAGTGCTAAAATGAATAGTTTTTCTTCTACTGTTAAAGAACAAATGATTTTCAATAAAAAAGTGTAGTGAACTTTTACCACAAGAACATGAATTATAGCATAATTTTCGTGACACCGCTGTCCTACCATTTTCGCGCAGAAATAGAAAGGCTAAAATGGATGAGCAGTTTGTGATCAAATTAACAGAGGAGTGTAGTGCGACCATCTTCAAGACATCACCTATCAAGAAGAAGGATCCAAGATGTCCCACTATTGATTGTTCAATCAGAAGCCAAAATTTTGAGAATGCGTTATGTGATCTTGGAGCAAGCGTCAATGTCATGCCCAAGAAGGTTTTCAACAAGCTCAACTACTCTACGCTAACACCAACTTCAGTGTGTCTGCAACTAACCGACCAGTCGGTCTGCTACCCTGCAGGAATTGCTGAGAATATTCTAGTAAAAATCTAAAACTTTTTTGTTCCTGTAGATTTTATAGTACTTGACATGCAGGAGAACACACCCGAAGAATAATTCAACTAGAGAAGTCTAGTTCGGTGGACTTAAAATTCCCGAACCCTTCGCAGGAGGTAACTCGGTAGTTGTATGTAGTTTAACTTTTCATATTGTATTTGCATATTTACTTTTTCAATGAGTGCATTAGAAAATAAAATAAAAATTCTCATCATGGTATAGTAAAAGTTAAAGCCCTATGTAATTAATATTTACACAGCGTAAAATCCCCCGTAAGTAATATTTATTATGGTGGCAGAAAAATACAAAATTACCATCATTAGAATTCTTATTTCTCATAGTTTCATAAAAGTAATTTTATTTTGCATACTTATGTGATTATACGGTATAAATACGGGAGACATGTGGGGTCTACTCAACCACCACTCACATTATCACCATCCATTTCATCCTGTCATGTTGTCCACTGAAAGGAGCACTCATGAGCTGAATTCTGTCGTGGAGATGAGGAAAGGAACATGTCGTGCAAATCGTAGAGCAATTGGCCACCAGGTGGGGCCGGCCAGCCCCACACCCATGCCGGCCGGCCACCTCCTCCTCCTCTTTAAATACTCTTGTTCTTGGATGCTATACACACCAACATAAGCCTCAAACTTCATTCCTGAGCTTATGATTCAGTTCTGAAATTTGGAAGTAGAGAATTCCATCTTTTAAGTAGAAATTGAGAGGATAGAAGTGGAGTGTAGTTGCAAGGAAGATTTAGTGCAAGGTACTAAGTGGAAAAGTAAATGAGTGCTGTTGAAAATCTAGTGGAGAAATTAAATATTAGAGGGTAGGTGCTGCCCAAATTAATCAAGAGTTTAGGAGAAGTTGAATTAAAAATTCCAACTTGAACGACTGACTCCTGAACGACTGACTTTCTGGACGGCTAACTCTCTAACATTTATTACTTGTTCTACTAGTTTTTTTTGTTTTTGTTTGTGTTTTTGTTACAGCAAGGATGAGCAAGGTAAAGAAGGTGAAGAATGCACTCACTTCGATGCTCTCCTTTCGTTCGACGAGAAGCCATACTTCATCTCAGGCTGACTCTGAGATGGAAGTTGACCTGCCATCTCCCGCTGTTCGAGGATCGTCATCGCGCCAGCAAGCTGAGGTCTATACCTTTCTTAGGGATAGCCAAATCAAATTTCAAGACGATCGAGAGAAAGAAGTCTACAAGCTACTGAAAGATAAGGAGTTTACATCAACCCCCGTCATCGACTTGGACCTCTTGCACACCATAGGTATGGACTCTAAATTTTAACTTATTTTTCGAAATGTTAGTTGGGAGGATGCCTGGACTATAATTGAGAATAGATGTAGACTACTTACAATAGAATTTTTGAGCACTCTGCAATTAGGTGAATAGAAAATTTCATTTAGGCTTTTTAATAAACCATTTTCACCTACCTAGAAGAACTTTAGCAACATCTTAGGATTTTATGAATCATGCAATGAAAGAACTTGATAGAACCCGTTTCTGGCAAGATATATCTAGAGAAATAGTTTGTCATAGACCCTACACTGATGAAATTCACAACCCGCTCTAAGGTTCATACATAAATGGTTAGAAGTTACTCTTTTACTTAGAGAGAACTTTCGGATTGCAAGAGTAGAAGAACTTACATTGATGTATGCCATGGTAAAGAAAGTAAAAGTTTCTCCAGTTAAATTAATTGCACATTATTGGCTAACCATTTCTGGATTAAAGAAAGGGGGAGTAACATGGATATCATGGGTAACACGTCTTGCCAATGGGTTAGGACTTTTAGACAATGCAAACATTGCATACATCACTACGCCACGAGGAGTCACTGATTATTTATTCTTTCACCATGCTCACATACTTAAAATAAGGAATAGAAAAATAGTCATGATGTATAAATGATACACCAATGAGATAGAGCTGCCAGACCAGAGCCTCAGTCTGTATGTCGTGGAGAATTTTGTTCTTGAATTGCAGAAACTAGGATGGGGAGTGGAAAGGAGTCTCTCTGCTCGCATGACCAAGAACCAAAACCTGAGGTACCAGGGTGAAGATGCTACTCCTCCAGATCTAGCCTTCACCAGTTACTTTGGATTTGATCAGCCGGGACTGTCTCATGCACATTGCCAGGCCTGGGAGGATCACACTCCCTATGAGTCAGAGACATCTGCAGGTGCACGTTGGGGGCCAGGTAATTTTGATCATTATCATCCGCAGGATTATAAGGAGACCATGAGCGGCGTACAAAGAGGGTGCATGTCTTTCTCCACATGGGGCGTCCACGATAGCTTCCATAGACCGTTCCCGTATCATGCTCCTCAGGACTACTACCAGCCTACTTCGCAACATCATCATCATCAACCTCCACATTACCATCATCATCCACCACCTCCGATGGGCTATGATGAGCTCGGTTTCTACCAGAACGTCGACAACCATCTCACGTCCCTCGAGGCAGGACAGGAGGAGATACGCAACACCCTTCACCAATAAGTTGAATGGCAGCAACAGGCGACCCACAGATTTGATCAGTTACAGCAATACGAGCGATAGCAACAAGCGAACTTTGAGTACCTGTTCGGTAGGATGGGTTTCGAGTGCCGACCACCGCCACCACCGCAGTGATCTAGCTTAGAGGAGGACCCCCGCATATTGTGGTAAGTATTCTTTTCTCTTTCTTGTAAAATTCTACGAGTATTATTTTTTTAGTTTAAATTGCTGTTAAATAAATGCATAACTAGAAAACCAAATAAAAATTTATCTTTTTTTGCTGGTATTTATGTTTAATTTCGGCATGTTAAAAAATAAAAATAAAACCAAAAATAGAGTGTGTACATAAGTTTGTTTTAATTTTTGCTTAAGTTTGAATTAGTGTATTTCCTTATTTTAAGAGTTGAATAAATAAGTAAATAGAATCTAAAGATAGTCTCTCTCAAATAAAAAAATGAAAAAATACTCAAGTTATGATTTCTTTCAAGTACCTAGTTTTCAGATTTGAATTCTCCTATGTGTTGAATGAAATTAATTTAACTTGAGAATTTGCTCTAAAACTTGAAACCCGTGGGTAGCATATGCTTGAACTAAATCTAGGTAATTGACGGATATGATATAAGAGAGTTTGAGCTGCTATTTATCTTATTCTAAGTGATACTTGATTTTCAGAGACTTATCTTTAAAATTTAAAAATTTACATTATGAGATTCTACATGACAAAGTTTGAATTCCTACCAGAGCTAAAATGAATATATTTAGACTAGGAAAACTTTTACTTTCATGCTACTTGTATTTCATTGAGTTCGGTCAAACTTTGTTGTATGCCTTATGAGAGGTTTGTCATACTTTTAAAATCAAGATCACACTACACACATCCCATTCACACTTCATTTTGTTCCACCAAAAAATATTTTTCTCCTACACTAGGAGGAAACATCAAAAATATTTTATTTAGGTTTCCTTCAAATAAATGCTCTAAATCTTTTGTATTATCTCTCAAATATTTTATATGAAAGAAGCATGTGGCTATGCAAAAGAAAAAATATTACTAAAAAAATGGACAAGTGTCCGAAGTATCGAAACAATGGGTACTTTGATGCCCGCCTGAAAGAAAGAAATAAGAAGAAAAGATAGCCCATGTTTTCTTACATTTATTTCCAAGTTTAAAAGAGGGATGCTTTTAAGAAGCATAGTAGAATTAGGATTAGCCATCATAAATATCTACCTTATTCCATACACTTATACATCTTGATTTGATTGTATGACTTAACTCTATTTGAATCCATTGTTTGACTTTATAATATATGTTTGCAAGTATGTTTTCTCATAAGAATACCATTCTTATGAAATCCACATAAGTTTTAGTGCAGGAATGAAAGCATAACATTTGTTGCCTTAGTGAGATCCAAAAATACCACATATATGAGAGACTTGATTGTGTCATGTAATAAATCTCTAAGTTTTATTTTGAAAACTTATAAAACTCTAGAACGAAGGTTGAACAAATAATATGAGACATAGTGCTTACTTGATTGTTCTATCTCTCAATTGTTTAAGATCAGGTAAAAAGCTCAGAAGCTCCATGGTTGAAAGAAATATGAGTAAGTTTGAAGGATGGATCAATGAATTGCAATCCGGAGAAGAATTCTTGTTTGAATGCAGGTGTACTTTTGAGGAGTCCTACAAAAATTGTGAAACCCTATACTCTTAATTTCCATCACTTAAGTTGCTTTGCTAAGGGACTAGCAAAAACTTAGCTTGGGGGAGCTTGTTGATGGTAGTTATCATCCATCATAAACCGTCAACATTGTATATAGAAATGGTCACCAATAGAAACTTAGGGGTTATTACTGACAATTTTCATGAGTTTTGGTGAATTATTATTTTCAGAGAGATATTCCAGAAAGAATAAAAATGAGGATTGAATTGTCAAAAAGGCACGAAACTTAACTGCAACGAAATATGCACCAGAAGACTTTAGAAGACACCAGAAGGCACGAGACCAAAGTGGAGGACCAGCATCTACCAAGTGGGGCAGACCAGCCTCTGCACCATGCCGCCCGGCCCCCCTGTGGGATTCTTCCACGCCCTTTTGGAGTATTCCTCCACCGCCTTTTAGGATGCATCTCTGCCGTACGTGAAGTCGGTTTGATTCAAGGGCTGACGGTTCTTCCTCAGGACTATAAATATAGGCCCTGACCCCCCTGAAGCACCTGATTATAAGTTAAGAGTAGTCCAAATATTAGGGTTTCTAGATATTAGATAGAGAGAGCTCTAGTTCTTCAATTTTTTAGTATATGCTTTCTAAGAAGGTTCAAGTAGAGTTGGACGATTGCTTAGGATTCCGAATCTGTTCATCTAGAGATTGGTAATTTGCCTTTATATCTTTTTTAAGACTTTGTTCTATTTTAATAATATGTTCCTCTTTATTATGTTCTTAGTTTGCTCTAGTTATATATTGGATATAGTATTATTTGATGATTTGGATTTGTATATGTTCGTAGAGTACCTCATTCTACTCGCGCGAGAGTTAGGTAGCTTTGATTATGTAAGCGTGGTGCTTAGATATGAAATTTCCTGTGAATGCCGACTATGTGCCGGGACGTGTGGTAGATCGCTAAGGTGACAGCTTGGTTGAGTCCTTTATAGTCTATCCCTCCTATATAGATGACATGATAGAGCCCGGTCTCGAAGGAGAAGAAGATTATGTTTCCAGTTGTCCCTAGTGGATGTTCCTTATAATTTTGCTTTGATTCCGTTTTACTAATAGATGAAGATATATATGCTAGAGTGAGCAGCAAAACTTAGTGTTTAGGAATAACTTAGGAATTCTTTACTCTAATCAAATCTCAAGATTAGTCATACTATTTTTGGTGAGTCTCTGTTTTTCTATTTCTAGAATACCATTGTCATGCTACATTCATTTATCATTTATTTATCTTTTACTTAACTTACCCTGCTAAAGCATAAGAGTGGTTGGTTTATCATAGGTCTGCACATTTATTTAGTCATATAAACATTTGCCTCATGGTCCTTCCTTTGGGATTAAAATAAATAACGATATTCGGAATACTCTGGGTAGAATGCTATAATAGGTGATTTATCTGTGCGCTTGCAGATACTTATGTTCAATATTATTTTGAATTTCAATTGTAGTTATAATTACCAGTGTTTTGAGCATCATGCTAGGAATAACAACTTAGTACATAGTGATGTAAGAAATGTCAACACGCTTCTATGTTTAGTCAGCATGCTGCCAAACATGTTTCGGTTTGCACAAAAAAATCTGTATTGTTTTTGCCTTGATCTGTTTAGGTCATTCGACCACAAATATTAAATCCATTTGTATTTGTCCTAGGTTGAATGTAACCCTGAGTCATTGACTAATATTGGTATTTTTTATATACACTGACAACATAAAATTGGTATTGCTAAATATATCATCTTAGACTCTCTTTTCTATTAATAGAAGTTAGCCCATGCAAGCTACAATTCAGTTTTCTTGTGATGCGAAACATAAGAAAAGAAACAAACATATATGGTTGAATATCATGTACACATAGAAAAGGACTATAAGGCTTTGCTGTTCTGGATTCATGGTTTAACTGACACGTTAAATATCTCTGTATAGTTTCTCCTTGTATATTTTTGTATAATAACTCTTATAAATTAGAAAACTTTGGTTTCTTCAAAAAAAACCTTCTTTGGAATACATGGAGTGCCTTGATCCAATCATCCAGAACCTCTAGAAATTACAAAGAAATTAACACGAGTTTTCTCTTTTTATTTTTTCAGTGAGGTTGCATGATCCTAAGATAACAACTACCTATGTTCATGTCCTTTCTTTCATAAATGATTGAGCCCCTGCCTCTTGTTTTTATTATGAAACTATGCTCATAACTTCATTTGTGTTCAGTCTTTTCACTATACCACATCCCAGATTTAGCGTCACCCGGTGGGTCGTTATAAGCCGTTTCAACGACTTACAGTCGGTCGTTATAAATCTATAGCGACACTTATATCTGCCGTTGGTACTAGCATCGTTATAAACTTTTAATGTCCGACCGACTTATAATGACCGACCGTCTGTCACACCTGGTTTTAAGGACAAAACCAGACATACACTATATGTGAAATAAAGAAGTCAAATCTCACATATAGCCGCAGATAAGTGTAATATCAAGAGACAAATGCTTAATAAACATAATGCAATAGTTTAAGATATAACCTCAGAGACCAACACAGCGGAAAGACAACTCCGAACACCGGGTATAGACTTCACTCTAGGAACAAACTGACTGGTTGATCACAAGCCTAAAAATTCCAGAATCTAGCAATCTGGTACCCTTCCTGAGATGTGAGGGAAATAGCAAGAGTGAGTCCATGTCGAACTCAGCAAATATATCATAGGGTTCATAAGGCTCAAAAGTCGACACTGGTTTACTGCGATTAGCTTTTATTGAGTCATCTTTTTATCAATTGAGTAGCAACAAGTTTACCATAAGCCCAAATAACCTCATGATTATGTAAACGAGAATAATGTATAGCAAGAAACAATAATCATTAGTGAGCATTAATATCATCAGTATTATCATTATCATCAGTGTTCATCATTTATTCTGTAATGGTCTAAGGCCACTCGTGACCGTGAGCATGGCTGTTATAATAGTTTTACACTCTGTAGAGGTTGTACACTTTCACTATAAGTCGTGATTTACCCTTTCGCTCGAGGTAGCTAATCTCTTGACCCACTTCCAAGGAAGGTCGGCAGGGTTCACTATGAAGTCTTTCAAAGATTCGTCTAACAAGTTAGGACCATTAGATTCACTTGGCAAATAGATGTAGAGCCCCCTTCCAAATGGCACAATGACGCACAGGCTATACACATAAGGACAGAGGCCGCACTATACCCGATTCATCAAGCCGTTCTTACGCCATAAAGGTTACCACTAACAAGCTAGAAAAGGTCATCATACTTGACTAAAGTCAGAGCCATATAGTCCTCACAGTTATACTGTAAGTCCCGGATGTTCGCTTACAGATGAGTCCTTATAGAGAGAAACTAGAGCACCATAAAAACAACCCAAATATGCTCTAGCCCTCTTGAGCCATGTTGCTTTAAAGCATCTTTTAAATGTTTATTGCATATACCATTAGTAAAGTTACAGATCATGGTTATTTATCTTGAGCATTAGCATAAATACTACCCAATGCAATGTTCCACCGGTGTCAAGGTACAAGATACAAAAGCTAGGATATCCTTAGTGGTAACAAGAAAGACACATGCACATGAATTAAGTATATTAAAGGTGAATAGGAAACAAGGATGATCCCATGCTATACTTGCCTTAAACTGAGATCCTTCTTCTGTAGATTCGTAACCTCCAAAGAACCTCTTCTTGATCACCACGTAAATCTCACCGACTAGACAGGATTATAAAGCACCACACAAGCATCCATTCAATCATACACAAAGCAAACAATAGAAATAAATTAAAACAGTACACCAACAGTAAAAAAATAAGATAAAAAGTTTTTAGAACAAATCTACAACTCGCTAGGATCACACAGACGCGAAGATCACGAAAAACAGAGCTAAAACGTCGAAGTTATGAATTTACGAAGATTTCATATAGAAAAATAATTACTTTAATTCAAACTCAAAAATAAAATGTTACAAACCCAGTAGTACTATCATGTAGAGCTCGCAAATATGAATCTAACGCAATTTGAACGGGTCAAATCGGAGTTAAAACGAAGATTCTACGCATGAAATAACATAATGGCAAAACTATAAATAAGTGAAAAAGTATTTCTAAAGTTACCACGATCAAAATACGCTTTACGAAAAAGAAAACGTAACTCGGGAATACGCCATGGACTGCGGGTTCTATATTTAAAATTCCTAGGGGCTCTTTAACAAAAACGCTGGTCGAACCGGTATCCTTGATTCTCGGCCGTTGGATTTAAAATGATCGGCTCAGATTGGATCGGGGAAAACGGGCGGCGGCGTTCCGGCCGGAATAGTGACCCGACGGCGGTTTCCGCAGCGGCGCCATGGCCGGAGACGGCTATCTCGCGATTCAAAGCACGAGCTCGCGAAAAAAACACCGGATGATAGAGAACATCAATGCGAACTCACCAAGGGTGAAATCGAGGGCGTGAGACGGATGGAGACGGCGGTGTGCTCGATAGGGCGGACGGTGGTGGCGAGGTAGGGTTTCTAGCTCACGGTGGTGTCACGGGAGCGCGGTTGACGCTGCGAAAGGGTTGGATGGAGGCGGCTGTGCGCGGCACCCTTGCTTATATAGCCCGAAGGCGCTCTAAGTAAGGAAGGAGGAAGATTTGGCGCGAGATTCGGTCGGTGGCAACATGGAAAGCGCCGTGGCCGACGACTTGAGGAGGAAGGCGGCCCTGACTTGTGGACCCACGGCGTCAGCGATGGAGAGGGAAGGAAAACGCGCGCGCGCGTTAGCTGGGCCAGCGGCGGCTCGCTGGGCTCGGCCCAGGCGGGAAACGGGGGAAGGAAGAGAGATGGGCCGCACACCGGAAAGGAGGGCGGGGCGCTGCCAGCTGCAAGCTAGGCCAACGCTGGGCCGAAAGCCACAAGGAGAGAAAAAAAATCCTTTTATTTTTCTTTTCCAATTTTCCAAATATATTTTGAATTCCCTTTTGAATTTAATTCAAACCACTCAATACAAAATTTCAAATGCAGCAGCATGAATGCACAAACATGTTCCTACCCTTATATTTGATTTTAAATTAATAAAAATTATTACTCTTCTAAGTTTGTATGCTCACAAAATTGCATAATAAATCATATTCACCTATTTTAAATCATACCAAATTTTGGGGTGTTACACCGTCTAACGTTATGTAAAAGATATAGTGACAAACTTACTAACGCCTATTATAAACTTATAACAACACACTGTCTGATGATATATATTTATAGCGACCAACTATCTAACGCTAGGCATACAAAAAAATTAACATCTAATATCATTTGTTTATACTTTAACCATACAATCAACTTTAACCATGTCAGACATTCAGACAATACAGAGTCATCAAACACATAGAAACCAGACCAAAGCTCATAATTTGTGTTAAAGTCATCACTGCCTTCCATATATCATTTTACATACAATTGATGTCAAACAAGCTAAGATGAAATAAGTTTGACCAATATGCTAGACTAAAGATGTTTGGTTGCACAACCAATATGCTAGACTAAAGATGTTTGGTTGCACAACCCATATCGTTTGCTTGCACTCTTTACAAAATGATCCATCTCTAGAAAGTCCTTACAAAAGTTTTCATCTATAGCTAGCTAGGATGTCCAAAACACATCTCCATGAGCATTTTGATCCAAACGTTGGCTGCATGCATCAGACTACTACCTCTCACCTGTAAAAAAAAGTACACATTCATCAAAACGTTGGCTGCACCCAAGAGATTATGATAGCATCTCCGTGAGCATTTTGATCCAAATGTTGGCTGCACCCAAGAGATTAAGATAGCAGTATTAGCAGACTATAACAGGCAGCAGCATACTGAATAATACTAGATCAGCACATGGCCAACAATCCTAGATCTTGCTAACAGAAAGAGGTGAAGAAGCTATTTTGACAGATATAGCACATGGCCAAGAGGTAGTAAAAAAATATTTAACAGTCTCTAGCAGAAGGTCCCCCTTTGCTCATTCTTCTATATTGAATAGTCTAGATGGAAAACAAGGCATGAACTAATTCCTACTAACTTTTGACCCTTGCGCAACGGCGAGAAAACGTTGCAATAGGCCCAATTTGGTTGCGAAAGGTACATATTGCAACCAAATCGCAATCGTTGCCAATGGTTGCAATAAGTCACGTTGCAATAAGGTATTGCCACCGTTGCTAGTTTGTCATTGCAACTATTGGGATTTTTTGCAACCATACCTGTCCGTTACCCAGCATGGCAATAGGACGTTGTCACAACATTAATGGTTGTGGCAGTATAAGCAATTGCCACACCCGTCGAGGTGATACATGCAACGAACGATAGCGTAGCAATAGAGACATTTGCCACGAACAAAGTCGTTGTAATAGTCTGTATTGACATGCTAAAATTTTGTTGCCTATAAGGTGTTATTGCCACGACTGTCGTGCCGTGGCAATTACACCATTTGCCACGCATTTTTATTCATTGCGATAAATCATATGCTATTGCCACCACCGCTGTGACGTGGTAGTAGTACCATTTGCCACACAGTTTTATTCGTTGCCTTAGATCATATTGCCACGCAAGTGAGTTCATTGCAATATCCTATTTTGGTGGCAATTGATGTTACTGACAACGTAGCATAGTCGTTGCATCGGAGTTTATCAGAATATGATTTTTTTTGTTGCAATGCCTGTAGCATTTGATTTGTCATTGCATTAGGGTTTATCACATCATGACGTTTTTTACTGCAATGCATGTAGCATTTCATTTGTGGTATTCGATTGTTACAAAACAATTAGACCATAATAGAATAGATTGGACACACATATATTAACAAATCACTCATCAAATAGACAAACCGTTGAAACTAGTATCTAAAATCATAGTATCTAAAATCACAACAAAAAGTAGGACACATTCAGAATTTACAAAAACAGAAAACTTGCAGTGCTACAAAAGTTCATAACATCTATTCAGCACTTGTGTACTTCCTAGCAATGCAACCTTTCATCATCTCAGCTATGTTCTTGATTCTGAGCCACCACTCAAAGTTTGTACACCTACTCACCAAAAGAATCAGACATGGATATTTGTAAATTAGGATAGTCATTCATGCACATAATGTATAGAAAAACTCCTTCACAACATGGTTGTAATCAAGATGATGGTCAAGGTGGGTACGCACATGTGAATAATTTCGACTGCATTGATATAACAACTGACAGAAGTGATACATATGTGAATCTGGCCATCATCATTCCATCTAAGAAACTGAAAGCATGTTGAATCAACCCACATGTACAAACCAGCCATATTACTATTTCTATTTTTTTCATATGAGATAAATTGATTTAGGAGATTTTATAGCATACAGATTTCTATGTAGGAATGTTATGCCATAGTTCCATTACAACATACACATACATGGTAATAAGTAAAATTGTTTATAGGCAAGTAGATGTCTCTATATATAAGATTGTAAGCACATCTCGTCCAACTTGACCTGCTCAGAGTAATACAATGGTAAAACAAAAAAATGCAGAGAGGATGGCTTACTTGTTGAGCTCCGTAAACACTGAGATCTCCCACTCAAATGGCTTTGTTCTTTCTACTTTGTCTTCTCAAAATTCTGCAAAAAAAATGGAGATGGTTTAACAATAGTGATGCTCACACGCGCAATCCCATGTAAGTAAGAAAACTACGAAAGTAAATCATAGAATCAAACAAATAGATAGTACCTCACAAAAAAAACTTTAAACAAATTATGAGATATAGCTAATAGACCAATGAACTTAATCTCTTATATGTTATAGAAGCATACATGCTATCCTACTAATCTCTTGACAGAACTTAGTGATAATCAGACATTAGTCACCACGGCTGTTTCATCATCAATTAAGTATATAAACAGATCCTAAATAACTTCTGTTCAGCTACACACACTGGCATCAGTTTTGCAAAAACTATTCTGCAACTTCTGTACTGAACTAGATGCCCTTGAATTAACAAAACATGATACTGATGTATGCAAAAGAAATCCCAGTTCATTGGTAAGGAACAGATTATGCACTGTTACACATAACACAGGTACAAGCACAAACCAAAACTAAGGTACTGATGCAATTAATTACATATTTTGGAAATTATTACAGTAAGGGGCCACATTAGACAGAGTTTCTGAACTAGTATCTCAAAGAGTATTAGAGTTAAGTTTTTGAACTGTAGTTATGGAAAAAATTTCTGCAGGGGTTGGTATAAATAAAAGGAAAGTAAAATATAAGTGATGTACACCTAGCAACAAACAAATAAGTAGTGACTAACAAATGTGGAAGAAAGTGTAGCACAAATAGGACAGAACTGAGATAGTCTCAAATGCAGCCAACCTAAAAATAGGATGGTTCACTTTGGTAAAGATGCTTTGCAAGTTACCAGTAGACCAATGCTTATCTGATTATGCACACATTCTTGAAGGTAAACAAACTAAAGCATAATCATCCTGATTATGCACACAATTGATCCCTTATTATGCACACAGCTGAGATAGTCTCGAATGCATCCACCCGATCCCTTATTGGTTCTCATGCAATACTAGAGATACATGAATAAATTTCATGTCTGGAAGGTAAATGAACTTAAGCATAATCATCTAAATGCTAGAAAGTACCAAGTTATCAGTAGGCCAATGCAGCAGCCGCAAACTATATAAAGTAAAGTAGCATGCAACATCCATCGTTCATCATCCATCTGGTTTAATTGTCGTGAAATCATCTCTGTTGCTCCAGAGTAATAGAAAAAAAATACAATATAATCACACAGATCTAACTACTCGAACTCTGAGCACTAGGACCCCCCTCCCCCACCATACGGTAGACAGCAATCACATGCGCAGAGCAAGAAGTACAGCGGGAAGAAGGATAGCTCACTTGGATCTTGTGGAATTCGAGGAAGAGTTGCAGTTGCCGCACCACGTCGGGAGGAGCACGAGGTAGGGTACCAGATTGACTGGCAGTGAATGCTAGGATGCCGGAGTACGCCGAGATGCCGTGCTTCAGCTGGGCAGCGATGGAGTGGCGCAACAGCAGCAGCAGTAGCGAGGGGTGGCTGTAGCTACCTTCGCACGTCGCACTTGGCCAGCGGGATGCCTCGTCACAACGCACTCAACCAGCGAGCCGCGCGCTGCCTCCATTTCTATTTGTCCTAGTTTGAATGTAACCCTGAGTCATCGACTAATATTGGTAATTTTTATATACATTGACAACATAAAATTGGCATTGCTAAATATATCGTCTTAGCCTCTCTTTTCTATTAATAGAAGTTAGTCCATGCAAGCTACAATTCAGTTTTCTTGTGATGCAAAACATAAGAAAAGAAACAAACATATATGGTTGATTATCATGTACACATAGGAAAAGGCTATAAGGCTGTGCTGTTCTGGATTCGTGGTTTAACCGACATGTTAAATATCTCTATATAGTTTCTCCTCGTATATTTTTGTATAATAACTCTTATAAATTGGAAAAGGTGGAGGCCATGAAGAAAGAGCATGACGGTATTCCGAGTTCTTTTGTATTTTGTTCCTTCTTTTTACTTTTTGCTCCTTTCTGCCTGATTTTCCTCTACTATCTTGTTCAGCCCTTCAAAAAGACAAGCAAGTGCTTCTGACTGATATTGAAGATATAAAGATATCGGTCCGGTCTAGCCATAATAGGGCTGAAGAGGTAAAGGCTCGTGCTGAAGAAGAGCTTGCTTGTGCCGAGTTGATTAGGTTTGGGGCTGATCGGGATCTTGTGCAGGGGATGAAGACTATTGATGATTTGTCTAAGAAGTTGGCTTCATCTGATCAACGGTTTGCTATATTGTGAAAATCTTTCAAAACCGTTGCAAAGCTTCTTCGCACTTCTAAAGATGATGGGAAGACCTGGGGCGAGTTCATTTCCCTGATTCCTGAGCGACTTTAGAACTTTATGAAGGACGGGTCCGGGCGTGTGTCAAGAATGTTTTGGCTCATGTCCGGGTTCTTGCACCGTCTGTTCCTCTGGAAAAGCTTATGGAGGACACTGAAGATGATAACTACCTGGAGTCCGTCGAGAATGCAGAATCTAAAGTTGAAGACCTGGCCAACTTTATTGCTGACAAGCTTGATATTCATCTCCCGCCTTCTGATGACGAGGCTGATAGGTTTTGTAGTATCCGGGCACATCTCTCTTTTTTGTAAAGACACATTTTGTATTGTGCTTTTTGTAAGGGAATTCTAGTTCTTTTGATACGTCTTTAATATCCTGCCATGTGTGAATCTTCCTGAGTTGTTTTTCCAGACTTATGAACTTTTTAATTATGTGCTGGATATGAACCTCGGCCTTCGTAGGCGAAATTCAGGTTCCTTTGTGTGACTCCAAATGAGCTTGCTCTTTGTTGTAGATCTTGCCTAGCATTGATGTTGTATCTGTCAGGTTGTTTCATCCGGTGTAGAATAACTCGGGATAGGGCGAGCTCCTCTAGCTCTCATCCAGGTCATGAAAACAACCCAGGATAGGTTCGAGTGTCGACCTGTCTGCTTTACTCTCATTCAAGTCTGAAAAGACTTGGGATTCCGAGCTCAAGCATCTTTTCAGCTCTTTTGCTCTTATCCGGTTGTGAAAACAACCTGGGATAGGTCGAGCACCTCCGGCTCTCGTCCAGGTCGTGAAAACAACCCAGAAGGTTCTAGTGCTGGATTTGTCAGCCTTTTTTAGTCAAAGCTTGATAACTGTCCAAGTGTTTTGTCTTTTTCCTTTATAGCAAGGTGAACTCGGTTGTTTTATCTGTTGGGCTGCTCTGCATGATAAGGTGCACCACTTTCACATCGGTTGCGCTGCACATTTAATGTTGGAAACCGAAGCGCCGTGTTGGCTTTGGTGAAGGTATTGACTTTGCCCTTGATTTTAGGTGGTGAAATTAAATCTATCTTTATCTCGAGGAGGTTGTTGGACTGCTTGAGGACACGACTTTGCCCTATTTAACTGCCCCCTTCGGCGGTTGTTTTCAGCACTTCTATCTTTTCGATTTTACCACAGCTAAGATGGTGAAGAAGAAATTCATCCAAAGGCGTTGCGTCTGCAAAGTTTCGCGCCCGTCGCTTGCTCGTCCTTCAAGAGCTGTGACTATGGCGACATCATCGAGCGGGAATTCTTCATCCTTAGCTTCTTCGTCGCCGGCGTCGTCGCCCCCTGGTGTTTTTGGGGCTCCAGTGGAGAAGGAGGCTCCGCCTACCGGGACATCAAAACCGGTTCCATCTTCGCGGGAGGTGGAGGATCTAGTGTCTGCTCTTGCGGTCAATCCTGTCTCCGCTCCCCCCATTGATGCCAAATTGATCGTCCTTAGCAGCAATAGCGAGGATGAAGTTGACTGGAAGGTGCTCATTGCCGAAGATGAAGTCGATAGGAAGTTCTTGCTGCAGAAGGTGATGAAGTCGAGTCCGTGGGTAGTTGGTCTCCATCGATGATCTGATGGTGGCCTGGGCATGCTGTTATTAGCCCTCGCTTTGATATTGGCGTAAAGGAGATCGAAGGGTGAGCTGCCCAGTTGTATGTCCGGTTGATTGATGCACACAACAGTTCGTTATGTAAATCTTTGTTCTTTCTTAAATCCGAGTAGTTTCCTGTGGTGTAATCCATCCTCTATTGTCGAAGGTTGTCTCTGTTCTGAAAAAGGTGTCTTTGTCTTCTTTTGATGATGATTCTGAGAATTAGCCCTTCTCTATATTGTCCTATAAGAAAGCTTCATTTTAGTGTTTTCTTTCTGTATTGTTTGTTTGTCATGAACCTTGGTGAGCACCGATGTTTCTGCTCATATCCGGAGTAGTTTTGATGAGCTCAGGCTTCTTTCACACTTTCTTGCCTATTGAGGTCTTGTATGGACTTAATTTCCACCCTCGTCCGAATAGTTCTAGACAGAACGAGCTCAAGTGTATTCACAACTATTTTGCTCTTGTCTCTGTGGATTGCAAGCTCAAGCGTCTTTTCAGCTCTTTTGCTCTCATCCGGTTGCGAAAACAACTCGGGACAGGTCGAGCACCTCTGGCTCTCATCTAGGCCATGAAACAACCCAGGGTAGGTTCGAGTGTTGGCTTATCCGCCTTACTCTTATCCAAGCCTGAAAAGGCTTTGGGATTACGAGCTCAAGCATATTTTCAGCTCTTTTGCTCTCATCCGGTTGTGAAAACAACTCGGGATAGGTCGAGCATCTCTGGCTCTCATCCAGGCCATGAAAATAACCCAGGATAGGTTCGAGTGTCGGCTCATCCGCCTTACTCTCAACCAAGCCTGAAAAGGCTTTGGGATTGCAAGCTCAAGCATCTTTTTGACTCTTTTGATCTCATCCGGTTATGAAAATAACTCAGGATAGGTCGAGCACCTCCGACTATCATCTAGGACATGAAAACAACCTAGAATAGGTTCGAGTGTTGGCTCATCTGCCTTACTCTCATCCAAGCCTGAAAAGGCTTTGGGATTGCGAGCTCAAGCATCTTTTCAGCACTTTTGCTCTCATCCGGTTGTGAAAACACCTCAGGATAGGTCGAGCACCTCCGGCTCTCATCCAGGCCATGAAAACAACCCAAGATAGGTTCGAGTGTTGGCTCATCTGCCTTACTCTCATCCAAGCCTGAAAAGGCTTTGGGATTGCGAGCTCAAGTATCTTTTCAGCTCGTTTGCTCTCATCCGGTTGTGAAAACAACTCGGGATAGGTCGAGCACCTTCGGCTCTCATCCACATCATGAAAACAACTCAGGATAGGTTCGAGTGTTGGCTCATCCACCTTACTCTCATCCAAGCTTGAAAAGGCTCTGGGATTGTGAGCTCAAGCATCTTTTGAGCTCGTTTGCTCTCATCCGGTTGTGAAAACAATTTGGGATAGGTCGAGCACCTCTAGCTCTCATCTAGGCCATAAAAACAACCCAGGATAGGTTCGAGTGTCGGCTCATCCGCCTTACTCTCATCCAAGCCTGAAAAGGCTTTGGGATTGCGAGCTCAAGCATCTTTTCAGCTCTTTTGCTCTCATCCGGTTGTGAAAACAACTCAGGATAGGTCATAATAAGACAAATGTTAGCGGGGAATATTATCTTTATTCCATTGACCGTGGATCCTGATTACATATCGCTTCTATTGTTACATAAATTTTGTCTTGAATTCTTCAAGCGTAGAATCTTCTTAGCTGGCTGATATGCCACGTATTCTTCACTTCTTCCCCATCTTCGGTCATTAACTTGTATGTGCCTGGTCCAGAGACTTTTGCAATAATAAAAGGACCTTCCCATGGGCTGAGTAGTTTATGGCGTCCGTCAGTTTTTTATATTCTTCATAGTACTAAGTCTCTGACTTGAACTGAGCATTGTTTAGTACTTTTGTTGTAGTGGCGTCTTAGACCTTGGAGGTATCGAGCTGATTGAAGGGTAGCATTTATCCTGACTTCTTCTGTACTATTAAGTTCTAATCTTCGAGTCTGTTCTGCTTCTCCTTCTTCGTATTGCTCTATTTTTGGGGATGTCCAGATCAAATCTGCTGGTAGTACAACTTCTATTCCATATACTAGAAAAAAGGGTGAGTATCCAGTTGCTCTGCTTACTTGAGTACGGAGCCCCCATACTACTTTGGATAGTTCTTCAATCCATTTGAAACCGTAGTCCTCTAGTTCTTCATATAATCTTGGTTTTAATCCGGCTAGTATAAGTCCATTGGCTCTTTCTACTTATCCATTGGCTTCAGGGTGTGCGACTGACGCATAATTTATACTGATGCCATAGTCTTGTGCCCAATTTCTGAATTTGATAGTTGTAAAAGGGGAACCCAAGTCTGTGATGATTCGATTGGGTATTCCAAAACGGCACATGATGTCTTGGATGAACTTGACTGCTTTTGCTGCGCTGTATTTTACGAGCGACTTGTACTCTATCCACTTGGTGAATTCGTCGATTGTGACGAAGATGTATTTAAAACCACCTTTGGCCTTTTTGAGTGGTCCTACTTGGTCTAGCCCCCAGCATGCGAACGGCTAGGCGGGAGGGATGCAAATTAGTTCGTGAGCTAGTATGTGAGCTTGCCTCGTGAATATTTGACACCCTTTGCACTGTCTGACTAGTTCTTCTGCATCTTTAAGGCTATTGGCCAATAGAAACCGGTGCGGAAGGTTTTGCCCACCAGAGTTCTTGAGGCTGCGTGGTTGCTGCAACATCCTGAGTGAATTTCTTCTAGGATTTCTTTTCCTTCTTCTCTTGTGATACATTTAAGAAGTACTCCTGATGCTGCTGCTCTTTTGTAGAGGTTGTCACCTACGAGGACGTAGTTCTTGCTTCTTTTGATTATTCTGGTTGCCTCTTTCCTGTTATCCGGTAGTTGTTTTTCTTTGATGTAGTCAATGAAATCTTGAGTGCATGATCTGGTGATTACCATGATCTGGGTTGTTGGTGCTAGTGGCTCAGGGGTTATCCCGCCAGGTTGTTTTATGGAGATGGCAGTTCCTCTACAAACACCCCTGGTGGGACCTTCGCCCTGTCCGATCCCAGCTTTGTGAGGACGTCTGCTGCGATGTTTGAATCCCGTAGAACATGTAGGATTTCTAGTCCTTGGAAATTTTTCTTTAGTTTTCGTACTTCAGCGCAATAGGCGCCCATGTTATTTTTGGTACAATCCTAGTCTTTGTTGACTTGATTGATGACCTGCACCTGCTCTGCCTAACTTGAGTGATCCATCGAAGTACATTTTCCAATGATCGAGGAAGGTATCTGGTGCAGGTTGTTGGATTTCTGTCCACTCGACCACGAAGTCTACGAGTGCTTGTGATTTTATTGCCTTCCGAGGAGAGAAATCAATATTTAGAGCTCTGAGTTCAACTGCCCACTTTGATATGCATCTTGTTGCATCTTTATTGCGTAAGATGTCTCCAAGAGGGAAATATGTTATTATGGTGATCTTGTGGCTTTCAAAGTAGTGCTGAAGCTTGTGGGAAGTGATTAGGAGGGCATAGAGTAGTTTCTGTACATGCGGGTACCGTATTTTTGAATCTGTCAAAACTTCACTGATGTAGTATACTAGCCGCTGTACTTTGTATACATGCCCTTCTTCTTCTCTCTCCACCACAATTGCTGCACTGACCACAGTAGATGTTGCTGATATGTATAACATCATGTCTTCATTTTTCTCTGGTGGTGTAAGCATGGGTGATGAGGTGAGGTACATTTTAAGGCTTTCAAAAGCCTCCTTGGCTTCCTCTGTCCACTCAAATTTGCCTATCTTTTTTAGTAGCTTGAAGAAAGGGAGTCCTTTTTCGCTGAGTCGTGAGATGAAGCGATTGAGGGCTGCCATGCTTCCTGTTAATTTTTGCATATCTTTTATACTGTGTGGGGGTGCCATTTCTATTATGGCTCGGATTTGTTTGGTGCTTGCTTCTATTCCTCGATTACTGACCAGGAATCCGAGTAGTTGTCCTGAAGGTACTCCAGAAACACACTTGTTTGGGTTCAATTTCCACTTCCATTTATTTAGATTTTCAAAAGTCTGCTTCAAATCTTCGATCATCATGTCTGGGTTATTTGTCTTTATTACCACATCATCGACATAAGCTTCCGTGTTTTTGCCAATTTGTTCACCGAGACATGTTTGGATAGCTCTTTGATAGGTAGCGCCCGCATTCTTGAGTCCAAAGGACATTGTTTTATAACAATAGGCGCCAAAAGGAGTGATGAAAGATGGCTTGCTCTGATCTTCTTCTCTTAATTTAATTTGATGATATCCTTAGTAGCAATCGAGGAAAGATAGTAGAGCGGACCCTGCTGTTGAATCGATAATTTGATCAATTCGTGGTAACACGAACGGGTCCTTTGGGCAATGTTTGTTAAGATTCATGTAATCGACTCACATGCACCATTCTGTCGTGTTCTTTTTCTATACTAGAACAGGATTTGCTAGCCAATTTGGATGAAGAATTTCTCTTATAAAACCGACTGCCATTAATTTTGTAATCTCTTTCTTGATTGCTTCCTTTTTGTCTGGTGAGAATCTTCTCAACTATTGCTTAATTGGTTTGGAGCCTTCATTGACATCAATTCTGTGCTTAGCCAACTCTCTTAGGACACCTGGCATGTCGGCCGACTTCCAAGCGAAGATATCTTTGTTGTCCCGAAGAAAGTTGGTGAGCGCGAGTTCCTATTTAGCCGAGAGGTGGGCACTAATGGTCGCTGTCTTCTAAGGATCACCAGTACCCAGGTCGATTTTCTTTACATCAGCTTCTTTCTGAGGTGCGAGGATGATAGGTTCTTTGCTGGGATTTTCAGCTCTTCCGGGTTCATCTGTGCGGCAATAGTGGTAATTTCTTCTCTGCCGTCGGCTGCTTGTGTTTTTGTTGCGATTTGGATTGCTTGAATATCACAATCGAAGGCACGCTTCAAGTTTCCTCGGAGGGAGAGTACTCTGTGAGGACCTGACATCTTGAGCAGGAGGTATGGGTAGTGAGGTATAACCATGAACTTTGCGAGCGCTGGTCTTCTGAGGATGGCATGATATGATGCTTCAAAGTCTGCAACTTCAAATTGGATGAATTCGGTCCGGTAGTTTGCTTGTGTTCCAAACGTGACTGGCAAGGTGATTTGTCTGAGCGGCATGACCACTTTGCCGGCTACTATTCCATAGAAAGGTATTCCTATTGGGGTGATCAACCCGGCAAAATCTAGCCCCATCTTTTTTAATGTTTCTGAAAATATGATGTTGAGTCCAGCTCCTCCATCGATCAGAATTCTAGTGACCGTCATCCCTGCTATAGTTGGATCTAGGACTAGTGGATATAGGCTAGCATTTCTAACGCTTGTCCACTGATCTTCTCTTAAAAATTGGATTGGGTATTGTGACCAATTTAGGTACCTTGGGACCGCTGGTTCGGCTACCATGATGCTGCGGAGAGCCAGTTTGTCTTGGTGCTTACTTCTAGAACCTAGAATCCTAGAAAAAAATACAGCGACCGTTCCCTTTGGCTGCTGGAATCCTTTGTCTTCTATGTTGTCTTCGTCTTTCTTTCTGTTATCCTCTTGCTTATCTTTGTTTTTTCCTTTTCTTGCATACTGATTAATGAAGATTCAGTAGTCCCCTGTTGTGTGGTTTCCTTGAGGGTGCTATATACAGTGCATATTTTCAATATCCTCAAACCTCCTGAATCTTGAGAATTTTTTCGTCTTGTCGGCCATGGCGATGGTGTTGTCTGGTCCACGTTTCCTATCTGGATGACCCACGTTTGGAAAATTTCTTCGGTCTGAGTTGTCTCTATTATTTTCTCAGTTATTTCTGTCTAGAAATCTTTCCTTCGTCTTTTCTTCAGCCATAATCATCTTTTTTACCACACGTCTGAATTCTTCATTGTTCCTTGGGATTTCTTTGCAAAAATCTTGAAACTGCCACTTAGCCATGATTTCGTGGGAAAAGGCTTCAATTACTTCTCGTTCAGTAATATCATGTACTTGGGCGCGTAATTCTCCAAAACGTCGATAGTAATCTCTGAGGCTTTCACCTCCCTTTTGCTTGAGTCCTTTTAATTCTGCGTGTGTGATGGGGTGCGTAATGATGTCTACGAAGTTCTCGCAAAAAGCTCTTTGCAAATCCTCCCGGCCTCTGATTGACCCCGAGTTCAACTTATCGAACCATTGGAGGGGCATGTTTTCTAGGGCCATGGGAAAGAACAATGCTTTGATATCGTCATCTCCTTCGGCTAGTTCGATTGATTGTGAGTAAATTATGAGCCACTGTTTTGGCTCAGTCTTCCCATCGTACTTGGAGTGGTTTGATGGTTTGAACTTGTGAGGCAACCGTATTGAAGCGAGTCGCCTTGAAAAACATGGGAACCTATCGTGTGTCCCAACTTCTTTGTGCTCTGACTCAACTCCTTCTTCCGACCAATTGTTATTTGTTCTTGGAATGAATCGAGGTGGTGAGTGGTGAGATGTTCTGCTCCCTTCTTCTCTTGGACGTTTGATTTGGTTGCTCCAGTTTTTGTCTCTCCTTCTTTCTCGATTTTGGCTCCCGTTTCACCCTAATCTCTCGAAAGCACACCTTCTTTGCCTTTGCGTGTCTTGTTCATGTGACGCGTCCTGGCGGGAAACCTAGAAGGAGCTCTTCCACCATGTACCTTCTGAGCTGTCGTCTAGAGAACTTCTTAGAGTCGTTCTCGTTCTTCGTTGGGATGCGAAATTGCTTCGAGTTCTTCTAGTGCTTCTCGGATCTTATTGTATGGGGCTTCGTGGGCCCTGGTTGCGCGTCTTTTCTTGGCTTCTTTTTCTGATTCTCTTGTAGTACTCGGCCAGCTCCATCCCGTATGTGTTCTGTGCTTCTTTTTGTTGTCTGGCACGGTGTCTATGACCTTCTTTCAGTCTGTTCCTTTTTTCTCTAGCTCGTCGTTGGCCTTCAGATTTGCCATCGTATTCAGGCACGTTGGGTGATATGTTTGATTCCGGCTCATCCGAAGATCTAACATCGGGCATAGTTGGTGGCATCGGTAGTGGTCGCCGGATCATGAAGGCTTCTTGGCCTAGCACTAGGCTTGCCTTGCTACTGAGGACTTTAGTTGGAGTGTTGGCATCGCGGAGTGTACTACCTTTTTGGTAGGGTAGAGTGATGGCTTCTTCAACTAGTTGGACATTGCTGTTCAGGGGATAAGTACCTGGCTAGTGGACCAGGCAGTCTTCAGGTGTTACGGTTAACATAAGATCTTCCTATGCCCTGGTAAGTTGTAGCTTTTGTATCCGTCTAGTCATGCCCCAGAGTGAGTCTTGGTATGTCTTCGCCACATTGTCGAGTCCGGTTGGGAGATGACCGAATTTCTTGGAAGAGACTTGAAGTAGATTCGAATTGATCTCTTGAAGAGTTGATGTTGCGTTCCGGAGTCCAATTGGAAAAGAACTCGGTTCTATTCCAAAAGAACCCGGATTGGACTCCGAAGAGGAATTCGACCCGGACACCAAGTCGAGATCGGTTGTCGTTGGAGCTTGAGTTGATTCGGGCATCGTAAGGCCTGAGAATCTTTCGGCGAGACCCTCGGCTAATCCCGTCAGAAGAGTGAGATCCTCGTGGGCTTCCAGAGCTTCGACGAGACGTCCATGAAGGTTGCCCTCATCGTCCGCCTTGTAAACCCGCAATCCAAAGATGAAGGTTGATCCCATTGGGAAGATCATGTCGTCGAAATCCGTAGAGCTCTTGATTGCAATTGCGCCGAAAGCTCCTCCCTAGCGCGCCAGCTATCGGTGTTTGACCACCGATAGCCTACCACGGGGGTACCCGGGAAAGTTTTTCGGGCTTCGGTGCATGCTAGAACTCGACGGTGAACACAGAGACAGTCGATTTATACTGGTTCAGGCTCTCGATCGATGATCGAGTAATAACCCTACGTCTAGTCGGCGCCAGCCTTTGCGTTGGATTAATTGTGTTATGTCGTTTGTTGTTATAGGGGTGCCCACAGCCTCTCTTTATATCGGTAGAGAAGGCTGTGGTGCGGTTACAATCCTAGTCGGATCCAAAGAAGGTGTCCTGAACTAGATATAGAAGTTACTTTCCATAGGAGTCTGACTAGTGTCGACGAAACCTGGTCGGCAGTCTACCAAGGGGTATGCCCAAGGTAGTGATTTGTCGGTAGACAGGTGCGCAAGCTACGAACTAGATGGTGACGCAAGACACAACAAGGTTTTATCCAGGTTCGGCCACCGTGAGGGCGTAATACCTACGTCCTACGTCTGATTTGTATTACTGTGTATAATGAGATGTGTTTTGAGGGGGTCCCCTGCCCACCTTATATAGTCTGGGGGCAGGGTAACAAATCTAGAAACTAATCCTACCTGGTTACAATTATCATAGATGGCCGGATAAGGATTCCTATTCTAACCGACCAGGATCTTGCTTGATCTCCAAGTTTGCTTTCCTTCCTTACGTGGGACGCCGAGCAGATCGACTGGGCCACGCGTCATCTTCTAATGGGCCAGGCCCACTGGTCTGGGCCAGCCCAAGTCTAGCCATAGGGGTATAGGGGTTAATTCCCCCACAACTAGTCCCCGAGCACCATGTATTCTGATGCGACACGCCGTCTTGACCTTCTCTAAACAGTAAGGCTTGAGTTCTTGTCGTCTCCAACCAATCAAAACACTAGCCGAGCAACTGTTGCAGGTGTTCGACCAGCTTATAATATAGCCGACCACCGTTGTTGCCGGAGAAAGTAGGTTGTCCGAAGAATGTATGGTGCTCTTGAGAAAAAGAAAAAGAAAAAGATTTTCTTCCTAGTGAAGTGTGCCCACTTGTATTTCTGAAAAGAAATGTAAGCAGGGTAGACAAAGCGTAGGGGTCAAAAAATAAACACATTCACTGCTAGGTGAAGTGTGCCCACTTAGTCCCCGAGCCTGGTAGTAGGTGACGTAGGCACGTGGTGCCAGGGTCTAAAATAAAACTCTATGGAAACTTGATACTGAGATGCACCGACAGGTGCATCATACCGATGTAGTCCCCGAGCTTGCTGGAAGGCGAGGCATGAGCCTTGTAGCAAGGTCTAAAAAGTAATAATCTTCCAACTGTATGTGAGTCCAATTTCACATGTAGCCGAGGAAATCAGACATCGAGCTGTTATCGAAGAGTGGTTGAAACAGTCCTCGAGCACAGCATGAGGCATGGTTGATGAGTCCCCGAGCAGAATGAGATGTGGTCGATGACTCCCCGAGCAATGTGAGATGTGGTCGACGAGTCCCCGAGCCTGGTCGAGGAATATAACATGCTCGGTGTCCTATGACAATCTGTGGCCAGACCAGTCCCCGAGTATCTCGTACTGTCTTCCTGTGTGGCTCAGAATATTTAAGTTGTATTTTTCTTTCTTCCTTGCTCTGACATGATGTCACAAAAAGTTGACTGATGTGACATTATTGTCACACTCATCTGCCTTGTCAGTGTCACAATGAACCATCCATCGGGCGTAGCATGCCAGTGTGGGCCCTCCCGCAGAGGAAACGAGGCGCGCATTTACTGGCGCAGTAACCGGGAAAAAAGGGAAAACCGAAGGGATCGTGCCACATTTCGTGCACACGTATCCTAAGAATCTCGGGGAGGTGGAATGGCACAATCAATGAGATAAATAGCCGCAATGTGGCTACTCCCATTTACACCCAACAGTCTCATTTGCAATCCAGCCGCCTTCATCCTCTAGCTCGCGTGCCCTAGTCCGATTTTGCCGTTGCCATTAGCACACCTTGCCACCGTTAGGAGCGACGTGCTCTCTGTACACCAACAAAGCCAAGGCAAAGAGGCGAGAGAGGTAGAAGATGGCTAAGACAGAGGCAACAAAAAGGGCGGAAATGATGAGGAAGGAGTGGTGGAAGTCAAAGTCCACCGAATCGACCATTAACGACCTCGTTGGCTTGGGCGTGCTTCACAACCAGGAACTTGCTGGATGGCGACCAATGGGCAGCGGCAGCTACCCCAATCCCCAACCTGGTGAGATAGTTGTCTTTGAAGATTTCTTCAAGCGGGGTTTCAGGGTTCCTGTCCATCCATTCCTCTAGGGTCTCTGTTTGTATTACGAGATTGAGATTTGCAATTTTCATCCCAACTCGGTTTTCCTTGTTTCTGTTTTATCCACCTTTGTGAGGCGTATTAGGGAATCCAACCCCATTTTGACCTCTTTTGATATCTGTTCTGCTTGAGGAAGAAGGGATCCCAAGGCAGCTCCAAAATTGCTGACGGAGTGTACCTGACCCTCCGGGATGGGATGAAACAAGAATACCTGAACTGCCCCTGGAACACCGCTCTCGGAGATTGGTACAAGAAGTGGTTTTACATTCATGAAGAGTCTGATAGCGCTACGTTGTGCGACGTTGGGTACATTCCAGACAAGAGAGTGTCCTAGAATGAGTGACCAAAGCTGGCTGGGCAGGTGGAGGAGTTGATGGCGCTGCTCCCGTGGAATCGCCTGGACGGACCGGCCGTGGCTGGGAACTTCATTAGCTGGCATGTGCAGCCTTGCCAGAGGAGGGTGCATGCTGGGTACGAGTACCAAGGCTCAGCCGACCAGACGAGAATGCGCTCGGAGGACCTGGACCACGATGAAGTCATACGTCGGATTGAGGATTTGTTCAATCTAGCAGACCAAAGTTACACTCCTCCAAACAAGATCCAGCATGCGTATAAACTCATCTGACCAGCCCCGAAGGTAAACAAACAAACTCCTCCGAGAAGTATTGCCGACCACCGTAGAGTAAAAATTCCTGATTTTCCTTGTCTTTGCATGTATACAGGTGAACGGCGTGGAGAGACACAACATGTTCGTGTCGTTGGCGCCTAGAGTCGAGCACCCACAAAGCGTGGAGCCGCCACCACGAAACGTGGAGCAATGCTACGTGCACATCGAGCAAGACCATGACTTCGGGGCCCGGACAGGAACTGGGAAGAGTCCAGTCGCACCTGAGTAGTCGAAGAAGAGGGCCGGGAGCTCTCGAACAAACGAGAGCCCAGAAGGCTCGACCAGGAAGCGTCGCCGGACCATAATAGACTTGTCCGAAGACGAAACAGCGGAGGAGGACGCGAGCGCCTACATGCCTCCCTCTCCTTCATCCACCCATCCCGAAACCCTCAGCGCCCTCATGTCCTCGCCCTCACTCTCGTCTCTGTCGCTGCACATCTTGCCAGCACGCCGCCGCTCCTCCAGTCCTGCACACGCCGGCGCCGTCGCTCTCCCTCCTCCCCACACCACATCCCGAGCCCTCAACGCCCTCAATCGCTCCCCTCGCCCTCTCACTCATCCCCACCCCCGAGCATCAGATCCGCACGCCGCCGCGCATCTCGCCTGCACGCCGCCGCCGCCGCTCCCCCTCCTTCCCACACCGCATCCGCCATGGATGGCTACGGGAACAACTACCAGGATTACTTCACCCATCCCTCGTCTTCTTCCTTCCCCGCCGTCGGATCTGAGCCCTACCCTGAGTTCCCCGTCACCGACGAGTTCAGTGTGTACTCCCAAGCACCTTCTTCTCCCTATGCCTCCCCCAGCCTCTGCTCCACGGGCGCGGCTAGAGAGCCTGGATCTGAACTCCCATGCCGACTTCCCCAACCTCGACATCTTCCCCAACTAGGAGCAGCTGCAATCGGAAGGAGTTCGTGGCGATGGAGGGCTCCCTCCCCTTGGCCCTGGTGGCAGATGCAGTCACGGCCAGTTCCAACCTCCACGCTCGGTCCAGACTGGATCTCGTACCAGAACTGGCCGTGGAGGTAGCCGCCAAGCTGCACGCCCAGGAGGTACCCGTCAAGGAGCAATGTTTACCAGAGTTGGGCAGCGCGGCAAGCTGGGCGCGGGAAGATGGGTGTGGGAAATTCGGCGCGGGAAACTCGGTGTGGCAAGCTGGGCGTGGGAAGCAGGGCAGCACCCACCAGATTACTGCATTGATTAGGGGCTCTTTGGTCTTTGTTTAGGTGCATTAATGATGTTTAGTCCCTTCTAGTCCATTCAACCAAATACCATTAGGGGCTACTGTTTAGTTCATGTTTTAGTATCTAGTCCTAGGATTAGAGAACAAACAGGCCCTTTACTGTTGTCTTGGTTATTGGGTGCCCCTTTGAATCACGTTCCAGTACCTGTCACATCATCGTACTGATCACGAGCCCTCTATTCTAGATAGAGGGATCTATAGGATTTTGGACATCTCCACACACACAAAAACAACAATAAAAAGGCATAATAGTCATGTTACTAATTCGTATTTAGAATTTGAATTCTGTCAGGAAACAGATATGAAAATATAATGCGCACGAAATAGCCATGTGTTATCCTACCTTCCAAACACCTCAATCAAGAAACCTAGTCTACTCAAGATTATCTATGTTGAGAACATATGCAAGTATAGCAAGTAAGCAAAATGGCGATCTGGAAACACAAAAAGAAACTGCAAAAACGAAAACTAAGTAGATAAAAATTCATCGAATACAAAAAAAAGCAGCGATGCAATATAACACCATAACTGAAAAGGAAAAAACTTGGTAAAGGATAAACAGTTTGTGCCGTCCATGTACAACAAAGAGAGTAGAATCAGTTTCTCTGGCTAATTCTATGAGGAAAGTTATGGCCATTTATTATAAAAAAAAGTGAACAGAAATGAAGAGGTGTGCTTACATCTACCATCTATTAATAAAAAAATTTGAAAAATAGTGTGTCGCTATCATAAGGTCCAGCTCGATGTGGGTCCTAAATAATCAAAAGCTCGCATGTTGTTCTGTCACTGTAAGCACAACAATGAACGCATAAAAATTTAACCATGTACGTAGATCTGTTAAATTCTACCAGCTATTTTCTACTCTGTCTTTATCTAGCGTTAAATGCCGACAATTTTACTCAGGTGTGTGTGTGTGAGTACATGTGTGTGTGTACGTGAGGGAGTGTGTGTGTGTATGTGAGTGTGTATGTTTTTATGTGAGTGTGGGTGTGTGTGTTCCTGCTAAAATATGCAAGGTCATGAGGTAAAGAATGATGGCAAAAAATTGGTAAAATAGAAAAAGGAATGGTAAAAAATTAATACAATAGAAAACAAACAACCAATTTATATGTTTGTGACCATTTAATCGGTAATAGTGAATGCATAAATTGAAAAAAAAATTGCACTAAATTGCATAGCTGATTTACAAAAACTAGTACATAAAACTGTGTGCTCCAAGAAAATCAACTCTAAAAGATTTTTACAGAGCATTCCAGGAAGCTACTACCATGAATATAAATGTTAGATGGAATGGAATTATCAGAACTAAACATGACATTAAATACCACCTGGGTGATCTGTGGAATACAGGTAAAAACTGGAATGCTCAAGAAACAAAAAAGAGAGAAAAAAAGATGAACAGTACGGAGAATGGTGCCCGCATGATGGCGGGACACGGCGACGCACGCGATGTGTACGACGACGTGGGCGAGCGCCTGAAGTTGGTTACATCCAGGGTGGACTCCAAGATCTACTTCCACAAGGATGCCGTGATTGAGTACATGGAGATTAAAGGCATGATCAGCGACCTCGCCAAGGAGAAGAAGGTGGAGCAGGAGCGCCTCGCCTTGGCGCGCCTAGAGGTTCTAGCAGCAGCGGCGACAGGGGAGCTTGGGGCGGCGAGGGAGGACCTGGCGGACGCGAGGGAGAAGCTTGCGTAGAGGAACCAACAGCTAGATGAAAAAGAAGAGGAGCTCGCAACGGCGACAGAGGAGCTAGAGGTGTTGAGGCGGCAGCTTGCACAAAGGAATCACGAGTTGGATGAGAAGAACGAGGAGCTCAAGGCTTTGAGGCTAAAGCTTCAGGAGATGGAAACCAAGAACTATCAGGCTGAACAGCCGGATGGCAATGCAGCTGATCCTGGTCCCAGCCAAGTTATCAGTGGGGTCATGAAAGAAAAGGAGAGTCTCCAACAAGAGAAAGAGAGGCTCCAACAAGAGAAGGAGAGGCTCCTGCATGAGCATCTTGGTCAGTTCTGTTTGCATGTTGAAATCTATTTCAAGAAATAGTTTGTTTGGACCATCACATTTATTTACATGCCCTCATTCTCTAGTATAATATTGTCCAAAATGATGAGCTTATTGCATTCTTCAAACATTTCTACTCAGTCAAAATACTGTTTCTCAATTTTTTCTTGTCAGAAAATGGAGATGTTTTAGCACGAATGAAGGAGGACATTTTATCACCCAAGAAAACATTGGTTGAAGCAAGGGATTCGCTTGTGTCATCAATAGAGTTGATTTCTCAAAAGGACAAATATGTGGAGTTTCTCAAAAGGACATTTTAACCATGTACGTAGATCTGTTAAATTGTACCAGCTATTTTCTACTCTGTCTTTATCTAGCGTTAAATGCCGACAATTTTACTCAAGTGTGTGTGTCTGAGAGAGAGAGTACGCGCGCGCGCGTGTGTGTGAGTACGTTCGTGTGTGTGTGTGTGTATGTGAGTGAGTGTGTGTTAGTGAGTGTGTGTGTGTGTGTGTGGGTGTGTGTGTTTCTGCTAAAATATGCAAGGCCATGAGGTAAACAATGATAGCAAAAAAATGGAAAATGGGAAAAGGAATGGTAAAAAATTAATACAATAGAAAACAGACAACCAATTTATATGTTTGTGACCATTTAATCGGCAATAGTGAATGCATAAATTGAAAGGAAATTGCACTAAATTGCATAGCTGATTTACAAAAACTAGTACATAAAACTGTTTGCTCCAAGAAACATCAACTCTAAAAGATTTTTTGCGGAGCATTCCAGGAAGCTACTACCATGAATATAAATGTTAGATGGAATGGAATTATCAGAACTAAACATGACATTTCTTTTCTTTGTTACTGAAATACCACCTGGGTGATCTGTGGAATAAAGGTAAAAATTGGAATTATTATTTTGGCAGCAGGTATCCAATAGGTATCTAGCTTACTTTTGCATCCTATACAAAAGTCAGACGGTCAATAGAAGAAATATTATTTATCCACCAATTGACAGAAACAGCCAATATTCCACAAGACTAAAACAATCAACACTGGGCAAAAGCTTCCAGCACTCTTAAAAAAAGAAGAGCAAAAGCTTCCAACAAACTTGAGAACAGGAATCTGAATCTCTCATTTGATAGTATATTTGGTTCAACAAAATTCAAGGTAGTAAAAGGAAAGCAAACATACACACGTTTTAGGCCATTTTGAGGAATAACAACAAGAGTTTAAAAGCATCAACTATTGCACCAGGAAACTGTTCGTTTGACAGTTCAACCAAATTTGAGAGCAATTCATTTCGGCTTAACTAAGACAGCCACGAACTAACAACCAAGTGCATTCAGACCACCGTAACTTAATGATTTTAAAGAGGGTATACATTACAGTTGTTAAAATAAATAAATCATTAGCAAAGAATATATTAATAAATTCACCAAACTAAAAGAGACTTGTTTGGAAAGCTACACAAGAGTGTTTTGGGCAGTACTCTAGTGTTCTTAAATACAATATTATCTACTTGTCTAGAATGACAAACTGATTGCATTAAACAATTTTGGAAGACAATCAAGATGGTGTAATGCTTAACATCTATAACTTCTAAAAGCATAATGTAGTAATTAACAACCATATAAGATCAACAGAGCAAGTGAGCAACTGCATCTTTATATGCATTCATGATTAGGCAAATGGAACTATGGGAAGCTACAAGATATAGTAACAACAGAAAGCAGACAGATTTGTGTATCAGGCTTATTAGAAATTAATTAAATTCACACGTAAGGTTTTATTAAATTATGTGTTGTAATTGAAAGATAAAATTTTAAATATGGTTACTTGTTGTCTTGTGTTTTTTACCACTGAACATAATGATCATTTGATATCCTTGGATCTGGATATGTAGGGACTAAAAATTTATGAGAATATATCCTTGGATCTGTTAAGTTCAACAAGCTATTTTCTAATCTATCTTTATCTAGTGTTAAATGCCGACATTTTTACTCAATTGCATAATAACTGAATCGATTCCAAAGTCCAAACTAAAAAGAAAAACAAAAAGAGAGAATCAAAGAGCACAAGAACTGAAGATCATAGGGTATCACAAGAACTGAAGAGCACAATCCAGTGAATAAAGCATTAACATTTCTTTTCATGTATACTACTGTTGATCGGCACTATATTAGTACTAGCTAGTATGATTTTTGTATATGGTTGTAAAATATAAGTGGTCGAGTAATGTTCAGGTACCATCCTACGTTTTTCCCCAAATCCCAACCCTGTGTTTCAAAACAGAATCGATTTGTAATGATCAGATCATCAGCCCATGCGATTACGTGTTGATTTTCATATAAACCCACATTGAAAAAAATATATAAGGTTCTCTTTGAAATACAGGATTATCAAAACATAAGAATAGAAAAAACAAAAAAATTCGAAATATCTATGCAATTAAAATCCTATATAGGAGTCTAGAATACGGGAAAGATGCAAATGAAACGTTTGATGGTTTCAAAGGAATTCGTAAGATGTAACACCCCCGGGTGTTACGGGCTTGCTTAGTACCATGCTTAAAACCTAAAAGAAATTAAGTAAACAAGTTCTCAAGTTTTACAATTTTACCTCACCGGAAATGATAAACGAATAATGTAAGTTAGTTGTTTCACGAAAAATCGTGTGAATGCGGTCTTAGTTGTTTGAAGTAATTAATGTGAAAAACAATTTTTATAAACACAAATAAAAATATGACTGGTGGGTCGTGCTTAAGCAAAGATTGACAAGAAAGTTATGTAGATGAAAAATACAACTTTCATTTTTGAAAATAAATATCGTTAACTAGTATTTCGCAAGCTCAAAAATCAAATTCGAAATTCAATCCGAACTCAACGCCATATCTCGTCTAAGACCGGAAGGGGGTTGGCGGTGCCATTTTGGCATTTAAATTCCAACAAAAATGGTTAAGCACTAACATCACGTTTTCGCACAGTTGGTTGCGTCTAAGCGAGCACGCGGGTTTTGGTTTAGGTGGCAGGCATGTTGGGTGTCACGTTGCCTTCGTAAAAATTGGCCTAACTACCTAGAACACGCGTTGCACCGTGTTTCAGTGTTCGATTCATGAACTGACGTTCGGCACGACAAGCCCAGGTTAGCGTACTCCTAGTTTCCGGTCTGGTGACCCTCTGGGCGAGTGTGTTGTTTCTTTAGCTAGTAGATAGTGTCGACTGGGGGTTCTTGGAGTTGGGTGGTCATAGTCGTGTTTGTTTGTGGCTTTTGCTCCGCTTTAATATCCGTGCACGTCAACGCTTGCCAGTGCTCGGCCTGTGACCGCAGTCACCATGGCATGCACGCGGCTGTGGCGGGGGCCGCGCCTGGTCATGTCGTTGGAGCTGTGCCACTGCGGCCTTGCTGTCCTGCCCCCCCTTCGGTCACGCTCAAGGGGTGGCCGGGGCTCCGCTCACCCTCGCGCCCCTCTGCTCGCCCTCTCTCCCAACCGCTCCCTCGCGCTCGCTCGCTCTGCTGTCCACCTTGGCCGGTCAGGGCCTCACCGATGGTCCCATGTTTTAGCACCGTGCTCCCATCGCCGCAAGCCTCCACCAGCTCCGTTTTCGGTCCGCTCTGCCTTGCACCTGCCCGCTAAGCCGCCGGGGCCGGGACCGCTTGCTGGTGTCACTGTGGTGTCACCGCCGCAGTGCAGTCACCATTGCGGCCGCTGCACGTGTGTCCAGGCCACCCCCGGCCCTGCTTGGCCGAGCATCTCCTCCAGCCTCCCCCCTAGTAGATGGTGCAGTCGCCGTCCCCCGCTCGCGTCATGCCTTCCGTGCCCCTCCTTGGCCGCCCCTTTGCCTTGCCACAGCATCGTTGCCTAGTTGACGTCGTCGCAGTGCCACGGGCGTCGTGGCCAGCCAGCTGCAGGCTTTGCTCAGCCTGGCCGTGTGTTCCCGTGGGCCCATGCTGGTACCGTGATGCGCGTGCGACCCTCTGTCGCGGCCGTCGGCCAGCCCCAGGCGGGATTGGGACGAGGTCGAGTCCATCCTCTGCTTTGCCTCTACGATCAGAGAAGAAGAGGGGGTAGGTACCCAATCGGTGGTGGAGGTTCGATTGGTGGCGGGTCTCGGTTTGCTCTTACCTTCGCTACCTGGGGCTCGCCTCGGCTTGGCCAGAGCCTCCACCAGCGTTGTGCTGACGCGGCCGTGCCGCCTCGGAGCGCCGCCGCCCTGACTGCGCGCATGTGGCCGGCCCACCTCGGCACCCCTCCGCCTCAACCATCGCCTCGACCGTGTTCTTCGTAAGCTGCTGATGCTCTATCGTCGCTCTTTGAGTCCGTTAGCTTCGCTAGCTCGCCGGAACGGACGCGCCATCCTGGCGGTTAGCCGCCAGCGAGAGCAGCACAGTAGGAGTCACTGGGTGGCCTTCATTCGTCGGCTAGGGTTGTGCTTGCGCTCCGCGGTGCTCGTTGGCTTGTCAGTTGGTCGGAGTCCCGCTCCGACGACCGGTGAGCGGGCGCTAGGCCGGCCGGAGCAGCGTCGTCGTGCGCAGGGCACGCTAGGGACTTTTTGGTTGTGAAGAACGGTAACTACGGGGCGCCTTTCTGCATGAACGTTGTCTATAGGAATAGTTCGTGTTGTAGTGATGCTTTTACTGGGTAGCGCGAGGGTGTTGGTGCATTTTCGCCCGAGCGTGCGTGGGCTCCCCGCCCTGGGCCATCTGCTGGGCCAGTTTTGGGCCACGCGCGGTCGCGCCTCGTGTGGGCCGCACTAGGCCGCTGGACAGCTTTGCTGCCACTGATCTTTTCTCTTCTAAAAAGCAATTTCCAATATAGTTTCTAGTTGAAATTGTAAATTCAATATTTAAATGCGTAGAAATCCAAAAATTGTGAAATTAATTTGGTTAGGTTCATGAAATCGTGATCTATCTAAAGGTGCAGTTGGTTCATGTAGTTTTATAATATTTTTAGGCTTGCTCTACTTATTTTGAGACCCTTAAAATTATTAAATGGGAACTTGTATGAATTTCCATGATCAATCCATGATAGTAATAATTCTAGAAATTTTACCATAGGTTCCTGGTAGTACTGGATGTTCACTGTAAGTTTGGTAGTCGCTGAATAATTAAATTGCTAAGATAGCTAATAGGTCCTGGTTCGTGTATATATTAAATCAATGACATGGATAAAACAACATCTTGGATTTTCGTAGATAAAATGCTTGTCGGTGTATAGCACGTTGCTGGTAGCAAAGATACGTAGTTCAGCATGTTAGTCGGTGAGCTAGTTCGTTAGTTGAGAGACAAAATTGTACTTTAAGTGTTGCGATTTCCATTGATTATTCACGTCTCTACGTTGCATCTGCATATACCATTATAGGGACGACGATGGATCGTGGAGTCGACTAGAGTAGCAGAAAGGTGGTGTCTTGGTGATCGTATCATCGCGATGGAATGCTAACTTGGTTAAATTCTACCCAGGCAAGCCCCGGTGCATAACCCCTATTATTCTGCACTTTAAATTATGCTTGTGCATTAAGTTTAAAGGAGTTGAATGGAACTGTTGACACCATTTTTGGCACGTGTCAAAATGATAAGAGTGGGCTAATCGGCAGAAGAAAAGTTATTGTATTACGCTGGTAGAAGGGTGTCGATGAAGATCAGCTTGTGAGGATTGTTGCCGATGAATGGTGGTAACCGATGGAAATGTTGTCATTTGACTTAGACTCAGAGGCGTTACTGACAAGATCGGAGATGTTATTGCCGATGCTGATGAAGGAAGATCTGAAGACTACTGCCGATGAAGCTTGTGATGACAGAAAGCATGCCGATGGAGAGGAGACTGATAGAAATTTCATCGTAATTAAGGCGTACAAGGAAGTAGATAGGTGTTGTTTTCCTTTTCTATATTTGTTAGAGTATGATTCATGTAAGAGTCACGTTTTTTCTTAGATATGGACTCGGTGTCCTAGTCGTGTCTGGTTATGTTTTTTCAGATCAGGGTATAAATATAGACTGAGGGACAATGTAAAAAATATATCAATCAAATATCAAACCAATTTTACTCCTATTTGCATCTACTTACTTTTCGGTGACTTCGTCAATTTGCATATTTTTTTTACGAGTTCTCATCGATTCGACGAGCTGCATCGCTTCAGTGTGACCTTCGACGATCCTCGAGTTCCGTGTGAGTACCTCTTTGCCATGACTTCCGGGCGTATCGCTGTTGTCAGGACCAAAGTACTCGAGTTATCATCCTTGTCGATTAACAGGTCAAATCGACTGACACACTTTGGATATCGGATTGGGTATTAGCCCTTTATGTTTGCAGATCCACTTTTGCATCAACACATCTTTTGACATGCTCAGTGGGACGAATCAACATGATCAATATGTTCAATCCTGAGATCGATTCGGGGATCGTCATCGCGATATCGGAAGAAGATCTTAAGGAAGATTAGAAGCAGGCTATGCAAAAGGCTATAGAGGATTACAGGTAGCTTTGTCTAAAATCATTCAGCTTGAACATGAGCGGAGAAGTCATACATAAGCAAGATTTATCGTTGCCTCGGCAGGTTACCTTTGACTCCAATCCTGGTAAACTTCAAGAGATGGTTAATTCTGCAGTAAATCATGCTTTGATTAACCACTCCAATGTGTTGTCCAATACTGTTCACAATGCTGTGGTTTGAACTTTTAAAGAGGGACAAGTGCCACCACATTACGTTGGGCCAGCTTAGCATCAACCAGAACCGGCATCGGTCAATGCTCCATCGGCTCCCTCAGTCGTTGTGGATACAGAAGTTACTTCTCCTCCAGTCTCGGCAGGTTTACCTAATGTTCAATCTACACCGATAAGATCAGATCCAGTACTTTCAGGAGGACGAGTTCAGCTCAATACAGATCTATCGGCATCAGCTATGTCAGGGCCTGTGTCTCAAAACAGCCAGATTCCTGCTAATTGATGGGGATATGGTATGCCTCCGGAGTTGTCTGCCTTCAACTCTGGTTTACCTCAAGTGTTTGACGCAGCAGAAAAAGCTCCTGTATCATCGGCTGTTTCACCAATGAATCAGGTACCTCAATATGCCACATCAACTACTGTACAATCAACTTCAGGATGTTTCCAGATGTCTTCGTTTCAAGCACCCAATACAAGTCCATCGGCAAGTCTACTGCCGATGCAACAGAAGGCCCTTGCTACGAGTCAACCTGGGATGCAGTTCATGCCTCAAGTCGGTTATGCTAATTATTATCCAACAATTTCAGCAAGTTACTAGCCATCGGCAAGCTTTGTACCGATGAGTTCTAATAATGGTTGGACAGGACAATTACCTGTTCAGCATGCAGTTCAGCAGAATCAGTAAGTTGCAGGAATTCAGCAAGGTCATATGCAAGCTGATTTTCAGAATCAGGCATCGACAGCTCAACCGATGAATCCTTTCCAGCAGGTTAGTGGGCCACAAGTGGCGGCAAATATGCCGATTGCTGGAGATCGTGTGCCACAAAGATACGTGGAGGGATATCAGCAGACACCTCCTGTAGAAATTCAGCCAGTTCATCAGCAGGAGGCTGATGCTTTTTTGGCCGATCAGATAGCAGAAATCATGAGAGATCAGTTTGGGATAAAACCCAAAGTTAATACTTATTCTTATCAGACTCCATACCCTCCAACATATGATTTAATTCCTCTCCCAAATCGGTACAAGGTACCAGATTTCACCAAATTTTATGGACAAGATGATACATCAACGATGGAACACGTCAATCGCTTCATTATTCAATGTGGAGAGGCAACTAGCAGAGATGAATTAAGAGTTCGATTATTTTCATCATCTTTGTCTAGATTAGCATTCACATGGTTTATATCATTGCCACCAAATTCTATTATTACTTGGGCTAATCTAGAAAAACAATTTCATAAGTATTTCTTTGCTGGAATCCATGAAAAAAAGCTTACCGATTTAGTAAAATTGAGGCAACGTAATGATAAATTGGTAGAAAGCTTTGTGCAGAGGCTACGAGATGTAAAGAATAAGTGCTACAGCCTGGTGCTGGATGATCGGCAGCTTGCCGATCTGGCTTTTCAAGGGTTATTGCCACATCTCAAGGACATGCTTCTCAGGAGTTTGAAAGCCTGAGTCATCTTGTACAAAGGATCTCTGATCAAGACACTAGGGTTTTTGAGCCTAAAAAGAATTAGAGCAAAAAAGTATCATTTGTTGATGAGGTAGAAGATTCTGATTCTGATGAAGAACCAGTTATCGGCTTAGCTGAGTGGGTTAAGAATAAAAGACCGATATCTTGTCCTTTTGGTCAGAAAGAGCCAGAGAAATTTACCTTTGACATCACCAAAGCTGACAAGATATTTGATCTTTTGTTTCAAGAAGGTCAAATTAAGTTGTCACCTAATCATGTGATTCCATCAGCAGAAGAACTGAAGAAGATCTTGTACTGCAAATGGCACAATGCAACTTCACACAGTACAAATGAGTGCAAGGTGTTCAGGCAGTAGTTGCAATTGGCTATCGAATCTGAGAGAATTAAGTTTGGCAACTCCAAGACCCAGAAGCCGATGAAAATTGATCAGCACCCTTTTCCAGCAAATATGTTAGATGCCAAGGGTAAGACCAAGGTATTGACATCAGAGGCTGCTGAGAAAAACACATCAGTGGATCCCCAGCATCAAATAACTACCGATGATGCAAAAAGTAAGGGTCTGCTGGGAGAAAGTGGTAGTTCCAAAAAAACCTCCTCAACCTGGCATTGTGATTACCCATCGAAGGCAGCAGGAGGGTTGACGTCAGCATAGGGACCGATATCAACAACAGCAAGAAGAGAGACGTCGGGAAGAGTGGTATCGACATAAAGATCATTGGAGGTGCCTGTTTTTCATCCATTGCTGGAAAGAAGGCATTAAATTGCTGACTGTTAAAAATTGCCCTGAGTGCAATGGTTACTATGGAGCCAATCGGCCAAAAAGGAGGTTTTAGCCTGTTAATCAGGGTTTATCTATTAATGAGCCAATCAGAGGCAGATCATCAGTACATGATCGGCTGGGGGGCAGACTTAGTGTACATGAAAGGCTTGGTAAGCACGCTGGATATTTTCTATGGAATCAAGAGGAGCTTGAGGAGATGGCAAACGCAAGAGTTCCCGATGAAGAAATATTCTACAGGGACCCTAATATACGTCGTGTAGAATCAACCGGGACCTGTTATCAGCCGGTTTCGAAAACTAAGCTTCCTCGATGGTGCCCTGAGGGTCTGACAAAGACACAAAAAAGGAGGATGCAGCGTGAGCGTCAGGAGGACCTATACCGAGAGGAAAGCTCTTCCAATAAGAGGTCTGGACATCGGCAGTGGCAGGTGAAACACAAAGATAAGGGCATATCGGCAAATGTTAATATGGTATTTATGTTGCCGATGGAGTTTCTAGCACTCTCTGATGATGAGGAAGAAGTTGTTCTCTTCGATCAAGTAGCTCAGCTGGCACTAGATCCAATGATGGCTGTTTTTGAGAAACCTACCGATGACGAGAGACAGCATCTCAAAGCTTTGTTTGTGAAAGACAGAGTTGATGGACAGCCTGTATCTAAGATACTTATCGACGGAGGAGCTGCGATTAATATTATGCCCTATGTAATGTATTGGAAACTTGGCAAAGGAGATCAAGACTTGACCAAAACCGATATGATGCTGAAAGATTTTGAAGGCAATGTGTCACCAGCTAAAGGGGCAGTATGCGTTGAATTGACCATCGGCAGCAAAACCTTGCCGACGACGTTCTTTGTTATCAATGGTAAAGGTGCATACAATCTGCTTCTAGGAAGGGACTGGATTCATGTCAATTGTTGTGTTTCTTCCACAATGCATCAATGCCTTGCACAGTGGGTTGGGGATAAGATTGAGGTTGTCCCTAGTGATTCTTCTTATATCATTGCATCGGCAGAATCAGATACTTATGAGCGAACCAAATGCATATCAGGAGAAGTTTGGGAGAAAGAGTTCCTCAGAGTTGCTGATTATGAAATTCCACCGATCCAAGCAGTCGGTTCTGAGGAGTTTTAATGGATAGGTTTGCCGATGATGGAAAATTAGGTCGTTCACATCGGCTGATGATTTAGTAGAGATAGATATTGGTAATGGTGATAGGCCAATGCCTACTTTTATTAGCGCTAAGTTAGATTCCAAGTGTAAGCAGCAAATAACTAATTTGTTAAAAGAATATAAAGATTGTTTTGCTTGGGATTATACTGAAATGCCTGGATTAGACCAATCGATAGTTGAACATCGGTTACCTATCAAATCTGGATTTCGGCCATATCAGCAGCCAGCGCGCCGATGCAACCCTAATATACTTCCTGACATTAAGGCCGAAATAACTAAATTAATTGAGGCAAAGTTTATTCGGCAGTGTCGGTATGCGGAGTGGATTTCTAATGTGGTTCCTGTTTATAAGAAAAATGGGAAACTTCGTGTTTGTATTGATTTCAGGAACCTCAACAAAGCCACACCGATGGATGGTTATCCAATGCCTATTGCTGATTTGTTGATTGATCCTGTAGCCGGACATCAGATTATCAGCTTTATGGATGGTAATGCAGGTTATAATCAAATATTCATGGCTGAAGAAGATATTCCCAAGACTGCTTTCAGATGTCTATGTCACACCCATTTTTAAGGACAAAAATAGGATGCATAAAAGACTCATGTGCGCCCCAGGAAACAGTCGCACACATAAGTTGATAAATTACAAAGTATCATCACAGTGCTTATTACATAACGAATAAGTATTTAAGACATAGTCTTGAACGATAGGTAATAATAACTAATAGTAATTCTTCAGCGGAAACTCCACACAGGGACACGGTTGACTGGTTGACACCAAGACTAGTACTCATTCCGATAATCTTCCTCTATATCTTCATCTGTTTTGGTGGAAATAGCAAGAGTGAGTCCATGTCGAACTCAACAAATATAACACAGGGTTCATGAGGCTCAAAAAGGCTAGACATTGTTTAACTGCGTTTAGCTTTTAATCATATATTAGCACTTGAGTAGCATCAAGATAAACCGCTTCCCATTAAAGAACCAATGATCAATTGTAATAAGGATAATGAATAGCATTAACATGAGCAAATAATAATCAACAATAATTAAGCATGATATAACAGTTATGATCAACTATTCCATAAGAATCCCCAAGGCCGCTCGTATCCGTGAGCACGGCTAGTATACCAGTTTTTAACTCTGCGCAGAGGTGTACACTTTCACTGTGAGTCATGATTTCCAAATGAGTGGGGAGATCAAGCCCAAACACCCGAGAACCATATAAAGCCACTCAAAAGTTCGTCTAACAAGTTAGGGCCATTAGATTCACTCGGCAGGCAGATGTAGAACCCCCCTTCCCTGTGGCACAACAACCGCAGCCTATACACACTAGGCCAGGGGCTCGCACTACACCCAACGTGGCAAGCCATTCTTACGCCATTTAAGGTAACCTCTAACAAGCTAGAAAAGGTCTCTTGAACAACTAAAGCCAGAGCCATATAGCCCTCACAGCTGTACTGTATATCCCGGTTATCACTTACAGATAAGTCCTTATGGAGAGAAACCAGAGCATCAAAATAATACACATGCTCTAGCCCCCTTTTAACAGTAATAAAATCATCTTAATAGTTGATTGCTTAATCCATTAATCAAATTACAAGATCATTGTTCTTAGTTTAAGCACTAGCAGTAGCTACCCATATGCATTCCCAAGGTTGACAAGGAATCAAGATAACAATCACTAAGTTATAATCTCTAAGGTTGTCAAGGTAAGCACATGCATATGTAAGACAATTCAATGTATAGGTAACAAGGATAGTCCTGTGTTATACTTGCCTTGATCAAAGCTTTCTAAGTGATACTGCTGACTTGGCTCAAAGTAATACTCCGAATCGTCCAGATACTGCTCACCTTCTATACTCGATCATCAATCAACAACACACATGCATCCAATCAAACAAACACGGAGCAAACAAAGAGATATAATTAGAACAGTACACCAACAGTAACAAAACAGTAATAAAAGTTTATAAAACTCTTCTACACGTTTCTACGATCACACAGACGCAAAGATCACCAAATTCGGAGTTAAAACGTGAAAGTTATGAATTTTCTAAGATTTCCTATAGATAAATAAATACTTAATTATAAACTCGAAAAATAAATTATCAAAACTAACTGTACAACTACACTAACATGTAGAGCTCGCAAATACGAACCTAACGCAACTTGAACGGATCAAATCGGAATTAAAACGAAGATTTTATGACCAAAACAATCCTAGTGGCAAAACTGTAATTATCTGAAAACGTATTTTTGACTTAACCGGGAGAAAATACGCTTTCAAAACACGAAAACGGATTCAGGATATTGCGCTAAGGACCGCGGGTTGATTACTAAAAAGCTGAGGGTCTCTTTAACAAATTTACCCGCGAAGGGGTAAGTTCTAATCTGGGCCGTTGATCTCGATTTGGACGGCTCGTGTTCATCAGCAATGCTACAGTGAAGAACCCGACCCTTCTTCCTCGGTTCCGGCCGGCGGCCACCATTACCGCCATGCCCACCTCGCCGGGAAAGTTCCGTCTCCCTTTTTCCGACCTCTACTTGATCCGCCACCAACTCAAATCGAAAGAGAAACTTCCCCCGAACTCGTCTACCTAGTTTAGGAAGACTGCTATAGCGCGGAAACGGAACGCGGCTAGGTTAGGACGGCGACGCCATTGCCGGTGCACCCGAGCTCTCCAAAACCGCGACTCAAAGCATCTCAACACCAAAGAAGGCATGAGAAGAAAGAGGAGAAGGTTTGCGGGCTTACCAACGCGACGAATTAGCCTCCAAAGCACCCGAAAGCTCCTCCTACGAGCAACCGAAACCTCCAACTCTCCCCAATCCCTAGCGCTCGGTTTCACGTGGTGAAGTTCACGGTTTAGATGAAAAACGGATATAGGAAGGTCAAGGCGTCCTATTTATGGCTTCTATTGGCCGTGTTCGGGTAAGATTCTCCGGGAAATCACGAGAAAGGCGGCGGTGGTACTCCGGTTCGGAGTCCGGCTCGAACACGGGAGGAGGAAGACGACTAACATGTGGGGTCCAGTGGTCAGCGAAGCAAAGAGAAAACGCGCGGCTGCTGGCTTGGGCTGGCTCGGCTGCTGAGCCGGGACGCAGAGACGGGCTGCTGCGGTGCTGGCTCAGCCGCGACAACGCTGGACGGCCCACGCGGGCAGGCGCGGAGGAAAGCAGGCCGTCCGACGGGCCTTCGGGCCAATCAGGTAAGAAGGTAAGTTGTTTCCTTTTTTTTCTTTTGTTTCTTTTCTTTTCTAATTTTCCAAACACATTTTCAAATCAAATTTTCCTAAACCGAATCAAATAAAACAAATATATCCACACCACAAAATAAAATAAATGCAACAGCATGAATGCATCACCAAATAGTTTTAAAATTTTAATTCCCTTTCTCTAAATTATTTAAAATTTATTACTCCTAAAATTTGGGTGTTACAAATTCTACCCCCCTTAAAAGAATCTCATCCTCGAGATTGAACTGCTTACTCAAACAACTGCGGATATGATTTCCTCAATTCATCCTCTCTTTCCCAAGTTGCCTCTGCCTCTGAATATCGATTCCACTGCACCTTGCACATTTTAATAACCCGACTTCGAGTAACTCTCTCAGCAGTCTCCAAAATCTTAATCGGAAACTCTTCATATGTAAGATCCTCTTTAACAGTCAACTCTTCTAAAAGTATCTGCTCCTCAAGCACCCGTAAACACTTCTTAAGTTGTGAAACATGGAACACATCATGCACTCCAGATAAATTCTCAGGCAACTCTAATTGATAAGCAACTTCCCCACGTCTAGTAATAACTTTAAATGGTCCAACATACCTTGGTGCTAATTTACCTTTCATGTTAAACCTCCTCACACTTTTCATAGGTGACACCTTCAAATAGACATAATCACCTACTTCAAAAACTAAATCTCTTCTTCTATTGTCAGCATAACTCTTCTGACGAGACTGTGCTACTCTCAAATTCTCACGAATCACTCGCACTTGATCTTCTGCGTTTCTAAGAACATCTGTACCAAACACTTGAGATTCACCTGTCTGATCCCAAAACAATGGAGTTCTACACTTACGTCCATACAAAGCTTCAAACGGTGCCATCTTAAGACTCTGTTGATAACTGTTATTGTAAGAGAATTCTGCATAAGACAAACTCTTATCCCAACTAGTTCTATATTGCAATGCACAAGCTCTCAACATATCCTCTAATACCTGGTTGGTCCTTTCAGTCTGTCCATCTGTCTGTGGATGATATGCTGTACTAAAATTCAATTTTGTTCCCAATGATTCATGCACAGCTTTCCAAAAATGCGACGTAAACTGCGATCCTCGATCAGATACAATCTTCTTTGGTACTCCATGCAAACAGACTATTCTCTCCATATACAACTCTGCCAATTTTGGTCCATGGTAAGTAGTCTTAACTGGTATAAAATGAGCAACTTTAGTTAACCGATCTACTATCACCCAAATAGAGTCATAACCTTTCTGAGTACGAGGTAACCCTACTATAAAATCCATACCAACTTCCTCCCACTTCCATTCAGGAATCTTCATTGGTTGCAACAATCCAGCAGGTCTCTGATGCTCTGCTTTCACCCTCTGACAAGTGTCACACAATGCCACATACTCAGCCACATCTCGCTTTAATCCAACCCACTAATATTTCTGTTTCAGATCCAAATACATCTTAGTACTACCAGGATGAATAGAATAAGCTGACTCATGAGCTTCGCGAAGAATTGCCTATCTAACAGTTTGATCCTCAGGTACACACAGCCTCTTTCCAAACCACAAAATTCCATTATCATCCATTCGAAAGCCTGGTGACTTACCAATCACTATATCTTCCGCTATCTTCTTTAGTTTCTCATCCCTCAACTGACCCTTGTAGATTTCTTGCTCTAAGGTAGGCTCTATCACTAATTCCATTGTATTAGTAACAATGCCCAAATTCAAATATTCAAATTCAGCACATAACTCACTAGTCATAGACAACGTCCGTATCTCATTGGCATAACTTTTCCTACTAAGAGCATCAGCTACTACATTAGCCTTACCAGGATGATAGTGTATCTCAATATCATAATCCTTAATCAACTCTAACCATCTGCGTTGCCTCAAATTCAGATCTGACTGAGTGAAAATATACTTCAAACTCTTATGATCAGTGTATATATCACTCTTATGTCCAATCAAATAATGTCTCCAAATTTTTAAAGCATGAACTACAGCTGCTAACTCCAAATCATGTGTATGATAATTCAACTCATGCTTTCTCAACTGCCTAGATGCATAAGCCACAACTCTGCCTTCTTGCATAAGAACACATCCCAAACCTTGACGAGAAGCATCACAATAAATAGAAAACTTCTTACTCAAATCTGGCAAAACCAAAACAGGCGCTGTAGTCAACCTCTTCTTCAATTCCTCAAAACTAGCTTGACATTTATCTGACCACACAAACTTGGCATTCTTCTCTAACAGAGATGTCATAGGTTTAGCAAGTTTAGAAAACCCTTCAATGAACCGTCTGTAATATCCAGCTAATCCCAAGAAACTACGAATCTCGCTAACATCAATAGGTGGTTTCCAATCTAATACATCCTTTACTTTACCTGGATCCACTGATATCCCTCCATTAGAAACAATATGACCAAGGAAAGAAACTTCCTTCAACCAAAACTCACATTTACTTCGTTTCGCATACAGTTTATGCTCTCTAAGTTTCTGCAATACCAACCTCAAATGTTCAGCATGCTCTTCCTCCGTCTTGGAAAATACCAGTATATCATCAATAAATACCACCACAAACTTATCCAAATATTCCATAAACACCTTATTCATCATGTACATAAAGTATGCAGGTGCATTGGTCAATCCAAATGACATAACAGTATACTCATACAATCCATACCTTGTAGTAAAAGCTGTCTTTGGAATATCAGAAACACGAATCTTCAACTGATGATAACCAGAACGTAAATCAATTTTAGAGAACACACAAGCACCTCTCAACTGATCAAACAAGTCATCAATCCTGGGCAAATGGTACTTATTCTTGATAGTTACCTCATTTAGTGACCGGTAATCAACACACATCCTCTGACCACCATCTTTCTTATCAACAAAAATAACTGGTGCTCTCCAAAGTGATGAACTAGGTCTAATAAAACCTTTATCTTGTAATTCTTTAATTTGTTTCTTAAGTTCTTCTAATTCATCTACTCCCATCCTATATGGTCGTTTGGCTATAGGTGCAGTTCCAGGAAGTAATTCAATAGATAAGCAAAATCTGATTTTTCTGGGCGAACTCCAATTTCAGTAACTCAGTAAAACTGTCATATCTCGAGCTACAGACGTCCAATTCAGATGATCTTTACATGGTTGGAAAGATTACAAAATTATCTACAACTTTTGTTCACAACACTTTTTCTGATTCTGTCAATAAATTGGCCAAAAACTGAACTTAACCGAAACTGTTTCAGAATTCCAGACTGTGCAGTAACTCCAACTTGGAACAGGTATATCTCTTAGCTCATAATAGATATTAAAGTGATTCTTATGGGGTTGGAAAGATACAGAAGTCTAATTATTCCCAGTAAAATGTCTTAAATTTCTTATGAACGGATTTTAAGTTATTTCTAAAACATCCCAGACTGATCTAAAAATCAGCAAAGGACAAAACTAAGTTAACCTCATATTCAACTAATATATTTTGATCAAACTTAATATTCTTAACCATGGAACTTGTAGGCATGTCTATAAAACTCCAGCACACATTACAAAGATCCAAATCACACATTATCATAATGACAATCCATCAATCACACAATTGTTCACACCACAAACTGACTCTTAAAACAATCCAAACTTAAAATTAACTCGCAACTACTATCGTTCCTATTACATAGGGATTTTTCCTATTTCCTAATTAAGCTTCTCATAAATCTTGGGATGACATAACTCCGCCCTTAATTGGTCAATCTCCTTATAAGCTTGCTCCTTAAGTTCTTTTTCCTTCAGCAACTCATCCTTCAAATCCACCTCATGGAGAGCCAATTCACGAGCTAATCCCACCGTAGCTTGTAAAGTCAAGGAGGAATCATCTGCAGGCGGCACGGTCCAAATACCCTTGTCATGTAAGAAACAAGGAAAATGCCAGAGTGCACCCTTTAACGTCTTGTCCGAGCGTAGACCATGGTAGTAAACAAATGCATTGAAAGCAACATCCTCCATGCTTGTCTCCATGGTTGCCCGGCTCACTCTGGTAATGAACTTTGACTCCACCTTAGACTCCTTAGTGGTAGGATCCCTTTTCTTAACCCATAACTCTGTTTCCCAATAGGAATCCATCCATGGATGACTATACTCTGCACTACGATACTCCAACGTAGCTTCCCAGTCGTAGTAGTAGTTGTCCAAGGTTCTTGTCAACATGTCATGGAAGAAAGCATCAGCTTTAGGAACCATGATATGAAGCTTCGTAGTCCACCCCATAACTACATTCTCCATTGGTGTATCACCAACTCTTAATTCAGCATCAGATAGCTCTTGATCACCATCTTCATATGGCTCCTGAGGTTTGAAATGGGCAACGTACTGTGCAGCTGACAGACGAGGATAAGGAGACATCTACAAGTTTTAGACATAGATTAGATAGAATCAATGTATTTTCGCAATAGAATAAAGTGGAGGAAGCATAAAACTTTAGTAATTAACAAGGTGAAAAGAGGAAGCATGAATTAAGTGAAGTATGGATGCTATTAACGACCATTCTAACTAGGCTCGCGTCCTACAGTCAACACGGCTCTGATACCAATCTGTCACACCCATTTTTAAGGACAAAAATAGGATGCATAAAAGACTCATGTGCGCCCCAGGAAACAGTCGCACACATAAGTTGACAAATTACAAAGTATCATCACAGTGCTTATTACATAACGAATAAGTATTTAAGACATAGTCTTGAACGATAGGTAATAATAACTAATAGTAATTCTTCAGCGGAAACTCCACACAGGGACACGGTTGACTGGTTGACACCAAGACTAGTACTCATTCCGATAATCTTCCTCTATATCTTCATCTGTTTTGGTGGAAATAGCAAGAGTGAGTCCATGTCGAACTCAACAAATATAACACAGGGTTCATGAGGCTCAAAAAGGCTAGACATTGTTTAACTGCGTTTAGCTTTTAATCATATATTAGCACTTGAGTAGCATCAAGATAAACCGCTTCCCATTAAAGAACCAATGATCAATTGTAATAAGGATAATGAATAGCATTAACATGAGCAAATAATAATCAACAATAATTAAGCATGATATAATAGTTATGATCAACTATTCCATAAGAATCCCCAAGGCCGCTCGTATCCGTGAGCACGGCTAGTATACCAGTTTTTAACTCTGCGCAGAGGTGTACACTTTCACTGTGAGTCATGATTTCCAAATGAGTGGGGAGATCAAGCCCAAACACCCGAGAACCATATAAAGCCACTCAAAAGTTCGTCTAACAAGTTAGGGCCATTAGATTCACTCGGTAGGCAGATGTAGAACCCCCCTTCCCTGTGGCACAACAACCGCAGCCTATACACACTAGGCCAGGGGCTCGCACTACACCCAACGTGGCAAGCCATTCTTATGCCATTTAAGGTAACCTCTAACAAGCTAGAAAAGGTCTCTTGAACAACTAAAGCCAGAGCCATATAGCCCTCATAGCTGTACTGTATATCCCGGTTATCACTTACAGATAAGTCCTTATGGAGAGAAACCAGAGCATCAAAATAATACACATGCTCTAGCCCCCTTTTAACAGTAATAAAATCATCTTAATAGTTGATTGCTTAATCCATTAATCAAATTACAAGATCATTGTTCTTAGTTTAAGCACTAGCAGTAGCTACCCATATGCATTCCCAAGGTTGACAAGGAATCAAGATAACAATCACTAAGTTATAATCTCTAAGGTTGTCAAGGTAAGCACATGCATATGTACGACAATTCAATGTATAGGTAACAAGGATAGTCCTGTGTTATACTTGCCTTGATCAAAGCTTTCCAAGTGATACTGCTGACTTGGCTCAAAGTAATACTCCGAATCGTCCAGATACTGCTCACCTTCTATACTCGATCATCAATCAACAACACACATGCATCCAATCAAACAAACACGAAGCAAACAAAGAGATACAATTAGAACAGTACACCAATAGTAACAAAACAGTAATAAAAGTTTATAAAACTCTTCTACACGTTTCTACGATCACACAGACGCAAAGATCACCAAATTCGGAGTTAAAACGTGAAAGTTATGAATTTTCTAAGATTTCCTATAGATAAATAAATACTTAATTATAAACTCGAAAAATAAATTATCAAAACTAACTGTACAACTACACTAACATGTAGAGCTCGCAAATACGAACCTAACGCAACTTGAACGGATCAAATCGGAATTAAAACGAAGATTTTATGACCAAAACAATCCTAGTGGCAAAACTGTAATTATCTGAAAACGTATTTTTGACTTAACCGGGAGAAAATACGCTTTCAAAACACGAAAACGGATTCAGGATATTGCGCTAAGGACCGCGGGTTGATTACTAAAAAGCTGAGGGTCTCTTTAACAAATTTACCCGCGAAGGGGTAAGTTCTAATCTAGGCCGTTGATCTCGATTTGGACGGCTCGTGTTCATCAGCAATGCTACAGTGAAGAACCCGACCCTTCTTCCTCGGTTCCGGCCGGCAGCCACCATTACCGCCATGCCCACCTCGCCGGGAAAGTTCCGTCTCCCTTTTTCCGACCTCTACTTGATCCGCCACCAACTCAAATCGAAAGAGAAACTTCCCCCGAACTCGTCTACCTAGTTTAGGAAGACTGCTATAGCGCGGAAACAGAACGCGGCTAGGTTAGGACGGCGACGCCATTGCCGGTGCACCCGAGCTCTCCAAAACCGCGACTCAAAGCATCTCAACACCGAAGAAGGCACGAGAAGAAAGAGGAGAAGGTTTGCGGGCTTACCAACGCGACGAATTAGCCTCCAAAGCACCCGAAAGCTCCTCCTACGAGCAACCGAAACCTCCAACTCTCCCCAATCCCTAGCGCTCGGTTTCACGTGGTGAAGTTCACGGTTTAGATGAAAAACGGATATAGGAAGGTCAAGGCATCCTATTTATGGCTTCTATTGGCCGTGTTCGGGTAAGATTCTCTGGGAAATCACGAGAAAGGCGACGGTGGTACTCCGGTTCGGAGTCCGGCTCGAACACGGGAGGAGGAAGACGACTGACATGTGGGGTCTAGTGGTCAGCGAAGCAAAGAGAAAACGCGCGGCTGCTGGCTTGGGCTGGCTCGGCTGCTGGGCCGGGACGCGGAGACGGGCTGCTGCGGTGCTGGCTCGGCCGCGACAACGCTGGACGGCCCACGCGGGCAGGCGCGGAGGAAAGCAGGCCGTCCGACGGGCCTTCGGGCCAATCAGGTAAGAAGGTAAGTTGTTTCCTTTTTTTTTCTTTTGTTTCTTTTCTTTTCTAATTTTCCAAACACATTTTCAAATCAAATTTTCCTAAACCAAATCAAATAAAACAAATATATCCACACCACAAAATAAAATAAATGCAACAGCATGAATGCATCACCAAATAGTTTTAAAATTTTAATTCCCTTTCTCTAAATTATTTAAAATTTATTACTCCTAAAATTTGGGTGTTACAGTCTAGGTCATGTAGGGTTGTTTGAATGGATAGTCATGACCTTCGGTTTGAAAAATGCCGGTGCTACTTATCAGAGAGCTATGAATTTTATTTTTCATGAGTACATCGGCACATTAGTGGAAATCTACATTGATGATGTAGTGGTTAAGTCTGGGGATATCACAAAACATCTAGCCGATCTACGAAAGATACTGGAGTGCATGAGGAAGCATGGATTGAAGATGAATCCTAATAAATGTGCGTTTGGTGTATCGGCAGGTCAATTCTTGGGTTTTATGGTGCATCAGAGAGGTATTGAAATCAGTAGGAAGTCTATTGATGTAATTAACAAGGTGGTTGCTCCTACTGATAAAACTGAATTGCAATCTTTGATTGGCAAGATTAATTTTATTAGAAGGTTCATATCTAATCTATCGGGTAAGATCAAAGCTTTCAGTCTGTTGCTTAAATTGAAGGCCGATCAGGAATTTGTGTGGGGAGCTGAGCAGCAGTTGGCCCTAGATGAAATTAAGAAGTACTTGACAAATCCTCCTGTGCTAGTTCCACCTCAACATGGGAAACCCTTCAGGTTGTATTTATCAACTGATGATATTGTTATTGGTTCAGCTCTTATTCAAGAATTTGAAGGGAAAGAATGGATTATTTGTTATTTGAGCAGAAGATTGGTAGATGCTGAGACAAGGTATTCGGCCATCGAAAAACTATGTCTATGTTTATACTTTTCTTGTATTAAATTGAGGCATTATTTGCTATCGGCCGAATGCACTGTCATATGCAAGGATGACGTGGTCAAATACATGTTGTCGATGCCGATATTAAGTGGTAGAATCGGCAAGTGGATTTTAGCATTGTCAGAATTTGACCTACGTTACGAATCGGCTAAGGCAGTTAAAGGACAGGTTATGACTGATTTTGTCACTCAACATTGCAGCACAGTAGACTCTCTGGAAGTTGCTCCTTGGACACTTTTCTTCGATGGGTCTACATGTGGTGAAGGAGCAGGTATCGGCATTGTGTTGATTTCACCTCAAGAAAGGAAGTATGAGTTTTCATTGCCAATTGTTGCTACATCGACAAACAATCAGGTTGAGTATCAAGCTTTGATAAAAGGATTGAAATTACTTAGGGAGATACATGCCGATGCTGTCGAAATCTTTGGTGATTCTATGCTGGTTATAAATCAATTAGCTAGGATTTATGAATGCCAAAGTGAAGTGTTGATCTCATATCATGAGAGATGTTTGCAATTATTGAAAGAGTTTAAAGATTTTTGTCTTGAACATATTTCTCGATTGCATAATGAAGAAGCTAATCGGCTAGCTCAACATGCTTCAGGGTATCAGCCTATCCAGGAGGTGCTGACATCAGCAGTTGAAACCAATGACTGGAGAAAGAAGATTGTCGATTACTTAAGGGATCCATCTAAGAAGGTTGAAAGACGTATAAGATTTCAGACCACTAAGTATGTGCTCCTCGATGATGAATTATATTATCGACTATAGATGGAGTTTTACTCAGGTGTCTTAGCGGGGATGAATCGAAAAGCCTAATGAGTGAAATTCATGAAGGAGTGTGTGGGGCACATCAATCGGCTTTCAAGATAAAACGGATGATCAGAAGGAATGGATACTATTGGACGACTATTCTTGAAGATTGCTTTAAGTATTTTAAAGGATGTCAGAGGTGTCAGAAGTTCGGTAATATTCAAAGAGCGCCTGCATCGGCCATGAATCCTATAATTAAACCTTGGCCGTTCCGGGGATGGGCTATCGATCTCATCGGGCAGATTTATCCACCATCGAGCAAAGGACATAAATTTATTCTTGTTGCTACCGATTATTTCACAAAATGGGTTGAAGCAGTTCCTTTGAAAAAGGTGACATCGGTTAGTACGATCGATTTTGTGAAAGAGCATATTGTTTACCAATTTGGTATTCCTCAAACTATCACTACCGATCAGGGTACTATGTTTACATCGGGAGAATTTGATGAGTTTGCTATTGGTATGGGGATTAAAGTTTTGAATTCCTCTCCCTATTATACTCAAGCTAATGGTCAGGCTGAGGCTTCTAACAAAGGAATTATCAAACTCATTAAGCGTAAAATTAAAGAAAATCCTAAGCGGTGGCATACAATATTGAATGAGGCCCTGTGGTCATATCGGATGGCATATCATGGTGCAATCAAAGTAACGCCTTATCAGTTAGTATACGGCCACGATGCAGTATTGCCTTGGGAAATTAAAACTAGCTCTAGGCAGATATTTTCTCAAGATCAACTGACAGCCGATGACTATGATACTCTTATAAAAGACGAGTTAGAAGATGTGGTAGGTCATCGGTTGAAGGCTTTAGTTAGCATCGAAGAAAATAAGAAAAGGGTAGCCAGATGGTATGACAAGAAGGTGAAGGTAAAGAAGTTTGTCGATGGAGATCTGGTTTGGAAGTTGATTTTACCGAGTGGGACTAAAAGTTCAAAGTTTGGCAAGTGGTCTCCTAATTGGGAGGGTCCATATCAGATAAACCAATCTGTTCCTAGCAACGCCTATATTCTAGAAACCCTTGAAAGGGTTGTATTTCCCAGAGCATTAAATGGAAAATATTTAAAGAAATATTACCCTAGTATCTGGATGGATGCATAAAAGCATAAGTGCCGATAACAGTCCTATCGGCCAGAATCATACAAGGGTATCAGTGTTTCATAGAGCGCTGATGTAATAAACAGGGTTTATAAATTTAGTAAAGATTGGATGGCCGATATCGCACGCAGGCGAATCTGATCGGCTTCCTTTATCTCTTTGATATCTTCATCGGCAGCACCCTCCACTAGCTTAAGTTTTTTTTATTGCCAGGGCTTTGTGAGCTTGGATGTCTCTTTCTTGCTGAAGAGCCTTGATATCATCGAGTAACTGGCTTTCTTCGTGCCTGGCATGAGTAAGAGCTGCCTTGACTTCTTTCAGTTCAGCCAGTAGAGCCATTCTCTTTGCCGATAAGTCTGAGATTTTCTGCTTAAGTTCGGCACCCGAAGTCTGCAAACTGCCAATGTTCTTGTGCTTCTCATCGACGGTCTGTTTCAATTGTAGCATCTCTTCTTTAAGCTGAGCTTGAGCGGCTCTATCGGCAATGCGTTGAGCAGCCCTCTGATATTGGAGTTGTCGGCTTTCTAAGTGGGCACTGGGAAGAGTGCCTCTTCGATGTTGGCAGGGACCTGACCACGGATTGTTTTGAAGATTGCTTTTGCAGGGTCCAAATCATCTACCAACTGGGCGGTATCTTGCTGCAGCAAGTTCAGTAGAGCCTCCAGCTTGGACTTGACTTCTGCCGATATTGCCCCCAGTGCAAGTGAAGAGCTTGCCCCCTCTCTGTCATCATCAGAAATGTCGATGGCAAAGGAGAATAGATTGTCTGGGGAGTCTTGTTCCTGAAAGAAGAAAAGGGGTCAGTTGAGAACAAGTATGAATATTATAAATCGGCTAGGTCAGTCGGCTTACTTGCTTCAAGGTAATTTCTTGTCTTTAACTAGAGGAAGCAACCTGGAGTATGCCATGTGAAGGATCAGCTGAGCTTGCCGATGGGATATCTTCAGCTTCAGGATTAACTGGTGCTAAGTTTGATGGCAATTCCTCCATGGTCTCATCAATAGTTGGTCCTTGGGATATGACGGCCGATGATGTGCCCTGTGCAGGAGGATTGACTGCTTGCTTAGTTGCATCTACCGATTCTGGTTGGCTCGGAGGTGCTGGATCAGATGTTGGGATCGGTACGGGCTTCTGCCGTCTTGGCTGTGCCTCAGTATCTGTTGAAGCTTTGCACTTTGTTTGGGCCTCAACAACGGTTGGCTGGGGGGCATTGGTACTTGTTGGTTGTGAAGGTTGGACATCTGGTACACTTGCCGATGTACCCGTTTGTTGCTGCAAAAACGGGTGTAAGATATGATTTTTAACAGATTAAATGTAAAGTTGAAGGATTACATCTGAAGGTTTGTCAGAGATGGTAGTGTTTGATGCCAGAGGAGTTGCCGATAATGATCTAGCAGTAGTTCTTACATCCCGAAAATTAGTGTTAGTACAGTCTGAGATCGACATGAGTTGGAATAAACATGGTTGTTACCCTGAATGCTTTTATCAGGGTCGCAACGACAGTCGATGGAGTGGCTCTAGCCTTAGCCAGTTTTGGCTTGGTAGTGATTTTCTTGGCACGGGTTCTTTGATGAGTCAGAGCACCCAGGGTAGGGGCATTGTAGCCGATCGGTGATATCGGGGATACGGGTCGAAGGTCAAAGGGTCTCCCACTCCTGCTCGTGGATGGTGCTGGGTCATCGACCTGTCACAAGAAAATTAGTTGCCGATGAAATTAAAAGTGAAAAAAAACTAGTGTTAAAAGAAACTTACTGCGTCATCAGGTATAATATGCTCAGGGTCGATCAGATGCCGATATGTATAAACAGATGCTACAAATAATTGTCCCTTCCACTCTTACCACCATAACTTATATGATTCAGTGATGAAAGAGGCTGGCACCCAGGTGGATAGATCAACATCTATAGTATTGACATCAGGGGAGAGTCGTACTACCTTGCTCCAGTCTGATCCGCTGGTGATTGTTTCTCTCGGCTTAATCACATCGGCAAAGCAAAGTTTAATTAGCAGCTGTCCAAAGGCCAATTGACATGATACTGCCGATGGATTGTAGAATTCATAAGTGATGTTGGTGTTCTTCCCACTGCCAAATGTATTCATTGGGATTGCCTGGGGAGTAATGATGGCCATCATAAGTTCATCATCCTTGTTCAAGGCATCATCAGCGAAATTGAAGAGAAGGGGGAATCTGGCTTCTTCATCTATATAGGGCATCCAGGCCCGATGATCACGGGAGAGACCGTTGTAAAAGCTTTGGAAAAATCGGCCGATCTGATCTTCATTGGCCTCTGTCCCAGGAAGAACTATTATGGCTTCACCAAAATTGAGGGGTGGGCGTGTTGCCGATTCTTCATCTCCATGTTCATAGTCTTCGACGATATCTCGCGGGAATTGCTGAGCAAAGAAATCCCATTGCAAGCGTTTGTGCATGTGGGCATTCAGCCACATGTTAATGAACCACCACAGGCCTCCTAAGTTGCCGATGGGTTCACCAAGCAGAAGCTTCTGAGACACTTGATGTAAGAGGTGATAAGTGGAACTCAGGAGATATCGGCCAAGAGGGAACCTTACACCGTTGGCCAGTAGTTCAGCTGCGGGGAGGTAAGCATTGGTTGGCCCTACCGATCGACCACAGAAAATGAATTTTTCTAACCACATATTTAGGAATGTGGCGTGTTCCCTCTGACCAACTGTCCCGGTCTTCCTGTATTCTTGGATATACCCTGTCCAACCACCGATGTTACGGGTATTCACCCTGTACTTAGATTTTCTGCCGTAAACGGAGGCATCATCGGTAGTTGAAATATCTAAGCCGGTGACCATGTGCACATCGGCAAGAGTGGGAGTAGCTGGGCCGTGTCCAAACATGAAGGTATTTGTTGTGTCTGACCAGAAATAAGTGGCAGCGATCATCATCGACTCATTCTTTTGCATATCGGCAATGGACAGTTTGATACATTGGTCTAGTTTTCGCTCTGCCCAGTACACCTGCATCGACCCGATTACCCTCAGATACCAATCTTTCCACCCCTTGGTGGTTTTAGGCCAAGATCGGAAGGTATCCTTCCATAAATTTAAAGAGAAATTCTGAGCTCTGAAGGGAATTCTGTTAGTCTCTGCATTAATCAAATCGGTTGGATCTGGATTGCCCATTGGACCTAAACATTGGATGTGCGGCTGATTGGTTGGGATGACTAGCTTATTGCATAGTTCCTAAGTTTGGAGAATCAAAAGAACAGAGGAAGAAAGAAAGAAAATCACCAACTGTATGAACTTGCAAGGGCAAAAGGAATTGCAGTAAAAGAGGATGAAGGTGAAACAAACCACAGGGACATCGAAGTTGATTGCCATTATCTTGAGAAGGATAGAGACGCGACTGGAGACTCGAGGTTGCCGCTGGGGAAGGTTCTTGCTGGTTGGGGTCGCACGGTTGCTCGTCGGGGTCACCGTCGGAGAGAGAAGGTGTTGAAGGTTGGAGTCTAAGGGTAGAAGACGAGCATTTGGGAGAGATGTATTTATAGGTCGATTGGAATGGGGGCATTCTAGACTTATCTCTCTGCCGCGCGCATGTAGATCGAGGTGGTTCAGATGGATATGGTAATTGTTCGCACGATAATCAAGGGATTGTGCAGGTGGTTTGATGACAAGCAATCATGACTCGGAAGAAATCTCGGTGTACAGGATATTCTAATTCCAAGATCGGCAGCGGTACTGTGTTAGGTTCTTGCCGATGGACTATTGCTTTTGTATCTTAACCATAATCGGAACGAGAGTGATTGAAGATTGTGCGATATTTACTGAGACGCGTGAATCAGGGCTGGATTCGATTGGATTTGGTAACAGATTATGTCATGCTTGGAGGATGAGTCAGATAATTGGGTAAAGGCAATTGTTGTCTGGAGTAAATTTCAGAACATTAATGATTTTATACTCCAAAATTGGGGGGCATGTGTTGACACCGTTTTTGGCACGTGTCAAAATGATCAGAGTGGGCTAATCGGCAGAAGGAAAGTTATTGTATTACGCTGGTAGAAGGGTGCCGATGAAGATCAGCTTGTGAGGATTGTTGCCGTTGAATGGTGGTAACCGATGGAAAGGTTGTCGTTTGACTTAGACTCAGAGACGTTCCTGACAAGATCGGAGATGTTATTGCCGATGCTGATGAAGGAAGATCTGAAGACTACTGCCGATGAAGCTTGTGATGACGAAAAGCATGCCGATGGAGAGGAGACCGATGAAAATTTCATCGTAATTAAGGCGTACAAGGAAGTAGATAGGTATTGTTTTCCTTTTCTATATTTGTTAGAGTATGATTCATGTAAGAGTCACGTTTTTCCTTAGATATGGACTCGGTGTCCTAGTCGTGTCTGGTTATATTTTTTCAGATCAGGGTATAAATATAGACTGAGGGACAATGTAAAAAAATATATCAATCAAATATCAAACCAATTTTACTCCTATTTGCATCTACTTACTTTTCGGCGACTTCGTCAATTTGCATATTTTTCTTTTTACGAGTTCTCATCGATTCGACGAGCTGCATCGCTTCAGTGCGACCTTCGACGATCCTCGAGTTCCGTGTGAGTACCTCTTGGCCGTGACTTTCGGGCGTATCGCTGTTGTCAGGACCAAAGTACTCGAGTTATCATCCTTGTCGATTAACAGGTCAAATCGACTGACACGCTTTGGATATCGGATTGGGTATTAGCCCTTTGTGTTTGCAGATCCACTTTTGCATCAATAGGAACCCACTTGCATATAAATATCCTGATCCCATGAGTCTTACTAGTATGTCAGGATCGTGTAGATTGCTATGCTACAGGACTCCGGTAGAAGTCGAGTGATTGCCTGTCACTCGTGAGGGATAGGAAATATCTTCTTGTTACTATTGTCATGTTACTATCACATGGAATATAAATGTATATGAATAATAATTGGAGACCGGGCGGAACGGGTTGGATGGACTTAGACCTGGTTAGGCAACATAGCAGGGCTCTGGTTGCATTTGTTCCGACCGTTCGTTGCATGGACCCTGATCAAGTCACAGATTTATTGTCCCGAGCATATACTTGCTTATGAGGGCGGAAAGGCTTGCTCCTCTCTTGTCATGGGTTTCGGCTCTTTCCGGACCGGCTTTTTAGGGTGGTTATATATACTGGGTTGAGGAGGTCTAAGCACCATACTGAGGCCGGGCCTGCAGTGTTGGGGGCTTAGAGTCCGAGCTTGGACAGGGACCTAGACCCCCTGACAGGAGTGGAACGGGTTGGTCTTGCTTGTGCCCGAGATACAAGCAAGATGTGTGTTTTCGGGGCACCCAGCTGGGCATATTGATTCGTGAATCGGCGTTTCTGTGTGACGGTACGGCTTAACTACGCTCTGGCATCGAAGTAAGAACTGACAGTTGAAAGATGAAGAAATGGTTCCTTTTTGCTCAACCTTGCTTGGTTATAGACTAGGTGCTTACATAGAAGGTTGGATAAGAAATAAAATACGGCTATTAAAAGTAAAAAATTAAGGACACACTCTTAGTGTTGCTTCTCGCAAACAAAAAACCCACAGGCCAAAAAGCCTTGCATAATCCTTGGAGTCTTTTTCTTTCTCCTGACGGGTAAGTCTTGCGGAGTACAATTGAGTACTCAGGGTTTGTTCTACCCTGTTGCAGGTGACAGGTGTTGATAAGCTGACACTTGTATGTGAAAACCTCCTTGTGGACTCAGCGAGGATTTCCTTTGTGATGCGGAGTAGAGTTATGTATTAAAACTCTCACTAAAAGTTTTACAAGAAAAATACTATTAATCTGTTATCATTTCATACATTTAAACGTTCTTCATGTTAATGTTAAACTTGTCATTAAATGGTTTCATTTCCGCTGAACTCTGATAATGTTTTATATTCCGGCTGTTATAACTACACAATGAATTTCTCTGATATTGTACTAAAGGTGATGTAAGAAATGGTAAGGATGTTGTAAGCTTTACTCTCTCATTTGTGATCCTGATGTAAAAATGTGGATCTTCGAGTTCTCCCTTGCGGTGTGCTCGACGAAATCGCATAGTTTAGTGTTCTCTCTTGGGTACTTAGTGTCTAATAGAAGACAAGTACTCTTGGAAGGGTATTAGATTAGACGATTCTGCCGCATAAGATTCAATCAAGTTCCAAAGGCTCTTATAGGAAAAATAATTCCATGTATAGGAATTTAATTTTCCAAAAATTCACTTTTCGAGTTCTAAATGTACCAGGGCCTGTTTAGTTGCCTACAAAAGCCAAAAAAAAGTTTACGCAGTACCTGTCACATCGAATCTTTGGACGCATGCATGGAGCATTAAATGTAGGTAAAAAAATAACTAATTGCACAGTTTGTCTGTAAATGCCAAGAAGAATCTTTTGAGCCTAGTTAGTCTATAATTAGATAAATTTTACCAAATAACAACAAAAAGTGCTATAAAAATTAACCCAAAATCTTTCACCAACTAAACAGGCCCTAGAAATCTTTTGTCCGAAGTAGGCCTCGGGAATTTTAACCTTGACCAGGTAAAAAAGATTGTGGGGCTAGAGTGCCAGACTCCAGAGAGAGTAGAGGGAGTATTGTACTCCGAGTCCCAGTCACAGGCACCGCCACTTCTCCAGCTCTCCTCGCTGCCGTCATGGCTGTCGCTCTCCAAGCCCTCCGTCGCAGCCGCCCCCTCCTCGGGCTCCTCCACCACCCGTCCCCTCTCTCCACCTCCGCCTCACCTCCCGACGCCCGCGAGCTCCTCCGCATCGACCGCATCCTAAACATCCCCGCTGCCGCCACCGGCGGCGGCGGCCAACCGTCGCAACCCCAGCAACACCCACGCACCGCCACCGACCTGCACCAGCTCCTCCACCGCGCCGCCGGCTTCACCGCAGCGGAGGCCGCCACCCACCCCCACCCCCATCCCCGCCTGGGCCGCCTCCTCCAGGAGCTCGCGGGCCTCCGCCTCCCTGGGGGCGAAGTCAAGGCCGCCCTGGCGTCGGACCCGGAAGGCCTCCTCTCCATGGACCCCGGCGAGCCGTCCCGCCTCCTCGAGCTCCTGCGCGACCTCCGGTGCCGGGAGGCGGTGAGGGACCAGATCCTCGCCCACGGTGCGCTCTGCGCCGCCGTCGCCGCCAGGAGGCGGGTGGAGCTCCTGCGCGCGCGGGCTGACCCGCCACGACGCCCTGCGCATGCTCGCCGCCGAGCCGCGGGCGATGCTGTATTCGACGGAGGACATGGAGAGGAAGGTGGAGTTCTTGGTGGAAACGATGGGATTCGAGGTCGGGTGGCTGGTGCAGTGTCCGGAGTTCCTGGGCGTGAACCTAGACAGGTGGATCATCCCGCGGCACAATGTGGTGGAGCACTTGAAATCTATCGGCGGGCTCGGGGACCCTGTGGAGATGAAGCACTATGTGAGGCTCACCCGCAGGAGGTTTTACAACATGTTTGTGAAGCCGTACCCGGAGTGTGAGCGGATATTTGGGGGCCTGGTCAGGGAGAGGGACGAGATGGCAAGGCGGCGACATCCGACCGGGCTATGGAAACTGTTTAAGCCTGCGAAGCATGAGGGAACTCAGGAGGATGTGCAGAATATGAAGCTTCTCGTGGGATCACTTAAATGAGTAATGTTATGCCCAAGGGAACACTGGTGGTCTCATACAGCAAACGCTCACGGCTATGCTGTACCAATGTTTATTCCCACAGGCTACCCCAACCCAAACTGGTTCTGGTAACCAGGAAGGACTGTTTGAGAATTTCATGTTTGACGTAAGTGGCCAAGGCAGGAAGAGTGTGGGTGGTATTGTGAAACCACACTTGCTCATGAAGTGCCTGTGGCGACAAAAATGGCAGTTGTTATGAACAGACATGGATCATGTTCAATATTCTCAAAAATATTTTGGCAAGGCATTCTACCACAGACTGCAAGACTAATTCAAGAAATTCGAGTATGCTTATAAGCACTGCCTTCACTGGAGAGTTAAGCAGGTAACAAGTTCAGGAAATCTGGCAGCTGTGGAATGATTACCTCAAGATTTCAACGGATGGATAGAGCAGCAGCAGAAGCTCATTGTATTTTTTTTGGAGGAATTTATGACGATCAGAACATTTTGCTCAGAAGATGTGCGTGCTAATTTAATATAGAAATGTTTGCTTGTGAATACATCGTGGCACTGGTTAGTTTACAGACATTTCGCTGCTTTCGATTGTTTAGTGTTATGTAATTACCTTCTTACATTCATGTTCAACAGTAGTGTAATTCATGACTTATTCATTGGTACATCTTAAAAAATAGCGAATTTATATTTTTCTGTATAGTTTACTGGGGTCGTTCTTTTATTTAATTTCTTCCAAAGTTCCAATGTCCTGCTGGTGAGGTGGATTGTGTTCTGCAAGATGTAATTGGAACAATCTGTATGGAACTGGGGGTACCTAGCAAGAATACTTACATTATTGATAGGTCCTATACCATTGAATTCTACTAGGAAATTTTGGACTTTACCGATTACATATGATTATGCGGAATATGGTAGGAAGAAGGCTGATGGGATCAAGAGAAAATAGTTTAATGGGTCTATAGTTTTGGTCTTAGCATTAGAGAGATCTGATGATGATCCATGGGAGCAGTTCAGGAGCTTGGAACATTTGCCGAGGCGGCGGCGGTGTCTAAATTTGTATGATTACCTTGGATAAATGTGTTTTACAAAGCTAATGTGCTATCTGAATTCTTACAAAATCAAACTGAAATGTACAAGGACAATAACAGATGAAGGAAATATGTTATTATGCTTTGGAAGTTTTTGAGGATATTCTCTGGGTATTCATCTTGCAACTATGATCTCCTTATCTATTATTGGGGATGAGAAGTATTTATAAAACATTTCTATTTTTTCTTCTTTCTTTTCTGGTGCATTCTGTTCTCTTGTAATTTAATGTAAGTAAGAGTTTAAAACTTGTCATTTAGTCCTCCCATTGTGTTCACTCATCCTAAGTCTTTCTGTATCAGCTTATTCTTTTTCTTTGGAAATGTTATTTTTATAGTAGTCATTCCCAATAAAATAAATATGGGATTTTCAGTGCTTTTGAGTAGGAGCAAATGGTGTTGCACATGTCTCACTAATTATGTGCTAGAAATGATGACATATATCAGTGATAAAACTTTTAACTATCTTTTGTGTCATAGAGAAATAAGCAATAATTATTAAATGCTTTTGTTATTCTCGACAAAATTTTCGTTTCCCTTGGTGTATGCTCTTTGCTGATGATGTGGTGCTAGTTGACGACAGTATGGCGGGAGTTAATAGGAAGTTAGAACTATGGAGGCACACGTTAGAGTCGAAAGGGTTCAGACTTAGTAGGACTAAGACCGAGTATATGAGGTGCGATTTCAGCGCGACTAGGCACGAGGAGGGAGACGTTAGCCTCGATGGGCAAGTGGTGGCCAAGAAGGATACTTTTCGGTATTTAGGGTCGATGCTACAAAAGGATGGAGACATTGATGAAGATGTTAGGCATAGAATTTCAGCCGGCTGGTTGAAATGGCGTCAAGCTTCTGGCGTTCTCTGTGACAAAAGGGTGCCTCAGAAGCTGAAAGGTAAGTTCTATAGGACGGCGATTCGTCCGGCGATGTTATATGGTGCTGAGTGTTGGCCTACAAAAAGGCGACATGTCCAGCAATTGAGTGTAGCGGAGATGCGTATGTTGCGTTGGTGTTGTGGGCACACAAGGAGGGATAGAGTACGGAACGACGATATTCGGGATAGGGTTGGGGTGGCACCAATTGAGGAGAAATTGATTCAACATCGGTTGAGATGGTTTGGACATGTCCAACGGAGGCCTCCTGAGGCGCCGGTGCGTAGTGGAGTTCTAAAGCGGGCCGATAATGTAAAGAGCGGTAGAGGTCGACCTAAACTATCTTGGGACGAGTCCGTTAAGAGAGATCTTAAGGAGTGGAATATCCCCAAGGATTTAGCTATGGACAGGAGCGCTTGGAGATTAGCAATCAACGTGCCTGAACCGTGACATCTTTTGTCTTGTGCCCTTTATGTCCCTTTATGTGTCTCCCTGTTTCTCGTCTCTTTTGGGTTTCATCTCTAGCCTACCCCAACTTGCTTGGGACAAAAGGCTATGTTGTTGTTGTTGTTGTTGTTTGACTTATCTTTTGACAAGATGGTTACTCCAGTTTAAGATGTCAGGCCTTTTTTTTTTTGATGTCTTGTTGTCATTAGAGATTTTTCTGCACAAGGTTACAGTTGGGATAAGACATAAGCTTGTCTCATATGAATTGAAGAAAACTAGTTGGTACAAGGACTAACTTTACCTTGCCGTCAGCTCATATTGCTTGCTTCAGGATAGGGAAAAATGATGGTTGTTGATCCAACTGAAATATATGCCGAAGAACAAGAAATCTTTCAGCATCTCCCAACATGCTGGAATTACGGTACAAGGACTAACTTTATTTCTTCTCCTTCCTGTGTAAATGCCTTTAAGTAAAGCCTTCAGGGTCCTAATTTTATTATTTGTTCCATTTATTTCTCTGTGAGTGCTTGTCCAGTCCTGAGTAGTGTTACTCCTTTTTACGAGATGTTTATTCTTGGATATCACATTTCCCTATGATGTTTTGCGATGCTACTTGATTGTGTTGCTTCCTATTTCTTTGTTAGAGAAAACGCATGGACTTTATGCTAACAAGTAGGAAGAACATATAGTCACTGAAATCAAGTTTGATCCACCCACATAAAAATTGACGCCTTTAAATGTTTTTTGTCGTTTTCTTATTCCTTCTTTTAAATCCCTGTTATTTCTCAGTAAAGGCAAGAGCTCCTTGCAACTGACACAAGCATGTCATTTGATATTGGCTTGACATTTGATTGCCCGGGTTGAAAATTGACTGCTTACTTCACTTGCAAGAAAATTGCTCTTGTACTTGAAAAGTTAACTTACGAGTTGGGCTTTGATCGATAGACTACACATCACTATAATTCACCAATATTTTATTTTGGTGATGATCTGCTATAAAATAGCACGTTATCTGTCCTATAAAATCATGATAAAAATAAGAGTAGTTATATCTGCACAAGAAAAGGTGTTCGGGGATGAAGAAATTATCTCCACTGCATACAGCCATGGTTCTTTTAGCCTTAAGCTCTCTGTTGCATGTGTCAAGTACTGAAGCAGGGCATGGTAATCTTTTTCAGCTCTACTTTGTTCATAACGCTTTGTCTTTACTGTTGAAATTGTGTTACCATGCAATAAGTCTAAGAATGCTGCAGGGAATGAAAGCAACCTCGACCTCATATGCAACAACGCAGGTGATTAGGCCTTTATGTTAGTTTTTGGCCTATTTGTTAAAGAAAATGCTAGTTGTTATTCCGTGACTGGGTTACGTGCTTCTTTCTACTGTTTTTGTTTGGTGTTATCTTCATTTTGTAGCATTTTGATATCATTTATCTTCTTATTGAATTCCTAATTGAAGAGTCATAATAATGTGATTTGGGAGATCATATTCACCGGATTAGAACTGAAAACCACAATAGGTTCATTCTTTTGTCTCTGAAGAACACAGCTGATGACTTGAAGCCTTTGAAACATTCAGGCTATCCATGTTGACGAGGCAGAATTCATGCATGATGGAAGTATGGGATTTGTACTCAATGACTACCCTGCTTCTGGCGCAAACAACCGCCATTCATCATACCCTGGTGGCACCAGATGAAAGGAGGAAGTACGACAGCTGTTTCATTCATCATGACCATCAGATGAGTGCCATGGTTGTAGCTGCCTGCACGTGACAAAGACCGCCCGCCATTTTCCTTAGCTTGGGCAGACATACCAGTTTGAGGGAACAAATAATGTAGAAAAATGCACACTTCTTTTACATTTGATGCAATGGTCAAGGTAGTAAGGACAAATCGTTGCCAAATAGATGCTTCCAGCCTTGTATTGCGGCATGCGATGTTGTCTAGTTCTTGCTTCAAACCCTGTTGTGAACATTACTTAGGATGAAAAGGCTGTAATGCTTGATATTTGACCATCAATATCTCAACCTGTAGCATGTCTGCATGTGTGATATTTGATCATCTATATCCTTTGACAAAAAGCAGGCATTTGATTATTGTAAATTCAGTACGAGTTATGAGTGGCCCTGCAGCCCTGCTCCTCGATGGTGGTGTGAACTAAAAAGATGTCATATATATCTTGGTCATAACTTGCTTTGATTTGCACTGGATCGAGCTTTTGTGTGAAAGACCTTTTGTATGTATGTTTGGAGCTTCCTCTGAAGGACCGCTTTGTGTGAACGAGATTTGTTAAACACCATAGGTCCATGAACCTTAATCGAGGACAATCCGCCGTTGGACTGTTGGAGGTTGGAGACAAAAGCAACACCAAGAATGCATGCTGGCCATGCTTACTGTGTCATTAGTACTAGTAATATGGATGGTTAGAGTTCAAAGGCCTCGTTCGGTTGGTCTGATAAGCTGGCTGAAAAACACTGTTGGCTGATTTGTTATGAGAGAAAAATACTGTTCCGGTTGAAAAAAAAGTTGAAAAAGACGGATTATAATCCAGGTGAACAGGCTCAAAATCAAATGTCTTTTTTTTAATTCAAGACCAACATGTCTGGTGACGAGCTCCTGGTACACCACGTACAAGTACAACTGGCACTAGAATCTACCCACCCAACCTACCTACATGTCAGTGACTCAGTGTAGTAGTCCCCTCGCACAGCGATCCAGCCCCTTCCCACACCCCTGCTGCTTGGTGGGCCCAGAAGTACACTGACCCCACAAATCAGTCGCTCAGTCTCCCAGTACCGTCTGCATTTCCTCGCCCTCCATAATTCCACCTCTAGGACTATCTCTATATTCATCCTCTATACTACGTTCTAGTCAGTAAGATTCTCTCCTCTATATTCAATTCTTCCACACTTATTCATCCTCTATATCATCCTCTATCCACTCTATCCACTGTGAGACTCACTTATCACTTTATCTAAATATATCCATGTGTGATCTAGTTTTGAAGGATTTATTGAGACAAATTTAATGGTGCAATCGAAATTTAATTTGGATTTTTGGTTTGTGAGTTATAACATTTTTTCCTTTGTTTAGCTAGTGGGGTCCGTCACTGTCCACTGTAGAGTAAGCACTATACCACTTTAAATATAGAGTAAAAAGAAAGGATATAGTATCATTTTAGAGTATCCAGTGCAACAGTTTTTACTTTATATTCATTCTCTAAAGCTTTAGAGTATCGCTTTAGAGTACCCTCTGCATTTATTACTCACAATTTTTACTACCCCAACAGCTTCCTGTACCCCTAGTCTCTATGAGACGTGGGCCCACATTGGTTGTGGCTGTTAAAAGGGAGCGCCATTTTTGGCTGCAACCGGAAGGTTCTCACATGTGTGTTCGCTTCGCGAAAAGTAAGTGAAAAGATACTGTAGCATCTTTCGTTGTTATTTAGCAAAATTTATTCAATCATGAACTAACTAGGCTTAAAAGATTCATCCCGACATTTACAGACAAACTATGCAATTAGTTATCTTTTTTACCTATATTTAATGCTCCATGTATGCGTCGAAAGATTTGATACGATGGATGTAAGAAGAAATATTTTGAGTTGGGATGGGAAAGTGAACGAGGCCTCAGTCTCACACTTGGTGGTAGCTATTTCTTTAGAGTGCAGATCTTCCCCAATGCTGTGGTTGTTGGATGTTTTCGTTTCAATCCGTCAAAGGTAACCATTTTACACGGACAAATCGTGCGTTTTCGTGTGTGTGATTCAACATTTTTCTCAGTCGATTTACTTTCTGCAGTAGTTTCTACAGTTCGTCTTTGGTGAAAAAATCCTCCCCCCTTCAGTGTAGTTCTCTCTCTTTCTCTGATCTTCCGCACATGATTTGATCTGATATTGCTTTGTATTGCCAAAAAAGAACCTTCAATTTCTTTTGCACATTCTGTTCATTGGAGCCTCAGCTATTCTGAATGCCCTTCATTTGTTCGCTTTGGGTTCAGTGAGGGATTTGCTCTTTTCAAGCTCTTCATACTCTACACATCTCTTGCAGATTTCAGCTACAGATTGATTAATGTGATGCTAAAATGCCCTTACTTACCTACCCGAGTATTTCCTCTGCAGGTCGACTTGAGGGCTGCTGATAGTTAGCTGGGGTCCAGGCTACGAATTGGTGGGTGCTAGTTCCTGTTGTCCCTTTGCTCAGGTGAGGTTTTGCTCTGCACCATGCCCAGATTGATTGGCATTTTTGCTGGATTGCATTTTGTTTGTGCTAGAATCTTGGTGTTGACTGCCTTTGTAATCACTAGGTAAACCAAATGTTAGAAAGCACTCTCAGAAACCCTTCTCATCCTACAGTTGTTCAGGCCAGTGCTCATGCCATAGTTCCCTTTTGTTTAAAAAATGTCAGTGTTACCTTCTCTGAACATCATGTGACCTTGGTTTCTCCCTACATTTCTACAAAGGGATTAAGATAGAAAAGCATACACGGTCTTGTCCCTATCTGTTTGCTACAACGAGATGTGCCTGCTCAAATCTTAAAAAATCGTGAAATAATCTAATAAACACGCCAAGGTGTACCATATGACTATTGTTCGCTGAACTTACTATAGCATACTCTTGGTTCATTTAGTGACATCTAGTGATCTAAACTACAAAATCACCTGAGATTTGGCTCACGGAATCTGTTTCTACAATGTATAAACTGCCTGATGAAACTGTCATAAAGTGAACATAATACAAATAACTTCGTTCTGACATTCTAATTACTACTAATCCTTCAGACTGAATGGCGGACGACAGAGGAGAGAGTGACCCCCTAGAGGCATTGACTTCAAAAATTGATTTCAAGATGAATTTACTCAAGGATGTCATGGTTGAGCACAGAGAGGTAAAACAAGTAATCAGTGGGGTCATGAAAGAAAAGGAGAGTCTCCAACAAGAGAAGGAGAGGCTCCAGCAAGAGGAGAGGCTCCTGCATGAGCATCTTGGTCAGTTCTGTATGCATGTTGAAATCTATTTCAAGGAATAGTTTGTTTGGACCATGATGTGTGATATCACATTTATTTGCATGCCCTCATTCTCTAGTATAATATTGTCCAAAATGATGAGCTTATTGCATTCTTCAAACATTTCTAGTCAGTTCAAAATACTGTTTCTCAATTTTTTTCTTGTCAGAAAATGGAGAGGCTTTAGCAAGAATGAAGGAGGACCTTTTATCATCCAAGAAAACATTGGTGGAAGCAAGGGATGCATTTGTGTCATCATCAGAGGTGATTTCTCAAAAGGACAAATACGTGGAGTTTCTAAAAAAAAGCTTCAAGAGAGTGAAGCCAAGAATAATCAAGCTGAGCAATAGGGTGGTACTAAGCCTATTGAACCAGGAGGGGTAATAATGATAACCTATAGCCTTTGCCTCCAATATTAAATTATTTCTTAATGCCATCGTCCACTCACACTCTGCAGTGCAGCCTAACATGTTCAAACCCCCCCCCCTCCCCCTCCCCCCCCTATAATATATATAGTAAATAGTCTATGTTTATATTAAAAGAGTATAATAAAGAATATCTTGTTATAATGTTTATTGATATATTTTAGACAGCAAAATCACACTGAATATAATTAGAATAAAATATTTTGATTTATTTAAATTTGTTTCCCTACCACATTAGGATATATCTATTAAATATTTTGGTTTACTGAAATACTTATGTTTCATTATACTTCATATTTTGAAATAGTCAAATACTAGAATAAATTCAAAAAAAATAGGACCCTAACTCCGGGACAAAAATTTAAACAAATAAGCTACACTTAATTCTCATATTTTGAAATTCTTCAGCTAGCTCCCCTTGTATATAATTCCTGGCTCCGCCCCTGAACATGTTGTACATCTTTATATTTGGATTTTTGTTGTTTTTTTTCATATCATATGCCTTCTTGGGTTCATATCTAGCTAAACCAGACTTGCTTGCGACTATAAGAGTTCTGTCGTTGTGGTTATATTTAGCGCATCCACTATCTCTAGATAGTTTTACCTCACATTTTTTAATATTAACTTTACAACCAATTTCTCCTTGCTTGGAATACACTGAGTTCCTTGACACATAGATCCTCTGCAAAGAAACTTGCATGAGTTTTCCCATTTTGTATTTTTCAATGAGATTACACATTTCTAGATAACTATATATGTTCATATCCTTTCCTTCTTAAATAGCAGAACTCCTGCCGCCTTTTTGATGAAATTATTATCTATGCTCATATCTTTATGTTCAATATTTTTACACATTGGATTGTATTAAGGTCAGTAAATGTTAACTGTGAAAATAGGTGCAAACAGGGTCAATGCAGAAGAGGAAAAGGCCATCTGAAGGACCTTTGGACTATGATTCTGGCACAAATGAACCTACAAGCCAATTGGATGACCGATCGTTGTCTCCTTTGGAATCGCTGGGAAATCCTAATGTATGGGATCTTGAGCACATGCTGGTTTTTCTCCATCTTTAATATTTCAGTCTGTGACCACCTAACTTCTAAGATAATAATGTATCCCTATAGATTCCATTTCTGTTCATTCTTTGTCCACTGAGCTCTCTTGCCTATATAAGTACAAATGTGAATGCAGGTGCAGACAAGATCAATTAAGATGAAGAGAAGGCTATCTCAAAGAACTCTGGGTAATGATGCTGACAATCTTGAGGCAATAAAAGAGGGCCCCAGGCAAGAGGTGGCCAACAACCCAACTGCTGGGCAAACCTCAGGTGTTCAGTTGTGCGATGAAGATGACCTAGAGGCAATCATAGAGGAGCTGATCAAGGTTCGATCATATCCCTCAATTTTTTTTTTGCTCAATGTACTTAGCTCCAGCTGTATTCCTATCAAATGTACTTGAGCCTTATGTTATCTGCAATTTGGTGTTTCAGGGATTCCTTGAAATTGATTATGGTAGACGGAAACTTGGGATAAAGGAAATAGGGGAGCTGAGTGAGAAGGCATTCAAGACTGCATGTCGTGCCAAGGTACCTCCTGAAGAAGTTGGTGCGGCATTTGATCAGTTGTACTCATCATGGCAGCAGCAGCTTGGTGACCTAAGCTGGTATCCCTTCAAGAGTGTCACAATTGATGGGAATTGTCAGGCATGTTAATTCTAGAAAGCTTACTAGTATCTCACATGTTCCTTTTGATCCATTCTCAAGGATAATGGGCTATTTTGTTTACATTATCAGGAAATTGTGGATTTGGATGATGATAAGCTGCAAAAGCTGAAAAGGATATGGGGACAGGATGCCCACGATGCTGTCGTTATTGCACTGGTCAAAGTGCTCACAAGTATGTCAAATGTTCAAGAGAGAGAGCCTTGAGCCGGCCAACGAGTATTTATAGACGTACCCCTTCGAATATAGCCGTTAGAAACTTGAAACAGCCGAAGTCGCGCTGACCGGACGCGCTGGTCAAACTGACCGGACGCGCCGATCGCACAGCGACTACGCTCGCGAACCACCGACCGGATGCGCTCCACGCAACGACCGGACGCGCGAAGCTCGACCAGACGCGCCGATCGCACAGCGACTACGCTCGCGAACCACCGACCGGATGCGCTCCACGCAACGACCGGACGCGCGAAGCTCGACCGGACGCGCTGGTCCCGTAACGGACCGGACGCGCTGGTCAAGCCAGAGCAGTGCACAACGAAACAGCGACCGGATGCGCTGCAGAACTGACCGGACACCACAGTGCCAGCGTCCGGTTGGAGTCTAGTAAGCTCTCTGAACAACCGGACGCGTCCGATCGACATTGACCGGACGCGCTGCGCATCCGATCAACAAACTGAAACACGCGTAGACGCTGAACGCTGACCGGACGTGTCCGATCAAACAGAGACCGCGTCCGGTCCAGCGTCCGATCACCTCTGTGACCTCCGTTCGTCTCTGTTTCTTTTCCGACTTCCGGCGTAGTGGAAAATAGTCGTTTCAACTTGAAAACGCCTGAATCCCGCCTCGCAAGCTCGGCAGGAGGGAGAGAGGACCATAAACCCTCTCTACCGCTTAAACTCCACCGCCTTCGCAAACGTGCTAACACCACCAAGTGATCTCGTCAAGTGTGAGTGTGTTAGCATTTTCACAATCATTTTTCGAGGTGATATTAGTTCTATCCAAATGCATATGATTATGAAATGCACACCTAGAGGCACTTAGGAGTTCAATAGCCACGTCATTCCCCTCTTTATAGTACAACTATCTAACCTATAATGTAACCACACCCACTAGGTGTCTTGATTACTAAAACACAACTCTTACGCATATACATTTGCCTGGATCACGTAGGGTTGCGTCCAAATCCAAGTGTGGCCATCATGATCACCATGTCCATCTTGCCACCAACCTTGGAATGTACTAATCCTCATATGCTACATACAACTTAGGCATAGGATTAGTACTTAGGCATTGTCACTAATTACCAACACCAAACATAGGACTTTCACCTGGCCGCAGCTAGTTGCGCCCAAGGTTCTGGGATTCGACCGAATTAGTCCGAATTTTGGCGAAATTCGTCCATTTCGGTGAGGTTCGAAACGAATTTTATGCTTTACATTCCGAAATTTCACCGAATTGAGTCCGAAATTCATCCGAATTTTCCCGAAATTCGTCCAATTCGGTTGGGACCGAATTTTTTTCCAAAACGAATACCAAAACCTTAGTAGCGCCTACGCCTACCTTGGGCCCAACCAGCGATGGCCCCCTCTCCTAGTGGGGACAGAGGCGCCGCTGCAGTCGCCGAGCACGCGCATGGAGCTTGGAGGCAGAGGGCGAGGTGCTGGTGATCGGGTTCAGCAGCAACTGCAGTTAGTGGGGCGGCTGGCAGCGTACCTTGACGGAGGATTCCTTCTCTCTGCGAGGGACGAAGGCACCGAGGGGTGCGGGACCAGGCGCCACAGGGGATGGTGATGGCGGCGCGCTAGAGTGGGCCACAGTGCGAGATAGAGGCGCCGCATGAGATGGCGGCGGCGGTGCGGCAGAGTGGGGCAGGCGGACGGCCGCACGGCGTGGTAAAGCTAAGATAGCCGAGGCGCGGAATTTATTTTATGAGAGAGGCGGGCGAAGCAGAGTGGGATGCCACGTTCGACGGGACGGATGCCTGCGTCTAAGCGTTTCCGTTCAACCAATGTTTTAAATCTCTAGCTAGCAGCTAAGAAAGGGAGCAGTTAAGGGCCTGTTTGGATGGACTAGGACTAGTGATTAGCCTAGTCCTGTTTGGATCAAGGGCTAACAAGTAGTACAGTCTCAATAAAAAGTCATTTATGCTCCTGAGCCTGTTTCTTAGCTCGTTGATTCCAGCGACCGGAGGTAGCTCATCGCGATGGCAGTCCGGCGGTGCGTGGCATCTGGAGCCTACAACGGCGGGCATGGCCATCTAGAGGCAGAGCAGCGACGCATGGCGTATGCAGGCATAGGCGCATAGCGGCGGCGTGGGGGCTTCAAGTCGCAGCATTGGAAGGCGACCTTTAGCGTAGGCGACCGGGTGAAGCTTGTTGCTACCGGAGCCAGAAACAGCGGCGTGAGGGAGAGGAAAGGGCTCTGGCGGCTGGCGAGACAATGCAACGCGGACGGATGAGGGAGGGAGAGGAAATGTAGCGGCGACGGACAAGATGCCGCGCGGGCGGACGTGGGAGGGGAAACGAAAAACTCATGGATAGGGTCACGTGGGGGTGGGGGTAATCGGTGTCTTTTTTTTTCCTAATCTGGTGAAACTTTAGCCCCCGATAGTTGAATTCTATGGACTGGTGAGTTAACAACTTGTTTGGGGCTTTTGTCACACCCGGTTTTAAGGACAAAACCAGACATACACCATATGTGAAATAAAGAAGACAAATCTCACATATAGCCACAGATAAGTGTAATATCAAAAGACAAATGCTTAATATACATAACACAATAGTATAAAGTATACCTTAAAGAGCAACACAGCGGAAAGACAACTCCGAACACCGGGTGTAACCTTCACTCCAGGATCAAACTAACTGGTTGATCACAAGCCTAACAATTCCAGAATCTAACAGTCTGGTACCCTTCCTGAGATGTGGGGAAATAGCAAGAGTGAGTCCATGTCGAACTCAACAAATATAACATGGGGTTCATGAAGCTCAAAAAGTTTGACACGGGTTTACTGCAATAGCTTTTAGTGAGTCATCTTTTTAGCATTTGAGAAGCAACAAGTTTACCATAAGCCCATATAACCTCATGATCATGTAAACGAGAATAATGTATAGCAAGAAACAATAATCATTAGTGAGCATCAATATCATCAGTATTATCATTATCATCAGTGTTCATCATTTATTCTGTAAGGGTCCAAGGCCACTCGTGACCGTGAGTACGGCTGTTATAACAGTTTTACACTCTGCAGAGGTTGTACACTTTCACTGTGAGTCGTGATTTACCCTTTCGCCCGAGGTAGCTAATCTCTTGACCCACTTCCAAGGAAGGTCGGCAGGGTTCACTATGAAGCCTTTCAAAGGTTCGTCTAACAAGTTAGGGCCATTAGATTCACTCGGCAAACAGATGTAGAGCCCCCCTTCCAAATGGCACAATAACGCGCAGCCTATACACATGAGGATAGAGGCCGCACTATACCCGATTCGTCAAGCCGTTCTTACGCCATGAAGGAATACCTCTAACAAGCTAGAAAAGGTCCTCATACTTGACTAAAGCCAGAGCCATATAGCCCTCACAGTTGTACTGTAAGTCCCGGATGTTCGCTTACAGATAAGTCCTTAGGGAGAGTAACTAGAGCACCATAAAAACAACCAAATATGCTCTAGCCCTCTTGAGCCATGTTTTTATAAATCATCTTTTAAACGTTTATTGCATATACCATTAGTCAAGTTACAGATCATGGTTATTTATCTTGAGCACTAGCATAAATACTACCCAATGCAATGTCCCATGGGTGTCAAGGTACAAGATACAAAAGCTAGGATATCCTTAGTGGTAACAAGGTAGACACATGCACATGAATTAAGTATATTAAAGATGAATAGGAAACAAGGATAATCCCATGCTATACTTGCCTTAAACACCGATCCTTCGGTAAGCTTTAATCTTCAACGTTCTTCTTCTTCTTCTTGATAACCACGTATATCTTACCGACTGGACTTGATCAATAAATCATCACACACACATCGAGCAATCATACACGAAGCAAACAATAGATCTAAATTAGAACATGACACCAATCATACAAAAACAAATAAAAGAGTTTGAAACACGATTCTACGCATCACTACGAACACACAGACGCGAAAAGCACACTATTCAGAGCTACGGTTGAAAAGATACATCTACCGAAAAATTTGCTCATAGGAGAAAATATAAAACTATTAGCTTCATGAGTTTTAATTATATAATAACATATATAAGATATTTTATAAATACTATATATGGAATTAAGTCAAATTTAGATTCAAATTATAAAACTAAAGTAAAACAAATCATATTTTATTTACAAAACCCAGTTGCATAATTATTAATCAAGATATGATTTAAACCATAAAATTTCAGAATTAGTAATATGGTAAACACTGTCACTAACGCGTAGATCTCGTTGCTATGAATCTAACGCAACTCGAATGAGCTAAAACGGATCTAAAACGTAGAAGATATGATTTAAACAAGATCTACTTTATTAAAGTAATAGATAAAATCTCACATCGGAACTTAAAGATAGAAAACCTAACCAACAGTAACACTAACAGTATAACAAGTTTGTAAAACTCTTCTACACGTTACTACGATAACATAGACATAAAAATCACAAAATTTAGATTTAAAACGTAAAAGTTATGAGTTTTCTAAGATTTCCTATAGATAAATAATTACTTTAATATAAACTCGAAAATAAATTATCTCAAACCTACTGTACAGTTCTATAATCATGTAGAGCTCGCAAATACGAATCTAACGCAATTTGAATGGATCAAATCGGAGTTAAAATGGATAATTTATAACTAAAACAAACTCAGTGGCAAAACTGTAAATATCAGAAAACGTATTTTTCAATTACCGAGACGAAATACGTTTTCAATAAATCAAAACGTATTTTCCAGATTACGCTTTGGACCGCGGGTTAAGAACTTAAAAACTTCAGGGTTTCTTTTACAAAACTACAAGCGAACCGGTATGTTTTAATTCAGACCGTTGGATTCAAAGTCAACGATCCAGATTGGATCGGGGAGGACCCGGCGGCGCTCCGGCCGGAACAGGGCCGCGACGGCGACATCCCGCGGCGGCGCCATGGCCGGAGATGGCTTCCTCGTGCTACAGAGCATTACCTCGCGAAAGAAATACACCAACGGGTAGATAACTTCAACGCGATCTTACCTAGGGCAGAATCGTGGCCGGGGATGAAGCAAGGAGCGCGTGCGGCTCGGAGAGGCGGACGGCTAGGGCGGTACTTCGGGCGTAGCCACCACGGGGTATTCGGGGCTGCGATTTGTGGGCGGATGTGGAGTAGGGAGACGCGACGGCTTCGTTTTTATAGCCCGGAGGCATCGGTATACATGGAAAGGGGAGATTGAGCCTTGGATTTGGCATCGGCAAAGAAGGAAAGGGGAGATCCGGCGGCGGCTTGGGGAAGAAGGCGCCTGACAAGTGGGTCCCGCATGTCGGCGGCTGGAAGCGGGGAAACGCGCTCGCGCGGTGAAGCTGGGCCGGCGGCCGCTGGCTTGGGCTCGGCCCAGAGAGACCGAAGGCGGGTGCTGGCGCGGGAAAAGGGAAAGATGGGCCGCCGAGGCAGGCCGGGGAGTTGGGCTGCGGAATGGTTTCGGCCCAAAGAGGAAAATTCCCTTACTCTTTTTCTTTTTCAACCTTTTCAAAGCCAAATTTCAAAGAATTTTCAAATCCAAATTTGAATTTGATTTAAAGCATTCATCACAAAATTTAAATGCAACAGCATGAGTGCACAAACATATTTCTACTCTTATATTTGATTTTAAATTTATAAAAATTATTATTATCCTAAATTTGCATGCTCACAAAAATATATAAAAAATCATATTTTTCCTATTTTTCATTTCTTCAAAATTTCAGGGGGTTACAATTCTACCCCCTTAAGATGAATCTCGTCCCGAGATTCGGAAGATGATGATAAAAGAGATAGGGATAGTTCGCCTCTAGATTGTTCTTTACTTCATCGTGTAGTTCCATCGTCTTGATAAGAATTCCGTCTTACTTTGCATACATGTAACTAATTCCAAGATTTTCGGCAAATGCTCCAAACAATACTCTGGTATCTCCCATCACTAGGCACCTTTCCTATAATATGAATTTTCTTCCTTAAAATACTTATCTTCCAACAGAGCCTAACGAATCTCTTAGTCAGAAGGAATTTCTACTACCAACCTTCAAAACATTAATGATTCTGGTCAAGTTGCTCAAATTTGGAATACAATTCTTAATCCTTGGTGTCACCCGAACCTTCTTAGCATTATTCTCCATTGCTAAGGGTATCGGCTGCGACTTTTACTTCTCCAAGTAATAGCACTTTTCCAAGTCCTAATCCATTTCATTCCAACGAGGATACAAATTCAAGACCAACTTAGCGAAGATGTCCTGTAGATTCTTGTGACCCTCCTATATGTCATTTTTCTTCCAAAAGACAGTACTCCATAGTGGAAAACTCCAGATAACACGTTAGGTAATTCAACCCACACTTCCTTAGTTGACTTAATGAACAAGGTACTATATTTTTCTTCTTGCATAAGGACACATCCCACACCTTGATAAGGTGCATCATTGTAGATATGAAGCTCTTGTCTGGATCTGACAAAGCTAATACTTGGGTTTTACTTCAACCTTTTCTTAGACTCCTTCAATCATTTGCCTGAGGTCTCTTGATCTAAACAAACTTAAAAGCTTCTCCAAAGTTATTTGTTCCTCTGCTATGACTCCAGTAAACTCATGGTCCACTTTGCTATCCTTGGTGTACCTATCTTCTAATTGATCATTCTCGTCTCCCTCAGGTAAAAATCGACCACCTTGATACTCAATTCTTTTCCCTGACGGTGTTGTTAAGAGCATTGTGCACCGAGTACCATGAATCACTCCTTTGTGTGCACAGAGCCATCCATTACCAAGAACCACGCGAATTTTAAGTGACTCCAACACAACGAGTGTCGCGGTGAATTTTTTTTCCTTGTTTATGACAAGACTGACATTCGGGCATATCTGATCTGCCTGCATTTCTCCCACTGGGGTTTGAACTAGCAAAGGCCTCCTCATTGGACACTTCACCATCTTGCACGTCTCTTCCATGTCGGCGGAAATGAAAGAATGCGAAGCACTATGGTCCAATAAAGCAAAAACTTGTACTGAGCTTACTTGAATATAACCTCCCACTACTTTGGTAACTCCATGAATTTTATCCATATCCACATTGCTCAGTCTTCCATTGACATAGTTTTGCTGCGCTTTGCTTCCTTGAACAGGCTTCTTATGGGCTTTCCTTTTTTGCTTTCGTTGTTGTGGATTCTGACTTAGTTCACTCCCAACTTGCTCTTCAACATTGTTGTTTTGATAGTGCTCGGCTTCATCATACCCATAACATCCTTCAATAGCAGAAACATCAATCTTTTCCCACATATCAGTGCGAGACGTCATATAGGGCTCCTGAGTCATGAGACACTACACTTCCTATCATCAAGTGACCAACATCAGCAACACGAGCAAGTATAGATGATCATAATCATGAACTATCCAAAAGGACAACTCTTGTCTCCATGGATCCAAAATTATCAACCTTGTTCACAGAACATTTTTGCTCAAGAGTGGCAACTCAATCATGGAGACTAACCAATACTTCCAACTAAAGAGTTCAATCTTAATAATCCTTCTTTACATTGGCTACCCCCCTTAAAATAAGAGACACCAAATAGGGTAGCTTTGAACCTTTTTCTTCTAGATGAGTTAAAAAGTGTTCTGACATCCCAATGATACTCCTGTGTATGGGTAAGAACAAGAAATCTGAAATTTCTCACGAGCAGAAAATCAGCAGTGCAGTAAAACAGCTGTAACTCTCATTTTGTTAATCCAATGAAACTGTAGTTTACACCGATGGAAAGCTTATAAAATTCTCTGCAACTTACTTATAGAACACACTTCCAGATTCTGTAGTTAACTTGGTCGAAAACAACACATAACAGATTCTGTTCCAGGTTTCAGACAGCACAGTTGCATCGTCTTGTGATTTTTGTATCTCCCAATCCAAAATAGCTATGAGGGTAGTTCTTGCATTTAGAGAGAGATGTTGAAGTCCACTCTTGTCCAGAATTTTCTCATGATTTTTGGGTCTTTCAAGAACAGAGATATAAGTTGATAAAGACAGGCTGCTCCGAAAGACAAGATATAGAAAGCAGGAGATAACCAAAACCCATCTATTTATTTCATTAATCCTTATACCTTATACATATAAACTAAATAAAATCATGGTCAAAACCCACGAGATCATTCCACTCATTACAAAATTCCAACTCAAGCATAAACATAAGCACAAAGCAACTAAACACTTAAATGTTCATTAGCCACACATTAAGACGACTCAACTTGGCTACTAACGGTTTTATTACACGGGACATAACTCTTATTCCTTAAACATGGTGTGATTGTAGCAGTATCCAGAGTAGATAACGTCTCTTACATTCCTTATTGCTTTATATGGACATCTGAATCTCTGCATCTCTCTTTACCATTCTTACAACTCATACCTTAAGATGGGTCAACCTGGTATCCCTCAGGTATAGATTTAATACCCTCATACTTAATCCTTTCTCCTGAAAGTGTAGTTAGAAACACTGAACATTGGGCATACTCAATCACTCCTTTACAAGTAGATAACCAGTCTATTCCAAGGATAACATCAATGCCCATTAATTCCAAAACAATGAGGTTTACCTTAAAATTTACCCCTTTTATGTCAAGACTAACTTTTGGGCATACGCGGTCTGCCTTTATTTCACCTCTTGGAGTTTTAATCATCACTGTTTTCCCCCTTGGAAGCATAAGTATGTTATGATCTTTTGCATATTGTCTAGATATGAACGAATGTGAGGCACTGGGGTCAAACAAAACCTTGGCATTTCCTGAACTTACTGGAATTGATCCAAACACGACCTCCTTAGCTCCAGGAATGGTGGAAATATCCACATGTTTCAACCTTTCATGGATGTAATTTCTCTTTAATTTATTTCCCTGCACATGCTCCTTTTGGACATCCTGTCCTGGGTCTTGCTGTTGTTGATTCTTCTGTGGGCAAGATTTGATATAATGTCCTTCCTGCTGGCAATGATAACACTTTCTCTTAGCTGGATCTTTTGTGATGTCATACTCCAAGGAACTGTTGTTTGGTATGCTGCTATCTTGCTGACCATAAAAGTTCACCTTCGTCCCTTTGGTTTGTTTCCTAGCTTGTTTGGCCTTTCGGGGTTGATACTCCTTATAGGTAATTGTCCACCCATCTATGACTACTTCATGGGGAGTAGTTTTAGCGGGAGGGGCTTCTAACTCTTTAGGGTTTGGATTTGTTTGACAGGGGATCAGGGCTGCATGTGACAATGTAGTAGAACTCGCTTGCTCATTGCTTTCCACTAGTGGTTCTAATGAGATTGCCTTTCTCTTCTTGTCCATGTTGATCGCAAAATTTGGATCCACCTTGACTTTTCCCTTATTAGACTCGTTTCGAAGACAGGGAAAACCATAATGCTTACAGCAATGACATTGTTCCTGCTCTCCAAATGCCTTATTATCAACATCTTTATTGGATTTCATATTCTTCCAAACTTCTGCTACTTGTATCTTCTCTGACCCCTTGGATATGTTGGCTTGACCTTGAGATAAGTATCGTTGAGAGTTCCCATGTTGAGCCATTTCTTCTAGTAATTGGTTTTGCATCGCTAATGGTTTCTTGTCAAAAGTGAGCAAGAGCGACACAATTCAGTCCTCTTAACCTCTGAAATCCACAGTCTTCTCGTCACGAGCCGTCTAATAGACAAGGAGAAAAGGTTCAAAATAGAGACAAGGTTTTTGTAACAGAACGGGGATAGAATTAAGCATAACTTTGAGAAAATAACAAAGTTAAAGAGAAGCAAGAAATAGGCAACAATGAGAACATGCTAAACGTCCAGTTCTAACTAGGCTTGCGTCCTACAGTCAGCATTGCTCTGATACCAATCTGTCACACCCGGTTTTAAGGACAAAACCAGACATACACCATATGTGAAATAAAGAAGACAAATCTCACATATAGCCACAGATAAGTGTTATATCAAAAGACAAATGCTTAATATACATAACACAATAGTATAAAGTATACCTTAAAGAGCAACACAGCGGAAAGACAACTCCGAACACCGGGTGTAACCTTCACTCCAGGATCAAACTAACTGGTTGATCACAAGCCTAACAATTCCAGAATCTAACAGTCTGGTACCCTTCCTGAGATGTGGGGAAATAGCAAGAGTGAGTCCATGTCGAACTCAACAAATATAACATGGGGTTCATGAAGCTCAAAAAGTTTGACACGGGTTTACTGCAATAGCTTTTAGTGAGTCATCTTTTTAGCATTTGAGAAGCAACAAGTTTACCATAAGCCCATATAACCTCATGATCATGTAAACGAGAATAATGTATAGCAAGAAACAATAATCATTAGTGAGCATCAATATCATCAGTATTATCATTATCATCAGTGTTCATCATTTATTCTGTAAGGGTCCAAGGCCACTCGTGACCGTGAGTACGGCTGTTATAACAGTTTTACACTCTGCAGAGGTTGTACACTTTCACTGTGAGTCGTGATTTACCCTTTCGCCTGAGGTAGCTAATCTCTTGACCCACTTCCAAGGAAGGTCGGCAGGGTTCACTATGAAGCCTTTCAAAGGTTCGTCTAACAAGTTAGGGCCATTAGATTCACTCGGCAAACAGATGTAGAGCCCCCCTTCCAAATGGCACAATAACGCGCAACCTATACACATGAGGATAGAGGCCGCACTATACCCGATTCGTCAAGCCGTTCTTACGCCATGAAGGAATACCTCTAACAAGCTAGAAAAGGTCCTCATACTTGACTAAAGCCAGAGCCATATAGCCCTCACAGTTGTACTGTAAGTCCCGGATGTTCGCTTACAGATAAGTCCTTAGGGAGAGTAACTAGAGCACCATAAAAACAACCAAATATGCTCTAGCCCTCTTGAGCCATGTTTTTATAAATCATCTTTTAAACGTTTATTGCATATACCATTAGTCAAGTTACAGATCATGGTTATTTATCTTGAGCACTAGCATAAATACTACCCAATGCAATGTCCCATGGGTGTCAAGGTACAAGATACAAAAGCTAGGATATCCTTAGTGGTAACAAGGTAGACACATGCACATGAATTAAGTATATTAAAGATGAATAGGAAACAAGGATAATCCCATGCTATACTTGCCTTAAACACCGATCCTTCGGTAAGCTTTAATCTTCAACGTTCTTCTTCTTCTTCTTGATAACCACGTATATCTTACCGACTGGACTTGATCAATAAATCATCACACACACATCGAGCAATCATACACGAAGCAAACAATAGATCTAAATTAGAACATGACACCAATCATACAAAAATAAATAAAAGAGTTTGAAACACGATTCTACGCATCACTACGAACACACAGACGCGAAAAGCACACTATTCAGAGCTACGGTTGAAAAGATACATCTACCGAAAAATTTGCTCATAGGAGAAAATATAAAACTATTAGCTTCATGAGTTTTAATTATATAATAACATATATAAGATATTTTATAAATACTATATATGGAATTAAGTCAAATTATCTCAAACCTACTGTATAACAAGTTTGTAAAACTCTTCTACACGTTACTACGATAACATAGACATAAAAATCACAAAATTTGGATTTAAAACGTAAAAGTTATGAGTTTTCTAAGATTTCCTATAGATAAATAATTACTTTAATATAAACTCGAAAATAAATTATCTCAAACCTACTGTACAGTTCTATAATCATGTAGAGCTCGCAAATACGAATCTAACGCAATTTGAATGGATCAAATCGGAGTTAAAACGGATAATTTATAACTAAAACAAACTCAGTGGCAAAACTGTAAATATCAGAAAACGTATTTTTCAATTACCGAGACGAAATACGTTTTCAATAAATCAAAACGTATTTTCCAGATTACGCTTTGGACCGCGGGTTAAGAACTTAAAAACTTCAGGGTTTCTTTTACAAAACTACAAGCGAACCGGTATGTTTTAATTCAGACCGTTGGATTCAAAGTCAACGATCCAGATTGGATCGGGGAGGACCCGGCGGCGCTCCGGCCGGAACAGGGCCGCGACGGCGACATCCCGCGGCGGCGCCATGGCCGGAGATGGCTTCCTCGTGCTACAGAGCATTACCTCGCGAAAGAAATACACCAACGGGTAGATAACTTCAACGCGATCTTACCTAGGGCAGAATCGTGGCCGGGGATGAAGCAAGGAGCGCGTGCGGCTCGGAGAGGCGGACGGCTAGGGCGGTACTTCGGGCGTAGCCACCACGGGGTATTCGGGGCTGCGATTTGTGGGCGGATGTGGAGCGGGGAGACGCGACGGCTTCGTTTTTATAGCCCGGAGGCATCGGTATACATGGAAAGGGGAGATTGAGCCTTGGATTTGGCATCGGCAAAGAAGGAAAGGGGAGATCCGGCAGCGGCTTGGGGAAGAAGGCGCCTGACAAGTGGGTCCCGCATGTCGGCGGCTGGAAGCGGGGAAACGCGCTCGCGCGGTGAAGCTGGGCCGGCGGCCACTGGCTTGGGCTCGGCCCAGAGAGACCGAAGGCGGGTGCTGGCGCGGGAAAAGGGAAAGATGGGCCGCCGAGGCAGGCCGGGGAGTTGGGCTGCGGAAAGGTTTCGGCCCAAAGAGGAAAATTCCCTTACTCTTTTTCTTTTTCAACCTTTTCAAAGCCAAATTTCAAAGAATTTTCAAATCCAAATTTGAATTTGATTTAAAGCATTCATCACAAAATTTAAATGCAACAGCATGAGTGCACAAACATATTTCTACTCTTATATTTGATTTTAAATTTATAAAAATTATTATTATCCTAAATTTGCATGCTCACAAAAATATATAAAAAATCATATTTTTCCAATTTTTCATTTCTTCAAAATTTCAGGGTGTTACAGCTTTGGTTAAACTTAAGCCCACTTTATTAGTCCTCCTATTTGGATCTTCAAGGGCTACAACTAGTTTTTGCGGATGCAAATAGAGCCTAAGAGATTGATCGTTTTGCGCTAAGAAGACTTTGGCGCTAATAGCGCTGTTTATCCGGAGATTGCTGCTAAACAAGCCTTCAGTTAGTGGAGTTAGCGGTGGCTAAACATTCCTGTCCCATGAAACAGTTGGCCCAATACGCCTCACGTCCAACAGCCCAACCACGTAACCCTAACTAGTTATTCATCTCCCCGACTCTCTATTCTGTTGTGCTGGCTCTCCAGCTCCACGGTAAAGTGGAGGAGGCGGCTGTGCATCTCGGCGTTCGGGGTGCTGCCGCCGTGCAAAGGGAGAGACGACGCAAATGTGTCTTCCATCGTCGTCAAGGAGTATATGTGGATGACTTCCTCCAACACCTAGCAAGACTCAACTGTTTGTTATACTCCATCCATTCTAAATTATAATCGGTTTGTACTTTTGCTATACATCTAATGTCTAGATACACAACGAAAGCTGTATATTAAAAAATCAAAACAACTTATGATTTGGAATGGCAGGAGTAACTTATATGGCTAGGGGAATTGAAGCTTGTGTAGTCCTACTGCCACATGCCACATACTCATGTTATGATAATAGAGTAGCAGTGAAATGAATAATTAAGACTAGCAAACTAATTTCCCACAAACATAAAAACAGGACCTATGCTTAAAAGTTTCCAACCACAAGTTGTCCAATCTTTCAACAACCATATATTTGCTGCAATTAGCTCACTAAAATATCAGCTCCATCATCTTAAAATAAATATATCAAAAGATACGTATGGCTTCCATGCCAACTTATTCATACAAGCAATGACTTCACATATGGAACAATAACAAGCAAGAATGTGACTTTATCAACATACAGCAGGAGAATTAACGAGTCCAGTAGACATGACACCAAGAGTTATATGGAAAACTCCTTATATTACGGAAAAAACCATAGGCGACGATGAACAATCCACTATGAGATGAAGAAATACCATGGGAAGCTTCAAATCCACCAAGGATTTCACTTCCTATTTGATGAATCAAAACCTCTAACCCTAACCCTCTCTCAACCAAAATAACACAATACTCTATTCTAGGTCAAGTTTGTCGAAGGGACTTATATTGGTAATTTTCATAATGGCCTTCTGAGTTCCGAATTATCACAAGCTGCCTCGATTCTAGCATATAATATGTATAGCCAATGTTTTTCATAATAAATAAGTATAGATGTGCAACGGGCCGGCACGGCCCGATGGGGTTTGGGCCGAGTAGGCACGCCGTGCCCTGCGGGCCATGCCTAACAAGCACGCGGGCTTGGCCTTCACGATACTGGAATCTACTTGTATCCCTAACAGGCACGCAGGACTGGGGACTCAGATTCAGAGTATGGAGGTACTACCTCACTTTCGAATTGTATACTTTTATAAAAGGTACTAATTGCTGCAGTTTCTCTAAATACTGATCTGAACATTTGATACTATAGTATAATTTGTCCTTGTACTTTGTGACTGATTGGCTGGGAGATACTTAGGGATGATTGCCTTGTGTTGAAAATGCTCCTTTGGTTTTGTTCTCAGAATATGTTAATAAGATGCTCTTTTGAGTTTCTGATGGTTCACAGTGGAAAAATGTATTGCAGTTCAATCTTGTCCTGGTAGTCCCCAGTACATTACTTCTAGAATCATCCTACCCCTCAGTCTTCCTAATGCAAAATCCTTTTAAAGGAAACATATTACAAACTCTGATGATCATAATGGCTTTTCTTGGTCCTAGTACTACTTCTCTAAAAAAAGTAACAACATAACTGCTATCATCTTTTTTCAGAAAGAGATTAGTATCATCTACTAGTAGTGTGTGACCTATTGCTAGTTGCCTAAGTAGTGAATGGAATCATAACCGTTATGCTTATCTAATTGCATTTTCATTTGTTTAATTGCATAGCAGGTTGGTGCACTTGGATCATCGGTTCGAATGGAAACTCCATAGGAAACATTGAGTAGGATTGCTTACGGAGGCTATTGTTGTCATGTGAATGTCACTAGTGATGGGGGTACATACTCTCCTGAAGATGAAGATGATGATGAATTTCCATTGCTTTGACACGTATTGTAAGGATCACAGGCTTAGAACCTACTGACCTTGCTTTTGATTATTTTGGCTGTTTTGGCCGTTGGCTTTGCTGTGCAGCAGAGCTGCTCATTACCTACACAGTGTAGTGTCATAGTAGTTCAGGGTCTGCTCACTGTTGCTACTTATGCAGCAGCTGCAGCTATTGCTACTGGTCTTCTTCAGTGTATGAACAGTATTGGCAGTGGTGTATGTTGTAGCAGTAGCCTCAGGGCTGCAGTTTGGTCATTTTGATGGCACAAGTGTGTTTTTATTAGTGCCTCTAATGAGATATTGTAACTTAAAACAATATGGATTAATGAATGTTAAATCCTGATAGAAACAATGCATGTGTACTATGCTATATTTAAATTTGTATTTTGAATTCAAAAATTTGAATTTACATGTATATTGTTTATTTATGGTATGAACTGCATATTGTTTGTTCTCTACAAAACTCACCCCCTAGGGAAATTACCTTTACACGCGGGTAGGGAAATGCATGTCAGCATATGTCCCTAGGGGCAAAATTCTTCTAGGGAACACAGTTTCCCTAGGGTTTTCTCGCAATACCCTAAGGCACTTATCAATTGTAATAAAATCGACTAATTTATACAAGCTTAAGGAAGGGTTAAGTAGGGCTAAGCAGTTTTTCGATCCTAAACCTACTAGGGTATAAGGATATAACAAGATAGACACGTATAATAATAAATACATCAACAGTTTCACTCAACTCCTATACTTAATGTAACAATATATAGATACATATGTATTTAAATTGATTTTAATAAGTAAGAGACTTATAATGCTTCGGGGCTTGCTTCTCTCGAAGAAACTAGACTGATGGTCCACGCACTCGAGCAGATCCTCTCCTTGCTCCTCAGCCTCGGGCACCTCATGTGCCTAGATTTCCTATAGGTCGGCCCCGGCCTGTTCCTCTTGAACCGCTACATGCACTTCCTCCTACAATCCTGTATGATGTATTTGTATAAGTGATTATGCAAGTGGTGCATCAGATGAGATGGCATATGATGACCATGGTTGCATGCAATGTAGATGAGCATGTTTAATTCTATTTGACAGAGTAGGTGTAAATCTCTTCTACCAGGTAGTCAACATCATCCAAGAACATGTGTCACAAGCATATGTCATCTACTACATTCTCTTCTACTATCAACTACCATCATGTACCGCTAACCACCATATAACCACAAACACAGGTACTACCATACTAACACCACAAGTGCTACCCTACCATGTCAAGTCATACCAGCAAGTTATTTGATGCTTTAAAGATACACCAAAGCTACACAATTAAACTAATCATACAATAAAGAATCATATTTTATTTCATTTTAAACTAAGGCTACAACAGCAACATGTATTTCTATTGTATAGAAAAATTTAAAAAAATTACAGTAGCTTAGTCATGCTTAAGATAGCCTACCATAAAATTTTCATTACATTTGGATAAGTATAACAGCCTACACAAAAATGGCAAAAAGCATGGCATAAATACACATGAAAATACTTTGTACTATAAAAAGTGTCAAACAATAGATTTAGTATTTTTTCCATGATCTACACAATATACAATCACTGTACAAAAAGTTTCAGCTACATGTATTATTCATATATTTGACTCTAGCAATTTTACAAGAAATAGCAAATAAATACATCTAAATTACTTGGCCATATTTTTCTATAGAACATGCATGTCATATATTTTTCATGGAAATTACCACATATGAATAGAGTAACAAAATTAAAACCACATTTTTCTGATACATATATGAATTACTATGCATTTTTCAAGATAATCGCATTTACAAGAATTAAATAAAGCTACAAAGAAAAGTATCACAAAAATAACATGCAACATTTTTATATTGTAGATCTACTCCTAAGAAACATAACAAAAATTTGTCTCACTCAAATTGGAGCTATTTTCATCAAGATATGATTTTTTGGAAGCATTTAAACCATTTCTGAAAAATCATTTCCTAAATCACTTTTAAAAATCCGACGCTGAAAACGCTGGATGCACCCGGATCTATGCACCCAGATTCACCCCCAGCCGCTGTAGATGGGCCCCACGGACCCACGGGTTAGAGGCACAGGGGCAAAGGAGGTCACTGGCGGCGAGAGCTCACTAACGGTGAGGTCTCCGGCCTTGGGGTGAGCACCATCGTGCTCCCCACAGCGAGGCGAGTCATGTGCACTAGCTGATCGAGCCGAGGAAGCGCCGGTATGGGCTCACCGGCGGCGATGGCGGAGCGGCGGCGCTATGCTCGGTGAGGTTGCCATTCCCGGCCATGGCAAGGCTCAGGAAGGGGCGCACCGGTTTCCCGGTGGTGCGGAGCGGTGGAAGCGCACGACGGTGCGGGGAGAACGGGGAAGCAAAGTGGTTGCCAGCGCGGGCATAAACTCCGACGAGCTTGGCCATGGTGGCCCGCGTGATGAGAAGAAGGGGAGGGGATCGCAACCTTTACCTGCCTTGCCTACGGTAAGCACATGCGAGCACAGAGGCGGAGACGTAGGTGGGAGGTGGCGCGCGGAGCCGAGGTGCTGGCGGTGGAGCTCGCGGGGCTAGCGGCAATGGCGCCCGCGGTTGCTGCGGTTGTTGGCGAGTGCGAGAGAAGGCAGGGGGAGAGGCGAAATGGCGAGGATGCCGGGCGGCTGCTCGGCTCGGCCGATTTGGAGGCGTGGCGCGGCAGTGGGGGCCACGGCGTGCCACCGGGCGAGCAGCGCTAATGATGTGCGGCCACGCGGCGATGAGCTCCTGCTACTGGTCAGGCACGAGTGCGCGCGGGCGAGAGTGGTGGCAGGCATGGAGCTGGGCTAGGACGGCTTGCCTGAGCAGGCCAAAAAGGAGGCGGCGGTCCGGGAGGGAAAAGAAAATGATTTTTCTTTTTATTTGCCACATAACAGCACACAAAAATCCTATTTTTGAGCGATAAAAACTCATTTTTAGGATCTGATGCAAAAATAAAAGTTGTTCTAAATTTTGTGATCTTCAACTTTGCCAAAAGGAGCAAAGTCAAAATCCCAATAGATTTTGAACTAAGGATTTAAAGTTGATTTTTAAGTAAAAACCCTAATTTTGGAGATTAATTTTAAATACAAAATTTGGTAAAACTTTTAAAATAAACTTTGCTCCAAATTGTTTGCTAAATATTTCTAAATAGTTCAAGTGAGCAAACAAGGTACAACATGGCAAAACAAGCATCTACATGACTTTAAATCGATTGAAACATCACATTGCAACATGCATGTTTCATTAACATGTTTCAAGTCTATATTTCATGTGATGCTTATAATTGCATGATTATGCTTATGCATATGATTTTGCAAATGCTAATGCAAGCTTAACACTGGGGCGTTACATTAATTTCCCGTGAAAGCGGTCCCTAGGCAGCAATCCTAAGGAACCACCCTAAGAAAACTAGGTATCTATGCCTTTCCCTAGGGTTTTTGGCCCTAGCGAAATAGGAGGATTCCAGTAGTGTCGGCCCAGGCACGGCCATATGGGGCCTTTTTTCGTGCCATGCAAGCCCACAACCCGGTTCATATGAAACACCTCAAAAAACACATCTCCTCAAATATTTTCACACTTTGGCAACCAAGTAAGAAAAGATCACAGTAACTTTTGAACTCACAGTTTCACTTTCATACTTATTAACTTACAAGAACGACAGAACAACATCGACAATTCGACATAAGATAACAAGTATCAACTCACAAGAATGACAGAACGACAACGACATAGATAACAAAAACTTAGATAATAGAATGAGTGTTTGTGCAATGCTGCCTCATTAAAAACCTTTCTAGGTAAAACTCACCCTTGTGAGAAATCCTAGAAAGGAAAAAAAAGAGTACAACCAGCTCTAAATTGTCTTAATTAAGTTATTACAAACATTGTTCAAGTCTCACTCTCAACTCACCCAAATATAGATGATAGCGATAAGTCTCACTCTCATCTCACCCAAAAGCACAAGTCTCACTCTCAAGTCTCAACTCACCCAAAAGCCCAAGTGACCAAGTCACACCTCGGTCTCACTCTCAGTCACCAGTAGTAGCACCTTCATCTTCATCAAGATACAAATTCTTGAATGATTCTTCGAGCTCTTGGTTGTCAGCAACTCTATGTTGTTCCCTCTTCTCTCCCAACTCCTAGTCCTTCAAGCAAGTCAACATCTCAACAGTTTTAGGTAACAAGCGTCAGCACCGTTCTTCAATAATCCTGCCTGACAAGCTGAAACAAGATTCTGAAGATATAATAGACACAGAAACTGACATAATGTCTTTGGCCATTATAGATAGAATTAGATAGTTTAGTTTGTGGTCATGGCACCAAAGAAGTATGTCAAAATCATCCTCATAAGAAGTGACATTGTCACTGTCTAAATAGACTGAGAGTTTAGATCTAGAAAGGTAGATGAAGATGAAATAGTGGCAGGGGAGGACCAACAACACCTGAGCCTCCAAATATTCTTCCCATGCTTGTTTTCTCTTACCTGTATGGTTTGATGGCTATGCAACCCTTTGAGACCTAACTGCACCAAACTTGCTTTCATATTTGTTAAATAGTTTATACAATTTAGTTTTCACATCAACATAGTATGTAGTGTACTCAGAACCAATGGTTTCAGCAAGTAAATTCAGAACATTAAAGAAACCTCTCATCTTAGCTCTAGGGTCAAGAATAAATGCAAATGAGTATAACAGAGGTATGTCTGACCAGTATTTAAAGAATTTATGTGGCATATGATACAAAAATGTCTAAGATTCTGATCTCTTTCATATGCATGCAAATGAGTTGCAATCTCCAAAACATGGTCCAGAGCAAGTGGACTGGTGGGATAGCAAACACCAGGTAGAACAACAGTGCAGTCATAAAAGAGTTTTAGGAACTCCAATACCTTCTCAGCAACATACTAGTGATTTTGAGATAACAGTGCAGATCTATAATTTAAATTAATGAACACAGAAAAAACTTCACTATATGGAACCAAGTGTTTCAGCATAAGATAAGTAGCATTCCATCTAACATCCATATATAAGCCAAACTTTACAGATCTAACACCTTTAGCAGTATAGTAGTTTTTGAACATAGTAATTCTTTAATTAGAGAAATTTAAGAAATTAATTGCAGTTCTAAAATCTTCTAGCTTAGGTTTCAACCTCTTTAGTCCAGATTTAACAATCAGATTAATGATATGACAAGCACAGCGTTAATGAACAAGACTATACTTACATTTATTAGGATCTAAAGGATCAGGTGAAGGATCAGAACCTAAGTAACCAACAAACATTGGTGTCAAAGTTTTTATAGCCTTAGCATTAGAAAAAGTATTATCTAAAGTGACAAAAAATCTTATCAATCAGACTAAACTCCTCAACCAAAGCAGCAACTCTTTTAGCAATGTTTTCACCAGAATGTTTCACTTCAATCAACCTAAGACCAATAACCTTTTTTTGCAACTCTCAATCAGCATTCACATAGTGAGCAACAACACTAATATAGTCCTCCTTAGCATTACCAGACCAAATGTCTAAAGTCAAAGCAACAGATAAAGTAGCAGACAACACATAATTCTTAAGTGTATCATGGTGTTCAGTAAATAGCTTACCAAGATATCTAGTGGTGGTCCTTCTAGAACACTTAACAAACCTAGGGTTATGAGCATGAACACTATATCCTCCCAGGCCTCTATCTCACCAAGTGAAAATCCTATGTTTGGTGTTGGTAATTAGTGACAATACCTAGTACTAACCACATAACAAAGACATATGTGTAGCTATGATGTAGTTGGTCCAACGACATGGTGAAGTAAGGATCAAGCAATGGTGATGTGATCAAGTGCTTGCCATGATGGAGTTGGATGAAGATGCAAAGCCAAATCATGGAGCTTAAGGCAAAGGTATATGGTAGGGATTTTTATTTTGCATCCAAGACACTATAGAGGGTGTGGATGGCTTAGGATACTTAGCCGTACTATGAAGAGGGGAAATGTCGTATCAATTCTAGTCCTACATGTGCCTCTAGGTGACATTTCATTGAACATATGTATTTGAACATCTTTGCCCTATGTTTTAACTTGAAAATGAGCTAAAATATGTGCTAAGATGTTTCATATGCTTGGACTAGCTCATATGAGAATAGGGCAAACAAGAATCAAAAACAAAACTTGAAGATCAGCTCTTGATCGTGCATCGGATGCTGGCCCCATGAGCATGAGACACTGACATCAACGTCTAGTGTACTCTCCGCTGAGGCACGCGCAGGCGAGCGTGCATCGGACGTGGTGGTGTTGAAGCGACAGACGTCGGGCATCAGCGTCTGTTGCGTATGGCGTCAGCAGCTTCGCAAGCCGTGGTGACGACAGACGCGGAGCGCGTTTGGTGACCCTTCGACAAACGCGTCAGGTGAGAAATCAACGTGATTGGGAGCTTACTGGACCACGTCTGGTGAACGTTAGACGCGAAGGATTCAAGCGACAGACGCATCTGATGGTGTCAAAATCAACCATTGGAAATTCGAGATGCAGAACACGTGGTATGCATCCGAGCGATAGACGCGTCTGGTGACCCCGACCAGTGTATAACAGCTCTATTCGAAGAGGTACTTCTATATATATGTGTTGGCCGGCTCTAGGGCTACTCTCTTGGCATTTTGACATTCTAATGAGCATCTTGAGCTAAGCCAACTCCCTCACACTTCTCCCCACTCATCTCCTTGCATTCGATTGCGATTCTTGAATGAGATCGAGTGATTCAAGTGCATCATTCATTACTTTGCATCTAGAGGCACTTGAGGGAATGTTTTGCTGCGGGATTTCTTGTTAATCTTGGTGGTTACTGCCACCTAGACGGCTTGGAGCAGCGGTGGAGGTTCGGCACGTGTTGGTGATTGTTCGTGGCCGGCTCCGGTGATTGGTTTATGAGGGGTTCTTGTGGTTCCCTGGCAGAGCGTCGAATTCCAACTCTAGTAGATTGCTCGTGTCATTGCAACTCTTAGCCATTGGTAGGTTTTTGCGGCGTCTTTTGAGAGGCTCGGTGTGTTAGACCGATTAGCCACCGAACCACGTGGTGTAAGGGAACACAACGGGGACTAGCGTGCCGACAAGTACGTGAACCTCGAGATAAATCATTTGTCATCAATTCGTGATTGTGATTGGTTTATCTCGGTGATTGGCTACTTGATTGGATCATCATTTGGATATATCAATTGATTGGCTCTATTCATCACCCCACGGTGAAATCACTTCTAGACCTACTCTTGCATTACTTCTGTTACTATTTTGTTGTAGTCTTTGTCTTGCCTAGTTGCCTTGTTAGCTTGAGTAGAGTAGTTTGCCTTAGTTGTTACTCTTGCGGTCTCAACTTGTGCGGTTGTGTGAACCATACTAGAATTGCTAATTGGATGGGTGGCTTGCATCAACCCCTTAGGCTAGGCAAAACTCATATCTCGCCATTTGATATACTAATCAACTTGTCTAACATTTTTTATAGAAAATTTTATTAGGCTATTCACCCCCTCTAGCCATCAAGACCTTTCACCTATACTTAATGGAAGGTCAAGTCTAGCAATCAATCGACACAACTCAGATCGAGCAACAACAGGATCATAGATCCAGTTATGTAAAGAACCATCAGAATTAAAAGCAAGTCTAGACTGAACCCTAGCAGCATGATCAGTCTTTTTCCTACAAGACTTTTGGTGCCTAATCAAATGAGCAGTACCAGTAGCAGATCTAGCACTTAATGTGGCCCTACACATTTTACAGATAGCTTGTGTTTGAATCTTGTTACCATTCACTACCTTATAGATCTCATCAAAATCAACCCAGACACTAGACTTACGCTTATTAAGAGAAGAGGTTAGAGTATCATCATTACCAGTGGTGTTGGAGGCCACTGGCGTCCCTGTGGCCGTCGCCGCCGGCCCTACACCACCGGTACCGAGGAGATCGACACCGATGTCGTCGTCATCCTCTTCGGGTAGCCCTGCCGTGGCCAGGTCCTTGTTGCCGGAGACAGGATAGATGACATCATTATTCGCCATGGCGTCCTTGATCGCAGATGGCCTACCTCCAGCCCCGCTCCTCAATGGTGCGTGTGGCCGCCTCATGCCATAGCTAGACGATGAGGCATCGGCAACCGACCTGCAAAAACAACCAAATAGGGGAACGATGAGCGATCAAAGACAAATTAGGGTTAGGGCTCTTACCTACACAACTGGAGCCCAGCGCCGGAGAAGACGAGGGCCACCCAGAGGCAACGACGAAACACAGATTAGCAAAGACGGCGAGCGGTGGCGGAGGGACCGGATGGGAAACGAACTCACATGGTCACCGAGAGGACAGAGGAGGGATAGGAAGAAGGGAGGTGACAGGAAGAGGGGACTAGGGAACTCAGGGTGATGTGGGGGAGCGGCGGCGAGGTCACCGAAGCCGAGGACGATAGTCGACGGGGACGGTCGGAGATGAGCGAGAACGAGAGAGAGAGAGAGAGACGCGGCAGGGGAGGGGATTTGTGATTTAGGGTTTGGGGAGTGAGGGGGTAGCCATGGCGCCTGCTTTATATATGGAGCGGGGGGTGCGGCGGGGAGGGGAGGTGGGCTGGGCCAATTGCAGGCTACGGTGCAGGGGAGGCAAAGAGCCGTTGGGGGAGCAGGCCGGCACCGGGCCTACCGTTGGGGAGCGAGCTGTGCTGTGCCGGCCCACGTGCCTGGGATGCGGCCCAGGCACGGCCTGCTCCTCCGGGCCGTGCTAGCTCGGGCCTGCTGGCCATCGGGCCGGGCCAAAATACCGGGCCTCGTGCTGGGCTCACGGGCTCGGGCTGCATGCCCATATATACAAATAAGCTGCAAATCACACACGTTACTATATTTTTGTTTGCCCCCTTTTTAAAATAAAAGTAAAAAAATTATATTCATGTTTGTTGTGTTGTTGGCCCAAATTCTAGGGTATGAACATGGCCTTAGGGAAAATTATAAAAGAAAGTTCTAACTGTTACTTGCTAGCAGCCTAAAATTATCTTGGTGTTCTCGGTCAATTCTTTGTTTGGTCAGCATGCTGCCAAACATGTTTCAATTTGCGCAAGAAATTCGATATTATTTTTGCCTTGATTAGTTAAGGTCATTCGACCACAAATATAAAATCCGTTTGTATTTGTCCTTGTTGAATGTAACCCTGAGTCCTTGACTGTTAGTATCTAAAATTTTTATATACATTGACAACATAAAATTGGCATTACTAAATATATCGTCTTAGCCTCTTTCTATTAATAGAAATTAGCACAACCAATGCTGGTTCGTTACAAAAAAGGTATGCTGTCTTAGCCAACAAAAGATAACTCCATGCAAGCTACAATTCAGTCTTCTTGTGATGCAAAACATAAGGAAAATATATATATATAGTTGAATATCATGTACATATAGGAAAGTACCACCTTAGCAATCAATTCTACCACCTAACCTCCTGCTCAAAAGTTCGGCTCAATTTGCTCCCGCATGCTAACTCAATGGTCCAATATATAGCTTATGAGATTTGCATCTTTTTTTTTTGTTTCTTCTCATTAGGTCAAGTCTTATGTCCAAATTAATGGGTGATAGAGGACATGATCTTCTATGTTAAAATAAATATCTTAAGAATTTTTCATAACCCATGAAAATAATGATAAAAATTGTTAATATATTTTTAGCATATAATCAATTATGTAATCTATCAACCCCGAAAAATTCAAGTTATATGATGAGAAAACAAAATAAAGGAAAAACTTTACATGGGTAGATTGGACCAGTTTAAATAGTTTAGGGGAGTAAATTAAGCCAAAGTTTTGTTAAGGGGTTAGGCTTAGGCAGAAAAATTGAAGTGGACTGTTTGATGTAGTAAAGCTAACATATAACATAGAAAAAAGTCAAAGAAGATAAGACCTCATATAGAAAAAAAAAACTAGCGTACCCTCTACATGTTGATATACTACTGAATACCATCATTCACAAAAAAATTAAAAAAATATACTCTTACAGACCTGCTTCTGTATTACCTACGCGTATACCATTACTAAAGAATTATCCACCACCACCATTGCACAAAAGTTAACCAAAAAATACGATTATACTTGTTAGGTTTTTGGGGCTGAGGGTCCTATCCTCTCGCTTTTTGCATGATGGGTGCGACATCCCTTCATTTCCCCACAACGAAGCTGCGGGAGGCCTTCCAGACCCTGATTTGTTCTAGGTCACTTACCACTTGCTCGATGGTTATATCTGCACTATGAGAGCCCTCTAGTAGGAGCGTCATGTAATTCTTTTTCTGTTAATGAAACATGTGGTAAGGCACGATCGCAAAAAAATATGGTTATACTTGTCTCTCTATTACCTACCTAAAAGGATAAGATGCTGAAGAGAGGGGGGGTGAATTGGGCTAATCTAAAATTCTCGCGAAATTTAAAACTACCACTTAGCCCATTTCATCCTCATGTCCAAACCATGTTTCTAGCCTACCGCACAAAGTTTTACATCCTAGTTTCAACCCTAGTCTAGCATGACAACTATAGGAATGTAAACACATGAGTGTAAGTTACACAAATGTAGAAGAGAAGGGCTAGGAACACGTCGATGTTTTCCCGAGTTATCGGAGAGTCGACACTCTCCACTAGTTCCCATTGGAGCACTCGCACAAGGGTATTGCATTGCTCCCCTTGATCCACGCAAGGACCAAGTGCTCTCTACAAGTTGATTCTTTGCCACTCCGGCACGGTGAATCACCCACAACCGTTTATTATTACACCATCTTGGGCGTCCCACAAGCTTCTCTGGGAGATCACCAAGACACCGATGGCCACTGAGCCATTTAGGCGATGCCGATCACCAAGAGTAACAAATACAAACTCTCACTTGACCTAACCAAGACTAATGAGAAGAGTAGATGCATACTTGCTACTCTCTAAACACTAATGGAGTCCTTAATTTTGAATTAGTGTATCCAAATCCCCACTAGCCTCAACCTCTCTCTTGGACATCAATAAGTGTGTGTGGAACTTCAAAATGCCAAGAGAGCCTTCATGCCTGAGATGGTGGGGTATATATAGGGCCAACCTAAAAAACTAGCCGTTGCTCCTCCACTTAGCAAAAAAAATAATATATACGCCAGATATGTCCAGTGCCCCTCTAGTCTTCACACCGGATAGGTCCGGTGAGGCTCCAATGACTAGTTCAAAAACTATCTGTTTACTGTACATGCACTCTATTCCACAAGTCCGATGTGCACCGGACAAAACCAATGCAGGCCTTTCAGCGCACAATTTCGGGCCTGTGCATTCCGGTGCATATGATGTGATTAGTTGCAACCAAAGGAAAAAAAAAACTATATACTAAAACAAATTATTGAACAATAGGTTGCGTGAAGAAATTACGTTTTCAATTAAGGCTCCATTTGGTTAAAAAATAAAAATTGAATGGATAAAGGACGGTAATGGGAATGCAACATGCCCTAACTTATTTTGTTTGGTTGAGCAACCGTTCACTGGTGGAATCCTTAACCGTCTAAATCAAGCAGGAACAGGTTTGTGAAGGCGCGCTTTTCTTGACCCGGCATTAGGTTACGTTGAACATTAAACAAACAGAAAGTAATATAACTAGTTGACGCTGAGAGGGGGTTACCTGCGAAGCCACTGAACCAAACAACTCCTAAGTTCTTCATGTAATCATCTAATTCAAAATACATACGATGGGCAAATTAGTTAATGTAATGCACATAGATTTGTCTATGGTGACAGTGAATCCACTTTTCAATTGTTGAACGGTAGGTTTCTTGCTATGATACATCACTATGAATGTTGCTCTGCATAATTTATTGAGTATCAGTTGTAATGTAGTGGTGGTTGATTAGAAGAATACACCTTCGGTCAAAAAAAATTATTGCATTTTGCTTTGCACGGTTTTGATCACTACAAGAAATGTCTCGGTTTTTTACGAAACGTTGATGAAACGTGTGTCACAAATGACGTGACATGAACATATAAACGTCACAAACCATGGAATAAGACATATGGTTTGTGACGCACGTTTCATCAACGTTTTGTCAAAAACCGAGACATTTCTTGTAGTGGATGTATATCTTCAAGCACTAATTATTTGTAGAATATTTTATTAAAAATCTTTCAAATTTATGAGATTTTACAATTATTTTTAAAAGAAATGAAATTAGCTCATACGACTTTCATGTCTCCAAAATCAATAATTAAAAGTTATTGATATTTGTAGTTTGAAGGTCCAGGGGCGGACCTATAGGGTATGCCCAGTATGCCGCGGCATACCCTACAGTTCAGAGGAACATACATGATACACGATCAATCGATGCCTCACAGTCGCTACGTATATGTATTCATCCCTGTTGGCTGTTGTGCGAGTTGAGTTGCGGACTCAACGTCCGCCCGTGCGGCGTCTGCCAAGGCTGAGCGCATGAGCCGCCGACGGGCAACTGACTGGATGGCAAGGCGGCTTGACACATTGAGCGGCTGAGGCTGAAGGATGTGACGTGTGAGCGTGGCCATGGTGTGAGGGCCGGCCGGCCGAGGCGCCGCATGCGAAGCTGTCAGACAGGTTTGCTGCGGGGTTTAAGATTTAATCTTCTTTTGTTCTATACTCGCTCTGTTCTAAATTATCTATCGCTTTTGGTTTGCGTGCCACAGGTTTGACTTGATTTATAGAAATTGTGTGCAACATTTGTATCTCCAAATAAATTTATTAAAAAACTAGATTCAAATATCTTTCCAATGATGCCAATTATGTACCATAAATATTAATACTTTTTAATATATATTTTGTCAAAGTTGTTTCTCGGGAAACGAAAACGATAAATATTTTGGGACGAGGAGTAAGTAACTTGTGCACTTAATTATTTATCAGCAATTTGTTTGTGTATTAGGGAGACTAGCGAGATCACTAGATTAGGGATCGGTTCGTCCAATATTAGAACAATGGTATTAGATATTTAGGATATTTTCTATAATAGTTTTAGTAAAAACAAAGTTAATGAATAAGATGAGTCATAGTCTTTTGAATGATTATAATGATTATCTAGTCTCATTATATTTGTTAAAAGTAGATGGAGATAATATAGTCGAGACATTCGGGCCCTATAGAAAGCGGCTACTAATTAAAAAAACTTAGACATTCTAGCTTAATTGTTGAATTAAAGACTTATTTTCACATTATTTAGCGCCTTTATACCGACTTCCGCTGTAAATTTCTATAATTGTTTATCAAATGGTTTTACCAGATTGTATAAGAAAAATTTTCTATGGCATACCCTGTGATAAAATGCTAGGTCCGCTACTGTGAAGGTCTATCAAATATTAACTCAACATGTTCTTTTTTACCAATGAAGTAACTAAAATTTTTCGTGTATGGCTAGGATTCGGTTGGTCATGAATTTACCCTTAGGTGTCATGCGCTTTCTTTCTCAGTACTCACATATCACACCACCGTTTATGTGCTTTTATTTAGCAATCACTCGTGCAGCAATTGGTTGTTTCCAGCCCTGTGGTTAATTGGGCTACCAGCTATCTCTTCGGTAACTCATCTTCGGTAACTCAATCTCCTACTGTTTTTCCTGTACCCCTAGGCTCCATGACACGTGGGCCCTGCGCCTGTTTAAAGGAAGCGCCAGTTTTGGCTGCAACTGGAAGGTGCTCATCACTGAGAAAGCAGAGCAGCCCCTGCTCGCTCGCTCGCTCGCTCACTCGCTGTCACTGGTTAGTGTGGTTAGCTTCATTTTCCTTCTATATACTCCCTCCATACCTATATTAGGACAGGATTGTGGTAACCAAGGAGTGATTAATTAGGGGTTAGTTTTCCCTGTATACCCCTATTAAATATTGCTACGGGTGCATCCTATTCAGAAACAAATAGAGTTCAAATGACTAGCGCAGCTATTGAAGTGTCCTGGGGTCCCGCGGTCGCGGGTTCGATGCTTTGCATGCTCCGGTTTGGCTGCATGGCACTGTGCGCTGCTCGCGTTCAGACGCTATGCGTGCCGGAATTAGCTCGTTCGTTGGCGCGTTTTGCTGCTCGTTTGGCCGCGTTTTCGTTCTTTTTTCGTTTGCTTGCTTTTCGCCTTCCACGTTGTCCAGCGAGACGGAGTCCGGCCCTTCAACGACGGAGTGTCCAGGTCAGCCTCGACGGAGTATACAGCTGCTCCACGTTGTCCTGCGCGACGGAGTCCGGCACCTCCTGCGGCGCCATCTCGACGTTGTTCAGCGGCCAGGCGAGCGAGCGTGGGCGCGAGAGATCCGCGCCGCGAGCGTGCGGCGAGCTCGCCGCGCGGCGAGCGAGCGACGAGCGTCCAGGCGAGCTTGCGGCGACCGTGTGGTGAGAGTGCGGCGACCGTGCAGGCGAGCGAGCCATCCATGGCGGCGAGAAACAGCGGCGAACCCTAAACACTAGACTATGCCCGGCTGCGAGGGAGATGAAGCAGGCGAGCATGCTATGGGAGAGCGCGTGCTGAGCCAGCGAGCGTGCTCTCAGGGCGGCGATGGAGGCGAGCGTGCGGCGGGCGAGCGTGAATCAAGGCGACGCATTAATCGCGGAGTGAAGTCGAGCGCGGACGGGCGGTGTCGGCCAGGGGTATTCGCGTCCAAACTTGAGGCCGCGGACGTAGAACGACAACAATTGTGAAAACGGGCCAACAGGCCAGAACGTAACAATTTTAGGTATGGAGGGAGTACTGAGTACTGACTACTGGCGGCGGTGGTACTTGTCGGCGGCAAGCTGCTGCACCCGGAGCTCCAGCTCCCGGATCCTCGCCGCCCACTCGGGTGACGGGTCGGGTGGTAGCCATTTCTTGAGAGCGCAGATCCCCCCCCCCCCCCCCCCCCCAATGATGTGGTTCTTGGATGTTGTCGTTTCCATCCGTCAAATGTAACCATTTTACACGGACATATCGTGCGTTCTCGTATGTGTGATTCAACCTTTTTCCCAGTTGATTTACTTTCTACACTTCGTCTTTGGTGAAAAAATCTTGTCTCCCCCATTCAGTGTAGTTCTCTCTCTTTCTCTGATCTTCCGCACATGATTTGATCTGATCTTGTTGCTTTGTATTGCCAAAAAAAAAGACCTTCGATTTCTTTTGCCCATTTTGTTCATTGGAGCCTCAGCCATTCTGAATGCCCTTCATCTGTTCGCTTTGGGTTCAGTGAGGGATTCGCTCTTTTCAATCTCTTCATATGGTCGACACATCTCTTGCAGATTACACCTACAGATTGGTTTATGTGATGCTAAATGCCCTTACTCACCTACCTGATTATTTCGTCTGCAGGTCGACTTGAGGGCTGCTGGGGGTGTAGGCAACGAATTGGTGGGTGCTAGTTCCTGTTGCCCCTCTGCTAAGGTGAGGTTTTGCTACAACACCATGCCCAGATTGATTGCCATTTTTGCTGGATTGCATTTTGTTTGCGCTAGAATCTTGGTGTTGATTGCCTTTGTAATCACTAGGTAAACACATGTTAGAAAGCACTCTAGAAACCCTTCGCATCCTACAATTGTTCAGGCCAGTAGTGCCCATGTCATAGTTACGTTCTCTGAACATCATGTGACCTTGGTTTTTCTCCCTACATTTCCACAAGCGGATTAATAAGATAGAAAAGCATACAATGTCTTGTCGCTATCTGTTTGCTGCAATGAGATGTGCGTGCTCAAATCTTAAAAAATTGGGAAGTAATCTAATAAACATGCCAGCCTAACTAGATTATGTACCTATATTTAGCCCTGGTGAAATTCTGAATGGTCTAAAGTGAAGGTGTACCATATGACTATTGTTCGCTGAACTTACTATAGCATACTCTTGGTTCATTTAGTGACATCTAAACTACAAAATCGCATGAGATTTGGCTCACAGAATCTGTTTGTTTGTAGAAGGGAAAAAACAGTACAAAGCAAAGCAAAACAAAGGAAAGCAGGAGGGGGGGGTCTCAAGAAACAAAAAAGAGACAAAAAAAGATGAACAACATGGAGAATAGTGCGAGAGACGACAACGCACGCAATGTGTTCGACGACATGGGTGAGCGCATGAAGCTGATTACATCCAAGGTTGACTCCAAGATCTACTTCCACAAGGACGTCGTGCTTGAGTACATGGAGATTAAGCGCTTGATCAGCGACCTTGCCAAGGAGAAGAAGAAGGTGGAGCAGGAGCGCCACGGGGGCGTCACCTTGGCGCGCCTGGAGGTTCTGGCAGCAGCGGCGACAGGGGAGCTCGGGGCGGCGAGGGAGAACCTGGCGGACGCGAGGGAGAAGCTTGCACAAAGGAACCAACAGCTAGATGAAAAAGAAGAGCTCGCCACGGCGAGGCAGCAGCTTGCACAAAGGAATCACGAGTTGGATGAGAAGAACAAGGAGCTCAAGGCTTTGAGGCTGAAGCTTCAGGAGATGGAAACCAGGAACTATCAGGCTGAACAGCTGGATGGCAATGCAGCTGATCCTGGTCCCAGCCAAGTTCAGACCACCAGGGTAAAATTCTATAAAACATCTCTGTCTGTCTCACTAGTACACTAGTCTAGTGTATAAGCAATTTTGTCTCGCAAATCTTTGTTTCAGCAGAAGCAAGGAACCTTTGCAAGCAACATGAATTTCTTCTCTTTATCATAGTGCTCATTCTGACGCCACACTTTTCAGTCATTGTAGCCCAGTACCTTTCTGTTCAATCTTTTCTTCTTTTCTTGTTGGGTTAAATTGTGCTTATAAAGTTTCATTGTGAAAGCAGCGGCAGACAAGATCCATGCAGCAGAAGAAACGGAAGTTCAGTGGCCATTGCGCAAGCAAGGATGATAACTTGGAGGTGCTGAGAGAAAAACTTATCAAGGTTTGCCCATGGTCTATTGACTTGCATTACTAAGACCCTGTTTGGATCCATTAACTGCTAATAGTTAGCTAACTAATAGCTCATAGCTAATATTAGTCGTGTCCATGACCAGATGAGCTGATGATACATTGATATATGGTTTCTGTATGTTAGGGATTCATGGAACTTGTGGGTCTACATAACCTTGGGGTGAAAGAAATTGGGAAATTAAATGAGAAGCCATTCCAAGCTGCTTGCGCTGCAAAGCTGCCTCCTAAAGAAGCTGAAATGGCAGCCTCTAAATTGTACTCCGCATGGGAGAAACTGCTCGATGACCCAAGCTGGAAGCCCTCCATGATAGGTGCAGTTGGCAGCAATTATCAGGTAGGTCATTTGTCAATAGCATCTGTTACTTTGTAGCTTGTGACCTTGTGTAGTTATGTGTTGACAATCCTAATAAGATACACTTACCCACCTTTTTTGTGATTAGGATGAGGTAATATGTGTTAATGATGAGAAGCTGCAAAAGTTGAGGAGGGAATGGGGGGAAGGCCCCTACAAGTCTGTTGTTGATACACTGGTGGAGAGGAAAGAGTATGACTTTGATGGGACATTAGCCTGTGATCTTTGGAACTACAAGGGAGGAAGGCTACTCTTGGAGAATGCATTGACTACCTTCTTGATCAAGTGAAAACTCACCATCATCCGCCGCCGCAAGTCTAGCAGATTAGGTATAATGTCAGGAATTATATGGACACATATTACTAATTATTATTTCGTATGAGCATTGTCACGAACTCACGGCTTAATAAATATTAATCTTAGCATATTTTCATTATGGGAATGACATTTGTTAGTGTATCGCTGCTTCTGACTCAAGCATTAGCTTGTCAACCATTTTAGAGTCAAGATGGAATTTCATTTGATTTATTGATTCATATGCAATTTAGTTTGTTTGACACTCGGTACATATATGTTAGGTATTCAATTCAACAGAGATGCTAGTTTTTGTGTGACTAGTTTTCGGATCGTTGAAAATAATTCTAGGGAGTGGCAGAACTGGAATCTATATGATTTGAATCACATGTTATCTGCCACAGGGTTGTTAAGACTCTTAAGAGTCGCACAGCTCCCATGGATAGCCTTTTAGTTTTCGTATTAGTCAACAATGTTGAACATTTTCTTGGTTGCATCTTGAGTTGTAGTTTTTGAGCTGATGCCTCTTCTTTGAAGAGGTATGAAGCCGGAACTTTCCCTTTGTCCAAAGCAAAATGAGTCGCGCAGCAATCATGTTTCCTTCTCTGTAAGATGCAGAACCGCTGGATCCACCGTTAAGTCTATTTTCTCTGAAAAAAAAGTTTATTTAATTTTAAAATAAATTTTCAAGAATCACGTGCTGTTATGATGCTGTACATTTTTCTGCATCTGAGCTCATGCTTCTCTCTTAATGTGCAGGATGAATGGCAGTTCGTGTGCTGCTGCTTATTAACCCTCTGAGGATTTAACAAATAACTGGGAATGAAGTTCTGAGCTTCTTTTGGTTGTGTATAATTATGTCATGATAACTAGCAGCAGCATGACTAGTGTGTTACTCACATGAACTCCACGCTTCTTATTAGAACTTACTCTGACGCTTATTAGAACTTACTCTGATGTTTCGGGGTCTTAATCTCTTGTCGTTTTGTACTTCTGTTTGACGACTGATGACTGAAGATTGAAGCAATATCGAACTCCACATTGTGATATGTTTTTTGACCGCATTGGCAGGAGTGCTGCCTTTCAATTAAGAGAGGAAAAAGAGGTTTATGTACAGAGCAAGGGGGCTCGACCCGCCTCAGAAAAAAGAAAAGCTAGAGAGAGTAAAAGGATTACAGATCGCCCCTATTAACTATACCCACTCCCGGATAAAGCCCTTTTTCTTTGCTCTATGTCCTCTTTGATCCTTGAGGTCACTTGCTACCACTTGCAGTTCCGATTCATGAGCATCGTTGAAGATCCTTCTATTCCTTTCTTTCCATAAGTTCCATAATGTGAAGATCACCAAACCATTGAAGCGTCTTCTTTCTTCCCTGGCTATCTTAGTTTCAGCCTCATCCCACCATGATTTGAACTGTCGCGGATCCTGAGTTGGTAGGATCGATTGTCCATCGAAGTGCTCCCAAGATATAATCCTGCTCCACATTGCCTTGGCGAAAGGACAGAGTAAAGATAAGTGTACTCCTGTTTCAAGGGGTCCACATTCAGTTCCAAAATGCCTGTGTTGCATGTTCTGCGCTCCATCTGTTGTGTGGCACTACGAAAATACTCCACCCTTTGAATTCAGCTGCTCAAGCAGGTTCTGAAGCCACCAGGTGTGTATCATCAGATATGCTCCATTCCAAATTGTTGTATCTTTTTTTTTGGAATAATTCCATATTGTTGTATCGAATGACCATGAATGATCTTTTAAAAAACAAGACTCGCAGCTGAACTTTGGTAGTTGAAACTGAGAAGTGCTTTTGACAGATTCTGAAATTCAGAATGATGAACAGATGAACTGCTTTGTTTCACACTGTAGTCAAGCTGGGAAACCTCTGTTTTCTAACAACAAGAATGATGAACAGATTCAGAAACAATCAAAACCAAAGAATGATGAACAGATTCAGAAACAATCAAAACCACAATCAGGCATAATCTTAGGGGGGAACAGCACTAGTTGTATTGCATGCACGAGATTCAAGAGCATCTCCAAGAGTACCCAATATTTTCTTCCCAAAAACATAGAATAAAAAAGTATTGGAAGGAATAAAGAAGGTCATCTCCAAGAGTTTCTAATAATCCACTGTAAAAATATAGAAGACAATTTTACATCAGGAATTCTATACTATTTCTAAATTATTCTAACCACTTTTATATATTCTTTCTCTCTTATATATTTGCATCAGGAACCTTTTCCTACTATTTATTCTTTTCATGCTCTTTCACCTTTAGATTGACTGACAAACATGCTCGGGGAGAGAAAATACGCGTGACTCGAAAGCGCGTAACTTTACGCGGAACAGGGTGACTTTTCCCAAGTTCTAAAAGATTAAGATGATAGATTAGGAGTTGTTGGATAGAGGTTTTTTCAAATCTTGCTAAAAAACAAGGATTAAGGAAGGGATTTAAGGAACTTTTGAGATGCTCTCCATAATTAGCAGTGCCGACCACGCGCCTAATTAACCGCCATGGCAAATTAAGCCGCCGGAGCGTCTGTGGATGGAAATAGAGAAGATGGAAACATCCTTGGCAGAATCGCAATAATCAAGAATGCAAACGAATCGAGGCGGATCCGCGTCGCCGATCCAGTATCAGCGGCGATCGCGCGATGCGCTGGTGGCGATCGGCAGCCAGCGGCGCCATGGATTGAAGTTGGAGCGGCCGCCGCGGATCCACGTTCGGCAACATGTAGTAAGCGTTCGTTCTGCACCTTCTCCGGCGGCTCAACGGTGAGGTCACGCGCGATGGGGGGCGTGCAAGCATCGGCGGTGCTCCGGGCCGGCAGGTGGCTCCTGCCGCTCACCATCGCAGTGTGCTGCGTCATGTGGATGCTCCTCGTCTTCTCGCCCCCGACGCCAGAGCTTGATGCGGGCCACCGCCAGAGTTTCCACGTGAGCGTTGGGGAGACCGTTGTCGCGACAGACCGACGGGGCACACCGCCGGTGCCCGAGCGTGGCGATGTCATACACGCGTCACCGCCGCCGTCGGAGCGTCTAGCAAGAACACAAAACCCACCGTCGTCGCCGCCACCGGCGCCGGACGGCAAAGGGACCATTGACACGTCTCTGCCACCTCTGGAACGCCAACCAAGAGCACGACCTTCGCAACCGCTGCCGCCGGAGCGTGAACGGATCCTTGAGGCGTCGTCACAGCCGCCGCCAGTGCGGCAACCAAGAACAAAGATTCCACCTTCGCCGCCGCCGCCGCGATGCGGGAGTAGAAGGGAGGCGGCGCGGTGATGCTTCCCGACGCCACTACGCGATGCCGATCGGAGGCTTAGGGTTTGTGGAGTGGGTTTAGGGCACGGCGAACCTTGTGTCAAGTGCCTGCGGCCCCCACTCCTTCTTTTTTTTATAGCGCAGCGCGTCGGGGGCCCACCAACCATGGATCGGTTGGGCGCCCCCGATCAGGGCGCGATCCAGGGGGAAACAAGGCCCCAGCCGTTGGGCTGGGCCTGAGATCAATTCAACATTCTCCCCCTTGATCTCATCTCTGCTTTCTCGCTTTGTTAACTCACCCCATCACAAATTAGTATATTGAGCATGTTTCATCATAACAGTTATTACCATGAGATTAGACAGCCACAGACACTTTTCTGTTCAGAGGTGAATTCTTGCCTTGGGCCCTCTTACTATCCAGAAATCACAGACTTTCCTTTAAACCCATGCCGGCTATGTGTTCTCTGAACACATTGGGCGGTAAGCCTTTCGTAAGCGGATCCGCTAACATCTTTTCTGTGCTTATATGTTCAAGACTTATGACGTGATCCCGGATTTTATCCTTCACAACATAATATTTTATGTCAATGTGCTTGGTGGCATTGCTTGACTTATTGTTGTGAGCATACAACACTGCTGGCTCGTTATCACAATACAACTTTAGTGGTTTATCGATGCTGTCGACCACCTTTAAACTGGGTATAAATTTCTTAAGCCAATTCACCTGTCCTGACGCCTCATAACAAGCAATAAACTCAGCATACATTGTGGACGATGCAGTGACTATTGTTTGTTTTGAGCTTTTCCATGATATGGCTCCTTGCACGAGAGTGAATATATACCCTGAGGTGGCCTTTCTATCATCTCCCGCGTAATCAGAATCTGAATATCTTACTATTTGTAGGTCATCAGATCTTCTGTAGGTTAGCATGAGCCCTTTCGTTCCTTGCAAGTATCTTAAGACCTTCTTTACTAAATCCCAGTGTTCCATACCTGAATTACTTTGATATCTGCCAAGCAGCCCAGTCACAAAAGCCAGGTCTGGGCATGTGCACACTTGAGCATACTGTAAGCTTCCGACAGCTGAAGCGTATGGAACGGCTTGCATGCGATCGCGCTCGAACTTGCTCTTGGGACATTGATGTTCCCCATACTTGTCACCTTTTACAATAGGAGCAGGTGATGGTCTACACTTATGTATATTGAATCTCTTCAATATTTTCTCTATATATGCCTCTTGGGACAATCCCAATACCCCTCGGTTTCTATCTCGGTGAATCTTTATGCCCAAAACAAAAGAAGCTTCACCTAAATCTTTCATATCAAAATTTAAGGACAAAAACCTTTTTGGTTTCCTGCAGCAGAGTGACATCACTACTTGCTAGTAGAATGTCATCTACATACAGTACTAGAAAAATATATTTCCCATTCTTAAATTTTGCATACACGCAATTGTCCTCAACATTCTCTTTAAACCTAAACTTCCTGATTGTCTTATCAAACTTCAAATACACTGTCTGGATGCTTGCTTTAATCCATAAATGGATTTCTTCAGGCGATAGCCCATTCTTTCTTTGCCTGTCATAGCAAAACCTTTCGGTTGTGCCATGTACACCCTTTCTTCTAGATCCCCATTGAGAAACGTTGTCTTCACATCCATCTGATGTAATTCTAGATCAAAATGTGCCACTAGGGCCATTATAATTCTAAAAGAGTCCTTGCTCGAGACGAGAGAGAATGTTTCATTGTAATCTATCCCTTCTCGTTGAGTAAAACCTTTCGCTACCAGTCTTGCTTTATACCTTTCTATGTTCCCTTTAGAGTCACGTTTCACTTTGTAGACCCATTTGCAGCCTACTGTTTTGGCTCCTTCAGGAATTTCCTCTAGGTCCCAAACTTTATTGGTACTCATGGACTTTAATTCATCTTCCATGGCTTCTTGCCACTTAGATGCTTCAGTGCTCCTTATGGCTTCTTCAAATGAGGTGGGTTCATCCTCCATCTGAACTTCTTCGCATTCATAGACTATGTAGTCATCTGGAATAGGAGACTTTCTCGCTCTTTGAGGTCTGCCAGAAGGTTCTGCTACTGACATTTCTTGATCTTGAGGCTGATCTTGTTGGGGCTGCTGTTCATTGACTATGGGTTTATTCGGCTCCTGAAAGACAGGTTTCGAATTAGTCGTAGGCGAAATTACAGCAGGTGTTGTCACCACTTGCGTAGGTCCAACAACAACAGGCAGCGTGAAGTAGAGTTCCTGCACCATAGGAATGGGCACGAACACCCGCTTCTCTTCAAGGGTGATTTCTCGCGCTGTCTTGCTCCCCTGATCATCTGATCTTCTAAAAAACTAGCGTGTCTTGTTTCCACAAACTTGGTATGTCTACCAGGGTAGTAAAAACGATAACCTTCCGATTTTTCTGGATAGCCAATAAAATGGCAACTTACTGTTTTGGGGTCTAGCTTTCATATGTTTGGCTTAAATACTTTTGCTTCAGCAGGGCTCCCCCAGACACGCAAATGGTTGACTGAGGGTTTCCTGCCGGTTCACAACTCATACGGTGTTTTAAGTACTGACTTGCTTGGAACTCTGTTGAGAATATGAATGGCGGTTTTTAAGGCCTCCATCCACAAACTCAGTGGCAGAGTGGAATAGCTCATCATGCTGCGCACCATATCCATTAGAGTACGGTTACGCCTTTCTGCTACTCCATTTTGCTGTGGGTCGCCCGGCATTGAATACTGGGCTACTATGCCATTTTCCTGTAAGAACCTTGCAAAAGGTCCAGGAACTTGTCCATAAGGGGTATGTCGACCGTAGTACTCCCCCCCACGGTCAGATCTTACTACTTTGATTTTTTTTGTCTAGTTGATTTTCAACCTCAACCTTGAATATCTTAAACTTGTCTAAAGCTTCTGAACGTTCTTTGATTGGATATATATATCCAAAACGAGAGTAGTTGTCTGTGAATGTGATGAAGGAATCAAAACCATCCACAGATGTCTCTGGAAAAGGTCCACAGATGTCTGTGTGGATCAATTCTAGTACTCCCGTGCTTCGCTTAGCGCCTTTCTTTATTTTCTTTACTAACTTGCCTTTAATGCAATCAACACATTGCTCTAACTCTGAGAGTTCTAGTGGTGGGAGTATTGATTCTTTAACTAAGCATTTTATTCTCCCCCTCGAAATATGGCCTAAACGACAGTGCCATAATTTCGATGAGGAATCAATTCTTTTCCTTTTCTTGCTATCATCTGCGGGTATTGCATTCTCAGCATTATTACATTCAGCATTCACATTCTCAGACATAGATAATAAATAAAGTTTGTCTTGTCGGAAAGCAAGACCCACACACTGGTTATTTAACTGTAGCTTACAGTTGTTCTTGCTGAAATGACAATCAAAACCATAGTCTGACAAACATGAAACTGAAATCAAATTTCTAGCTAAAGAGGGAACATAAAGAACATCATGCAACTCAAGTATGAAACCACTAGCTAAATCTAGAGATAGATTTCCTATAGCTTGAACTTCAGCTTCAACACCAGTGGCCACCTTAATCTGTCTTTCTCCTCTTTGAAGGGTTCTCTCTCCATTGAATCCCTGCAAAGAGTTTGCAACATGAACAGTTGCACCTGAGTCAATCCACCATGTGGATCTAGCATAGCTTAGATATAAGGATTCATCAACAAAAGTTATAATGTCCTCACCCTTTACTAGGCAGTGTCTCATGAACTTGGGGCAGTCGTGCTTCCAATGCCCTGTCTCATTGCACCATCTACAGCGATCCGGGTCCTCCTGCTTCTGCTGGTTGTCTTGTTTTGGCTGTGCTTTAGGCTGTGAAGAGCTTCCTCCCTTATTATGAGAGGTGGAGGCATCTGGAGCTTTCTTGTTGTAGAATGACTTCTTGTTCTTTCCCTTGACAAAGTTCACAGAACCATCATTTGCATTCTTTAGCCTTTCTTCTTCTTGCACACACATAGCAATCACCTTCTCTAAATCCCAGTCCTCTGGCTGTGTGTTGTAGTTAACAACAAATGTCTCATACTCTTTGGGAAGAGAGTTTAGAGCTAGGTGAATGATGAAACCATCGGCTAGGGGCATCTTTAGCTTGTCTAACTTAGCTGCCATGGTGCTCATGCTCAGAATGTGCTCTCTCACACTCCCCCCTGTGAACCTCATGTTAGTGAGTTTCTGGATCAGGGTGGAAGCATGAGCTTTGGTAGAACCAGTGAACTGATTCTTTACTTTCTCAAGGTATTCTTTTGCTGTGTCACATTCTGGGATGGCACCTCTTAAGCCCTCTGTGATGGTTTTCTTGATGACAATCTTGCACTTGCGGTTTGACTTTTCCCACTTGTACTTCTCAAGATCATACTTTGCTCTAACAGGAGCATAGTCTCGCTTCCGATTAGCAAAAGCTTCATCGGTCTCATTTTGGGCCCTTTCGGGCTCCTCTGGCTCAGTGGGCTTTGGCTCCTGAAGAGCCAAATCTATCTCAGCAAGTGCTAGAGCTGCATCAAGTTCTTCGCGCCACAGAACATAGTTCTGTCCCGTCAGCTTTGGGATTGCACTAATAAAGTGCATCGCATTGAGCGCTTGGTCTGAAATTAAACATAATAAAATAGTGAGGGCATCAACATTAAATCAAGGAAAGAAAAAATAATTGCATATCTTAATTTAACGTTGGTCAAAATCAAGATATACAAAAATTAACTCTGTACATAAATTCTAATCACCGTTGGGCAGAATAGAATAAATGCATAAAATATTAGAGCTTGCGCAGCGGAAAACTTTAATTAACTTGCTATTTCTTAGAAGCATAACTTGCTGACTTTGCTCTCTAAGTAATAAACACGTTAGTGCAATTAAATAGAGTTTAATAACTGGGCAGAACAATTATTTAAATGCTTCTGAAAAAATAAAAAAAAAGAAAATAAAAATTTTCACTGTGCTTTACGGCAGCCAAAGAATCAGCCCACGGCCGCTTGCGGCCCATCTCGGGCGATTGTGCAGGCTCTGGCGCTGGGCCAGCAGCTCGGTTTTTTTTCTTCTCGTTCAATTGATGGCACGCGGCCCATATAACGCAGAAGCAGCCCGCATCCAAAACTCACTGCGCCGCGGGTGCAGAGCAGGCCGTAACTTGGGCCGGCTCGTGCAAAGTGGCCCAGGGCGTCCTCCCGCCTGGGCTGAATCTCGGGTCCAGCAGCCGTGCGCCGTTGGATCTCATCCGACAGTCTTCCTGCGAAATCGGGTGAACAAAACCCCCTTGTGCGGCCGGCGGACGGAACCCTAGCCTCATTCGTTCTTTCACTTTCTCTCTCTCACCGCTCCAAGCCGCAAGGAAAAGGAAACACCCCCGACGACCGGTGAGAAGAACGGCGCCGCCCCGAGGCCTCTGGCCGGTGCGCGCGCTCTTACATTGCGGAGCGCGCCGCCGTCTAGCGGCTTCGCGGTGCCTCGCTGGATGACCGGTTACGGAGAGCCGCGCGGTGGCCTGGTATCCCCGGCCGGTCTCTGTGCTTGTCTCGGTCGCCGGTGACCCGGCGGCGGTGCGGGGAGGACCGCGGCAAAGGTAAGTGCATGGATCCCCCTGCCCTTCCTCTTTGCTTTTAGTGTTAGGTATTCCCTTTCCCGTTCTTACACGTCTTGATATGGGTGCTAGGGTTAGGGTTGGGAAAGTAAAACCCCCTTTCTATGTGCTCGCTGTTCTTGCTAGGTTGTCCCCGAGCCCGATCTACTACTAGATCGGCCGATACCATTGATAGATTGATAGGATCTTCTAGTAGAGTACCGAGTTCGGAAACAAGAGAGAAACTGTGGAGTATATCTAGAAGTTTAGGGATTAGACCGTCGTTGGAGGGAGCGGATCCGGAGACGTCCATGGTGTTGATGTCGCGGTGGAGTAGATCACGTCGTCCTTCGGGCCTCTACCGACGTTGACCGACGACGGCGGTGCGGGAGTAGAAGGGAGGCGGCGCGGTGGTGCTTCCCGACGCCACTGCGCGATGCCGATCGGAGGCCTAGGGTTTGTGGAGTGGGTTTAGGGCACGGCGAACCTTGTGTCAAGTGCCTACGGCCCCCACTCCTCCTTTTTTATAGCGCAGCGCGTCGAGGGTCCACCAACCATGGATCGGTTGGGCGTCCCCGATCAGGGCGCGATCCAGGGAGAAACAAGGCACCAGCAGTTGGGCTGGGCCAGAGATCAATCCAACACCGGCCGGTACATCTACGTCCAGGACCTGCCAAGCCGGTTCAACGCCGACCTTCTCCGCAATTGCCGGTCACTCTCGAAGTGGACCGATATGTGCAGGCACGTCGCCAGCGCCGGCATGGGCCCGCGGCTGACGCGCACCGGCGGCGTGCTCCCGCCCACGGGCTGGTACGACACGAACCAGTTCACCCTCGAGGTCATCTTCCACAACCGGATGCGGCAGTACGGCTGCCTCACCACCGACGACTCCCGCGCCGCCGCGGTCTACGTGCCCTACTACGCGGGGCTCGACGTCGGCCGGCACCTGTGGGGGTTCAGGAACGACGTGCGCGACGCCCTCGCCGAGGACCTTGTCGGCTGGCTCCGGTCGTCGCCAGCGTGGGCGGCGCACGGCGGGCGGGACCACTTCCTCGTCGGCGGCCGCATCGCGTGGGACTTCCGGCGCGAGGACGGCGGCGAGTGGGGCAGCCGCCTGCTCTTCCTCCCGGAGGCGAGGAACATGACGGCCCTCGTGCTCGAGTCCGGCCCGTGGCACGTGGGCGACGTGGGCGTGCCGTACCCAACCTACTTCCACCCGTCGCGCGCCGCCGAGGTGGCCTCCTGGCAGCGGACACTCCGGCGCGCGCGGCGGCCCTGTCTGTTCGCGTTCGTCGGCGCGCGGCGGCCCGGCGAGGGCGGCACCCTGCGCGACAGCGCGATCGACCAGTGCGCGCGGTCCCGGCGGTGCGGGCTGCTGCAGTGCGGCCGCGGGCGGCGCACGGACTGCTACGCCCCCGGCAACGTCATGCTCCATCTCAAGAGCGCGGCCTTCTGCCTGCAGCCGCCGGGGGACTCGTACACGCGGCGGTCGGCGTTCGACGCCATGCTCGCCGGCTGCGTGCCGGTGTTCTTCCACCCGGGCTCAGCTTACACGCAGTACAGGTGGCACCTGCCGGGCGACCACACCAGGTACTCGGTGTTCGTGCCGGGGGACAGCGTGCGCAACGGTACCGTGCGCGTGGAGGACGCGCTCCGGCGGTTCGGCCGGACAGAGGTGGCGGCGATGAGGGAGAAGGTGATCCAGATGATACCCGGCATCGTGTACAGGGACCCGAGGGCTCCCTCCGTGGAGTTCAGGGACGCCTTTGATGTGGCGATCTACGGCTTAATAAAGAGGGTCAACAGTGTCAAGCGGGGGCTGCCTCCAAGGCAGGACGACGACGACCAGCGACGATGGGATGGCTACTTCCACATGCGGTGATCTTGTGCTGCTCGCTCAATCGCTCATGCACACTGCTCTTGCTTTTGGACTGCATACCTAGGCAAAGAGATGAAGTTACTTTTGCCCACTGTATACTGTTTACCATCATCAAGTTACTGTTGACCGTCACCGTTTTCGTTTTAGCTCATACCTATATAGAAACAGAACCATCACTTCCTTTTATCCATAGACAAAGCTTCTCTGATTTCACCATAAACTAAAAACAAATTAAAGTTTTCAACTTTTCATATAGATCACTCTTTGCAACTTCCAACAGAAAGTACAAATAATAGTAACATGCTGAAACTCTTCTTTCCAAAGAGCCCACATCACATTCTGTCAATGTTCACAAAACTGAAAATCGAAGTCATTCAAATATAGCTTCGTAGCTTCAACCATAATTAAAGCATCATAACCAATTGATGAAAATGAAAAATGGTTGCACAAAAAAGTGAACCGTATAAACAATTATGATTCTGAAGCATTAGTGATACAGTGCAACGCAGACCAAACATACTGAACAAAATGCAGATTTTAAATCGCCGGATAACTGGAACTAGCTGGGTGCATTTTGAAAATGCAACATGTCATCCAGCAACAAACTTTGATTCAACTTAACCATAAGAAAAAGAAGAGCCAAACATACCAAATTTAAACATCAGGGGCATAGTAAAGGAGGGAATTGTAAGCACCGCAACCCCAGAATTGAAGCAGGAAGAGGCAAAAATACCAAATTTAGACATCAGGAACATATTATAAGGAGGGCATTGTAAGCACTGCAACCCCAGAGGTGAAGCTTAAAAGATCCATCTTAGACACTAGTAGTACTTAGAAACTACTTACACAGGTTTACTGAGAGAAGTGTCATAACAGAGACGAGGGGCTTTACATGGTATTATTACTGAGAGCTTGCCAGTGCCAGACCATAACAAGCTCACAGAAGCAGAACTAGCAATAGCAGACAAATCGAGCATGTCTGACAAGGTGTTTGTAAGGAAGAACAGAAGGGAGCAAAAGAGAGCACCTCAGGCTCACAAGAGCGAGGGCACCTATACTACTGCCAAAATAGCCTGTTAGCGCATCCCACAAGTGTGGCAAAAACCGAACGAGAGCATATCAGATCTCTCCTTCAGGTTGTAGGACTGCTTGCTTTATTCTATACCTTAGTTTGCTTAGTAATACTACTGTGTATTTGGGAGGTAAGTGTTGTCAAACGATCTTGAAGTGCTCAACCATGAAGCCACAGGTGGTGCAGGACTTCAGTAGTGTCACTGAGGCAAGGAAGCATCCCCGGCAAGCGATGGTGTGCATACATGGTGAGCATCTGACGATTGCCTCAGCTCCACGGCAGACAACCATCAACTGGCACCTTTGATCTAAAGCGCGCTCCGTGAGTCCCTGCAAATTCATCAACTGGTCAGACCAATCCAACTCATATAGAAACAAAATTTCAAACAGTCCACAAATGATATAAACTATTTCTTCACAAGAAGGCGTCAAAGGCAATTCTAATTGTTTGAAGAACATTCATTACCATGTATCTGTATGTTGCATCCACTGCAGGGGATGACTTGACTCCACTTACAGAAGTGCCACAAACCATACATGCTCTGACATTGCACCTCATCATGCAGGCAACACAGATCTTATGAAGGCAGGGGACAAGCTGCATCCCAGCTTCACAAGATCGACATATTATGCAGCAGTCACTCCTGGGATATGAAGTCTGAAGTACAAACAACAATATTAATACAACATTATTCTGAGCATAACCAACATAATAAACATTGTAAGTTTGCAAGCAGGCAGCCCTTACCAGGTACTTGTCCCACTGAGACTGGAAGAAAGAAAATCTCATTTCACCCTCGCAGCTGCTGGGAGCAACTGCTGGCCTTTCAAAAGGACGATCAATGAAGCATGCTGAAGGCCTGGACTCAATCAACTCAAGCTTTCTTGAAGGTCCAAACTCAAGCAAATTAGGCTTCGGTGTAGGTCCGGATTCATTCTTTTGAGGAAGAAACCCAGAATCAATCAAACTGGGCCTTGGAGGTACAGATTCAATTAGATCAGGCTTTCTTGGAGGTACAGATTCAATCAGAGCAGGCTTTACTGAAGTTACAGACTCAATCAGATCAAGCTTTGTAGTACTGACAGGAATATCGTCCAGTAAGCTACCATTGTCAGAGGAACTTCCATCCTGCTGGCTTTCAGCACTGCTCCTGCTGCTCTCATGGCCATGCTGACTCTGAACACAAGTCTCACTGTATGCATCATCAACTTGCTGGATCTGAACATTGGTCTCACTGCATGCATCATCACCCTGCTGGCTGTCAGTGTTATGTGGGGAGTCATCCGCGATGTTGGCATTAAGCGGTGACCTTGGGGAGTGATGATCTGACACTGATTCTGCAAGCTCGTCATGATCAAAGGAGCAAGGCTCTAGCAAGGGTACATACTTCGGTCGTGAGAGTGGTGGAAAGAGGACCATGTGCGTTGCAGGTCCACTTCCAACAGGAACTACACACATTCTGCAGATGCCAGGGAGGGAGCGCATAAAGTCACTAAGCTTAGGATAACCAAGTGCGGTGTGATCGAGCTCCATCCTGCAAGTTGCTCTGAAATCACCCTTCAGAGAGCTCAACGGATACCTCTCTCCTCCAAGTCGTGCTGTTTCATCCTCAAGAAATCCTGGCAACCACTTCCTGAATATAAAGAACCAAGATGGAAGGCATTTTTCTGGCAATGGTCTCCGCTTCTGGAGGCTATGTTCCTCAGTCAGTTCACCATCCAGCACCCTGTGGACCTTTGGGCGCTCCTTGACGAATTGCCTCAAAGAAGTACATCTTTGGTCTTCTAAAGGCAAGTATGCTCTAGCAACAGCATCCTTTACCTCCACTCTCTTCCCAAGCATGTAAACATGATGAGCTTCCTTTGCACTTATCATATCCTCCTCTCTCTCAAATTTTACAAAGCCAAAACCTCGAGACTGAACTCGGTTGCCAATTGGTATCCCGATGACTACTGCTTCCTCCACAGGACCAAATTCAGCATTGAAGAATTCAATAAGGTACTCTGTCAAAAAGGAACAACAAAGAAAGTTAGAAGTGTGTATTGGTTTAAATTTGTTAGCCACCAAGCAGTGCAGCATTTATGAAGTTTTACCAGAGTCTACTGAAGGTGGGAGGCCCCCAACAAAGATTTTGCGAGTGTAGTCATGCTTCGGCCAATGGTTGTTCTAAAAAAGAATGTAATGTAAGAAGCAAACTGAACAAAAAAAGCAAGTATTGACAGATATAGAGATGTATGCTTAACTTACCCGAGGCACAAACTTTGAACCTTGTGCTTGTTTTGGAACAAATTGGCTCTTACTCTTAGGCCCTTGTGCAGAACGGTTACTGGACCGGAAATCACGTTGGCCTACTGATGTCTTAAGCCCAGTGTAGCTGCAGCAAAATTCAAAGAAATTACAGGTGAGAAGTAAGGATGTTATAATTCAAGTAATCATGTATAGTAGGTGTTATAAAGTAATATCATGTAGTGTATACCAGACATACCTTTCATCACAGTAATCCTTATCAAGATCATCAAATTCATCACCAAGGAGCTCTTTGTAAATTTCCTTTCTCATTACACGATTCTTTTGAGGTGAGCTATGGTTCCCTGAAGCTAGAACACATTTCTGTTAAAATGGAAATTTCTAGATGTCCACAGTTATTTAGTAATACCAACAGAAATGTAACCAATCTATATGCATTTTAATTAATTAAATTGCTTCCATCAAATTGAACTCCTGGCTTGTCCATTACAGCTGCAGAGATCAAATAAACTACAAGAAAGAAATGGAAGCAGATGTCGGTATGTAACTTACATGGTAACACATTTGCAGAGCTAAGAATGAAACGCATGTCCTGGGATGTTGCCACGTCAATTGGTCTTTGCTTTCTGTTCATGTCAAATAATTGCAGAATGTTAAGTGCATCAGATTATAAACTAAATCATTCTTTCTATTGTCATTTTGCAACTCATTCTTTGTAATTCGATTACTTGACTGTCCTCTGAAGACTTACACACCTCAGGTTCCGGGCTTTAGTATCAGCCCCGAAACGCAAAAGAAGTTTCGCACAATCCACAGAACCATTCTTCACAGCAAAGAATAATGGGGTTTCTTTGGTCTTGGTAGGTATATCAACACAATCTTGGGCATGAAGCAGAAGTGACTTTCGAAGCAAAGAAAAATAAAACCAATTAGTCACTCTCATAACTCACAACAGAGTCATTAGAAAAGTAGCAAGAGGATACCTGAAGAGCTTTGTAATTGCCCTTAGCTGCAGCGCTGTGTACTGGTGTGAGCCCTAATTTGTTCCCCTGGAAAACTCTAGCGCCATTCTTGAGCAGAAGCCACACAATCCTGCACAATGACAGAAAAACTAAGATGTAAGAAAGCAACTATCTTATGATTCAATGGATAGCGATATGTAATTTCTAAGATGTATACCTTGGCTCCTTGGTACATGAAGCACCACTAAGGCACCAGTGAAGTGCTGTGTTTCCTTCAGAGTCGGCTTCATTGACATCAACATTCCCCATCAGGAGCATCTTTATGACATTCATATCTCCAACCTATACAAGAAAGCCTGATCAGAAGTCTTTGTAGAGATACAGCTGTAGCCTTAAAAACTTCAGCATGTGATGCATAGCACAATTAGCATATACTATAGAATCAACCTAACTTCAGGGAAAAAAAAGTCAGTTTTATTTTTCATGAAAATCAGTTTTGACCCGCAAACACACATTGGATACACAATTCACATTCTAGTTATAGTTGTAACTACTAGCACATTTACATTTTATAGAAATACGTAGTTCAGTCAGATATCATGAAAAAGCAACATAAAGAAGAGCCTCACATATAGAATTTGGAAATAGCTATCCTACTGACAAAGGCATTTATGTGTTACTAAATGAACAGTGGTGAGTGGAGTGGTACCTTAGCAGCTCTCAGTAGAGGGGGTAATGTTCTCCTGTCATTGTGGTCCCTCCATGATGCCGATCCAAATTGGTTAAGCAGCTGAATCTCACAAAGCAGGGCCTTTCTCCTTTCATTTCCATCACGAGCTGAAGCATCTCCCAATGATAAAGCCTCATCCACAATGGCGTTGTAGATTGAGCGCTTTGTTCTGACGCCCTCTATCACCACACTCACTTGTGACGATATCTTCTCTTCAACCACCAGAATCAGCATTGCCAATGCAGGGACACTTCCTTCCATGGCGTACCTGTACGCAAGCTCCCCAACCACTCTGGTTTTCTCTGCCAGGAGCCTTACTGCATTGAGATCCTACACATAGAGAGAGGTGTCAAGCTTGGTTAAAAAGAATAGCTATGAATGAACAATTCAGACAATGCACAAGTGTAATAATGAGGATACGAACCCTTTGTTTAAGAAAAGACAGAAGATCCTCAATTGGGTTGTCCACCGACCATTTAGTCTGAACTCTGAACAAAACGAGAAAACACATCTTATCTTACAGTATAGTTAATTGCAGCAAATTTGGGGACTGAAGTCAGTCAAAGGCATGCATTACTGGCAACGGAATACATTCACATACCTCCTACTCATTAGCGCGATCTCAAGTGGGAGAAGTGGTCTCCCGTCAACCACCCTGAGATCAGTGCGGGCGTTCTTGGAGAGTAGCAGCTCTATGCACCTGTCCGAGTGGGTCTCAGCTGCGACGTGGAGCGGCGTCCGCGTAAGCTGGTCCCTTGCATCAATGGGGGCCGCCGTGATCCCGCTGCCGCCTTCTAGGAGCAGCCTCGCGCACTCCACCGCGTCGTGCTTGCAGGCGAGGTGGAGCAGCCTCGCGGACATCTCCTGGTCCAGCACCCTCGAGGCGTCGGAGCCCTTGCGGATGCGGCACATGGCCTCCTTCCTGAAGTTCCCCACCGCCGAGAGGAGGAGCGCTGTGTTGTCCTCCGCGACGGCGCGGCAAAAGTTCTCGTGCTTCACGCGCTCCATGCTGCCCCTGGTTCCTGCCCCGCTGGTTTCTTCACTCGAGTTCTGCGAATTCAAGAGAACGAGCTGTATTAGAACAAAACAATGACCAAATTGCTCGACTTGCTTTAATTGGAACTTGTACAAGCATAATAGGCGAACTCTTATTGCAGTACCCTCAAGCAACTCATGATCGAAACTTCAACTATCACTGCATTCTGTGAGCAGTGGCCATCAAAAGCACAAGGTCTGGAAACAGCAAGCTAAAAAGGATAGGCCAGAGTGCAATCTGTCGACAAAATTCAAGTTTGTATGCTATCCTTGGGTTGCCACTACAAAGACAAGTCAGAATGGAATCCGAGAAAGGCATCAGCCACCTTGCGGAAAATTGCTACTGCTAGTGAATTTAATGCACTACCCATGCAACTCAACGAAAAAGGTTTAAAACGAACTTCCAAAATTACTCAACTTCAAGCAACACAGCACGGAACTGAAAAGGAATCCGAAATCACGAAAAGAAAACAAAAATGCCGCCAGTCAAGCTACTCCATAGACACAAAAACGGAATGCTATAAGAATCCATTTGACGACCCCAGTAAGAACAAGCAGAGGAGACAAGCCTTCACACCAAGCTTGTGCCATGTTCAGACCATGGTCAAATCACAAGGACACCACATAGAGCTCGGTCACATCAGCAATAGATGGCCACTGGTCAGGTCTACGGCTGTGTTTAGTTCCACAAAAAACACTGTGCAGAAAAAAGATTCCCCGTCACATCAAACTTGCGATATATGCATGGAGTACTAAATGTAGATGAAATAAAAAACTAATTGTACAACTTGGTTCTACTTTGCGAGACGAACGTTTTGAACCTAATTAGTCAACGTTTGGACACTATTTGCCAAATAAAGCCAAAACGTGCTACAGTACTTTTTTTACACCTTTTTACACCTTTTTACACATCTAAACACACCCTACGTACTGTAGATGCGAATGACACGACACGGGCTGTACCAGATACGAAGCTACCCAGCCACGCAAGAGATTTGTGCCAAAGATTTCTGAGAATCCACACCACCTAGGAAGTAGGCTGTGTTCAGCCCTGGTTTAGGTTGAAGATTTTTTCAGCCTGATGAATAGTATCACTTTCGTCTTATTTGATAAATATTGTCCAATCGTACACCAACTAGGCTCAAAAGATTCATCTCGTGATTTTGAACTAAACTGTGTAATTAGATATTTTTTTACCTACATTTAGTACTCCATGCAAGCGGCTAAAAATTGATGTGATGGAGAGAGAGTGAAAAAAGGTGATCTAAAAAAAGTACTATGCGAAAAAAAAGATTCCCCGTCATATCAAACTTGCGATACATGCATGGAGTACTAAATGTAGATAAAATTTAAAACTAATTGTATAGCTTGGTTGTACTTTACGAGACTACATGCATGGAGTACTAAATGTAGATAAAATTTAAAACTAATTGTATAGCTTGGTTGTACTTTACGAGACGAACGTTTTGAACCTAATTAGTCAACGGTTGGACACTATTTGTCAAATAAAGCCAAAACGTGCTGCAGTACTTTTTTACCCCTTTTCAGTCATCTAAACACAGGCGTAGTAGTAGGCAGCAGTCCTCGGAACGGGGAAGCATACGAAACGTCCCAACCCCGAAGGAATCCCAAAAATAGCATGGATGATGGTGGGATCGCATCGAACTGCACTGAAACGTCATTAGCGCCAGCGCGTGAATCTGCCAAGTAAAACTCAACAAGCCATGGAAAACACACAAAACCCAAACCGAAAGGCAAAGCTAGAAATAGAATGGTGATGGAATGGGCGGCACATGGAGAGGGCGATCAGAGAGCAGGAATTTCATCTGCTCGGTGCTCCCGAGGCTCCCACATTATTGCGCAGAAATTGCATCCCCTCCGTCAACACGGCTGCAAAAGCAACACAGCACCACCGAACCGAAATCGATCGGAGTAAACCGCGTCACAGGGAAAAAGCAAACAACCAGAGCAATGGCGACGAGGTTTTGATCGAAACCAAACCGCGTCACAGGAAAAGGCCGCAATGTCGACGAGCTCCGACCAACTTCCGACGCCAAAAAGCGAGGAAAACTCGGAGGCCCTACGAAGAAACCCTAAAAGCAACTAACCACAAAACCACAACCGGCAGAATCCGCCGGGATGAGGCGCGGCGGAGGGTTGAAGAAGCACAAATTCGAGAGGAGCAGCAGAGAAAACTCAGCGAAATGGCCGGAATTCATAGCCGAAACCGCCGGCGCTCGCGCTGCTGCGAGCTGGGAAACACACGGCGGCGGCGAAACCCGCGAGCGAAGAAGCCGAGCAGAATCGCAGCAGAGTCCCCCAGAAAACCCCAAATCCCGGTGAGCCCCCGCGGAATCGCAGCGTGGAAGAGCGGAAAGCGGAACACAAACGCGCACGCACTCGATCGTCGTCCGCGATCACAACTCGAAACAAACAAAAAAACGAAGAAAAAGGAGGGTGAAATCCCAGCTGCTCCACGGCCGCCCGCTGATCGGCGAACCATCATCGGCGGCGTCAGGCAACAGAAGCGCGCACCACATTCGCGAGGAAATCAACCCGAAAAACCACCCGCACGCCAGGAGTCGAAACCACGCACGCAAGCACACACACCAACCCACGACGAAATCACACGAGACGAGAGCAGCGCGGATCGGAGGATTCGGAGCCGCGGAAAGGCAGAAACACTAGAGGGTCCGGCGGCGAACAAGGTGAGACGAACACAGCCGAGCGCGGACGCGCCATTGGTAACTAGCTAGCTAGAGCTCTCGAGAATCGCGAGCACCCACGCAACAAGGAGGAGCTCACCTCTCCCATGCGTGCTCCCGGCGCGGCGCGGCTCTTCCGTCGTCGCACCGCACGGGCGCTCGCCTCCCCCCTCCCGGAAGGATCTTCGTTCCTCCTCGTCCTTCCTTGTGCACCCCCACGCCCCTCGCCGCTTTATGGCAGCCCTCCCCTCCTCCAAAAACCGCTTCACGAATCACGATCGTCTCCCTCTGTCTGTGTAGTACTGTACTCACACTCGATCACCACGGGGGCAGCAGCGTCTCCTCTCTGCTGCTGCTGCTGTCTCCCTGCCCTCTCTCTCTCTTATCTCTGGCAGGTTGATTCGCGCTCTACCCACTCCCCGTACCCGTCACAGCTTTTGCCCCCCCCCCCTCTCTCTCTCCCTCTTTAAACCCTCTTCGTCGCCTTGCGCTTGCGCACGGCCAGCCGGTCACCTTGCCCGTTCCCTCTTTGCCGTTTCGGGCAACCGGGCCGCTGCGACTGCGACCGGCCGCGCCACGGAAACCCCAGCACCAAACCGGAACCCACCAGCCAGCAACGCCCGCCCCCACTACCTCACCGCGCGTCCGCTCCGTCCCGTTCCGTCCTGCGTGCTGCTGCACTGTACCTGCCGTCTGACACGTGGCGGGCCGGCGAGCCCCCGGCAGCCGGGAAGGTTCCGGTGAGAGGCGGACGTACGGGTTCTGAAGGAGGATGCGTGGGCCGGAGATGGCGCGGGTGGGCCGTGGGCACAGCGTCCTCGCCGTTGTCGTCGCGTTCCGGGGCTCTTCCTCCGGTGCTGCTGCGACCTGCGATTGCGATCGAGCTCCCGTTTCGCTGCTCCCGTGTCAGGGACCGGGGGCAGCGCTTTGCCCCGGCGGGGTCTCTGGTGTATCCGGAAGATTCCTCCCGGGGACGCTGGCCGGTGGGGCTGGGTGCCAGATGGGAGCGGTAGGCCCCCGTGTCAGTGGACAGTGGTGTGGGTAGATTAGGGTAGCCGTCTAGGGTCTCGATCGGGAGTGGGAGCGTGCATGCAATTAGCCCTGTGGTTGTTCGGTCCGACCGAACCGATCGGTCTCGGTCTTCGGTCATTTTGAAAGTTCGGTCATCTAAAAACGGAGACCGATCGGTTAGTTTCAAAACTCAGGACCGAGCAAGTTCGGTCTCAGTTAGTTCGATTCGGTCTCGATCATGACTGAACTAACCAAACTTCACAAAACAACTACTAAATATTGTAATTTGTAGCAAATTTTACCAATATTTTTTTCCTATTTCAAGGCAAAAATACAATACAAAATATAGATTAAACATAGTGATAAGAGTGATGGTTGATATAAACCCACTAGAATAAATATTATATCACTAATAATAGTCTAAATTACATATTATGTCAACAAAATTCAAATGTTCGGTTAGTTCGGTTACTTCAAACTGAAGACCGAACTTGTGACCGAAATTTTCGGTCTCGGTCACTTCGGTCTCGGTCTCGGTTAGTTCGGTTCGGTCTTCGGTTAATTATGCCCAGGGCTACATGCAATGCGAGAGGAGCTGCAGCCTGCAAAAGCGTACTCCCCCTCCAAGAAAGAATATAATTTTAGCGTGTGTTATGGTTTAATATCTTAAGTTCGATCAATTATATATAAAAAATATAAATATTTATGACATTAAATAAATATTATTAGATTAATTATGAAATGTATTATTATGATAAATTATTTTATAGACGTAAATATAAATAATATTTACTAAAAGTTTAGTCAAATATGAACTACTTCTGGTGACACATAATACGTAGGTGCATTCTGGGGAGTAGGAGGGGCGGACAGGGACGGGGGACTAGGAGTGGGACCTGCGTATCGTCTTGGCAGGCGAGAGGTGGAGGTTTGGGTTGGTGATGACGTCACAGGGGTAAGGATGAGCATGCATCGTGCTCGTGCGGGCCTGAATCCTTGAAAGGAGATTTTAGCACCACGTCTTTTAAGCAGCTCAATTGCCAGTTTGTAGATCCATGCCACTAGTAGAGAACTGACTTATATTCCCGACACCATTTTTTAGATTACTCTCGGCACTTATTGCACCCGGGAGTAAAGGGACCTTTATTCCCGGTTGATGTCTCCAACCGGGAGCAAAGTCCCACATGCAACTGCCACTCCGTGGTCCGAGGACTTTTACTCCCGGTTGGTGTCTCCAACCGGGAGTAAAGGTAGACATTTACTCCCGGTTGGAGACACCAACCGGGAGTAAAGGTGCAGTCAACCTTTACTCCCGGTTGGTGTCTCTAACCGGGAGTAAAAATGGACTTTTAGTCCAGGTTTTTAAGCACAACCAGCTAACTAAGTGTTTCTCTATATATTGTTAGCCCTGCATTCCGACCGAAGTGTTGGAGACAAGAAACTTGAGGCTCGTCTTAAGTACAGATGACACTTGATGTTGCGTTCAAACTTTTTTTTTAAAAAAAATGCAAAGTCATCACCAAATTAAATTTGGTGAGTTCTGTGAATCACAAGGAGTAGCTGTAGGTCCAATTAAAATTTAGGTACGTAGACAAATATTTGTCTATATACATAGAAGTTGATGTATTTTATTTGAAATGGAAGGAGTAAATGACAAAAAGTTTAATACCATATTTGTCTGGATGCATACACTACAGAGTGTGCCTAACAATTAGTTACGCTAGACTAAAATTTAAATCTACGTTTTAATTCATACTACGTTTGAACAGTCTCAAACTAAAGTTTTACATGATTAAAGTTTAATTTAGTGATCAAACAGACCTATAATATAGTATAATATAGTATTTTTTGTGGTACTATCTCTAAACTCGTTTGTTTCATGTGCACTTGTCATCATTAGTTTACTCCACTTAAGATAGAATTGTGTCCTTCAAAGTGAACAAAGATCCAAGCATAGCGCTAAATGATGAGAACACTCCATGATTGCGACACGATCATGACCAGAAGATCACTGTTGTGCTTGCTTAATTTAATGTTGTTTAATGTTGTGTATTGAGAAATAATTATGTAATAATTGTGACCGCACATTCATTCCAGTGTTGTATTGATCTGGAATTTTTTTCTGAGGCTTTCAAATTCCCTATGTGAAGCAACCGCCAAGTTTGACATTTTTTTGAATTGGTTTGATACTTTTTCCGATTTAATTGAATTTCTGCGTAACTTCACCAAGTAATTCTACGTTGAACTGTGTCCACCCCATAAAAGAGCCGGAATGGTGCCAAACTTTACCACATGGTCTCTTATGCCCTAGGAGACAAGTATTTGTGGAGGTCGCTGCAGAATTCCAATGTTTTCAATCTATAATCCACCATAGTTTGTTTCCTGCCACACGAAGAAAAATATAGTAATAAAAATAATGATTAGAAAAACCTAAGATCTTATGTGGGGTCATATTTTGGGTGTAAATGAGTGCCAAAAAAAATCTCAAGCCATTTCGACAAAGGCGGAGTCCACGTGCTTCACAAAGGTATATGGAACCTTTTCATCGAACCATGTCTATACACTTGGGTTCTTAAGGATTATGAGGTCCAAGTGTCGTATTGGTCTCAAACTTTTTCTTAGGCTTGCAAATGCCCTATGTGAAGCAACCGCCAAGTTTGAGATTTTTCTGAATTGGTTTGGTACTTTTTTCGGTTTAATGTAATTTCCGCGCAACTTCACCAAGTAATTCTACGTTGAACTGTGTCTACCCTAGAAAAGAGTCCGAATGGTGCCAAACTTTGCCACATGGTCTCTTATGCCCTAGGAGACAAGTATTTGTCGAGGTCGCTGCAGAATTCCAGTGTTTTCAATCTGTAATCCACCATAGTTTGTTTCCCGCCGCACGAAGAAAAATATAATAATAAAAATAATGATCAGAAAAACCTAAGATCTTGTGTGGGGTCATATTTTGGGTGTAAATGAGTGTCAAAAAAATCTCAAGCCATTTCGACAAAGGCGAGTCCACGTGCTTCACAAAGGTATATGGAACCTTTTCATCGAACCATGTCTATACACTTGGGTTCTTAGGGATTATGAGGTCCAAGTGTCGTATTGGTCTCAAACTTTTTCTTAGGCTTGCAAATGCCCTATGTGAAGCAACCGCCAAGTTTGAGATTTTTCCGAATTGGTTTGGTACTTTTTTCGGTTTAATGTAATTTCCGCGCAACTTCACCAAGTAATTCTACGTTGAACTGTGTCTACCCTAGAAAAGAGCCCGAATGGTGCCAAACTTTGCCACATGGTCTCTTATGCCCTAGGAGACAAGTATTTGTCGAGGTCGCTGCAGAATTCCAGTGTTTTCAATCTGTAATCCACCATAGTTTGGTACTTTTTCCGGTTTAATTGAATTTCCACACGACTTCACGAGGTAATTATACGTTGAACTGCGTCCACCCTAGAAAGGATCCGGAATGGTACCAAACTTTTCCAAATGGTCTCTTGTGACATAGGAGTCAAATATCATCGGTGGTTGATGCAAAATTCCAGTGTTTTCGATCGGTAATTCACCATATTTTGTCTCACGCAGCACGAAGAGAAATATAATAATAAAAATAATTTTCAGAAAAAATAAAATATTTATGTTACATATTTTTCATGTGTGCAATAAAGCCAAAGCAACTCTAGTTATTTTTTAAAAGATTTTATGACTTCTATGTAATTTACTGCACATATAACTAGACTTTAGACATTAAATAAAATGAAATATTAAAAAATCGAAATTTTCGCGCCTACATTTTCGTTGCCCGCCAAAATATAGCTAGGTCTGACCTTTACTCCCGGTTGATATTACAAACCGGGAGTAAAGGACTTTTAGTCCCGGGTGGATTTAGGAACCGGGAGTAAAAGTCTGGACCTTTACTCCCGGTTGATATTACAAACCGGGAGTAAAGGACTTTTAGTCCCGGGTGGATTTAGGAACCGGGAGTAAAAGTCTGGACCTTTACTCCCGGTTGATATTACAAACCGGGAGTAAAGGACTTTTAGTCCCCGGTGGATTTAGGAACCGGGAGTAAAAGTCTCTAGTATATTACCAGCCCCTTCTCCTTCCCCCGTCCGCCTGGCTGCTCTCCAATTCTCTCGATCCGATCTGCGCCGCCGTCCGCCCGTCCGGGTCCTGGTTTTGGACGCCCGAGCTCTTCCCTCTCACAGCGCCACGGCGGCGTCCAGGGCCGGAGCTGAGCACATTGCTGAAGGCAACCATGCTGATATGGTCGCGGGGCTTCGCCGCCTCCAAGTCGCTGGCACATCCGCGTGCATGGCAGCTACCCCCTTCCTCTCTGTGAGTACATTGTGATGCATTAAGGATGCTTTCTATGTGGATTTCAGGATTTCCTGATTTCTGATTTGGTTAGTGTAGTAGATAGAGTCGAAGGACTTTGTGTTATGAAGCCTACATACTGAAATTTCGGTTTCCAATCTTATTTTGCATGCATTAGTTGACACTGTAGGTCTCTCTTCAATACCTGACCTGTCTCTGCAACATATGGTGATGCCATTTTATAAATCCCAGGACAAAAATATTTAGGTTGTATGACCATTCGCAAAGCAAAGCTCAAGTTATTTTCACATGATGATTCAATATCTCCTTGAATACGAAATTCAGGATAAGGCATCATGTTGTTGGTAGCACATTGCCACTTTTCCTAGTATGAGTTGGATAGTTATTATGGAATTCATTGTAATCATTGTAATGCCTGGGACAATGGATGCAGATTGACACTCTTGTGTGCTCTTTTGTATGGGTTCGATGATATTATACCCTTCTGGCTGCACTACATTGTAGATGGTACCACCCTTGGTCGTCGAGATCAATGCCTAGGCACATTCTCAATATGGTATTTGATTTACACCTTCAGATGTTTCCATGTTTGGAATCAAAGCTTTTTCAGGGATGTAGAACCAATGATGGTGTGACACATAATTTACTGCTTCATTGTCCTGGTGACAAAAATTTACACAATTTTTTTTGTAGAACTCAGCATAGCCTTGTGTTCAGAAATGGGTATTTTTTATTATTTGGTTAGTTTGCTTCCAGGTGGATCATACTGGTTTTAGTGCTTCCATGAATATATGCATCTAATCAAAACCCAACTCAGTGTCAATGTTTTTTTTATGGGAAAGATGTATGTGATGATGAATTTTTGTGATTGTAAACATGGTGCTTATTTCGTTGCGATATAATGTTTGTTGGACCAATGTTTGTTTATTTTGGTTAGCTGCTGAGTTTTTTCATTTGTGGTATTTTGTGTTATTTGAGGTAGAGTGGCTGTTTGGCCCTAATGCTTTATTCTGGTTTTGTGTAATTCCATAGGATAGCAAACATTATATTTGACACAGGAACTTATGAATGGATGTACTCCCTCAATTCCAGATTATAAGATGTCTTAGCTTGGTCTCTGCAACAAATCACATGCTAATATTTACTTTGTGCGTTGCTTCCTATATGTATCAATTTACCTATACCGGATTGGATATTGAATCTGTTTTTTTCCTAAAGTGGATTCTGCGGCAGCCACAGGGGACCGATCTATGTGGATACTATGTTTGCGAGTTTCTGAAGTTGTGCTCAAAAAGAACTAATCTAGAGTACGAAAAAGTATGTATCTAAATACTACTACTTTTTCTTGATTTATCATTATTATTGATATATATACTAATAATATTTCTTTAACTCAAATTGCAGACTAAAAATTTGAAAGGGAAAACCCTGCAAACACACCATCTCAAAGCAATGCAAGAGACGATAGCAGGATTTCTTAATGAACAGGTCTTAAAGCCCGGCGCCAAGTTCTACTTTAACCCCGATGAACAATGACTTCCAAAAAATTAGGGTCATGATAACTTTATTTTGAATGTAATGGGTCATGACAACTTATTATCGGATCCAAAGAGTAGATATGATGATGAAAGTCAGACATGATGATGAAAATATACAATGCAAGCTTGTATTATATATGGTGCACAAATTGTTTGTATATACTTTCTTTTTAGTCGGGTTACTTGCGTACATTGCTCGAAACCAAACTTTACTATACGCATGCGTATGCATATATTATTCGTAGGGCAAAAATTATATACAAAAACTTATTTTAAAATCAAAATGAATTATGAATTGAAATGAAAAAGAAAAAGGAAAAAAAAGAGAGGACTTTTACTCCCGGTTGGTAATACCAACCGGGAGTAAAGGTGTCTGCAAGGCCACAGGCCCAGCTGACTCTTTACTCCCGGTTGGTATTATCAACCGGGAGTAAAAGTCCCCCTTTACTCCCGGTTCTGAAAGTTTTACTCCCGAAAACGTACTCCCGGTTGGGCAACCGGGAGTGAAAGGGGTTACCAACCGGGAGTATATGTCACTTCTGTACTAGTGTGCAGACCTGAATGGTTGAACTCTGACCATAAGGCACACGATGGGACGCACAAACTGATCACAGATACTCGGTCTGTTCGCTTGGGCTGAAATCTGGTTGATTTGGTTGGTTTTTTTAGAGAAAAACACTGCTGAATGGCTGGCTAGTAATCTCAAGCGAACAGACCGACTGTAAGTAGCAAGAGAAGTAGAGAAGGCAACTTTGTTCTGACCCGCATAAATTTTGAAACAGAAGTATCAAAAAAAGGACAGTTTTGATCGGATGATCGTCAAAAGCAGTTGAAAAGGCCGTCCGTGTTGCTCATGAGGTGGGAAGGTCGTCGACCCGGCCTAAACGTCCAGATTTGATTGAGACGGTGATCAACATGGCGTGCATGGCGCTGGCGCAGATGCAAGCTGGGTCCGTTCCGTCCATGCATGCCCGGCCGCGCGTAACGGCCGGGGCATTCGGCGACTTGGCGTGCGTGCGTCGCCGGGAGACAAAAGCTGCGCCCGGCGTTGCAGTACCAGTACGTAGTACACGCCGCGTGTCAGGAGCACAGGGGACCAGCGGGGGCATGCAGCAGCTGCTCCAGAGGCCAGCCAACGGCAGGCGGGCACGGATTCTCTCTCTCCCACGCACGTCCTCGCTCCTCCTCCCACCCATTTGGGGCCGGTTTAGATGCAAAATTTTTTTGCAAAATGGACATTGTAGCTTTTTCGTTGTTATTTGGCAAATATTGTCCAATCATGGTCTAATTAGGCTTAAAAGATTCGTCTCGTCTATTTCGTCTAAACTGTGTAATTAGTTTTATTTTTTATCTATATTTAATGCTTCATGCATGCGTCTAAAGATTCGATGTGACGGGAAATCTACTGTTCTTTTGCAAAATTTTCTGGATCTAAACTGTGCCTTGATTCGTTTCCAGTTTCCACTTCGATCACCCCTCTCCGGCTCTCCCCAAGGAAAAAAAAGTGTACCAGCGCGCCCGTGGTGGACCGGACGTGCCGTAGCCGTACGTGACTGCGAGTATTTTGCAGGCCCGGTGAAGTAGGCCCTTCAATCACGATTCAAATTTTACTCTACTTTCATCAACTTTCTAGAAAAAAGTATGCTAAGACCTACAAGATAAAATGAATACACTATATATATAGAAAAACATATTTCATAAAGAATTTAATAAAACTAATTTATTACGGGTGTTGATAAATTTTGTATGCTCGATCCCTTTTTCTTTGCCATGGTACTATACGAGCATTTCGTTATTAGGAGAGGAAAGTACAGTACAAGGAATGGGAAACCAAGGCTTATACCGATAAAATGTTCCAGTATTGATCAACAACCTCGACACGGAAGGAGCAAGGACTAAGGAATTTAATAAAAGCATCCCTCTAAGGTCTTCCTGAACGTAAAACATACATAGTTAGGGCGTGTTTAGATCCAAATTTTTTTTTAGGAAAAGTTCCTATAGCACTTTTCGTTGTTATTTGGTAAAATTTGTCCAATCATGAACTAACTAGGCTCAAAAGATTCATCTCGACATTTACAGACAAACTATGCAATTCGTTATTTTTTTACTTACATTTAATGTTCCATGCATGCGTCCATAGATTCGATGTGACAGGTACTACGCAAAAAATTTTGGACCTTTTTGGCCATCTAAACGCGGCCTTATTATAGCCACATAGAATAGTAATGTTCCACCAATGCAAGGGGTGGATTGAGACCTATACCCTACAAATGTTCTCTTCATCCCTCACCTGCTGTCACACTACTCCTCCAGAGCTAGATGCATGGTTGTAAATTTCTACATATTTTTTTCCCTTCTCTTTGCTCCCAAGCAGCCACTCCCTATCCGCAAGATGCTCTCCAAAAACTACTTCGCCTTTGTGTCAGACAAGGACACCGACGCTTTTGCATTCCGCTCTGCAGTAGCGGACCTAGGAAGATAGAGGAAATCGGGCGAGGTACCTGTGATCCCTTGGTACGCTGCTCCTAGCCTCAAATAACAAATGCTCAACAAATGGACCGTCTACTTGACCCTAAGAGAGATTAACAGGAGGCCACTCTACACCTCTGCGAGGCCACTACTCTCCATGACTTGGAAACTCAATGCCGACATGGAGGCTAGGCAGCACTCCACGGTGGTACGTTGGGAAGCCCTAAAGGGAATAACAACTAAAGATGATTATTTTATCCAACAAGCATCCATTGTTCTACTTTTACGAAGTTTTAATTCATTCTTTTTTCTAATGTGTGGTTACTTCATGAGTAATAAATTATGATGTTCTTCTCATCATCCTTCTTTTACTTTAATAATTGATTAATAAAGGCATGTGTAATCGTTAGGGTAAACATGGCATTTCAGCTAGATTCTACACTAATGTGCTTTGCACGGATCATCGTGGTAAGCGACAAATAGTGACAATGCATGTATGTCCTTTGGATTCGATCACATTTGGGTAGAGTATTAGTATAGGCGATAATTGCCTCTTCTAGCCTTCTTCGTTCTCATCCTTGGCTATGGCTATGGGATCGGAGGATGTGTCGCTTTCAAAGCAAATGAAGCTAGAGTTGAGCTCTTGGTAAGATTATTAGTGAATTTGTACATGCAATCTTAACCCTCTCTATACTCTTTTATTTGTACCTTTCTGTCATTCCCAGGCAGAAGGATTAGATTCGTGCTGGCCATATATTTTCTTGTTCCATGTGGGCCTCAATATCTTAGAATACTTTCAAGTGAGAGCTACATCAGTATCTGTAAACTCACGGATTAGCTTGTTAGGCTAAGAACCGCCAACAAAGATCTGGCATGAGGTGTTAGCATATCATGTCGACAAGCAAGAGCAAATCCAGGTTAAATGCAGAGCACTTTTGATAAGACGGTTTGGAAATTTAGCATAGGTCATGACTAGTTCAACTTGCACCGATAAAGAGAAAGATATTATTAGAAGCATTACTAATTCAACTTATTTGGCAATCGTCACTAGTAATTCATCCAATCTTTGTATTGTATATAAATTAATCAGAACAGTGTGGGAAAAATGGCTTGTTATATTATATAAGAGCATTATCACATCATCATTGTGATGTATTTCTGTTTTGCGTGACTCTAGTTGTTCAGCCCTTCCTGTAATTTGTTTTACCGGACGGCAATAGGGGAAAGTGAGGAATCGCGAAGTTGCTGGTTGGCTCAGCGATGAGCAGAGAGCAGTGCACTGCGCGTTTTGTCGTGTTGGCAGCTAGCCGGCGCCCTGTGCGGGGCAGCAGCAGCAGGGCGCGTGAAACGCCGTACCCGTACGGGAAAGCTGCGCCTGTACGTGGGCAGGCGGCCAGCCGCAGCGCTGCCGCGTGGTGGGTGCAGATTCGTAGGACCGCACGCAACGCAACCAGTGGTAGCGAGCGAGCAGGCAAGCAGCAAAATCTCCTCTCGATCCCGGATGGATCAGTTCGTCGGAACTCGGAACGGGAGGGACCAACCAAACCACAACCACGGTGGCTCGCTGGGACGCAGGAGGGTCCGTTAGACTACAGTCTACTTTAAAACGATACTCTAAAGCTTTAAGTATGAATATAGAGTAAAAACTGCTGCACTGTGTACTCTAAAACGATACTCTATTCGTTCTCTCACTCTATATTTAGAGTGGTATTGTGTTTACTCTATACTCTATAGTGGCGGGCTCCACTAGCTAAACAGAGAAAAAAATGCTATAACTCACAAACCAAGAATTAAAATTAAATTTCGATTTCACCATTAAATTCGTCTCAATAAATCCTTCAAAACTAGATCACACATGGATATATTTAGATAAAGTGACAAGTGGGTCCCCAATAGATAGAGTGGATAGAGGATGATATAGAGGATGGATGGGTACGGTAGAATTGAGTATAAAAGAGAGAATCTTGCTGACTAGGACGTATAGAGGATGAATATAGAGGTACATGTGTACGGGTAGTCTTCCGACCTAGGAATCCGTACTTTGTTGCCCCTGGCGTGGCGTTGGTAGTAGCGTGCGCGCCATCGGCCATCGCCGAGGAGACAAAACGGAGAGTAGTGACCTGCGCGCGCCGGGCCACGCAGCCCACGCCAGAGCGCCAGGCCGGTGTTCACAATCACCAGACCAGCGAATTAAAGAGCGGATCGCCTGGCTACCACTCGACGGAGGACGACGGCACACCTACACTCGAGTTCTTCTTGGCCCTAGCTTTATCCTTACGTACAGTACGTCCCGACGTACAGTACTCTTCTTCTTCGAGTTGGTGAACGTTTCTACACCCGTAAGATGCTAGCGTCCTCTCTTCTTCGAGTTCGCCCTAGCTTTATCCTCCAACGAATATGCACTTCTCACTCACTCATTAACATGTATGCTCTCTAATATCATGTCATAATTTCTCTCAAATGCATGCCACTGTACTAATAAGGCGTGTTTTTGCAAAACACGACTCGATAATATATTCTCACCTTAATTTCTTGCGACAAAGTCCAAATGGAACCATTTTGAGGTTGGGAGCATCTCCAACAGTTCCAAAAAAAAACAATTGATAAATCAATTAGCTTAATTTCCAAGTGGCTAAGAAAAGTTTGAAGCATGCATTTTTGTTGGATTTCTCCAACGGTTTCCAAAACCTCACTCCTAAAATGTAGAACGGGATCTTGCATCAGAAATTCTAGACTATATTTTCAAATTACCATAACTACTTTTATATTCTCCTCCAACATGACGGCTCGTGTTGGCAGACACCGTGTCACTTCCTCTCCCCTCCTCTGATCCACATCGTGTGGGCTCGGTTTTGCCTTTCTTGACAATCTATGACTACCACAACGGGTCGGTGCCCGACAAGTACCTCGACAGCCGGCTTCTTTGACGGCAAGAGTAGGACCTCCTGCCAAAAAAAACTCAAGTATTAGGGACAGAGGGTTCCTCCTCATCTTTTGAGGGGTTGGAGGATGGATTTTAAGGGTTTGAGATTTTTTTATTGGGGAACTCTTGAATCATACTTAAATTCCAAATAAAACCAGTTTTTTTTTCTCTCGTAGGGGGTTGGGATCCTCACAATCACATCATAGTTTGGGCATAATAACATTATTTTAAAAGAAAAGGCTGGGATGAATATTTACGGCGGGTAAATAGTACAGTATATAGTTTTAAATCCAAGGACTAGCTAGAACGAAAATAACTGTCGTAGTGCCATCCTAACTTACAGGAAAGACTTAACGAGGGCTTAAAGGAAATCGAGCCGACAGGCCGGAGACGGCCCGGCCCGCCTCCGATCTTGGGCTTGCAGGAGAGCATGGCACCGCCGCACCAGGATTCATACAATTGGCCCTGTTTAGTTGAAGGAAATTTTATAAAAAATTTCAGATTCTCCTTCACGTCGAATTTTTGACACATGCATGAAATATTAAATATAGATAAAAAAAAATAAAACTAATTACACAGTTTAGACGAAATTGACGAGACGAATCTTTTGAGCCTAATTAATCTATTATTGGACACTAATTATCAAATAACAACGAAAGTGCTACGGTAACATTTTCTAAAAAAATTCACGAACTAAAATACATACAAAAAAATATATATATACGTCGGCATGGTGGGCCCCCCGACGGGAGCTGCTGGTGGGTGGAGAAGACGCCCAGGAGAACGTAGCCGGTGACAACGGCCGCGCCAAAGAGGACGATCGCGACCACCGCGCATGCTTTTTTTGCAGGCGGCGCGGCGGCGTTCGTCCATACTCGACGCTGCCTCCCGCCGCCGTCGTCGTTCCTTGAGGGAGGACAATCGACTAGTTGCACGTGCGGCGGCTCAGCGACCATTGTTTTTGTTTGTTTCTCCTGCTACTAGGCCTTTTTTTTTCTTTCCTTCCTCTCGATCCCCAATTGATCTATGATCGATGTCGATTGGTGCAGGGCTTCCACGGCTATTGCTAGTACAGTATATATATATAATATATAGCCTGGGTTTCAAATAAGGCCCTGTTTAGTTGTTATCGAATCTTTGGATACATGCATGAAACATTAAATATAGATAAAAAATAAAACTAATTACACAGTTTAGACGAAATAGATGATTGCACATTAATTGTTAAATAACAATAAAATTTGCTATAGTATCGTTTTGCAAAAAATTTTTGCAACTAAACACGGCATGAACGCACTGGCGGAGCGCCGCCTGTCTCCGGCGAGCAATTAACATACCCCTCCTTTGTTTATTATTTTCATATACGCTAATAAAAGTGCATGCCATTTATTATTGCTTCAGTCCATGATGTCCTCGTTGCTTTTAATTACGTCAGGCCGTGAAGACCGCCTTGACTCTTGCCAATTTAGCAGTCTATATAGCGCAGCCCATCCAGATTTCAGTCCTCACGTCGCCGCTCCCTCCCTATCCCTTCCCGTCCGCAGCGGGCATCCCCCACCCCCGACGGCAGCCATGACGGCCATCCCGGACCCCGGCAGCGGCCGCAGTGGCCCTCCCATCGGCGACGTCCTCGCCGGCGGATCCATCGAGGGGCCAGCCGATCCGGCATGGATCCATCGGGAGGAAGCGGGTGGAGGCTTCCCTCCGCAGCAGTGCTAGCAGCCTCCCGGTGGCACCCCTCACCGGCTGGCGGCTGTGGTGGCGCCCGACGGGACCCCTCCCCTCGCGTGGCGGCGCTGCGCTAGGCGAAGCGAAGGCGGCGGCATGGCTGGCGCAGCAGAGGGCAGGCCTCCTCCTCCGGCCACGGTGGCGTCCCCATCAGGTACGGCGGCTGGATGATGCCGATCGGAGCATGGGGCCGGATGGGTATGACTTCGCTTTGTGGCGCTCCTCAGGTGCACTGGGGCGGCGGCGGCGATGGCTCTTGGGTTTGTCTGCGTCATCATCATCGGCGACGGCAGCGGAACATCGATGTGCTCGGAGCTCGGGTTGGCTCTGCCTCGCACTGCGCGTCTTCTCGGGATGGTTCCACCTCACCGGCCCTCGTCCACACGCACATGGCGGCGGCGACGTGCTACGGCCAACGGACGCCGGAGGCGCCAGTTCGATTCATGGCGTTTTAGGGTATGTTCACTTCCCATGCAAACCCAAAATATTTCTTTTTTCATCCATCACATCGAATCTTTAGACGCATGCATAAAGCATTAAATGTAGATAAAAAATATAACTAATTATATAGTTTGTCTGTAAATGTCGAGACGAATCTTTTAAACCTAGTTAGTCCATGGTCAAACAAATTTTACCAAATAACAACAAAAGATGCTACAGTAATTTTTCATCCATTTTTTACCGACTGAACACACCCTTAATTGAAAGCAACCCCGTTTATCTCGCATCGATGGATCACCAGGTAAAAAGATCTCTGAACCCATTCAGTTCTAGTAGGGGTGTGTTCACTTCGCGAAAAGTAGCTGAAAAGTTACTGTAGCACTTTTCGTTGTTATTTGGTAAAATTTGTCCAACTATGGATTAATTAGACTCAAAAGATTCGTTTCGAACTTTACAGACAAACTATGCAATTAGTTATCTTTTTTACCTACGTTTAATGCTCCATGCATGCGTCGAAAGATTTGATGTGATGTGTGTAAGAGGAAATATTTTGGGTTGGGAGGGGGAAGTGAACGCGGCCTAGGTTCGAAAGCTTCCCCCTTTCTTTTCTATACTCAATCTCGCATCAATACTCGTCGCATTTTTGGAAGTCTCAGACCGATGATGCATTCTAATGCATGGAAGGATCTACAGGTTTGGCCAACTCCCAATTCAGAGTAGTAGCTCGCAGTGGATCCAGGCGGGATGTGGAGGCGTCCGATTTCTCGAAGAGGATAATTTTTTATTACTATTGTAATCATTTGTTTCCATAGATAATTCCGAACGGGCCGGTAAACTTAGCTATGCTAGTTATCGAGCGTCTAGTTCTGGATGATCTATTTTTTTATTACTAATAGTGTTGTTTCCTTCAGTAAATAATTAGAGGCTGGCACATGTGCAGTAAACTTGGCTGTAATTACCGAGGAGTCCGGTCTCTGGATGTGGCATTTTTTATACTAGTGTTTTTTATTTGCTTCGATAAATAATTTCGGACAGACCCATGCTGAGTATAAGGATAATTTTTATTACTATTGTTATCTTTTGCTTCGATAAATAATTACCACGAGGGATAAATAATTACTACTGTTATTTTTTATTACTAGATCTCTGGAAGAGAATGATTTTTTTGTTACTACTGTATTCATTTGTTTCGATAGACAATTCCGAACGGACCCATGTGCAGTAAACTTGACAATGCTACTTAATACTACTATAATAATTTGTTTGGATAAATAATTCCGAATAGACCCAGGGTAAACTTTGTTGTGTTGCTTATCGTGGCGTCGTCAGCAGATAAGAATATTATCTTTTGGTTCGACAAATAATTACCAGTAGGCCTAGACAAAATTATTAACTACCACAGGCAAATTTACTAATCGATGATATAGACAAAATTATTTATTAGAACAAAATATACTATTAATAATTAAAATTACCTCGATCGGATACCAGACGCCTCGTTGATTATCATAGTCAACCTTACTGCTCGAAGGTCAAGACCGGATTATTTATAGGCCCAGATGGTAATAACAGTAATAGAAAATATGACTTTCCCCCGGAGACCGGATGCCTAGGTCGCTATGACAGCCAATTTTACTGCTCACATCTCACGATGGAATTATTTACATACCAAAATGATACTATTAGTAATAAAAATTACCTCATCTAGGTACCGGACTCCTTGTTGATTATCACATGCAAATTTACTGGTCGCAGGTGTAGACGGAATTATTTATAGACCAAAATGAAATGCTTAGTAATAAAAAAAAGTCTGACAAGAGACCAGACATGCCGGTGACTATTACATCAAATTTTATTACGCACTTATCTGGATGAAATTATTTATAGGCCCAACTGATACTATTAGTAATAAAAATTACCTGGATACCGGATGCATAGTTGATTACCACATGCAAATTTATTGCTCACAAAGTCCTAGCGGAATTACTATAGACCCAAACGATAATATTAGTAATAAAAAAGTAGCCAGCGACACGGCGACATGATGGAATTATTTTCTCACGTGACATGATGGAATTTACCGCTCACGGGACATGATAGAATTATTTTCTCGTCTAAATGATATTATTAGTAATAAATTAATAGTCCGACCGGTGACCGGACCCCCGAAGATTAGCACAAGGCTAATTTTCCATTCACGAGAAAGGAAAGAATTATTTTATTAACAAAATGAAACTAACGGTAATAAAAAATAGCACAAGCGGTGTCCGGACGCCGCGGTGATTAGCACAATCAAATTTACCGTTCACATGATATGATGGAAATATTTTCTCATCTAAATGGTACTAATAGTAATAAAAAAATAGCCCGAATGGTGACGGACGCCCCAGAGATTAACACATCGCTAATTTACCGCTTATTGGAAAGGAAGGATTTTTTTATTAGCAAAGTGATACTAATGGTAATAAAAAAATAGCCCGATAGTGACCGGACGCCCCAGAGATTAGCACATGGCAAATTTACGGCTCTCGGGACATGATAAAATTATTTTCTGGTCTAAATGATATTATTAGTAATAAATTAATACCTGACCGGTGACAGGACGCCCTGAAGATTAGCACAAGGCTAATTTACTGTTCACAGAAAAAAAGGAATTATTTTATTAACAAAATGACACTAACAGTAATAAAAAAATAGCACAAGCGGTGTCCGGCAATTGAATTTACCGCTGATGCAAATATTTTCTCGTCTAAATGGCACTAATAGTAATGAAAGGATAGCCCGAGCGGTTACCGGACACCCCGGAAATTAACACACGGCTAATTTACCTCTCACGAGACATGATAGAATTACTTTCTCGTCTACATGATAATAGTTTTATTACTACTTTTATCATTTGCTTCCGTAAATAATTATAGACTAGACCCTCTTTTTTTTTGTGACGAAAGAAGAATTATATTATATGATAGCTGGGTACATCAACACGTTACAAACACTCTGGATTACAAAATAGTACCCACACTGTGAATAGCACAACTCAAAACCTAACCTGTTAGATGCTTTGCAGTATAGATGACCGCACAGGCAAACACTCGGCAAATGGCCTGAGAACAAATGCCCAACGAACAACGGCCAATATTCCTGTAAGCGGAATTGAGGAACTTCTTCTTTCTGGTGTCTTTCTTCTTCTTTCTGCCACCGAAGAGAGAGGAAGACTGATCTGAAAATTATTCTCCCTGGTCCTTCATCGTGGCCAGATCTAACCACAGTAAAACGGAGAAGAGACCGGAGAAAATTATTCCATGGCGGCGACATCATCTCCTCCTTGATGCCGCCGTCCGGAAACAAAAGTCTCCATGTGGTCATGTCGATGAAGATGCTGACGCCAACGTTGTCGCCCTCATCTTCAACGGAGCCGCCATGGAGAAGACGATTCCACCCTCCCCTTCACCGTCGCCAGAGATGAGGAGAAGGAGGAGATAAAACTCCAGTACCAAATAATTTGGCATGGAGAGACACTAACCCTAATGACTCTGGGAAAACTTATTAAAAACAATGGATCCCCACTCCCTTCAGCCCCCGGCGAGATGCCGGAGGAGAAGGGAGGAGGACCGGCGGTGGTGAACGGCGGGGGCTGCGGCGGCGGCAGCGCTAGGGCACAGCCCCCGAAGGTCGAAGCACAGACCCTCGGGAAGTACTACAACCAAGTTTACTACACATGTGCCCACATGTAATTATTTATCAAAGGAAACAACAACAGTAGCGAGCCAATATTACTGCACATGCACGTCGGGAATTATTTATCAAAACAAGAATAGTAGTAATAAAAAATAATTAATAAAAAACTCACTGCTAGATGCCAGGATAAAAATCTACGGATGCATGATTTAGTCCATTTAGTCTCTATTTTGGAAATCAAATCTCATTTATATATGGTAACACACGTGATAAGTTGAAACAATAAAAAGCAACGCAATATTTTAATTTCCGTAATCTTCTCTTACTACCGCATGCATGATTTACCTCAGCCTTTAAAGCACCTGAGTCAATTCAATTATACCGGCCTCCTTTAAAGCTGGAACCAATTTACGTTAGCCATGCATGTACATGAATTAAAAAGCTACTTTAATTACTAACTCCTGTCTATTTCATGGATCACCGGCGGCCCGGGACTCTTGCCCGGCGGGTGTGCGCTCACGCTGATCCTGACGCACGCGATGGAAGCGAACTGTGCAACTCTTTCCACTTTCCACACTCCATTTTTCCGTATCCACTGTCCGCTGTCTATTTACTTTCCACTTTTCTCTTTCCACCGTCCACTCTACTTTCCACTTTCCTCTGTCCAGTTTTTCTCCCGTCTAGATTTTGAAGTCCAGTTTAAGGCCCATTTAGTTTCTAGAGTCCAATTTTCTCCTGTCTAGATTCTACGAGCTATTTTTTTCTCTTTCGGATTTGTGGGAGATAAAAAGGGCGAGAGATGATTTGACATCCATATGAAAGTGAAAGTACTATTTTTAAAAATTCATATACCTTATGTTCCATAATACTTTATACATGATTGATAATTCAACTGATACAGAAAAATTAAAATTAGTTATCATGAAAAGAACTAGAAAAAAGTACATCTTATTTGTTAACATATAAATAGCTAATATAAAGCACATGTGGCTTCTCGTTTTCTTCAATACCAAAATAGTTGTCATTAATATCTAAAAAATAATATAAGGTAAACAAAATTAAAAAATGCATGAAGTTATATAAACTTTGTACTAAGTTCAAAATTTTGTAATGCTAGATTCAAAAATCCAAACTATCACATTATAAAACTTTGCATTGCTAGGTTTAAAACTTTACCCTCAGAATTTATAAGTTTTTGAACTTTGATATTGTAAACTTTATACTTCTAACTACAAAACATTGAACTATGATATTTTAAAATTTGTGCTGTCAGATTTAAAACTTTACACTAAGAATTTATAAATTTTCAACTATGACACAATAAACTTTGTACTGCTAGGTTCAAAACTTTACATTTAAAATTCATAAACTTTAAATCATCACATTATAAACTTTGTAATGCTAGGTTAAAAACTTTGAACTATCACATTACAAACTTTGTAATGAGGTTCAAAAACTTTATAATCATAATTTATAAATTTTGAACTATCACATTATAAACTTTATACTGCTAGGTTCAAAACTATACACTCAAAATTTATAAACCTTGACCTATGACATTACAGACTTTATACTGTGAGGTTCAAAACTTTGAACTCTCATATTATAAATTTTATACTGCTAGATTCAGAAGTTTACACTCAGAGTTTATAAACTTTAAGCTCTGACATTACAAACTTCGCAGTGCTAGGTTCAAAACTTTAAACTAACACAAACTTTGTAAATTCTAAAGTTTTGTAACACTCCAAGTTTTGAAACTTTGTACTACAACATTTAAAACTTTATACTCCTAAGTGCAAAACTTTATCATCACGAAAATTGTTTCGAAACATATCCAACATGGATCTACTTTTGTAAATCTCGTCATAACGAACGTAATGGTGCAAACGAAATTAAAAGTAAATGCTTGACAAGAAAATTATCACATTTTAAAATTTGTGTAGCATATGAGTATTTCACAGAAACCAAATCTGACATAGACCTGACACACGCATGCGCCTCCCTCACCTCCCCACGTCCACCCTCTGCACTTGGTCCCACGAAAATGGAAAGTAAAAAGTGCTTAGTATCAGTTCTACGTACAGAAGAAAACAGCGCCTAAAAATAGAAAACGTGCGCTGCTAGCGCGACTGGCGCACGCGCGCTAAATAATGTTTGGGCCGGTGGCCAGGTATTCACGGCGGGTGTGATGAATATTATTCATAGGACAGGCTGCTAAATAGTAAGGTCCTGTATATATATATATATACACACACATGCTCCCTTCAAAAAAAAATATACATGCATACTTATACTTATCCAAAAAAGTATACGCATATGTACCATCGTCCACATGGACTCTTTACGGTACACACTAGCCAAGACACTGGCCAACCGATATTCAAGGCTAGTCCGTAGGAGCTTCGAGTATTTAATATTATTTCATTCACTAACTACATCGACTACAAGTAAACTTAGGGATTGATTTGTTAGGGCGATTAAGAACCGCCAACAAAAGGTCTGGGATGAGGTGTTAGACATATAAGGTCGACAAGCAAAAGCAAATTTAGGTAAATGCAGTGCAATTCGGTGTTGTATTAGCATTTTAGCATGCTTGATTGATGGTTTGAAAAATTTAGCATTACTAATTCAACTTGCACCGATGAGAAAAAAGACATTTCGAAGAATTCAACTTATTTGGCTGCCATCACTACTAATTTATTTAATCAATCTTGTACGTACTACTCTTATAATCACATCATCATCGTGATGCGCGACTCTAGTTGTTCAGCTCTTGCTACAATTATTATTTTTTTACTGGATTTTCCTCTTTACGAAGGAGTACTACTTGTCAGTACGACATGTTCTCAGAAAAAAAAATTACTGGATCCGCGCCGGACAGGTGAAAGTGGAATCGCGAAGTTGCTGGTTGGCTCCGCGGTCAGCAGAGCAGGGCACTGCCCGTTTTGTCGTTTTGGCATCCGGTGTCCTGAGGCCTAGCCCTGTCAGGTATGTGGCAATGAATGGATCGGTCGGAACTTGCAAGCCGCGAACGAAACCACGATACGTTAGGAATTCCTACTTTCTCGATATTTTTTTTACCACCTGTTAGTACGAGTGTGGGCGTGACGGTGTCCAGACGCCCCCATACCCCGTCCCCGTCCGTCTTTGTCCTGATCCACACGCGCACTTCGCTCCATCTCTGCACTCACCGGTCACCCTTGATCTCCTCCTTTCTCTCTGCGCAGGCAGCACTTAGGAGCCGGGATGAGCAGCTGAAGATGGGCAAGGCCCTAGTGCACCTCAACCGCAGCACCACCGTCCGTGCCCCCAGCGGCCTCGTTCGCCGGCCCCCCGGCGTGGCGCGCGCCTAGTCCGCTCGCCCGTGGCTCGCCCCCGGCCATACAACATGAAACATTTGCAACGTAAAAAATATTTGAATGCAACATACGTCTGAAAACATATGAAACATTTAGAACACGCACTTGCAACATGTTTGTGGAACACATGAAACATCCAAATACAACCTGCAACATGAAACCACTTACTACAACATAAGACTGAAACCGCTGAAACATTTAGAACATACTGTTGCAACGTAGGTGTGAAACATATGCAGCATCCAAATAAAAAAAGATTGCAACAGACATATGGAAACAGATGAAATATTTTGACCAAATGCTTGCAACATGTCTCTGAAACACTTGCAACATATGCAACATGTGCAACATCCCTGATCTATTTTTGCAACATCAAGACAAAATAATTGTAACATACATCTGAAACGTCTGAAACACTTAAAACATACATATGCAACATAGGTGGGAAGGCGGGGCTGGTCGATTCCGGTCGACGAGGTGGGAGTTGACGGCGAGCCGCGGCGCGCGAGCACCACCAGCACCAGCCACGCTCGTGGGTGCCTTTAGCTTGGGCGAGGAAGACCTGAGGCACGTGTGCCCCAGCGTCCATGGCGGGTCAGCGGCGTGCCCAACGGCAATGGGTGACAGACTAACGGCAAGGGAGCGAGCAACGCAGGTGACTGCCACGCAAGTGAGCGGTGCAGGGAGCGAGCGCACGTGGCGCTGCCGGCGATAGGGAAAGGGCATGGCGTGGTAGGCCGACGAACAAGTGTTGGGAAGAGGATGGACAGATAAGTAGCCATGCTGAGCGACGCAGGTGGCTGCCACGCAGGTGAGCGGTGTAGAGAGCGAGGGTACGCGACGTGATCAACGACGGGAAAAGGAAACGGCATGGCAGCTCGATGAGCACGCGCTGGAGAAGGGGGCGGACGGATAAGGAGTCACGCTGCTTTGGAGCCGGGCGGATAAGCACGAAGGAGTAGGGTGCGAGCTCGGGAGAGACGGGTGGATAAGCACAAAGTAATGTGGATTTATTTTTTTTTGTTTGGAGCTCGCTCCTAGGGTGCCACGTCTAGATACAGTGTCACGGACGAACACCTTGGACGAAGTATTTCCGTAGGAGTATAGTACTACGGAGTATGACAAACAAAGAATAGTGGTGCTCTTGCGGTCTTGCCGTCTTGCGGTGGTCTTGCCTAATAAACGATCGAGGTCGAGGAGACGTTCGACACATGCCGCTCACCCTGAGGTCCTTGTTGCCCCCTGGCATGGCGTTGGCAGCGTGCGTGCCATCATCGAGTAGACAAAATGGAGAGATGCTGGCCTCTACCGGAATCCCGGCGTTTGCCGTGTGCCCGACCTTTTGCCGTGTGCAGGCTGTCGGGCACACGACAAAAAGGGCCCTATGCCATGTGTCTCTGGCCTCGCGCTCGGCAACAACAACACACAGCGAACAAGATCTTTGCCGTGTGTGCCCCACGCGACACACGGCAAAGCCTTAATTTCCCAAGTGCCGTCCTTGGCAAACATGCAACCCTCGGTGTTAGCTGACTCCCGTCAACACCAAGCCGCTGCCATTAGCATTTTCCCGAGTGTCTGATGGCCACACTCGGCAAAGTCAACAGTTTGCCGTGTGCCCCTTATGAAGCACTCGACAAACAATTCTTTGTCGTGTGCTAAGAATGGTGCACATGGCAAACTATATATTTTTTTTTCATTTCCAGGCCTTCAAATTTTTTCTGCTCTCCACACACAACATGTGATACTCCATGTTGAAATTTGAAACTTTTTCGTATATATTTTTTTTCATTTCCAGGCCTTCAAATTTAAGTAATTAACTGTATTTCTTTGAATTGTTTTGAGTGAGGTAAAATTTGAACTGCAAGTGATTCAAATAATTGGAAAAAATACTTGAAAAATGATATCCATGTTACGCAACCCTGTTTGAGGATATACCTTCGAAACGAAAATGAATTTCAAACATCTTGTTTAGGAGACGCGACCACGAACGTGTGGTCGAACGTTTTTAAATGAGATTTGTACAGATGTCATGTTATCATACGTTAAGGCTGTGGAAAAAAGTTTGAGAATGTTTCGCACAAATTGTCACGTACGATGCTTAGAAAATGAAGAATCTCCGGAGAAGATGCAGAGAGTTGAGAATGAAGCGATAATTTGGAGTCGATTCGACTTTCATGTTGGGGTTTGACTTCGAAACATTATGTACAGGCAATACACCACATAGATTGTGTCGTGTCAAATTTTTGAATTTTTTCGGATCCGTTTGCTATTTTTAATTTATTTGTAGCAATTATAGAATTTTAATTGAAAAAATTTGAATTTGAGAAATAATTGCATGAAATAATGGTGTAATATTTGTAGAAACATCAGATATACATTGTTGAGTGAATTTGACAAAGAATTTTCCTAGTACCTGTTGACGGTCACTAATGCTCATTTTTAACCATCAACTGTTGCATGAAATAGCATGAAATGAACTACCAAGCATAGTTGTAGGGGTTGAAACTAACGAGTTCCACGAGTTTCGGTGAATCTATGTTTTACAGGGGTTAAACTAGAAAATGACCAGAATCACTAAATAGAAGTATCTCAGGTGATGAATTGGAGTACACCATTGCGAAGAGCTCATTGAGACACATGAAATAGAGTTTTGGTTCACCCAAATCAGAGTCCAGACGACAAAGTTACGCCTTCCAGTAGATTGCAAATGAGTTTCTAGAGCAGTCCGGAGTACATTGGGCATATCTTCTTCATCCGAACTCCGTTTTCAGTGATCCAAGACTCTTTGAAAAGCTAACGAAGAGATCTATCGGCCCACCAAAAGAGTGGCCCACCTAGCATTAAGCTAGGCCGGCTGGCCCCACATGTAAGGGCGACCGGCCTGCTCCGGGCCCACCTGTCAGCATGCTTCGTCTCACGGCCTTCCACCGCTTTTGAGGTCCAATCTACGTCGTTGTTTTAAGTCGGTTTGATCCGAGGGCTGCGGTTCACCCTACCGGGCTATATAAGCAGGGGCAGACTCCCTCCCTCAGACCATCTCCTTCTCATTAGCTACCTCTAGAGCAAAAGCTAGGGTTTCATCCCTCTATCCAAGTAGAAGAAGTAGAGGTCCCTCTAGATGATCGTCTAGTTCTAGTTCTTCTAGTTCTAATTCATCTAGTTGTAAACTAGAGAAGAGGGAGAGAGAAGAGAAGAGAGCCAAGGAGGAGCCGGATCTGTTGGATCTTCCTCAATAATGTACTTTTGCAGCAGCCGGTTCGTCTTTGAGCAATCTTCAGGTTCTTTAATTTTATAATTCATGAATTCTTCATTTAATTTTCGTATTTACTTTTAAGTTATTTATTAGATTCCCGCTTGCATCAAGTACTCTAGTCTTTGCAATGCTAGAGTAGTAATTAATAGATTAGGCGTGGAGCTTAGTCTTGCGATTACCTGGAATTGCACCCAGTCTAGCGGATTGTTGTGGTAGCCCTAGGATAGTGACAGCCCTAACAGCCGACGTATTTCACCATGTTCAGATCGGTGTTTGTAGGACCGTATTCAGAGCTTCCTAGCCCCCTTCTCATCCCTTTCTGTGGTTACTATTCTGATGTCCCAAAATAAGTAACCCTAAAGTAAACCCTGATTCCTAGATCTATCTATAGAACTCTTAGGAAAATTCCTCTCTCCTCGCAAAAACATATAGTTATCCCTGGGTGATCTAAACCTCAACTAGTGCACTTCGTGTTCCCCGTGAAAATATCGATACCTTGGAATACTCCCGGGTGAAAGCTACATCGGTATCTATGCGCTTGCGAATTTATCTGTTTATGTTTAAATTACCCAACAAGCTTTCTGACACCGTTGCCTTGGAATGGTAGCTGTGCTAGTTTCAAGCCAAGTTCGTCCATTTATTTTTCTTTTTCTTTTTACCATTTTTTTCTTACCACCACTCACCATATGGATTCCATGCCTATTCATAAATTCTCCGCACCAAAGGGCGAGTTCTTAGAGCCACCACAATCGTCGAGGCCAATCACAACTTCTAGCTATGAACTCTGTCCTGGCTTTATAGCCATGGTTCAGGACCAATCCTTCTCTAGGCTAGAAAATGAAGATCCTTACACCCACCTTAGGGAATTTGAGCTGTTGTATTCTTGCCTAACAATTGTTGGCATGACACAAGAGACTCTTAAATGGAAATTGTTTCTGTTCTCCCTTTTGGGTAGGATGAAACAGTGGTATGTTCATTCCATAAGAGGTGTCAATGGAAATTGGGATGAACTTCAAGATAAATTTTGTCATGCTTTCTTTCCTTTCTAAAAAAGCAGCTCCTCATAGAGAAATTCTTAACTTTGAACAAAAAGAGGAGACACTTGGAGCAGCTTGGGCTAGATTCATGAGTCTTACTAATTCTGGTCCAACCCTTTCCTTGCCTGAAAATGTCCTTTTAGAACACTTTTATCTAGGACTTAACAAGGAAGCTGCTCTACATCTCGACACCGCTTCAGGAGGTTCATTCTCGCACGAAACCATAAATGAGGGGAAAGTCATTCTTGAGAAAATCCTTGAAAACACCCCTTACATTGTCATCTTTGATGAGTTTCCTGAAGAAGAAAAAGAAATCAAGCCCAGCCCTGAACCAAAAGATAAGGAATTAATTCCTGGACAAGAAAAGGAAGTTTTGATAGTCAAATCACAACCACTCCAATCCTAAGATTTATCTATTAGTTCTAAACCATTAATCCCCAAAATCCTCTAAGGGAAGAAGAAATTTCACCTTTGGAGAGCCCTGATCTTTCTAGTGCTGATTTTAGGGATGGTTTAGACTTCCAGTTTCATAAGAGACCTTTAAAGAAATATAATTCAAATCCTCACGAGAAGGGATCTCTTAGAAAACGTCCGCATTCTCACTAGAAAGAATTCGAGGATAGCATGTCAAGCAATGCCATAGAAGGAGAGCTAAGCCTTAAGGAAAATCCTATCTACTGTCCTTATATGCTCACAAACAACATAAATCACAGACCCATCTCTAAATCCATCCTTGACTTTGAAAAATCCTTTTATGATTGTTCTTCCCAGTCTTATGATGATCCTAGCAATCCACAAATACAACCAAACCATAGGAGTCATGAAGACAACGAGGATGACCAAGAAAGGCTACAACAGTGGCTAAAATGTGTAGAATGGATGGACAAGAAAGAAGCCTTAAAGGAATCCAACCTTGACTTAGCTTTAAATGGTGAGTTTTTAACTCCTTTGAAGATGAGACTCATCCATCTATGAAAGAGGCCCTAAATGAGACCAACTCAAGAGTCACCAATCCAAGTGAAATTCTGAACATCTAAATTGGGGATGAACATGACATCAATGAGCATGGGAATTACTCCATAACCATCTCATTAAAGCCATGCTCATATGAGACATCTCTCAATTCAATTGGTCTCTCCAACCTCTCCACATTCGAGATTTTCAACCCCCTTATTCTTTCTATTTACAAAAACTTCAAAAGGGTAGTTGTCGATGCATATGTTTATCATAAATATTACAGATCTTGTTGTGTTGAATTCTGAGATGGATACACATAAGTTGGTGTTGGAGGAGAAACCACTTCACAAAAACACATCTTGAAGGTTTCCCATGGACAAGCTCAATGTCCTAAAACAAGAACTTTTTAGATCCTAAAACATGAGTGTTCACCTTTCTGCTACGCTGCCCTTGTAAAACGAGGTTAGGGATTTAATTATAAAAATATTTCTTCAGGTATTTTTGTCACTAACCTCTCTAGGATTAGAGCAAAAAGATCAAAGGAATAACAAGCACATGGTATGTCCAACCAATCATCATGCAATATTGAATTAAATTCATCCAATCTCGATTTTACAAAAAATCAAGCTTGGGGGGATAACTTTCTAAGAACATCCCCTGCTATGTTGCTATTCTAGTTGTCCCTACCTTTAAGACATGCTCAATTTGCTATACACCAGTCATGTTCTCTTCAATCACTATTTGAGTAAATCTCTATAATGCCTTCATGCTACCTTTGTCCATCATAAGTAAGTGTTGGTATAGAAGTATTGGACATACTTCTATTGTCTTTTAACGTAAGCATGGTGCTTAGGTTAAACAACCTTCCTTAATCCAACTAGACATGGAATCTAGTTTGGTTATTGAACTAAAAACTACTTGTGTACACATTGTATATTTTTGTTGGACTAACTCCTGCAGGAAAAACTTTCAAAAGTCAAACTAGGAAGTTCTGAGATGAACTCACACGGAGAGAAAAGAGATACATGAACTTCATCAACCTTGCACAAGGTAAACATAGCTCATGCATCATGGTGAGATCCATGGAACAAGAAGATGAGTGTCATAAAACAAGATCTACACTCACTCCATGAAAGAGGGTGAACAAATCTCCATCAAGCCCCTTCAAGTCAAAGGCCATCATGGGGAAATTCTCAAGACAATGAAGAGAGCACAAGGACTGTCAAGAATATCAAGATCAGGAGAACAAAAAGATGCTCCCATCACTAAAGCACACTGTGAGATAAGCAAGAGAAGACAAGTCATTCACAAGCACAACCAGCTGAGCAAGAGAAGCTTTCACAAGGTGGTTCGGTACCATCACCCTTCAAATGATAAGGATACACTTTGAGCAAAATATGGAGTTGGTCAACTCATAAATTCTACAAGTAAAGGTCCTGAATCTATAAGAACATGCACACTAAGCAAGATGCGGCCAGCTTCCACAATTAATGCTTAACTTTAAATGGCTGCTGGACGAACGAAGAACATGGGTGACACCATATCAAGAAGTGCACATATCATGGTTTACACCTTGGGTTCAGATGAGTCACCTAAGGAATAAACATGGTGAAAAGTCTTGTTCAGAGGACTTGAAACATTGAACCCTCGCCGAGAAGTAAAATCAGTAGTTATCCATATTTATCTTTTCTGCATAATTATTTTTTTAGCATATTTACTTTTCTGCTTTAGCATTGCATTATAAAAAGAAAATAAAAATATTTATCTGATGCATCATAAATCCTAAAGCCCCATTGAATAAATTTGTGGTGTGTAAAAACTCATAGAGATATTCACCATGGTGGCATAAAAATAAAATAAATATGTATGCATTCATCTTGTTAAACTTTCTTTGCATCATAGAAAATATAAAAATACAAAAATATTGAGAAAGAGATCCTACTGAAACTCTACTTAAACAATCTCAAAAGCTTTGGATAACTGAGGCTTAAGTGGCCAACCACTAACGCTTAATCCGTTACACAAGTTTTGTTGTCTATTTGAGTTTCATAGGATTCGAAGGACCAAAAAGAGCTGACAAGCAAGTGGATGTTCCATCCATTGTTGGCGTACTGTTTCATCCGTCATCAACATCAATCAATGCTCTAATTGAAGAAATATAGCTCCATTGCCAGTCTGCTACAATTCAAGATCTAATGACTATGTCAACATTCAGCTTAGGGGAATCACTCCTATGTATCTAGGTAAGTATCCTTATCCTCTTATGTTTTCTTTTTACATAAATTAATCCAAAAATAAAAAAAATATGAGCACATGAAGGTTCACTTTATATATTTATTGTGTTTTCACTGTCTATTTTATCTAGTCGAGTATTTGTTCTATATTGTGTTATTTCATAATAATATGTGTTAGTTAGAGTGTGTCAAGTTTGCTTGAATTAGTTTGTAAATAAAAAGAACCTGGTCAAATCTCTATATATGGAAATGATGAATAGTTGCTCTGCCGTAATTCCTTTTAAGTGCCTAGTTTTCAACCTCGAACTCTCCCGAGTTTTGGAAATAATTATTTTGACCTAGGATTTACTCTAAACTTGAAACTTATGGGTTGCAAATGCTTGATCTAAGTCTAAGTGATTGACGGATATGATATGAGAAGGTCTGAGCCGATGTTTATCTTGTTCCTAGAGAAACTTAAGTTCTAGAGATTTATCTTTTCAAAAACTTAAAATTGCCACATGATGAGTTCCTATATGACGAGAGTTTTAATTTCTACCACAGCCATATACATGCTTGGTAGACTAGGAAAACTAGCTCATAAGCTGCTTGCTTTGCGTTGAGTTTGGTGAACCCATGTGAGACCCCTGTCGAGGGGATGGTCATGCTCTCAAGATCAAGATCACTTACACCCACATATATTCTGCTGCTCCTACCCTGAGAGTACGCAAAAACATGTCTTTTCCACCAAAAAATATCTATCTCCTACACTGGGAGAGGATCCGAAAAGATTGTTAGGTTTCTAAATAAATGCTCTAAAATCGTGATTTATCTCTTCTCCAAGTTCATTGTATCCTAAAGTAAGAGGCAGGAGATCCTTCGTAAAAAAAGAAGAAGAAAAAGAATAAGAAAAAAAAAGAAAAAAGAAAGAGAGAGAAGAAGAGAAGTCCATGATCTCTATGCTTAGAAGTTCAACATTGTCATCAAAAGAAGGAAGAAGATATCTCAAGACCTCCATAGCAAAGTTCTTCATAAATTCTTCAGTTGGAGGGAGTCTCTCTAGGAGCAAAGTAGAATTAGGTTAGCCACCAAATATTTTTACACACATGCACATCTTGATCTAAGGGTATGGTCTCCCCTCTAAGGATCCCGGTTTTGACTGGGCAATACATGCAAGGTAAGTATGCTACATTCTTGAAATACCCTCAGCTCTAGATAAGCCTATTAGTTATAGGGTAAGAGAGAGGAGGCATGATGCTACCCTGTCTTATTCCAAAAATACCACATAGTGAAAGAGAGAAGGCAAAACACCATCATTGCCTTGGTGAGAATCCACAAATACCACATATGAGAGACCAGAAAGGGTCATACAAAAAGGAATCTCTGAGTTTTATTTTGAAAACCTACAAAAACTCCAGAATGAAGGTTGATCAAAGAATTCGAGACACAGTGCTTAACTTGATTGTTCTGTCTTTCAATTGCTCAAGACCCAAGTGAAGGCCAAAAGCTCCATAGTAGAAGGTAATGGGTAAGTTTGAAGTCAGAATGGTTTGCTTTAATTTGGAGGAGAATTCTTGTTTGAACGCATGTGTACTTTTGAGGCGTGAAAGCATTGTAACAACTCCTGATCCATTGTTGAGATTTGCTTTGCTCAGGGACTAGCAAAGGTTAAGTTTGGGGGAACTTGTTGATGGTCACTAATGCTCATTTTTAACAATAAACTATTGCATTAAATAGCATGAAATGAACTACCAAGCATAGTTGTAGGGGTTGAAACTAACGAGTTCCACGAGTTTTGATAAATCTATGTTTTACAGGGGTTAAACTGGAAAAGAACCAGAATTACTAAATAGAAGTATCTCAAATGATAAATTGGAGTATACCAATGCGAAGAGCTCATAGAGACACATGAAATAGAGTTTTGGTTCACCCAAATCGGAGTCTAGACGACAAAGTTACGCCTTCCAAAAGATTGCAAATGAGCTTCTAGAGCAGTCCGGAGTAAATTGGGCATATCTCCTTCATCCGGACTCTGTTTTCAGTGATCCAGAACTCTTTGGAAAGCTAACAAAGAGATCTATTGGCCCACTAAAAGAGTGGCCCACCTAGCATTAAGCTAGGCCAGCCGGCCCCACATGTAAGGGTGACCGGCCTGCTCTGGGCCCACCTGTCAATACGCTTCATCTCACAGCCTTTCACCGCCTTTGAGGTCCAATCTACGCCGTTGTTTTAAGTCGGTTTGATCCGAGGGCTGCGGTTCACCCCACTAGGCTATATAAGTAGGGGTAGACCCCCTCCCTTAGGCCATCTCCAAAGCAAAAGCTAGGGTTTTATCCCTCCATCCAAGTAGAAGTAGAGGTCCCTCTAGATGATCGTCTAATTCTAGTTCTTATAGTTCATCTTCTAGTTCTAGTTCTAGTTCATCTAGTTGTAAACTAGAGAAGAGTGAGAGAGAAGAGTTAAGAGCTAAGGAGAAGCCGGATCTGTCGGATCTTCCTCAACATTGTACTTTTGTAGTAGCCAGTTCGTCTTTGAGCAATCTCTAGGTTCTTTAATTTTATAATTCATGAGTTCTTCATTTAATTTCCATATTTACTTTTAAGTTATTTATTGGATTCCTGCTTGCATCAAGTGCTCTACTCTTTGCAACGCTAGAGTAGTAATTAATAGATTAGGCGTGGCGCTTAGTCTTGCGATTACCTAGAATTGCACCCAGTCCAGCGGATTGTTGTGGTAGCCCTAGGGTAGTGACAGCCCTAACAGCTGACGTATTCCATGACATTCAGATCAGTGTTTGTAGGACCGTAGTCAGAGCTTCCTAGCCCCCTTCTCATCCCTTTCTATGGTTAGTGTTCTGATGTCCCAAAATAAGTAACCCTAAAGTCAACCCTGATTCCTAGATCTATCTATAGAACTCTTAGAAAAATCCTCTCTCCCCACAAAAATATATAGTTATCCCTAGGCGATCTAAACCTCAACTAGTGCACTTCGCGTTCCTCGTGGAAATATCGATACCTTGGAATACTCCCGGGTGAAAGCTATATCGGTATCCGTGCGCTTGCAGATTTATCTGTTTGCGTTTAAATTACCCAACAGTACCTTCGAACATTTTAGTAAAACAGGTCACGGAAAAGAAAAACAAGGAAGGAAATATTAAAAAAACTATTTGATGTGTGTCACAAGTAAGACACTCGACAAAGCTATGCCAGAAAAAAGGTTCAAAAGAAAAATGAAGAAACAAAAAAAATCAAAAAAAAGTTTGTTGTGTGCCCGCTCGTCGACACATGACAAAGTGCCCGCAAAGCTGTGCTTGGGAAAAAAAGGTTGAAAAGAAAACCGAAGAAACAAAAAAATGAAAAAAAAAGTTTGTTGTGTGCCTCATCACCGGCACACGACAAAGTGTGGATCAGGGGACTTAGCGTCCCAAATCAAACGACACACACTCACACCCCGACCCACCCCGCCCACCCCACCGCACCCACCCTGCCGCTGCGCCGCGCCCGGCCGTGGCAGCCCCAGCGCACCCGGCGGCCCCTACGCGCGGCCGCCCTCCCCCGCCGCATCCACTATCCGATGGCCTCCCCGCGGTGCGCCCGCCCCGACCCGCCCCGCGTTGTGGCCGTCGCCACGGTGGCTCGTCCTCGCCGGCACGCCCCGTGGCGTTTCCGTCCTGGCCGCGGCTCGCCCTCCCCGGCCCGCCCCGCGGCGCGCCCACTCCCAACTGTGGCTCGGCCCCGGCCGCGGCACGCCCTCCCTGGCCACGACTCGCCCTCCTCAGCCGCGGCGTGCCCGCCCCACATCGTGGTCACCCTAGCAGCGGCTCGCCCTCGCCGGCGCGCCCCATGGCATTTCCATTGAAAATCAATTATACCTCATTGAAAATCAATTATAATAGTCTTGTTGTTGCTAATGAGCTTTCTCTTGAGACACATGATGCTACTAACCAAGTTGTTAAGATTGATATAGCCACATCATGTGATGACTTGATCATTGAGAGCATTGAGCAAGGCTCTAGTGGCAAAGGCAAGAAAGTGGTTGAGTCCGACAATCATTATGATTATGTCAAGCTCAAGAGTGAAAATGAGATGCTTAGAAATGAGAACAAGAAGCTAAAAGGGTTGATGGCTCTTGAAAAGCAAACATCAAATGAGTCACTTATTGAGGAGAACAAAAAGCTCAAGCAAGAGAAAGAGCATCTCAAGACCGGTCTAAGCAAGTTCACAAGAGGTCAATATTTACAAAGTGAGCTACTCATGAACACCGTCATGAAGATGGATAGAAGTGGCATTAGTTACTTAGCAAATCAAGAGAAGAAGGCTAAAGCTCAACAACAACAAAGCAAGTCAAAGCCCAAGCCAAAGAGATGTGTTGAGTGTGGATAAGAGGGCCATTTTGCTTATGAGTGCAAAACTCCACCACCACAACCCTTGCCCAAGCATGCTAGACCCTTTGCCTTCAATGCTCACTACATGCTTAGAAAAGATTCTAGTGGAAAGATGAAAGTCATGTTCTTGGGTCCCCCAAACAAGAATAGGCCTAAGAAAATTTGGGTTGTCAAGTCACTAGTTGAGAAAGTCAAGGGTTCCTCTCAAGTTTGGGTCCCTAAACAAAAAGCTTGATCTCTTGTGTGTAGGTGAACTACAAGACCGATGGATCTCATTGGGTTATTGATAGTGATTGCACTCAACATATGACCGGTGACCCTCATATGTTCATCTCACTTGAAGAGAATGGGGAATGTCAAGAGAAGATCACATTTGGGGACAATTCAAAGAGCAAAGTCAAGGGTATAGGTAAGATTGCAATATCAAATGATCACTCTCTTTCAAATGTGCTCTATGTTGCTTCCTTGAGTTTCAATCTACTATCTGTTGGGCAACTTTGTGACCTTGGCTATCAATGCTTATTCACACCAAATGAAGTGGTAGTCTCAAAGATAGATGACAAGCAAATGATTTTCAAAGGCTTTAGATACAACAATCTCTATCTTGTTGATTTCACCTCCGAAGATGCAGACTTGATGACATGATTGTTCACCAAAACTTCACTTGGGTGGCTTTGGCATAGGAGGCTTGCTCATGTTGGAATGAACACTCTCAACAAGCTATTGAAGAAAGAATTAGTGAGAGGCTTGAACGATGTCAAGTTTGAGAAGGACAAACATTGTAGTGCATGTCAAGCCGGCAAACAAGTTGCAAATACTCATCCAACAAAAGCTTACATGTCAACATCAAGAGTGTTAGAGCTTCTACACATGGATTTGTTTGGTCCTACAACTTACAAGAGCTTGGGTGGAAATCTTTATTGTCTTGTGATTATGGATGACTACTCAAGATACACTTGGACTTTCTTTCTTCATGACAAATCCGAAGTGGCCAATTGCTTCAAGAAGTTTGCAAAGAGAGCTCAAAATGAATTTGAAGTCAAGATAAAGAAGATAAGAAGTGATAATGGAAAAAGAGTTTGACAACACAAACATTGAAGCTTATTGTGATGAGATTGGAATCAAGCATGAAGTTTCATCAACCTACACTCCTCAACAAAATGGTGTAGTTGAAAGAAAGAACCGGACTTTGATTACCCTTGCAAGAACAATGCTAGATGAGTACAACACACCAGAAAAATTGTGGGCCGAGGCAATCAACACCGCATGCTACGCTTCAAATTGCCCCTTCCTATAAAAGTTTCTTGGCAAGACCCCCTATGAGTTCCTAAATGAAAAGAAGCCGGACGTCTTATTCTTCTGAGTGTTTGGGTGCAAATGCTACATCTACAACAAGTGGCAACACCTAGGGAAGTTCCAAAGACGTTATGATATTGGTTTTCTTATTGGCTACTCATCAAAGTCTAAAGCATATAGAGTATTTAACCATGCCACCGGTTTGGTTGAAGAAACATATGATGTGGAATTTGATGAATCTAACGGCTCCCAAGGAGCAATTGAGAATTGTGATGATGTAGGTGATAAACCATTAAGGGAGGCAATGAAGAACATGCCGGTGGGAGACATCAAGCCTAAAGATGATGAAGACGATGTACAAATTGTCAATCCACCATCTTCATCATATGTGCCTCAAGATGATGACAAGAATGAGAGAGTTAAAAATGAAGACACTCATGTCTCTCAAGAACAAGCCGAGGCACAAGCTCAAGATGTTGATGCTCCCCAACCTCCTCCTCAAGTGGTTGATAGAAGACATTCACCTCTACTTCAAGCACATCCACAAGATCTCATCATAGGGAGTCCTACAAAGGGTGTAATGACTCGATCTCAAAAGCTTGCTTCTTTTGTTGAACATCACTCTTTTGTCTCTTGTCTTGAACCTAAGAATGTGGAAGAAGCTCTTCAAGATCTGGATTGGGTGAATGCAATGCATGAAGAATTGAACAACTTCACCCGCAATCAAGTTTGGACACTTGAGGAGCATCCAAAAGGTGCAAGAGTCATTGGAACCAAGTGGGTGTTTCTCAACAAGCAAGATGACCAAGGCGTAGTTGTGAGGAATAAGGCAATACTAGTTGCAAAGGGGTTCTCTCAAGTTGAATGTCTTGATTTTGGAGAGACCTTTGCACCCGTTGCAAGACTTGAAGCCATTCGTATCCTTCTTGCATATGCATCGCATCATGAAATGAAACTATATCAAATGGATGTAAAAAGTGCTTTTTTAAATGGCTTCATAAATGAACTAGTCTATGTTGATCAACCTCCTAGGTTTGAAGACCCTAGATATCCTAATCATGTTTATAGGTTGTTGAAGGCGCTATATGGGCTCAAGCAAGCCCCTAGAGCGTGGTATGAGTGCCTCCGGGACTTTCTCATTGAGAAGGGCTTCACTATTAGGAAGGTCGACACCACACTATTCACCAAGAAGCTTAATGGGGAGATCTTCATTTGTCAAGTCTATGTTGATGATATTATCTTCGAATCAACAAATGAAGATTATTGCAAGGAATTTGGTGAATTGATGTTGAAGGAGTTCAAGATGTCTATGATTGGTGAACTTACATTCTTCCTTAGTTTTCAAGTCAAGCAAATGAGAGAAGAGATTTTTATCTCTCAAGAAAAGTATACCAAGGATCTTCTCAAGAGATTCAAGATGGAGGATTATAAGCCAATCAAGACCCCAATGCCATCTAATGGACATCTCGACCTAGATGAGGGAGGTAAACCGGTTGATCAAACTCTACCGTTCTATGATTGGTAGCTTGTTGTACCTTACCGCATCTAGGCCCGATATCATGTTTAGTGTGTGCATGTGTGCTCGCTTTCAAGCGTGCCCTAAAGAACCTCACCTAAGTGTTGTAAAAAGAATCTTAAGATATCTTAAGCATACCCCAAGCATTGGTCTTTGGTATCCCAAAGGAGCTAGATTCCAACTAGTTGGCTATTCCGACTCGGATTATGCCGGTTGCAAAATTGATAGAAAAAGCACATCCAGAGGGTGCCATTTGCTTGGGAGGCCTTTAGTATCTTGGTCATCTAAAAAGCAAAATAGTGTGGCTTTGTCCACCGCCGAGGCTGAATATATTGACATGAGGTCTTGTTGTGCACAAATCTTATACATGAAGCAAACCCTTCTAGACTATGGTGTTGTTCTTGATAAGGTGCCACTTTTATGTGATAATGAAAGTGCTGTTAAAATTGCTAATAATCCGGTACAACACTCACGCACCAAGCACATTGATATCCGCCATCACTTTCTAAGAGATCATGTTGCTAAAAATGATATATCACTAGAAGGTGTAAGAAGTGAAAATCAATTAGCAGATATCTTCACTAAACCTTTGGATGAGGCTACCTTTTGTAGGTTGAGAAGTGAACTAAATGTGCTTGATTCTAGTAACTTTAAAAAATGAGCTTGTGTTGTCCCTTGCATTGCATTGTATTTTATGTCACGTTTAATTTTCCGCAATGCATCTAGGACTTGTCTAACACGGTTACGAAAACCCTCCTTTGGAGGAGTGAAGAAGCCTAACCGTGGATCAAACTTGACAAGCAACCTAGCTTTACTTTCTCGCTTTGCATTGCATATGCATGGTTGTTGCTTTGTCGTTTCTTTTCGGTTTGGCTTTGAGCAACCTCTGTATTCGCCCATGGATAGAGAGAGCATTTGATGCTCCCAAGGGTTCATAAACTCTATTGCATGGCCATACGTTGCTCCTCGGGTGTTTATCGCATATTTTCTTAAAAATAATACTAGACTAAGGCAAAATATTTTAAAAAACTTGAGGGTTTGAGAGAGGTCACTCATATCAGGTTCCAATTGATGTTTATTTGGGTCTCTTTGAATTAGAACTTGATTGGGAGAAGTCACGTCGAAGATCGGAATAAAGAAAGGCGAAAAACTGTGACCGGACGCTGGACCGGACGCGACTCTGCTCGACCACTGTGTCCGGTCCCAGCTACCACCAGCACGTCCGGTCATACCAAAGACAATTCTCATGGACCTCTGACCGGACGCTGGACCGGATGCGACGCTGCGACCACTGCGTCCAGTCCCGGACCTCACCAGCGCGTCCGGTCATGCGTGATGGGTTCTCAGGTGAACTCTGACCGGACTCTGTCCGCGTCCGGTCAGCTCTAACCGAACACGTCCGGTCAGGCCAGGAGCTTACTGGACTCTGACCGGACGCCTCTGCAGCACGTCCGGTCAGGCGAACAGCGCGTCTGGTCACCCCGTGAAAAGCGGATCAGAGCCTCTTTTAACCATTCGTCAAATTTTTTTCTTTCTTCATCCGCGCGCCGCCGTCGTTCTCCACTCCTAACCCTAGCCCTAGACGGTGCTCGCCCGCTCAGCCCGCGCGCCGCCTCGAACCACCGGTTGCCGCGCCTTCTTCTCTGTGCTCGCCGTTGCAGCCACGCCGCCGCCCGCTCCTCACCGTTCCAGCCACGCCGCTACCGCTCTTCTCCGTCCAACCGCAGCCGCGCCACCGCCGAACCGCCGCTGCTCTGCCATGCCATCACCGCTGTCCGCAAGCCGTCGCTTCTCCACTGCAGCCGCACCTTCACCGGCTCCACCGTCGCATTGCTCGGGCGCCGTTGTTCTCCACAGCTCGAGCACCACTGCCCGCGATCCACTGCTGCGCCCTAACCCTAGCTTTCGCGTGACGTCTCTCCGACCGTCCTCTAGCGAATGTCCTTCACGCGACTTCGTCTCCGCAAGGTTGTTTCACGTTACCTTGACCTACTTTTTGGATTGCCGATGAAATGCCGTTGTGTTCTAATTCATCTTTTGTTTGTCTCGGCACTCTAGTGCTCGTCCGTTGTTTCCGTGGAACCCTTGCGCGTCAAGGTCCCTTACCTTTTCATCGGAGTCTCGCTCATATGAGGTAGCATATCGCGCTCTATTCTTTTCTTATCTCGTATGCTTGCTCTCATAAGGACTTCGCTCATCTATTAGTTGAAATATATTGCTTAATAGTAGCTCTATCTATTCTATCTTTACAGAGAGTCTTGTCGGTGCTCTGTGTGTGGCAGTTGATTCTCTTGGTCAGATTTGAATCCAAGGCCAAGCCTACGGATACGGATTGAGGCCAAGCCTCACGAGAGTCAGCTCATCATCTTTTCAGTGTTAGGGTTTCTCAGTCACACAGAGGTTAGTCAGCATGGTTCGTTGCAAGAATGCTGGTGGTGCACCGAGTGACAGGGACGAGAGTCCTCCTCGGATGACAGAGGTTGCCCGTGGTAAGCGTAAGAAGATTGCTGCCAAGAAGAGAAAGAGGACACTTACTGAGGCAGAGTTAGCATAGGCAGTAGCTGATGCGACAGATCTAGCAGAGAGAGGTGGCAGAGGTAGTGGCATTCACATTAGCGAGTGTCGCTTTCATCTTGAAGGTCGACAGCTCGGTACAGAGGCTACTGAGGAGACTGAGGATCAGCCTGCAGAGCAGCCTACAGAGGAGACAGAGGAGCAGACTGTACAGACTCCACCACGTCGTCGCTCAGGACGTATGCGCGCTCAGGTGACACCTAGGCCAGAGGGTCAGCGACGTGGAGGTCGTCCACCTCCTAGAGCTCGAGGTCACCCCCAGTCGAGCACTTTGACCTAAGGGGAGCTACAGCACGATAGGTCCAGACTCTCAGGTTTGTCGAGGTTGGTCGGTGGTTCCCACCTCAGCGGGACCCCCGAGCCTTAGAGGGCTTCTACACACCTCTGCACGAGGATTTCTACAGAGCATAAGTTGACAGTGGGATTGCTTTTAGACCTTAGAGAGTTTGTCGACTTGAGGCTCTAGTTGCTGTTGTTGGTGAGCAACTCCGTCCACACCTTTCTTTCTTACCTGGACTGTCAGACTTTCTGGGATGGACTAGAGCTTACTGCGGTACTTGGGTCAGAGAGTTCTACTCCTCACTTTGGATTGACCCTGCTCACGAGTATATTCACTTTGCATTCCGAGGCCGTGATCATAGGTTGTACAGCACCAGGGTACGGGAGATTCTCAGGCTCCCTGCTTTAAAGACGAAGATCCACCAGTTGTGCTTTGGTCAGACTTCACCACCAAGGCATCCACACGGAGGTTCTGTGCCACCTACAGATTTGATCAGACCTTGCTTTTGTGAGCCGTTTGGCGAGGGGTCCAGACGTACACCTGCTAGCTTGACACCCCTTGCTCGTGTGCTGGATGCTATTGTGAGGTGGACACTACTTCCGAGGCTGAGATACAGAGAGGGCTTGACACGTATGCAGCTATGGGTAGTCCATCACCTCATCTCTCAAACTTTGTTTGACATTTGGGATCTGATGCTCTGTGAGATGGAGGACGCTTTGGCAGAGGGTTTCAAGGGTCACCGTCAGTTACCCTATGCACACTGGATTTGCTTTCTTATTCGATTTGCGTGTGACCTACCTACTGAGATTAGAGCAGAGATTTCAGACACCACTACTGCATTCCCTGAGTATGAAATTCGACAGTTATGGGCTTCTATCACTAGAGAGCAGGCACCTAGGCAGGGACAGTGCCAGAGGGCAGAGGTCCCAGAGACTGCAGCTGAGTAGGACGAGACAGTTGAGGGCCTTGCAGAGGCTGAGCTTGCAGATCTAGATGCTCAGCCAGCTGATCCAGACGAGGATGACGCCACTGACAGCACAGATGAGGACTATCAGTCTATTCCTCGGTATCGCTCTCCTCGGTCTCACAATCATGAGGCCGGTGGTTCAGGTTCAGCCTCCCACTCAGACCCAGCCATGGTGGCTATCCTTGAGAGGTTGACCCAGGCTCAGGAGAGACAGGAGACTCAGTTGCAGTGACAGGCTCAGGATAACACAGCTGCATTCGCTCAGATTCAGGCTCGTCAGGACAAGTTTCAGAGGCAACAGCTTGAGATCCAGAGGCAGTAGGCAACCACTCAGCAGCAGTACCTTGAGCTTCTACGACACCTTGTCACTATTGGGGTTCCTCCACCTCCGTCTGTCCTTACTCCAGCGTTACAGTCCAGTGGACTTCAGAGTCAGGGACAGCCAAGCTTTCAGTTTACCTCACCCCAGCAGCAGGTCCCTCAGACTTTTCAGTCCCCGAGCTACACTCCCAATCAGACGGGGTTCACTCCACCAGTTCAGCTCAAGCCTCACCTTCTAACAGGCACTCCCTTCTCCACTGACTTGAGTGCATCTTACAGCGAGTTGACTGGTCAGCCGACACCCTCGCATACCATAGTTATCACTACTTCAGGGATGTCAGCTTCAGAGACAGTGGCTTCTCCAGTGATAGGGACCAGGACTATAGAGACAGTGCCTTCGTCAGTTGCCTCGATAGATCCTCCCACAGTTTGTGCTCTTCAGGCTCAGGTGACAAAAACTGCGGCTATTGTTGCGACTACTTCATCAGTTCCTGCTCCTACTTTACCAGTCAATGTTGGGAGGGTTGTTGACGAGGACGATGGAGATGAGGTTGATGTTGGGAGGGTTGTTGACGAGGATGATGGAGATGAGGTTGAAAATGTGAAGGACTTAGAATTACTTGAGCGGTTATGTTTAGACAATGACAATGATGACAATGATGAGGACGATGGTGATGATTATATCGACATGGCTGATAGTGATGATGAGACTTATGATCCAGCTAATGCTGATAATGATGATTATTTCTAATACATGTAATACTATGTTATTTTCTAATTATGTTTTCTTTATTTTGCATCTCTTTCTAAATACATCTTGTTTACTTGTGCTTAATGGTTTACTCTTTTTTAATGCAGGTGTTTGAACAAAGATGGTGGGCGGTTATAGGAACATGAGGTCACGGTACCAAAGGTAGACCGAGGAGGCTAAGGGGTCGGGGAGCGGTAGGAGGCAGAGTGGGAGCAGGAGGAGCAGGAGCTTGAGCACTCTTCAGAGGGAGCAGGAGCAGCAACACGTGCGAGAGCGGGAGCAGCAGCACGTGCGGGAGCGGGAGGAGGGGGACGAGGAGGAGGAGGAGCAGGAGGAGGAGGCGGGGTAGGGGGAGGACGGGGAGGAGGAGGGGCAAGGGGATGAGGACGAGGAGGGGTAGGAGGACGAGGACAAGGAGGGGCAGGGGGTTCCAGTTCCTCTGGTTCTCAGCCGGCTATCTGGTTGTGAGGTCCCTCGAGACTTCCCAAGCGATCAAGGCTTCCCAAGCGATCGATACTGGAGCAGCGTCGCTTGATGGTTCGGCCCACTAGGACTAGGTATGTAACTCAACATATTATCTCTACTTTTTCATTTGTTATGTTGAAAAGCACAATAGAAACTAATAATTTTTGTTAATCACTTGTGCATATCCTTCCAGGTTGTGGCTCCAGGTGATCACAACCGGTTGCCTAAAGGCATCCTAGGTCTTCTATGCAAGATGCACTTCCCTGGCATAGTGGAATATTCCTCCACGCCGGAGCCGGCCTACACGTTTGAGCACTACATTGTCGCGAGAGATTTACCAGATCGACTTTGCAGGCAATTCTGCAACAAGGGGATGCGGGTGGTGATGGAGCTATGGTAAGACTTTCCTCGCACTACATTGCTCAATAGATCATATTCTTTGGACCTTCTTTAAATAATGACTGGCTACATCGCGTCTACATGTAGGATTTCTTTAGAGTGGAGCCCAGATATGAGGCATGGGCGAATAAGGTGGTTGAGATAGCATGTCGCAAGCTCATGAAGGGCATGCATTATGAGACACGCATCCGGGCCATCATACAATACTATGCCAAGTACAAGCACATGAAAATCAAAAAACCTCAAGCAAGACAGATGCGCCTGACCAAAGAAGAATACATGATGGTATATATATAACACTAATACTGATTTCTTCCAAGTTCAATTATGGTTAATTTGGTCTTCTTATATGTCATGTACTTGATGACATGTAGATGCTTCTGTGGTGGTGCGCCCACAAAGGCCCGTGCTGGGGAATGATCATGGACAAGTGGTGGCCGAAGATTGGGTGGAGATCCACAACGCTTGCCGCGAGCGACGGTTGATGATGCCAGGTGTAGCACACCATCAAGGGAACCTTAGCCTCGAGCAATACGAAAGTAGATGGGTACATACGCGAATTCATTAATTTATTCTAATGCTCGTTTGTGCATAACTTCTAATCATCTTGTTGTTCTTTTCGCAATCAGCGGCACACGGTGGCCAGCCTTGCTCCTAGTTGAAGGCATGGGCTTTGGCCCACAAGAGGAAGGCGACGTCCGAGGTCGACTTCAACCTGGCGGACCCTCCCGAGGCGTACAACAACGCCACCGTCCACAAACTGCATCAGTGAGTACACTTCGATGGCACAGTAGGTCCATGGGCCAAACTTTGATCCTCTCACCGAGGACATTGATGGAGAAGTTGCCATGAGGGCAGGAGGAGGCAAGAAGCATGGGCGGTACTGGATTGGCGATGGCGCAATTGACTTGTCTAGTACTCCTACACTCAACGAGATTCGAGCAAAGAGCACGAGCCAAAGCCCAGCCATTTGCCCACGGCCGACCGCTGCACAGCTCTAAATGGAGGCAATCTAGGTTATCTTTGTTTCATTCGTCGCTCATTGATTTAAGCATACCTTAGCTTTGCATTATAACAACGGGGTGTAATATTGTAGGCAAGGCTAGGGCAAGAAACGAAGCGCCGCGAGGAGTTAGGCAAGGCACGAGCAAGAAACGAAGCGCCGCGAGGAGTTAGAGGTGAGGGTGGCTGCCAACGCACAGAGGTTTCAAGAGGTGTATCTTTACATCCAGGGTATTGGTGCTCAGATGGGTCGTCCTCCGCCACCTAGCCTATTCACTCTACCTGGTGCTGCAAGTACTCCTATGAGTTTGCCTTCACTTACCATATTCATTTCTTTGCGAGTATGACCTCACACATGCAATCTCTAGCTTTAACTTGAACTCTTTAATCTCTAACTTCACTTACCACTTGTTTATGTCTTCTCCTTTGTGCAAAATCAATTGGCGGCTTCGAATGATGTGCCGAATGAGCAAACACCTCCATCGTGGGGCAATTGGTGAATGTTACTTCGTGTTGATGTTTATTTTGCATGCATGGTACTTGTGGTGATGAACATGTGGTTTGGTGACAAACTTGTGCTTACTTGGTGATGAACTTGTGGTATTATGACTTTTATGTGACATATGTGTGATGTATGTGTGATATATGTGTGGTATATGTGATATGCTGTCATATATGTATGGTATGGTGTCATATATGGTGGTATATGTGATCTATATTTTGTTTGATTGGTTGGAATGAAAAAAACAAAAAAAGGATGTTTCTGGACACTTTGCCGAGTGTCATTGCCAACACACTCGGCAAAGAGGTTGTACTGGTAAACCTGGGAACAAGGTTTGCCGTGTGCGCGGAGCCAGAACACACGGCAAACAACAGGTGTTTGCCGTGTGCCCCATGCAAGGACACACGACAAAGATCTAGGGTTTGCCATGTGCCCCATGCACAACACACGGCAAAGATCTAGGGTTTGCCGTGTGCCCCATGCACAACACACGGCAAAAATGTTTTCTGAAAACAATTAAAGAAAGTTTTGCGAAAACAATGCCGACGGCCGCACGGAGGAACACGGCAAAGTTTGCCGAGTGCCTCACGTCAAGCACACGACAAACCCTCCATCATGCCATCTACTGCTGTCTGGTGCAACTTTTTTTGGCCGACGGTCGACGACGACACACGGCAAAGGTTGTCATGTGACGACGCCTGGCCCATGGCAAAGAGCCCCTTTGCTGTCAGAATGTATGTCGTGGGCGGCCGACGACAAAGAGGTCGCCGTGTGCCCCAGTTCCTTTGCCGTGTGTCTGGGGCACACGGCAAACTGCCACAGTCTGGTAGTGCGCACGCCGGGACGTGTGGAAGAGGACGACGCGCCAGAGAGGGCCAGCCAGGCCGGGTGATTCACAATCACAGATCATCAGACCAGTAAATTAAAGAGCAGATAAACAAGTATCGCCTGGCCTGTGTAATGCGTGGTGGATCGAGCCGGCTCTAGCCTAGGCCTGTGGTAATGCTGACGAGCATCAAAACGGATTTGCGCACGCGGCATGCCTGCAGTCATGCAGCGGTCCATATTTTTAAGGCTCGTTTAGATGCATGTGTATCCACCTCAATCCATATGAGTTGGAGTGGAATAGAATTAAATTTAGTTTAATTTCACTCCAATATATTTCAATACATGTGGATTGAGATGAATACATGCGCATCAAACAAGATCTTACTTACTTTTTTTTACTGGTGGCACATGTACACTTGAGTTCGTCGCCCTAAGAGCAGGTACAATAATGGGCTTATAGCCAAGCTAGTCAGCATTTTTGCTGACGTGAAGGAGAGAGGAGAGGAAAGAAAAGAGAGCTTGGCTCTCATGCAAGTAACAAGCTGCACAGAACCATAGGCATATGTGGGCCCAAACAAAAGTGTATGTGAGGAGGAATATGAAAGAAAAAGTAAGACATGGTACCACATAATAATAAAAAACTTTTTTAAAATCTAATAGGAGACAACTATTATATAGCTCGGCTCTAATGACTTGACTTAGCACTTGTTATTGACCATGCTCTAACTTTCTCCCGTAATACGTGCGGTCTCTACTCTCTTCTTCGAGTTCGTGAGCGCACCTACATGCTGGTCACTTTTTGTCAATATACTCGAGTCTAGAATATAGGGTATATATGTGTACTGCTCACGATGACTTCAACTTATCTGACAAGTTACTGTATAGACATTGTGATGCACTCGTAGTGACAGTATTGTCCCCTGTAGCATACTACTGTTCTGGATTTCGAGGCATCAAATAAACTACAAATAGAAGTGATGCAGCTGAAGCTGAATTTTTTAGCTTCTCCTTGCTTGCTACATTGTGTCTACAAATTTGCATTGTAGTCGGGAGTACTAGGCAGTAGCATGGTCTGTCGTCGTGTATGCATGGCCACTGGCCAGGATGGAGTTGGCCGACCCTAACAACATACCACGTCGTCGATGCATGGATCCCGACTTCCCCGGCGTCTAATAAGCATCAATGCTGTGCTGTTATGTTCTTCAACGCGGCTCAGTTTAAAACAGCCTTTTGATGCTAACAGAAAATAAAATCATACGGAATATACCATACTAAACAACTAGATATGTATATGTCCCTGCGTTGCAGTGGGACCATGATTTTTTAACTGAAAAAGTAACCGGACGCAAACATGCGAGATCCGAGTGCTTCATATCGGACGCGAACACGTAGATCCGGTCTTCGTATTGAAGCAAGTAGGACGCGGACACGTGAGCTTCAAGTGAATGATATATGATTCGTATCGGACACGGATATATGAGTAGGGATTGAGTTTGGTATCACCGGTAAATGATGAAGTTAGAGTCCTCTCGGGTGTATAGATAGAAGAAGAGGAGAAGAGATATAGAGATTATTACTAACGTAAATATATCGGATGTCGGTTGCAACGCCTCGCCCGCCGAAACATTAGTTCGGATACAATTTCCACGTCCTGATATACGTATATATATACTTGATTAGAGTCCCCGATCGACACCCTAGATCAATTGGAGATCGAGAGAGACAAAAAAAAAAGACCTAGCAGCAGGAGAAACCAAAACAATGGCCGCTAAGCCGCCCAACGTCCAACTAATCGACTGTCCACCCTCAAGGCACGGCGGCGGCGGAGGGAGGCAGCGTCGAGCATGGAGGAGCGACCCCGCCCGAAGCGAAAAAGCATGCGCGGTGGCCGTTCTGGTCCTTGTCGTCGCGGCCGTGATCACCGGCCTCACTTTCCTGGGCATCTTCCTCGACCGCCAGTTCCCGTCCAAGGACCCCGTGTTCACGGTGGCCATCACGGGCGTCATCGGCTTGGACCCGGAGCGGGACGTCGACCCGCCGCCCTCGCCGGCGGCTGGCAGCAGCCCGCCGCCCCCGACGGCGCTCTCCCCAGTGTTCAACCTCACGTTCCAGATCGACAACACGCGCAACGCGTACTACAAGGCGTGCTTCCCGGGCCTGTCCAGGGCGGACGTCTCGTACGGGGACGCCTTCCTCGCCGGCGGCTCTGTGCCGCCCTTCTGCGCCGGGGAGAAGCGCCGGAGCGACGGCGTGGCGGCCAGGGCGTGGGGCCAGAACGTCGCGGTGCCGCGGTTCCTCAGGGACCAGCTCGCCGCCGAGCTCGCCGCGGGCGACGCGTCGGTGGACGTCAAGGTCACCATGACGACGTACTGTGGGAAAGCCTGGTGCGGCGGCGCCGTGCTCTCCTGCAAGCCCAAGATCGGAGGCGGGACGTCTCCGGCCTGCCGGCTGGATTTCATTTAAGCTAGCCCTCGATCTTTCCTGAAAGTAAGGATGACGACACTACATCAGTTATTTGCGTTCTAGCTAGTCCTTCGATTTAAAACAATTGTACTATTTACCCCTTATATATTATATATATTAATCTTAGTCTTTTCTTTGAAAACAATGTTATTATTATGCCCAAATTGTGATGTGATTGTGACCATCCCAAACAAGTGAGGAAAAAACCATTTTTTGAGGAATTTAAGGGGCTGTTTGGATCGTGCCCCGGCCTGGGGTGCCCCGCCCAGGCATGTCGATCCAGCCCCAGGCGTCCGAAATCGACGGCCTGGGAGAGTTGCCTGGCCCAGGCGTCTTCCCCATGTGCCAATCCAAACAAGCCCTAAGTGCTCGAGAAGTCCCCTAATCTCAACCCTTCCAACCCCTCAAAGATGACCTCTGCCCCTAGTACCTGAGTCCTCCTCGCCTAATACCCGAGTTTTAAGATGACGAGACCTTAATACTAGAGCTTAGTTTTAAGATGAGGAGGCCCTAACACTAGAATTTCTTTTATGGGCCCAAATACTGTCCCTAATACGTTTTTTATGGGAGGAGCCATCTGTCCCTAATACATGGGAGGAACCCTCCGTCCATAGTACTCCCTCAGTTCTAAATTATAAGTTGTTTTGACTTTAATAGGTACATAACGTTTGCTATGCACTAGATGTAGATTATGTCTAGATATATAACAAAAAAAACATGTACCAAGAAAAGCCAAAAAGGACTTGTAATTTCACTACCAAAATGGTGGACTTTCTCCTAGTAGTGTTTTTAAGCAGTAATAAAACACTACCACTAGTCATAGCACATGGGAATCTCACTAGGAGATATTTAGTAGGGAAAATTTATACTGAATTTTGAATGCTAAAACACTAGGAGAAGCCCACCTCACTAGGAGAAATCTAAAATTCTAGTTGTGTTTGGAATGGATAGAGTACATTTTTTTGATGGGAGGAAACCCTCCGCCCCTAATACATTTTTTGATGGGACGGACCCTCCATCCCTAATACGTGAGTTTTGATGGGAGGAACCCTCCGTCCCTAATACATGATTTTTTTTGCAGGGGGTCCAATTTCTGCGATCGAAGTGAGTTTTTTTTGGTGGGAGGTCCAATGACCAGAGTCAAAGATGCTAACTGTCACATTGACTATTGTGGCAGTCGTACTATTGTGGCTTGTCAATTGTCGAGGAAGACAATATTGTGGCAGTCCTCAATCGTCGAGGAAGAAGCGCGCACGATGTGGATTAGAGCGATGTGGATTAGATGATGGGAGGGAGGGGAAGTGACATGGATCTAGATGTCGTCCGTCGACATGAGCCACTGTGGGCTATAGGTGTCCCCTTCGGCAGTGGCGAGCCATAGCGAGGCCGGCGGAGATGTGGATGAGGCACGATATATAGGTTGGCAATGGAGGAGAAGAAGAGGAGTGCCAACAAAGGAGGCGCGAGTGGGCCACGACACGGTGATGGCAAAGGTAGCTTAGGAGAAGAGGAGTGACGACGGCAGAGGAGGCGTAGGCGAGGCGGTGGCGTATGTGGGGGCCAGCGTTGTTAGAGAATAAGTGGGAAAAGGGGCACACTGCATGTCAAATGGGATCCTTATGCCAAGCGATTTACTTTATGTTGAGAGTTTTCTCATTTTCCTATAGGAGTAAGAGGAAAGTAAATTAAGAGTAACCTCTTGAACATAGAAAATCTTTCTAAGGCTCCCCAAATAACTCTTTTTTTGGGGGGTGGGGGTGGGGGGAGGTGTTTGAAGCATTCTCCATCTGCTGGAGATGCTTTTAGATATAACTTCGTTTGCTTTTGGCACAAGAAATTAAGGTGAGATATACAATGTCTAGAGAAGCAAGACAAAGGAAGTATTTACATCTTGCGGGTGTTGTCAAGCAGTGTTTTGCAAAGCACACCTTAGTAGTGGCATTACGAGAGAAATTATGACATGATATTGGATCGGAGAGCATAAATGTCAATGAAAACTGCATATTCGTTGGCGGTATCATTTTGGACACCAAGGAAATTCTAGGCGCTGCCTATAATATAATTTGTTTTTTTAGTAGTGGAAACTCGATCTGGGTCACTTGTTACTATTCAGAAGGACATGATCTCTATGAACTATGATAATGGTTTTACATTATTGCTACCAGTTATCCATGTGCATCTGCAACGCTTTTGCATCCCACCAATTACGTACGCTCATATTCCTATATTTGAGATGGCTGTTTAGTATAGCTCACGCCGGCTTCAGCTTCAACACTGTACTCCCGCCATGCGCTCGTTCGGCGACCACGGACAGTGACGACAACGCGTTCACGACGGCGAAGGTCGTCCTCTGCGGGAGAGCTAGTTTCGACGCCATGGCATATGCGCTTCCGCGTCGCGCGGCAGCGCTGGTGCCACGCAGGCGGTGCGCGCATGCGCTCGCGTGCTCCACAGCTGACCGTAGTCGGCGGCGTGGAGCGAGATGGACGCGTTCCGCCGGCGTGACGTCGTGGATCGTGGCATGGGCACTCAAGCCCTTCGGTCGGCGATGGCAGTAGAGTACAAAAGACACCGGGGGAGAGGACGCGCCGACGCGAGGCGAGACCAGTTCCTTTGCCCGAACGGAGCGCGCAGCAAGCGCGGCGAGAGAGCGGTGCGAGGCGGCGAAGTCGGTGAGAGGAAGGTGAGGGACGCGGGCCTTTGCAGACTGGGCCATGCCAAAGGAGAAAGGGAGAGGGGAATAAGGCCTGGCCCGCCAGGAAGATCGAGTACGGGGTTTTGGGATGGGCTAGATCTAGAGAAACAAGAAGATAAGGCCCAGAGTTGATGTATTGAAGGATTTAGAGTTCACAATAGTTTGAGGGGATTTCCTAGGATTTTATGCAAGTTTATTCCTTGTATAAATTTAATTAAATTAATGTAACCTTGGGGTACTTAGCCACCTATCTTATCTTCAAAATATTAAATGTGTTTTTGGATTTTTCCAATGTTTTCCTTCTTTCTCGAGAGTACTAACATGGGCTGTCCTAATGTTTCAGCTTCCCTTAAGGGAATGCGGTGTCTTCGCCTCTGACCTTGTATTTCAATCTTGAATCAATCACACGTCTTTGTACTTTCTGTGTCCTAGCCTTTTCCTTATTGTCATTTTTGTTCTCCACGAGTATGCTTCCTCCATTCTAAATCCATTCTAAATTATAAGTTATTCTGGTTTAGGCACGTAGCTTTTACTATATATGTTCTCCATTCTTCCCAATTGACCCAATCTCATTCGTTCTATCTTATTTCATGACAGATTCAAACATATTCATCCTCGGTTACAAATAAAGAGAAAACTAAAAAAATAGGTAATAACAAAATAAACAAACCACATTTCATACTAAAACATTAGACTTGATATATGCTACCCTTTCTTACTCTACCTTCTAGTAAATGAAATGGCGACCTTACACTTACACATTCCATGACAATAAGGAATTAGAAAAAATGGAAATACTGTAAGTTGGTGCAATCCCTAATAAAAAATAATATGTGGATTGATGTGCATGCTAAAATCTTAGGATACCACTATCCTATAAAGTTGAAATGATACTAATTATATTATACTACGGTAAAGCTATAACACACTCGAGTGTTCCTCTCCCTCAACACTCGATTCCTCTCTCTTGTTCTTCTCCGTCTCCGGCCTCTCCCCCACTTCTTCCCCAACTCTGGCGGGCTTAGAAGGAGCTCGGGTGAGGTAGGCCAGCCAGACGGTGGGAGGGCGGCGATTAGGGTTCCAGCGGCGTAGGAGATGGCTGGCCTGGGTTGATTCAGGGGCGCCCATGGCACAGGTGGTGTACGCGGATAGTGCCCACCGGCACGGTTGGTGAGGTCGGTGCTTCAGACACAAGCTATGTACGGATCAGCGGCCGTCGATCACCTCTCCTCGACAGACGACGCTTGATCAGATCACAACCAATTGGACGGTCTGCAGGGACGTTGAAAGGTAGTGCAACGCCTCGCAGTCGCAGCTACTTTTGGACAAGCCACAAACGTGAAGCTGCTTGCTGCTAGGCGCTAGCAATATCCCGCAGCCATAGTCTACAGAGTATCCGAATTCTGAAGCCCGGTCATGGAGGTGGACCCATCGTCCCGAGCTCACGGCATCACGGTGCTATCTAGCCTTCGCTGTCACCTTCATGGCCCGGCGCGCTCGTGCTGGCCTCTTCAACGGCACACCACCGCCCGGAGACTTCTGTGTGCTCCTCCTGTCCTCCCCCACGCCGGCGAGGCGTGCTGCAGCCCACAGCCTGCAGTCTGCAGGACGCAATCCCTCTCAAATCTCAACCTTTCCAAACTAGGCAATCACTTCGACCGGTGGGCAAATGGAAAGCCCCGTAAAATAGTTACCAGGAACCTTAGAAAACTTGTTAAGCGTTCAAGAGGTCACTCCCATAGCAAAATGAGAAACTCTCACCCTAAAATAACTCTCATATTCCGTTCAAAAAAAATAACTCTCCTAGCACATGGGGCCATGTCAGTCGTGGCCCACTGGCGCCTCCTCCTCTATTGGCACCCTCTCCCTATCCTGCTCGCCACTGCCAGAGGGGACGCCGGTTGCCCACGACAGTTTGTGTTGGTGGACGACATCTAACCGCTTCCCCCTTCCCTCTAATCTGCATCGCGCGGGATCGGTGGTTATCTTCCTCAACGATCGAGGAATGCCATAATGTTTGGTAGCCGACAGCTACCTTGGCGATCGGCTTCTTCGATGGCAGCACCTGGACCTCCAACCAAAAATCTTAGGTATTAGGGAGCAAAAGGTTCCTCCTTGTCTCCGAGGGGTTGGAGGTTGTATTTAGAGAGGCTATTTTTTTTTCTCGTTGGGTTTGAGATTGGGAAATGTTGGAGCACTCAAATTCCTAAAACAAAACTTGTTTTTTTCACCGGAGAATGGGATTGGATGACTGCCGGAATCACATCATAATTTGGGCACATAACATTTTATTTTATTAAAAAAAGGCAGGGATGAATATGATATTTATAAGGGGTAAATAGTATAATCGTTTTAAATCCAAGGACTAGCTAGAACACAAATAACTGTTGACTGTTGTAGTAGTGTCATCCTATAACTTACAGAAAAGAATAGTCGCAAATCGCAAAAAATAAAAAACTTACAGAAAATACTGAAAGAACGAGGGCAATCTAGTCCAGCCCAGATCTAGACGACAGGCCGGAGACGTCCCGCCTCCAATCTTGGGCTTGCAGGACAGCACGGCGCCGCCGCACCAACCGTTCCAACAGTACGTCGGCATGGTCACCTTGACGTCCACCGACGCGTCGCCCGCGGCGAGCTCAGCGGCAAGCTGGTCCCTGAAGAACCGCGGCACCGCGACGTTCTCGCCCGACGCCCTGGCCGCCACGAGGTCGCTCCGGCGCTTCTCCCCGGCGCACAAGGGCGGCACGGAGCCGGCGGCGAGGAAGGCGTCCCCGTACGAGACGTCGGCCCTCGAGAGGCCCGCGACGCACGCGTCGTAGTCCGAGCCGCCCGTGTTGTCTATCTGGAACGTGAGGTTGAACACCGGGGAGAGCGCCGTCGGCGGGTCGACGTCCCGCGCCGGGTCCAGCTCCAGACCGGTGACGCCCGTGATGGCCACCGTGAACACGGTGTCCTCCGACGGGAACTGGCGGTCGAGGAAGGTGACCAGGAAATAGATGCCGGTGACCAGCGGCAGCCAGATCACGAACGAGACGACGAAGGCCTGAGTGAGTACCGCGCATCCTTTTCGGCCGCCCCATGGTCGAAGCTGCGGCGGCTTATCGGCCATTGTTTTGGTTTCTCCTGCTGCTGCTGCTACTAGGTTTTTTTCTCTCTCTCTCTCCCGATCTCCAATTTGATCTATGGTGTCGATCGGGGAAAATGTATTCGAACTAATATAATGTTTCGGCGGGCGAGGCGTTGCAACCGATCTCCGATAGATCTCCGTATGATTTTATTTTCTGTTAGCATGATTTTATTTTCTGTTAGCATCAAACGGTTGTTTTTAGACGCCGGGGAAGTCGGGGATGCATGCATCGACGACGTGGTATATTGTTAGGTTCGGCGGCCTACGTACTCCATCCTGGCCATGCATATACACGATTGACTGACCATGTTACTGCCTACTACTCCGTCATGCGCTCTAGCTCGTTCGGCGACCATGGCCAATGACGACGACGTTGACCACGAGGTACGTCCTCCTGCGCTATAGAGCTTCGACGCCATTCGCCATGGCATGCTCCGCATGCATACGCGCCTCGGCGGCGCCGGTGGCTACCAGGCGATGCGCGCATGCGCAACGCGTACGTACGCGAGCCGGCCGGCGAGCGCTGGCCAGGCGGTGGAGCGAGATGGACGACGTGCGTTCCGCTAGCGCGACGTCGTCGTTGTTATTCTTGGCGTGGGCTCTGAAGCCCTTCGGTCGGCGACGGCAGCAGGGGACAAGGACATCGGTTGGTGATGCCGAACCGAGGGAGAGGACGTGCCGACGCGAGGCGAGACAAGTTCCTTTGCCCGTAACCTAGCGGCTAGCGTGCAGCAAGCGTGGCGAGAGAGCGGTGCGCGGAGGCGAAGTCGGTGGGAGGAAGGTGAGGACCGAGGAGGGACGTGGGCCTTTGCAAACTTGGTCATGCCAAAGGAGAAAGAGGGCGGGGCTAGCGCCTGGACGGACGCAGTTGCGACGCCTACACCCGCGGTGCATCGGATGCCTCCGCGCTCACACAGATCGTGCGCCAGCAATTGTGTCCGGCAGCCCGCGACTCATCTCGCGCCAGCAACTGCGTCCAACCATACGCGACCCATCCCGCGCCTCAAACCCATCCCGGCTGCCCACCCGCGTCAAGCCCGCCGCGCTCCATCCCCACCACGGGCACGCTCCTCCCCCTGCCGCGCCGCGCTCCTCCCCTCTCCGCGCCCCCGTCCTCCGCCGCGCCCCTTCCCTGTCCTAATTTCTCATCTCCTCTGCAATATCCGCCCGATCATTGCAACATATGAAGTATACTCCTGAGACATACCTGTATAGTCATTGCAATATCCAGATGAAACGATTGCAACATGCATCTGGAACATCTGAAACATTTAGAATATATATATTTGCAGCATACGTTTGAAACATGTGGAACATATACTTGAAACATACGTGTATAGCTATTGCAACATATGCAATACTAGATCCTTTTGTAACATCATGAAACACACGAAACATGTGACATAACCGACCAACTTATACGAGATCAGGTATGACTGTCCCCGTTAAACACGTTGAGACGCGCATACTATCACTTATATAAACCCGGTAGTCCGCCGAGTGTCACGAAGGACCACGGTAATTCAACATCACAACCAAGATCGTACTAGATTAAGGGAACAACATACATCATAATACACAAAGTTTACAGCGGAAGATTACGTTACAACTAGATTTACAACATTTATTGCAAGTTTAATTTGATCATGAAAACAATATAGTTTTGAACCAACTATGGTACAACATGTTCAAATATAACGCCAGTTCGATAACAACACTACTACAGATTCAGTCATCAGTGCCGGCCACATCACTGCCGAAATTAGGACAACCGGCAGTGATGACCCTTCACTGCCGGTTCTAGGCTCTGACAACCAGAAAATAATTGGGGGGTGCAAGAACCGGCAGTGATGACAACTATCACTACCGGTTTGTGCCTCCCGCCAGCAGTGATGACAACTCCACTTATCACTGCCGGTTCAAGCCAAGAACCGACAGTGATTTGATTCTATCACTGTCGGTTCTAGGATAGAACCGATAGTGATGAGCCTGACAGCACAAAAAGGTTGTAGCCGTCATCTTCTTCCTCCACTCTTTTATCCCGAGAACAGAGGCGCGTGTTTGGGCCACTCCCTCCAATATTGCGGTCTCCCAAATCCGTGAAGCTACCACTTAGATTTGGAAGAATGGCTTGATCCTTTTGCTTTAAGGTTAGTAACCAGCCTCCATTCCTTCGATTTTGTTGCTTAATTAGCTTTGTTTTGATGGCTATAATGCTTGATTCTCATTCTTATTTCTCCATTCTTCTACAGAGCACTTTTCTAATTCATGGCTATAATGCATTGTTAGTATGTGATGTTATAATTGGTTCTTAGGAGTAGAGTAGATTCACTTTTCTACTTCATGGCTATAATGCACTTTTCTACAGAGCACTTTTCTCATTTTTATGTGGCATGGAGTAGAATAATTGTTCTACAATATTGTGCAATAATTATTTTTTATGGGGCTGCGATTTTTAATTTATATGGGCATTGTTTGGAGCTACATTGTTATTCATGATCATGTCTCCAAATTTAGTCTTTTTTAAATTAGTGTCTCCATTTTTTTGTTGCATGGAGTAGAATAATTGTTCTTCAATATTGTGCAATAATTATTTCTTATTAAAACTTTCCTATGTTTCCTCTGCCCGGCCCATTTTACCTGTGCAGACATGGATCGAGGGTGGATGTACGATCTGTCATGTACAGACCAACGGTACTTGACGGGCATCGACGATTTCATCAAGCTCGCTAGAGCCAATGCTGGGGACTCACAGCATGTATTCTGTCCATGCAAAGATTGCAAGAATACGAGAAAATGGGGCGACGTGGAGCATATACGATTACACTTGATTACCAGGGGGTTCATGAGAGACTACACGATTTGGACTTTGCATGGGGAGGTTGGTCAAAATGTTGCACAAGAAAACAATGATGATGTGCCCATGCCTAGCGTATCCCTAAACGCATTTCTGCCTATTGATGATTACCAATGCTACACAGTACCTGTGCCTACCAACGATAATGTGTTTAGGAATACATTAGTTGACGACACAGAGGAAAATGATGGCATTTCACAGTTTCTACATGATGTGCATGGCGGATTCCTTAGTGCTACACAGTTGAAAAAACTAGAGATCATGAGAAAGGATGCAAAAACACCATTGTATCTGACCTGCCCAATAAGCAAACTGGAAGCCAACATCATGCTATTAGAGTTCAAATCAACGAATGGATTGAGTGATAAAGGCTTCGATAGCTTGTTAGGTATACTACATAAACTGCTCCCGAAGGGTAGCGAGTTACCAGAAAAGACTTACCTGGCTAAGCAAATGATTTGCCCAATCGGTCTCGAGGTTGAGAAAATACACGCGTGTTCCAACGATTGCATATTGTACCGTGGAGAAAAATACAAAGACTTGGATGTGTGTCCTAAGTGTAAAGCTCCCCGATACAAGCAAGGGCCGTCAAATCAGGGAAGCAAGACCAGAGGAGGGCCCATAAAGGTCGTATGGTATTTTCCTATAGCTCCACGAGTACATAGGTTGTTTGCAAATGCAAAGTCAGCCAAACTGTTGCGTTGGCATGGCGAAGAGCGTAAGAAAGATACAATGTTGAGGCACCCCGCCGACGGGTCGGACTGGAGGACTATCAACACTATGTTCTATAAGAACATCGATGGAGAGGTAAGACATCTTTGGATAGGTTTGAGCACAGATGGGATGAATCCGTTTGACCAGGTTAGAAGCAATCATAGCACTTGGCCAGTGACGCTATGTATATACAACCTTCCACCCTGGCTTTGTATGAAACGGTCATACATCCAGATGCCACTACTAATCCAAGGGCCAAAACAACCTGGTAATGATATCGATGTGCTTCTACAACCAATGATCGATGAACTACTACAGATGTGGGAGACGGGCGTGAAGGATGTTTGGGATGAGTACAAAAAAGAACATGTCATGATAAAGGCTATACTTATCGCTATAATCACTGACCTGCCAGGGCGAGGTTGCTTGTCTGGAGAGAAGACAAAATGATACACTGGGTGTGTCGAGTGCTTGGACGAGACTGATGCTATACATCTACCAGAAAAACAAGAAGATGGTCTATATGGGACACCGTAGGTTCCTACGAAGGGATCACCCTTACCGCAGGAATAGAAAAGATTTTAATGGGACTACTGAGAAACGTGGACCTCCAAAGTATCGAGACGGGAAACAGATACTTAAACAAGTAAGCAAACTCACAGATGTTGTCCTTGGGAAGGGGGAAGGTGCAGTACCAACGCCAGCCGGTAGTATCTGGAAGAAAAAATCAATCTTTTAGGAACTACCTTATTGGCCACTTTTGAGTGTACGTTATTGTCTTGATCCAATGCACATAACTAAAAACATGTGCGGTAACACACTTAACATGTTGATGAACACTGGGGGAACAACAAAGGATTCTCTCGCGACACGCTTGGACATGCAACACCTGGGCCTCAGGAAGGAGTTGCACCCAATAACTCTTGAGGATGGCCACTTGAAACTTCCGGTGGCATCATGGACACTGAAAATGAAAGAAAAGGCCATGCTTATTTCTTTCTTCAATGATCTTAAAGTGCCAACTGGCTACTGTGCGAACCCAAAGAGGCTAGTTAACATGAGAGAACTTAAGTTTAACTATAGTTGTATGAAGGCCCATGACTGTCATGTCATTATGACTCAGCTGCTCCCAGTTGCCATGCGAGGTATCCTCCCTGACAAGGTCCGTGCCCCAATCATAAAGTTGTGTTCGTTCTTCAACGCGATCTCTGAAAAGGTCATTGAAGGGACCAAGCTAGACCAGCTGAAGCAGGAGATAACCGAGATTCTATGCAGGCTTGAGATGCATTTCCCACCGACTTACTTCGACATATCAGTGCATCTACTTGTTCATCTTGTGGACCAAATTAAAGCCCTTGGCCCAATGTACCTACACCAGATGTTTCCTTTCGAGAGGTTGATGAAAGTTTTCAGGCGGTATGTTAGGAATAGATTCAGACCAGAAGGGAGCATGGTAGAAGGATGGACAACGGAGGAGGTCATTGAGTTCTGCACATATTATATGGACATCAATCGGGTCGGAGTTCCAGTATCTCGTCACGATAGAAGACTAGGGGGGCAAAGGAACGATATGTGAGAAAGCTGTCAAAATAGTCGAAGTGGTTTCCTTCAGACAGGCACACTTCGCTGTTCTCCAGCAGGCCGACGGTGTGATGGCATACATTAATGAGCACAAGCAGTTACTGCAAAGTAAGCACATCGGTAGGTCACAGGTTTGGCTTGAGAAAAAACATAAGGAGGAATTCGGTGACTGGTTTCGACGCCACAGGCTAGGAATGGTGACGGGATGTCAGCTAGATCTCTTAGCTCTCGGACCTTCGACTATGGTGATGATGTACCAAGGTTATGATATAAATGGTTTTACATTTTACACAAAAAAACAGGATGGAAAGAGCACCAACCAAAATAGTGTTGTTCGTTTCGACGCCCACGATGAATATGGCATGGTGGAGGCAACATACTATGGTTTCATAGATGAGATATGGGAGCTAGACTATGGACGACAGTTGAAGGTCGCTCTTTTCCGTTGCCAGTGGGTCCGGCTAGATGAAATCAACACCGACAATGATGGGTTCACTACCATTGATCTATCCAAGACCGCATACAGAGATGACCCCTTCGTCCTTGCAAAGGATGTTTTGCAAATCTTCTATGCAAGGGATAATAATACAAAGGGAAGACTACAAGTAGTCATGCAAGGCAAAAGGAAGATTGTCGGTGTTGAAGGAGTGACGGACGAAGAAGAGTACAAAGGTTATCAAGAAATGGCTCCTTTTGGGGCAGGCATTACCCTACCTATCCTTGAAAAGGGTGACGAACCTGCTTACCTCCGGAGTGATCACGATGAGGCCATCATAGTTAGAATATCATAAACTATGTAATCCTTAATGAAATGTTGTTTTAGTAATTTGCATCGAATTTGAGATCATATGGAGTTGTAGAGATTGATGAGTTCTACCACTATTATTTTGGAACTTTGTTGATATAACGGATGCCATGTTTCCAACAAAGTGACATAACTTTGTGTGAGACAGAGCACTTTATGAGACATGCCTAATAAAACTTTCTCAAATTGAGAAATGACTAAAATAAAAGTTATAGACATTCATGAGTTCCACAACTTTGTTGTTTACAACTTTTCCATTTAAGATCAATTGGGGACCCAAAATATTTAAAAATAATCAATATCACTGCCGGTTCTAATAACCACCCGACAGTGATGTCCCATATCACTGCCGGGTGGTTATTAGAACCGGCAGTGATATGGGACATCACTGCCGGGTGGTTATTAGAACCGGCAGTGATATGGGACATCCCAGATCAGTAAACGGTTCTACTCGCAAGCCAGTGGAGGAAGCCAGTGATATGGAACCTTCAGACAAACGATTAGCAGCCCAGATCAGTAAACTACCTACTCGCAAGGGGGGCACAATACAATAGTGATGGGAGCCTTAATGCCAGTAGTGAACCCGTCAGCAATCTCCTCCAGAGGATTTCAACCTTAACTGAGGAAGTGAATAGAGGTAACCGCAAGTCCGATAGAGAAAATGACGTGCTCACACAAGCACTTGGAAACAAGGAGCACCCCGGTCGCACTAGAGGAGCCGGGAATGTTCCTTGGGTGAAAGCATTCGAAGGTGAATCTTCATCCTATAGGAGCCGGGCGAGGGCTAGAACGCAAAGAGAAGAAGAGCTCCAAAGGTTTCGAAAGGAAATTGAAGATAACATGGAAGCACGGATAGCTGCTCAAGTTGATGCACGAGTTATGTCAGCTATGCAATCCATGTGTTCGACACAACCGCAACCTATCCTGACTTTGAATAGCCCAGTGCCCAAGGGTCGCAGTAGCTGCGGCTCAACCCCTATGCTTGACGAAGAAGAGGTCAATGCTCCTCATCCGGTGGACAACATCACTGGACCTATTAATGTCAGGTTGTACATCCGTCAGCAGTGGACAAAAGACAAGGTGGCGATCGGACAAGCATTTCCAAGAGGAGACGACATCATTCATGGCAAGCCAATGCCACCCGGGTATGCCAGGGTCAGCATTAATAAGATCTTGGATAAGAAGTACAATAAGATACACATTGATTTCCCAGTGGAGGAAGATAGGCCGCGTCTTGTTCACAACTTGGGCACTCATGTGGCTTGGCGCAAACGCTTCATCAAGCTGGATGAGCAGCCATCTTCGGATGATGAGGATGACAGTGAATCATCGGCATCGCCGCCGCCAAGAGGTTTCTCTTCTCTGCAAGATCCTCATTCTCCCTCTCCTGCCTCGAAAGAGAAGACACCTCCTCCACCGCCAAAGGAGAAAACACCTCCTCTACCTCCTCTACCGCCAAAGGAGAAAACACCTCATCTACCTCCTCCACCTCCTCCACAGCCAAAGGAGAAGACACCTCCTCCTCCTCCGCGAAAATCCAAAGTGCGATCAGGTTCGACCTCGCAACACAAGAGGTCATCAGTTTCGGTTGGTAATGCTCCCCAGACAAGTAAAAAAAGATGGATGCTAGCATTACGAGTAAGATGAAGGACCCGACTGTGGAGCCTCCAAGCAAGAAAGCCGCCGTTGCCTTCTTTAATCGAATAGCCAGTCTACCTAAGTGGAGACAACAGACCGAATTTGAAAGGCAACACAACAAAGAGAGTAATCAAATCAGAGCTAGAGAAATACACACCAAAGAATTGCTAGAGATACAGAACTTGGCCAACAACATGGGCATATCCATGGAGAGGGCCACGGAGTTGTATTACGGAACGAGAGATTTTGAAAAAGCCACGGTCGCATACAAGTATTCAAGAGGCAATCCTTTGGTCGCCACCAAACAAGAGTATAGAGATTTGCCAACATACATGCGACAGTTGCATGATTATTACTCCCTGGATACTGCCAACGGAGACTGTGTCGGTTTTGAAGTTTGCATCCCTCCCGGACTGGTTTTTAATCATCCTGAAGAAACGGTGCATATTATTTATTATGAACACCTCTTTCAGCTCTTCCAACGGCGCTCGCTCGATACGTAGATTTTGATGATATGGTCTATGTAAGTACCCTACCCTCACAACGTTATAATAAACTACGTGATTTGCATTTGAATATATCATATGTTTATTATGCAGGTGTATGGCAAAATGGTGCCTAAAGAAGCAATTGAGCAATATAGACTTCTTGGATCCCATATTTGTAAATGAGACAACATGCACCGCCCCTGGTGAAGATGACTATGTACCAACAAGTTTGAAGATTGAGTTTGAAAGGATGTTCAGAAACAACAAAACAAACGTACTCCTACCCTACAACTGCGAGTATGTGTTCTCGACCCTTATTTTAGTGTTTCTTTTCTTGATATGTCATTCAATAACATGGACTTTGTGATTGCAGCAACCATTTCATCCTCGTAGATATCTATCTTGAAGATTCACATATCGAGGTGTGGGACTCAAAGAAAAAGCCACTTTCTCTTATCGACCCCCTAGTCAAAGTGCTGAATAAGTAAGTGAACCCAATATCACAACACTTTCTAATCACATAGGATATTGTAATGCCCTTGGTCTTCACACTTCATTTACAATGTAACATAGAATGAAGGCATTACCTAATTGGAAAAATCTCGATAGCAAGATGCAAAAGCAATGGAGTGCCCCATTCAGTGTAAAGTATATGGAGGATCTCAAGACCCTAGATCAACCGATGGGGAACAACAAATGCGGGTTCTATGTGATGTGGGCAATGCTAAAATACTTTGGCGCAAAAACAAATAAGGGAGATGACATGGTACGTAGGCATCCCATTTCTATTGTTTTATCTTACGTTTGTGCATCTCAATATCATCTTGCTTCAATTACAGCGCAAAGCAAACAATCACAACCAGTTACTAGATTTTGAGATGAGAGGAATTCAAGAGGAGATAGCAAGGTTTGTGATGGATGAGATATTGACCAAGAAAGGATCATTCTCCATTGCGAGGACTAAGAAGTACAAGGCGCAGTACGGAAGAAACCACATTGATAGGCTATTGTAATGCGACTCTTAATTCGATACTTAAAGTTTTTTTGAAACTTTTGTAATATAAATGTTGATGGGTTTGTATTGTCACTGATCAACAACCACCTTCACATCGATATCAAATTGATCGATAGCAACCACCTCCACCTCCCCGACCTCCCACCCCACCACCTCCCCACGAAATGAAAATAAAACAATTATTAAAATTCAAATTGTGAAAAGTATATCACTACCGGTTCAAAGAAAACCGGCAGTGATAATATAATGTACACAACCGGTTGGTTAAAACAACCGACAGTGATGGCTCAAGTATCACTGCCGGTTTGTAACACGAACCGGCAGTGATACATGAGTTATCACTACCGGTTTGGCATAACCGGCAGTGATGTGATCAGCTCATCACTGCCGAGTTGGTTATGGCGGTTCAAAATCCGCCAGTGAAGGGGGGTTTTGAACCGCCAGTGATGTCCTTCTCTGCTGTAGTGCAACCTTCAACAAAAGCATAGACTCATATAAGCAAGGCTGAGCCCACCGACACTTAATCAACACCATCCAAAGCTGGATAGAAGCAGATGTTGTAGCACTCAACAAAGTAGTAGGACACCTGCAACGGAGGGAATAAAATTTTGAGTACTCAATTGTACTCAGCAAGACTTACTCGACAAGAGGGAAAATAAAAATGACAAGGTTCATTTCCTGGGGCTGGTTGGGTAGCATGCCTTTTGCAAAAGAGCTTACTAACGGAAGTCCTTACTTTTAATATTTTTATCCAGGTTTTAGCATTAACTTAAGTAAGGCTAATTAGGGCTAAGTTTGCACCTATTCTATAACAAACACTTGATTAACATGAATAAGCAGCATAGTAGTAACCATATTCAATTATCATGACTAATATAACCATCATGTTTTATCAGTTACTACGATGCTGGTCAGTGGCCAAATTTCTTACTATCCGGGAGAGATGGCGATTCGAATAGATTGTAACTAGATGGGCAAAACCCTTATCACATGCCTGTATGAGTTTGTACATCACTCGCATGGGTTACCATTCTCCCTATTCGAAGATGAGTTTGGACAGAGCCGCAAGGCCCAGGGGACGGCTGATGCCAGGTAGCTCAGATCAAGCCTATCCACGATCAAAGCCAGGTAGCTCAAGTCATGCCTGCCCACGGTCAACCCTGCCCCTCTGCTTCATTTCTCGCCTCCCCGCGATGCGTACCACAGTCCAAATCTCACCTCGAACGAGGTACTTGGCTTCACAGTCAGAACGAGTTATCCAGCCGTTATGTGAAAGGTACATTCAATCTCAACCAAGGGCCAGACAACAAAGCGGTCCTTAATGACACAGACGGGATCAAGAATACAGGCCTAGCTGGCCTCAACGACAACATAGTAACACCGGATCCCACCCGGTCTCCCATTATTCATTATCACATGATCCTTTTTCACGATAACAAATATAGCCAACCGTGATAGAGTAGCCACCTGTATCTTGCGGATGATAGGAATCACCCGAGTTCTACCGGTCTAAGCATAGCTAAGCATAAAGCAACATACTTATGCTAGTAAAGGTATCAAAAATATTATATTGTGGACAAGGTAGCTTATGCAGTAACGGTTTCATCCAACTTCTATCAACCTAATGCACAAAACAAAAAACATATATATATACTCAAGTGCATTTTAAAAGAAAGAGTGGAAGACTTAGAATGCTCCGGGGCTTGCCTTTACTGAAGTTAGCAGGATCACAGAGGTACTTCAAAGCTATTCAAGGACCTGCTCGTCTTCTTCGGGTTGCTGCTCCTGAGGATTCTCCTTTTTCACGACCACGAACTCCACCAACGATGCGTCTTCCTCTGATCCTATATGCATGAATATGGTGCATAAATAAAAGGAATGCACAGATGATCAATGCATCCCTAATGCACATAAAACAAGTCTTACTGAACATGTAACAAGAAGTGGCCAAATGATGATCAATTATTAATTCTTTTTATCAAGTAGGTGCTATCTCCTCTCTAGTAGACAAGACAATAATTCACACAATACCACCGCATGATTCACCTAACCATTCATCATAACAGGGCGAAAGCTAGGCAAGCAACAAGCATCATGCATGGAATAGCTACGGTTGCATTCTATTTCTATTTCAAGTATACTCATTTCTATATATAAAACAATAATATAAAAAAGGAAAAAGATGAGTTGTTGTACAAATCTAACATCCAGAAAAGTGTAGTAGCACAAACATGTTATAACTAGTATGCTTCATAAATTTCATCACATTCGAATCTATGGGGCGTCATATATACATAAAAGGATAAGTAATATAGTTTTGAATTAACTTTAGTCTAATGAAAAGTGTCAAACAACAGATGTTATATTTTTCTTAGTAAGCATATTACAAAACAAGACTAACAAAATTGGAATCATATTTTAGCATACTCCAAAATCCAATTTCACATTTTTCAAGTCTCAAAAGAATTTATCATAGGTAAATAAAAACAGTATATAAAAATTTCTCAAACAACAAAATTTAATGACTTTAACATGTAGAGCACAACAAGATAAAACTAACAAAATTGGTTTCACTCAATTTAGAGTTTCCTAACTCAAGTTATATATTTTCAAAGTTTGAATTCAAATTGAAATAGAAAAATAATTAAAAAGGAAAAATGGCGCTTGGGCCAAATTTAGCCCAGCTCGGCCCATGGCCAGTGCGACGCGGCGCGCGCACGTGCAGCAGCAGGCGCGTGCGGCCCAGCCGGCCCACGACCAGCGTGCAGTGCGGCCTGACGCATGGGGCCCGTGGTCAAACTGGCACCACCCGTGGCGGCTAACCGGCCAGTAGCTTGATGGCGACGAGATCCCCGGCGAAGGCGAGGGCACCTACGTGCTCCACATGACTCCGCGAACACGTCTAGGAGGGTTAGGTGGCCGAAATAAGGCTTGGCTCGTGCTCGCCGATGGCCATGGCGGCGCTGCGGACGACATGCTGGCCACCCGAGCGCGGTAGAGATAAAAATGATGAGCCTATCATGATCCAGGCATCAAGACGAACTCAACGCAAAAGATGTCACGTTGAATGGCTCACCGGAGTGGCCTGGCCACGACGGCCTGACCTCAGCGGCGCTGGTGGCCGGTCGCAGAGAAGAACAGCACGAGCAGCCGATTCCGGTGGAGAGATAGCGCGCAAGTGGGTTCGGGAGATGCGCAAGGAAGTTGCGGAGCAGAGAGCGCGAGCAATTGGACGGCGATGACTTGATGGCGGCGAATTCGTCAGCGAGGTGGAGCTCGGCCGGCGGTGGAGAAAAAGAGAAAAAGGACAATGGCAGCCGTGCCGTGGCTTATATACGGCGAGGAAGGAAGGGTGAGGTGGTTAGGGGCTTCGCGAGCACGGCCGGTGGTTGGCCGCGCGCGCCGACGCGAGAAGGCGCGGAAAGGCCACGGTGACGCCGGTGAACAGAGGGAGAGGAGGAGAAGAGAGTCACGGTAGGTTACTGTAGCACATTTCCCCTTTTCAAACTTCACCAAATTACTTCCAAATTTGTATAAGAACTTCAAAATCTCCCAAAATAAAAGTTGCTCAAAATTTAAAACTCTACAACTTTGCTTTTGAACTCAACCTCAAATTCCAATTATTTTTTAAATTAGGTTTTCAAATTTGAATTTGAATTTAGGTTTATACTATAGTTAATTAACAACTTTGGTAATTAATTAGGGCTAAACTCTATTCAAACATGACAACCAGTGGTTCAGTAATAAAGTACAAGCTTCATTGCAATTTATAAAAGAGAAGTTGCACAAGCTTTGTTCATGAAATTCAATTAAATAAACTCCCAAACATTGAATTTGAATACTACTATTTCTAGACTTAGAAATATTTTAAATCCTAAAACAGCATCACATATAACAACCATGAAATCAATTAAGGGCATTAACATTTGCTTGTGATCATGAAGGCATGAATGATGCTTATGCTTATGAAATGCAAGTGCTAATTGCAAGCTTAACACCTAGGGTGTTACAAACATAAAGATGAAATACATGAAACATATATCTGAAATGTGTGAAACATACGGTTGCAAAAGGCTTATTGACACCGAGCTCGATGTCAGCGCGGAGTTCGATGCCACGGAGGGTGGCGCTAGTCTGGCTGCGAGGCACGGGCCTCGGCAGTGGTCGCAGCAGGCGGATGACGCACGCAGCCGCGCGGGGCGGCACTAGTCCGGGCGGAAGGCGCAATTCCGAGCACAAGGCGCGGTGGAGGTGGCGAATCCGCGTCGGTGGGGTGCACGACGAGCGGAGCAGGCGACTTGAGGGAGCGCACGTCTCGTGCAGGGCACGCGTTGTGGGTGTGAGCAAGCGGCGCGAGCGGGAGCTGCCACACAGACTGGGACGTGCGGCATCCGGATGGCCGGACACCCATGCTCGAGCATTATCGAAGGAAAAAGGGAGAGGGGAAAAAGGGCCCAGCCCGCCAGGAAAAACGAGAAGGTATATTTGGTTTTGGGACAGGCCGGATCTAGAGAAACATCAAGATAAGGCCTAGAGTTAATTCTTTGAAGGGTTTAGAGTTTTTTTTTGCAATATTTTGAGGGGATTTCCTAGAATTTGATGCAAGTTTATCCCTTTTATAATTTTAATTAAATTAATGCAACCTTGTGGGTACTTAGCCACCTATCTTATGTTCACTTTTATAAGTTTCAAATTCAAAATGTTTAATTTATTTTAGGAGTTTTCCAATGTTTTCCTTTTATCTTGGGAGTAAACATGGGTTGTCCTGATGTTTCAGCTGCTCTTAAGAGAATACAGTGTCATCGCCTCTGGACCTTGTATCTGAATCTTGAATCCATCACACCTCTTTGTCCTTTTCTGAATTTCTATGTTTTTCCTATCCCATCCTCTATTGTCACTTCTGTTCTCCTTGAATATACTCCCTCCATTTCAAATTATAGGCAGTTCTAATTTAGGGACCTAACTTTTACTAGGTCTTCCACACGTTCTCTGTTCTTCCCAATCTCCTTCGTTCGTTTTATTTCACGACAGATTCAAACATGTTCATCCTCGGTTACAAATAAAGAGCAAACTAAAGAAAAGTTCAGGTAATAACAAAATACAACAAACCACATTTCATACTGGAACATTGGACTTGATACTACCAATTCTTACTCTACCTTCTGGTAAATGAAAGGGAAACCTTACACATGTCAATGACAATAAGAAAAAATAGAAATAATATAAGTTGGTGCCAATACCTAAAAAAATAACATGTGGATTAATATTTTCAGTATCCTGATCTGCATGCTAAAATCTTACGATACTACAATCCTATAAAGTTGAGACAATACCGATTCTATTTATACTAAGGTGCTTTATAGTATATATTGAATTTATCTTAAATTTTAGATTATAAAAAAGTATATCTTAAATTTTACAGTCCTGAGTATATCTTAAATTTTACGGAGTCGATTTAGGTACTTTCTAGATTTACTGTCTTGTGAACTGTGCACACCTGTCCTTTCGGGAAGGAGAATACGTAACTTCACTAATAAACACGTAACCTATCAGTAAATACGGTTACGTGATTGGAACGCGTATTGTTGTTGCTCGCTTCCCTCCTCCCTCTCCACCCGGAGTTCTCGCCATCAGCCGACCGACGGCGCCGAATTCCGGCACGACGTCGCCGCAGGCCAAAACGCGGTAAGCTCTGCCCTCGCTCTGCTGCTCCCGTTGCAACCCTATCAAGCCCCGCCCTCACTTGATTTCTGATCCGTGAGGGGGCGGGCACGGGCAACCAGCCGCCTAGTGCGACCGTGCTCACTGCTCAGTCGCCTGCAAATTTTGCCTCGCCTCCGTCCCGATTCGACGCGGTCCTCGCGTCTCGCGTGGGAAGGATTTAGATGCTACTATGGGAGTGTGCAGTTAGAATCTTATTACTACTAGAGAAGTGGTTTTGCTGTGACCTGCCAGTTTCGGACCTACTACTAGTCTGGTATCTCTTGGAAATTTGCTGCTAATACTCGTGTAATTATTTTGGAGTTGTTGTATTGTCTTATATTGATGCTCGAATTCAATTTATTTTGGTCCAGATTTTGTTTAAATTTAAACGAAAATGACTGCCCTTCTCTCACTGTGTATTGTTGGGCTGTTGGCTTCACTGTTTCAGTGATTCATATTGGTTTTTTTTTAATTATTTTTTGAACTCTGCTTCCTAGGAGTAATCACATGAGTAGCCGGAAGCACAGTTTGTGCACTATATGAAGGTCTATGTAGGGCTGGAATTTAGCAGATTTCTGATCTAGGAAACTGGTTTATCTGCAGCTTATTTGTTTGTACTGCGGTGTGAGATGTCATTAGGTTGCAGTTTGTTTCAATGTGAACTTTTGCTTCAAATAATATGGTGTTACATCGACAAATACATATGCTGAAGATGTAAACTCAAGTCCTGTTTTAGTACTCGAAACATGGCTTTATGTTGCAGACGGCAGGTACTCATGGATGATTGGTCTGCTACAATGGTCAATTATGTTCACATATTACAACTTTACAACTTTTGCTTGCTGATATGCTTGAGCTTGAATATTCTGGTGTTTGTTTTCCATACATGGCAGATCTAATTAAGGGTTTCTCAAACAGTATAACTGTTGCTAAAAGCCCATTAAGAGTATTCAGCAACTGGATGGACACATGGCTCGTTTATGCCAACAAGGTGTTGCTTTCTACAAATATATTTACAAAGTACAATTATGCAACAAAATGTGTTTGGCACAACTTTATTTACTAAAAATATGATATAATGTTTTTAATTTGACCGTTCTTCAAATTTAATTCCACAAAGCAACATACTGCTGCACTTCTGCATCATTTAATGTATCTGTCAGCTGATGCATTCTCATTTTACATTCAAATTATTTCCTTAGATCTATTAGCTTTATTATTCTGATGGTCCCCCAATAAAAAATGCTTTGTTCTTGATAATGGCTAGCAACTTAAGTTACATTTTTATTCAGCAGTGCTTGTGAATTACAGATGGGATTCCCAGATGAAAGAGTACAAGTAGATGCACTGGAGAGACACTTACTAACTGGTTTATCTTCAAACGACTATAATGGAAGTTTTGAGGATGAGGTCCTCTATGACGCATCATTTGCAGAAATGGAAGATAATTTTGTCAAGTATCAAATTGCTCAGTGGACTTTATTATCTCTATTACTAATCGTAGCTTGGGGAGTAGGACTGCTCATGCTACTTTACATACCTATTCGGGTATATGTATGTCGAAGCGACTTTCGCTCGAGGAAGCTATACTTGACACCACATGCTGTTATTTACAAGGTATTTGAATGTGGAATGGTAAACTAGTATTTGGTTTTATGCTCATGTTATTGGTTTATTATTTTACTCCCTGATCATAATCCAGGTAAACAAGCCTTTTGCTTTTCCTTGTTTTGGGGTTTTCAAGAAGGAGAAATATTGTATCCTCCCTTCAATTTCTGATGTTGTTGTTGAGCAAAGTAAGCCTGATGATGAAAAATCTCATCTGTTTTCAACTCACATTTTGCAAGAATTGGATGCTGGAAACCACTTATAAAAATGAATGATCCTATTGCTTCTATTGTTTTTGGTGTTTTGGAGTGAAGATGGCACGAGTTAAATGTTTTAAGTTTATTTCCAATTCTCCACCACTATTAATGTTCATGTGTATGCATAACTTTCTAAAAAATTAAGAGGACATAAAGCTTTATAGTCTATACTGTACGATCTAGACTTGGGTTGGGATAAACTACACTACACTAATCAAGTGCTTTTTACTAAAACTTGGTCACAGCAGAATCTGTCCTTTTTCATATATATGTTTATGATATTTTCTCCGAGTCATTTTCATCTACCATCTTTACAGAAAAAAAACCTACATTTGCACCAATTAGTTTGTTCATCATAATTGCAAGTGAGAACAATGTTTTTCCAACAATTTAAGTATTTATCAGATGTTCACATGATTTCTGTAGATTCTCTCCAGTCATTTTTCGGGGTATATTCGATCAGGATTGAGAATATCGGTGTCAGAAAGCCTCGTAGTTATGATGTAAGAATTACTGGGGTTGCTCATCCACATGATTTCAGGAAGGTACTTCGATTAATCGTCTCACTTGATCTCTAGTTTTTGTTGAAACTAAGTTTTGGATCTACTTATTCAGGCTGTTCTAGTCCATCTTTTGAACACTAGGAAGCTGAAGTTCAGTCAAAAAGCTTCATCGGATGACCAACAGAGCACAAGTTTGAGTTCTACAGCTAGTTCTTCGATATGTCTTCAGTTAAGTTGCCTCATTTGCTCTTTTAGCGCTGAAAATTGTACATTTCGTTGGTCTTATTGGAGATGTGAGATACTGACATCAATTTTTCCGAATCTGTGTCACCCATATCAGCTACTAAACATTGTTTCCAAAATGTTTGCGAATTGTGCTAAAAATCTGACTATGATATTGCAATGTTCTGATGTAAGCTTGTACACAATGTGGGTAAACACCATTGAGAGATACTGACTGATGGTTTGAAAGTATTGGGCTAGAGGAAAATTTGCATGCCATGGAGATGAAGGAATTCAGTTGAAAACTCCTGATTCATTTTTGCTTCATATAAGGCCAGGATACAAATGCTGTGTTTTATAGGGGTGACTCAATTGGCACTTAACAAATAAAATGTAAAATTGAAGGAATTTACTATCTCAAAAATAGAAATAGGTAACCAGGAAAACTACAGGTTAGGCTGCTTGTCTCTACCATAATCCTGCAATATCTATTATTTTCATTGACTACATTGGTAGTGTTTATGCAAAAGATCACACTTTTTTGCACGCGACAGTTGTGGACCTAAAAACATGCAGCACTCATGACAGTTGGATGTTACATTCAATCAACCATTGGACTTGGGATATAAGTTTGTTACTTTATTTCACTCACTGGAAATGGTTGCACTGAACTACTGAGTCTTGATTGTCACCTGCCAGCCAGCCCAGCCCCCCAAGTTGCGCATATTATGCACCAGCAGGTTCTGTCAGTAATTGTACTACTGTATATTTCAAATGTCAAGATCCAATAATGTGATGGTCTCTATATTTGTCAATTATAAAGAAAAGTCCTGTATTTTGTATTTCTTGTTGGTTTGAAATTTTGAAACTACCATTTTTGCTTGAAATTGAATATGTCGTACATCTAATGTAATGTTTTCTAGAAAATTTTGATAAGCTCTTTGTGCTTCACTCTGCTATATGAAGTTTGAAAGTACATAGATTGATCTTTTCAGGAGGCTCCTCTTGGAGATTTGATGCTAGAGAAGCTTGATGAAGTCGTAATCTCTGTAAAGGTGACAGTTGCAGAAATGCTTTGCATTGCTTTGATTCTTTCAACGTTCTCTTTGAATTGATACAATTACACAACCAACAAAGGTACTACTAATGTAGGTAGGTAGTGCCAGTGGCTGTGAAGGAAATATAAAAGCTTCAGAAGGCATAAGAACTTTAGGTCCATAACTTAATGTTTAAGAGCTTGTTCTGCCATCAAATTGTAGCTGGATACATGACTTTACTATCTCAGAGTTGATCGATCTAGGTCCTTTAATGGACTTTTAGTATACAGAGCTTGAGACCTTGAGCTCAGAGTTGAAGCTATTCATCAAAATTCCAGTAGCATTTATTGCTGTAGTGATGTGTACATCTATCTATCATTGTTTTTTGTGGGGGGTTGGTTACTCATATGTTTGCTCGGCACTTCATGTATATGTTTGGTATAATAGGTTTGAGAGGTTCATTTTTGCTGGTGTTGGCTCTCCTCAGCCTGTAACAGGAATTTTGTTTTTGACTCAGAAAATGCAAGAACTGCTACAGGGGGCTGAAACTTCGAAGATTAAGACCACATCCAGTTGACTCAATGTATGTTGACATTTCACAGGTATGCTTTCTAATCCAGCTAGCTTCACGATCCTGTGAAATGATATGCGAGTATCCAGGACTACTAGTGTCGAGTATTGGTTTGTGTGGTTCTTGGCTCCCAAGTCTCAATGTTACTTTCAGTTGTGTTCCATCATAGATACTGCAGCTGACTCCATGGCTCAGCCCTGTTGCATGAAATTTGTTGGATTTCCATGATATCAGACCATTTAAAACTATCCAAGTGGGATCTTTCACACGTGCTAGATAAACCACTTTTCCTGATGATAATTGGCTTCCACTGTTCCACAATGTACCAGCATAGTACTGAAAAGCATTCTCTACTATGTTTTGAGAGGGTCATTTTCTTTGGTTCATGTATGGTTTCTAGTCGCAAATCACAATTCTATAGCTGTACGTACCAAAAAATTTACTGGAAAAGTCCCATTTGTGCAGAAGTCATCATCAGGTTATGAAGTTAGTGACTTCCGATTTTTACTTATAATAAATAACAAAACAACTGCAACTGAAAAAAAAAAATCTGTTGAAGCACGTAATAATCAGCGCATACCCTCCACTTGTTCAGTAAATATCCGCCAAACCTCAACTTCAGTTACCAAGACCTCTGTTGCTTGCCTGAAAAACTATGTCGTTCCCAACTTGGTGACTGCTTTGCTGGTTGGTGGTGCTTTTCTTGACCCAGATGCTAGTTCCACCGTCAAAATTGCATTATACAGAGTTCATATCATGCCATTACTTTTATTAAATTAAAACATGACCTCATTATATTTTCAAAAAAATATTTGAAGTGAAAAAAAGCAAAAGCAAGATGGCCCCCTCTTAGCATTGATTTCGAGGCGGACAATATGGTAGGCCCCTTTTTAGCGATGCCATGCCTCATTCACAGGCCTGTTATTGCGCTCAGTAGAGTTCACTGCTTGGTCAAAAGGCTTTGAAATGTTTCAGTGGTTAATGTAACAGGTGTTCCTTCGTTTAACTATAGTTCCAACATGTGGTTCATTGAACCTCATAAGTATCTAGTCGTTTCTTCTAACCACAGGAAGGTGGAAAAATATTTATTTATACAAACAAACAAAAGACCAGCTGCTACCAGTTGCCAGGCGAAAAAAGGGTGGTATCTGCTTCTCGTAAAGGCTGACTGCTTTGACTTTTGTCCCTTTTTCTCCATCCTATGTTCACGCTCTAGGGTATTTCCTTTTTTTTCTTTATTTAAGTTAGAGGAGCACTCCCCAATATTAATCTCCTATTCTCCTGGCTGCATGATATCGTGCTATGCATGCAATCTTTTGGGGGTCCTTGTCCTGATGTATGAGGAGAAAAATGGACCAGGCCATTATAAGCTAGTTTATTGATTTGGTGGTTATGGCTGCATTGCTTTATGTCCTATCAAGCCTGGTTTAAGCACATATTGCTTCATGAATTATGTTGTTACCTTTTGGTTTGTTCCCCGTCACATGGCACCACAACCAGAGTTCAATATCAAATTAAGAAGTTCTAGCAGCTACCGGTGTTGTCTCCAGTGCCATCAGAAGGCATCTGGTCTCATTTTGATTGGAGATTTTATTTGTACTTGTCTTTGTCGTAGTGATCTAGGCTAGGATGGTCACTGGAAATCAGACGGTTTTCTGGGCACCCACGATCACTATCATTAGCTACATGTAGCTTGGATTATTACTTGGAGCAGATGATGACAAATTTTCTTTCTATTGTTTTATATTTTAGGATTGAACAAGATGTGACTGGTGCTGTTGATAGGATGGTCACTGGTGCTGTTTTATATTTTAGGATCGACCCCTCTGGTGGCTATCTGCATCATGGTCGTGGTTGCTGTTGATAGCAGTTCGGCTCGTGCAAACATTTTCGCAGTGGGCTGTATGAATAGCTAAGGGTGCTTGTAAATTTGTTGTTGTCATATGTTCCGTCCTGTATATTATTGTCCAATACGGATGGTGATGGCTTGCTATTATATGCAGTTTTCTGTAATCATGCCGGGAATTTCACTTTCTGCACATAAAGTCGTGTGTATAGTTGAAAGGGAGCAATCGTTCAAATTGCAACTTGAAAAATATCCACTTGGTGATTAGATTAATCAGCCCGTTCACTGGATTGTTTCTGTGGCTGATAAGCCGGCTGATGTTGATTTATTGTGAGAAAAAAATACTATATCATAACTGATAAGCCGGGCTGATAAGTTTAAGCGAACAGACTGATTTAAGTGAAAACAAGTCACTACCTTGCAAGTGATGATGTCAATATAATCATATATTAATAAATGGTATAAGACTTTTACTGTTTGCCATGGTGGTGGCTATCTCCTGTAGCTTGATTGCCAATATGGCGACCTTTCTGTTTGCTTCTAAAAGCATTTTTTTTGGCATTTAATTGCACTTCTTTTTCCCAAAAAATATTTACTTCAGTGAATCAGATAGCCTGAACAATGGACACCTTTTCTTTTTTCCATTCCTAATTGTGTGTGTGTGTGTGTTTTAATACTGATGCCTAGCTTTCCGTGGCCAGCATAAATCAAATATGTAGCCTTTCTCGAACTGATAAATCCGTTTGAACTTATCAGTCTGTGTAACATCCCGGGTTTTCGGATAGCCAAAAATACGAACTTTTTAAAAATTTTCCTGTATTTGTGTGAAACATGTAGATTCTAGGTCTAGCCCGAGTTCGAACTTACTAACAAATCATCGCACACATTTAAATTTGTTTGTAGGAGAGTGCCTGTGTTCTTGTGTCGGCTTGGTGTTTGAGTTTGTCCGGAGTCTGTAGTGCACAAATCCGTAGCAAGGGTTCTCCTAATCTCTCTTGAGTTGCGTCTCAAATCCCATTCGAAATTCTCCCAAACTCTATTTGAATTTCCCCTTTTAAAATTCCCCCTTTGATTCTCCTCCTCAATCCCTTTTTATTCTTTTCAAATCCCTAAGTCCCAATCTTATTGGGAAACCACCTCTCCTTTTGGGCCCCAAGTCTTTCAACTTTTCCTCATCACCCAGCTGGCCCACACACCCCCTCCTTCCCCCACTCGGCCCAGCCGACACCTCTTCCTCTAGGCCCAGCTCCTCTTTTTCCTTTCCTTTGGCCCAGCTCGCAGCCGCAGCCCACCACTCCTCCAGGCCGAGCAGGCCAGCCTGCCCCGCACCTTGCCGCCAACAGCTCCCCAGCCCACCTTCCTCCCTCCGTCGCACAGGCCCAGCAGCAGCCGCTAGCCCAGCTCACCTTCTCGTGCAGCCCAGCAGCATCAACCAACCCCCGCGGGCCCGATCGCGCGTGCGACCCGATAGCCGGCCCCCGCGGGCCCGCTAGCGCGGCAGCCGGCCCCCGCAGGCCCGCACACCTGCCTGGAAACCTAAACGCGCGCCCGAGCCTCGCGTCCATGCCCAGTCACCGCCGTCGCCACGCGCTGCCCCTCCAAAGCTCCTCGACATCCGTACCGCCACCTGCTCGATGTGCGCCACGTGTTTCGGCCATCACATCGATGGTGCGGACACCAAGACGGCCACCAACCCTAGCCTGTGGCGCCTACAAATACCCTCACCGCCGCTCCTCTGCTTTCCCATTCCCTAACCCGCCGCCGCTCTCCCTTCTTCCCTCTGCAGCCGCCCATCGCTACCGGCCATGGTCGTGCCCTAGCTGGCCACGACTGCCACTCCACCCGCCGCTGCTACCCTTCCTCCAAGCAGTGTCGGCCACCGAGCCCGTGACGCTGCTCGGCACCTCGCCTCGACAAACCCGCGTCGAGCTCTACTCCACCTCGACCCCAGCCCGCGACCCCGCTCACCACCACGACCGGCCAGCCACCGGCCTTCGTCTACGCTGGGTGCCGAGAATGCCGCAGCTAGCCACGGCGACCGTGACCCCCTTCACCTCGCCGTCCGCAAGCACCTCATCGAACAGGACACCACCGTGCCCACTCCTCCTTCACCGTCGGTCGCGGCCTTCTCCAAGCCGAGCCACATCCACCTCGTCGAGCTCTGCCACCCTGCTGCTCTCCGAGAAGGACAGCACGACCACCTTCACTGTACCTCACCTGAGTTCCTCTCTCACCGGTGAGCCACCATGCCCAAGCTTCACCTTTTCCTCCCTGCTGTTGATATCACCACTGTCATGTTCTAAGACCAGCCTTGGTGTCGTGTCTTCTCACTGCCGTAGAGGGGCGGACCCCCATGTTCGCCGTTGCCGGAGGGCAAGACACCGCTGCCGAGAATGTGGCCACCGCCCTCCTCTACCCTCGGCGAGACGGACCTCAACACCACCTCACTGCTCGTCCTAGACTCGCGGCACCACATCATCACGTTCGCCAACTCTCTGTCTGGCCTTCGTGCCGTGAATCTCTGTCTTGCAGGGAGGCCGCCAACCCTACTGCCATGTTCCGGAACATGCGGCAACAACCCTCCGCCTTCTTCGCATCAAGGTCGAGTCTTGGAACTTAGCCGACGCCGTTCTCGACGTCGGCAAAAGCTCTGCATTTCCTTCTTTTTATTTGCTTATACATCCTTGTAATGTCATCTATCATATACCTGCTACTTGATCATGTTCTATCTTGTACACGGTGATTTCTGTCTATCATGCCTGTGCAGTGCCTTCGTGCCGGTCTACCAATCTATGAGTCACTTTGTGATACGGGGATGTGCCACTCCATCGGTTGCCGTGTCGAGTGTGTGGTTTGATCGCTGTTTGTGTTGTGGTGCCTTGGGAGGTTGTTGGTGTGTTGCCCATCTTCGTCTGAGTGCCGTGCCTTCGAGCCGGCCGAGGGATCGTTCTTCGTTCGGTAGTTTTGGTCGCGGGTTTGCCCCGCCATGGCCACAACACCGAGTGTAACTCAATCCCTCCCGTTCTTAGTTGACTTAGTAGTACCGTGATTGTTGCCCACTCCTATGGCTCTAGGACGAGGCCAACATGTGCTTGATATCAGTGCGCACCCTACCCGCACGTGAAGAGCTCATCTTGACCTAGTCTATGAGAGATGAACTAGGGGGCGATTGTCGTGAAACTTACTGAAGCCAACCCGTTGGGTTAAAGCTCATGGCCACGAGTCACCTCGCCATGGCCATCGGGTTTTACTGCCCCTTTTCTCTCGATCTTTTCCTGACCGACTTGTATGTTGCACCACTTCTACCCAGGCATTTCTTCGGATCTAGCGGTGACCACCGCATCGCTATGACCTGAAGGAATAACCTTGTGCCATTTAGTTGCACGGTCATGGTGCCCTATGAGGGGGTTTGGATTGTGGGATCGCGCCTCTTCTTCCAACCTTCGCCCGTTCCATGATGAGTTGGTTGAAAGAGTGCGGAATTCTATTATTCTCTCGTTCTCCTTTCGTTCTCAATTCCCACCAATCTAGTAAGGTGTGGGATGAACCCTTCGCCTGTTGGTGTTTATCGCTCTCTTGATTCTAGTCCTCCGATTCCCGTCGTTGCTTTGGTGTGTGGATCAAGGGAGGTGAAACCCGTGTCTTTTTCCGTTGTGGGCCCTTTCACGCTTAAGCTCTTGTATGCTTGTACCTATTAGGCCATAACTCATCTTCGGTTCTTGCGATGACAACCGCACCGCTAAGAACCATGGGGTGTCTTAGTGCATTTAGTGCACCTAGGTCCTGGTACCCTACAAGAGGTTTGGTCGCTCATGTTCCTTTGTGTGTTGCTTCTCTCTGAAGCCTCGCCTTTCGCCGTGGTGTGTGTATTGGAAGAAGTAGACCACCCCTCTGCTCTTCTCCCCGTTCCACCCTCTCTTAGTTCTCACCAATTGCAATGGCGTGCAGATTAAGAGAGATCAGAACCGCAGTGGTCGCTCCTTCTGGTTCCCGTTATTTTCCCGTGACGTTCGGATCGGAAGCCGCGAGCCATGGTGTTTTCTTAGGATGGGCTGGGGCCTACACCATTTTAATTAAGCTGTACAGGTTGACACGATCGACCTGGGAAGTATTGGCTAGGATAAGGCTTAAGCTTGTGCTTAGCAAACGACCACTCCTGTCCTTTTGGCCCAGGGATCAGACATCCGACGAGAGGGCTAAGATGTTTTCCCCATTGGAGATCTTCGGTGCAGTTGTTCTTTCTGTGCTTTGTTGCCACCTTTCGTGGTCTTTTCTTGGTTAGTGGTTGATTGCTCCCTTGCTTGTTTTGTCGTACGAATGAGGTATTTGCATTGGGGGTAATGTTGATCGGATCGGATCCCGTTGGAGGAAGGACACACGAAGGATAGCAGGGCCTTGAGAAGGACGACTACATGAGTGCACTGAGGATTTCATAGTTGACCAAGTCAACAGGTGCCACGTCCCACCCAACCTCGTAGAATCCTATTAGGCATACTACAATGTAGATGCTAGTGCTTTACTTTTATGCAAGTGAACTGTGATAGATTGCATGGTAGATTGCTTGTGAGCCATTACCTTGTCGCAGCCTATTCCCCTGCACACCCGCTGTTAGGCTAGACGCTCGCTTACTATGTACTGCTTTACTCTTACTCGCATTATATCTGTGATGTGATGCTGGTGAGTGAGAGGCGTAATAAGATAAGGCACGAGGTGTCGATAACCTGATAATAACCTGATAATGAATATGGGGAGATCTTGGCGTGCGTCTTGGATGTGTGGTGAGGGTCGAGTCGACCGAGCAGGATCTACGACGAGTCATGAGGACAAGTCTTGCCGGAGGGCGCTACCTGGGCGTTCGCCATGAGAGATGCCTGTGGCGGGCAATGTGATAGGGAGAGGTCCCGGGGTGGAGTGTCTTCGTGGGATGAAGCCCTAGGATGGGAGGTGCTGCGATGGCACGGGGTGCCGGGTGTCTCGTCAAGCGGGGAACGGTTACCCCTTGCGAAGATATCCTGCTTAGTCACCCTAAGGACTGATATGTCGTGTGGACCGGGTCTTAGGAAGCCTTACACTCCCATTCGCTCTAATGGGTACGAGGCGGACGTTCGACTTTCTAGTGCGGTGCCACTACTATTGGGAGGTTAGTAGATAGTGTAGGGAGGTATGGGCGTCGAGCGCCCACACCCTCCTAAGACAGCGTAGTACCCGAGGGGGCCAAGTACTACGTCTCACAGTCTCAGCGTGTCGGTGTACGAGATACTCCGACACGGCCCTAGTTCTGAGTGATAGGGTGGCATCGTGTCTAGTTGGAAGGCGGCTCGTTATCAGCCTAGACGACCCGGATCGTCGATGATGGTGATCTTGTGGGTAGTGTAAACCTCTGCAGAGTTTCTGGTTGATCGATCGATACATATGCCGACTTGTCGGCTATAGACCTTTCCTAAGTACAGCTTCACTTGACTAGTGAGATGAGTCCTTTCTATCTTCCCCTGGGTTTGGAGTTGGTTTCCGATTTTGGCCGTTGAGGCAAGGTACGAGCGGGAGTTGTCCTTGTCGCCTAGAGAGTGTGAGAGTGTGGTGAGATGTGTGTGATGGGATGGAAGATGTGTGGATAAGATGGATTAAAACTTGATGAACTATTATTATAAAATATTGATGAACTTGCATAGGAAACCTACAGCCATATATAGGACTTTTGCTCTACCCTTGCATTCCACTTACCACAAAGCATACGCAAAGCATAGGGTGGGAGCCAGTGGCCAGTACAAATCGTACTGATAATTGTTCAGCAGGATTGGATGTCATCTGCGATGACAACGAAGATTAAAGGAGTAGGTTTAGATGGTCTCGTTTGTGGTGGAATCGCCCAGTTTAACACGCTTTCAGGGGCACTTGCCTTCCACTAGACACTAAGTGTCCTGAAAGTGAGCCAAACCAGGTGGTTCTGTCGAGCACACCCAATGGGAGAACTCGAACACTCCACATTTAACACTCGAGATCCAATAATGAGTACAAACTTACAATACTTAGTCCATTTCATACAACATAGAGTCTCAGAAATAGTTATTACAATACCAGAGGTTCAGAGTGCAATAAACTAACAGCGGAAACTAAATAACGTCTACGAAGCGAGATGAGAACCCGTCTGTGCCCACCAGAAGAATTCTCCACACAAGGCCTACCTGCTCAAGGTGCACCTGCAACAAGGGTAAAATAACCCTGAGTACACAATGTACTCGCAAGACTTACCTGACTGGGGATTATATTTCCTGACTCTCAAGGATTATAATAGGCTTTATGGCTGGTGGGTTTTCTTGTTTGCGAGAAGCAGCACTAAGAGTGTGTCCTTAATTCTGAACTTTTTAGAAGCCGTATTTTATTTATTAACCAATAATCTATATAAGCACCTATGCTATAATCAAGCAAAAGTTGAGCAATTCAGGACCATTTCTTCATCTTTTCATTAGCCAATCATTACTACGATGCCAGAGCGTAGCCAAGCCGTACCGTCACGCAGAAACGGCGATTCGCGAATCAATGTGCCCAGCTGGGTACCCCAAAAAACACACGCCTCGCTTGTACCCTAGGCACAAGCAAGACTAACCCGTTCCCCTCCTATCACGGGTTTCTAGGTCCCTGTCCAAACTTGGACTCCTAGCTCCCGTACTTGAGGCCCGGCCTCAATACGGTGCTAAGACCTCCACCTATCCCCGCCTCCAATTAGTCGGTCCGGAAAGAGCCGGAGCCCATGACAAGAGAGTAACAAGTCTTCCTAGCCCCCATCTGCTAGTATATGCTCAGGATAAGAAGATCTGTGACTTGACCAGGGTCCATGCAACGAACGGTCCTTAATTGACACGGACAGGGAAACAGTGCAACCCAATTATGCCCCGTGGCCGCGGGACATAACTTGCTACACCCACCAATACCCATACCACATCCCTGCCCGGTCGCCATTTCCTTTCCACCATTTTATCCAAAATGTAATAATCATATGAGTAACTCTCTATTGTGAGCAATGACAGGTTGCTCATTCTACCGATAATCCTAAGCAAAGCAACTACGCGATCCTGTACTAGTAAGACTCATGGGTATGTATATATGCATGTGGGTATCATAAAATTCCTGTAACTTAAATGCACAACATTTAAATATAAATCAGATTTGCCAAAAATAAGGGTTATGCACCGGGGCTTGCCTTGGGCAGGCGTAAAGTTAGAGGTGTCAGTCGCGGGCGGCTCCTGGAACTCCTCCGGTACAAAGATTTCCTCCTCGTACTCCTTGATGACTTCCACGAAGTCCTGCTCCTCCGCGGCCACGTACTCAACCTCCTCGTGATCTACATGCATGCAATGATAATCCTCCGATTAACAAGGTGACAACGGTAACCCTAATAACAACAACTACCAACTGCTTAGCTAACTCTAAAAGCTAATAAGCTAAGCTACCATTATTCCTACTAACAAAGTTGACTGATGCATCCAAACTCTAACCACTAACAAGCACCTCCTCTTATGATTACCGATTTACTACAAAGTACTACTAGGAACTTAGTTTCCCTATCAAACAAGCTATCTGGTGGCTAAACAAAAATACAGCAATCATCTAACGCCATCAAGAAGCTACGGTGAAAACTTTAGAGCTAGAGCTACCCTAGATTTTTCCACAAAATTTCCTACAAAAAGGTTGCATTAATATTCGTCGCTTTATGCATTGATTTAATCGATCGTGCATCATTACAGCACTACAAGAAAGGAATTCACTAACTGATAGAGCACGAATTTAGAAACTCAACTAAAGTGGTTTCACGATTTTTGGACCTCTACACAAGGCGCTATAATTCATCAAAGTTTTAGTTTAGGAATTAATTTAGAACCCAAAAAGAATTCTAGAAAAGAAAAGCCTACTCCCACGGCTCGGCCCAGAAGAGGCGGCCCAAGACGCGCGGCCCGCGCGCGGACGCGGCCTAGGCGGGAAAGCCCGCGCGTCCCCAGACGCTTTTGCAGAAATGCCCTCGAGCTAACAGGCAACACCACAATGCTGCACGCGACTACTCCAACAGACTGCCTTTAACCACTCAAGCCCCTAGAAAAACGCTTCTTCGCAAAGGGGAGGTCCCCGATGTTCCCCTCGCACACCGGCGTGGCGCTGACCGGCACCGATCGGTCTCGCCGGCCACAGGGAGCCTCAACAGTGCACAAGAGGGGGGAAACACTCACCCAGGCGTAGGCACAAGGCACGGGGCAGTGGTTCAGAGGCTAGAGGCGAGGTGGCGAGGTCTCCCCACGAAGGCGGCCAACCGGCGAGGTCGGTACCGGCGTTCCGGCGAGCAGAGGCTCTGCAAGAGGGGCCATGGGGACGGGTGAGATCCAGAGAAACCCCTCGGTCTCGACCACAGAGACGGGATGGCCAGAGAATACCTGAGCTAAGCCAGCCACGAGCGGCCTGACAGTGCGGCGGTGCTCCGGGTCGGCGCGGACGCGCCACCGACGACACCAGGCGTAACCGCTTCAACCCTGCAGCGCACCGCGCATAGGGGCCAAGGAGGCTCTAGGGGGTGCAACCAATTGGCCTAGGACAGTCGGTGGATGGAGGTCCAAGAAAAAGGGGAGTTCCGACATCGAGAAGGGCGCGGTCGGACTGACACTCCAATTGGAGGCTGTCGCGGCTCCAAAAGCTCAGGAGCAGGGTCAAGGAGGTGGACCAGGTCGCTGCAACCCTACGCCCACAGCGAATTGACGTGAGGTGGAGGAGACAGGGTGGGGCTCGAAAGTGGGTCCATGGCGGTGATGGCGAAAGAAAAATAGAGGGGGGGAACGGCAAGGTCGCCTACTTGGGCAGAGGCAGCTGGCTGAGTCGGTAGAGCAAGGACGGCGAGTTACCCCAAACGCGACAACACGCTCTCTCTCCCGTTGCCCGCCTAGCCCACACGGTGCCGTGCCAGCAACGCCAGGGCAGCCACCGGCCAAACGACGACGCGACGGCGAGGCAAGGGCGGCACGGTGCGGGACCACCGCAACAGCGGCGCCAAGGCAAGGGGGGTCACGGTGCAGCGGTAGCGGTGGCGCAGGCTGGCCAGGGCCAACCAGGCCCACCACCGCGTGGCCAAGCGTGCGGCCGAGCTAGGCAACGCCACGGCGAGGACAGGCCACGGTGACCACGCACAGGGAGACAGAAGCGATGCCTGCACGCGTGCACGAAAATTAAAGCTCTGAAAACTCCCAACCGGTGACCACCAACTGCAAACCGACCTCACCCAACTCGAGACGACCTAAGAGGCTACCAACCCGAGCTAACATACAGCCACACTACCTATCCCGAAAACACACACCAAGGTGCTCAACACGGCAACGTCAAGCAGTCCCAGACTTGGAGTTTTAGTACGCCTAGGGCTGATTTACGTTGCGGGTTCACTTATCGATCTACTGGAAAGACTAGCTAGCGATAGCATTACTAGACCACACCAGATGCAACAACATTTACACACTCTGCGCTTCACATTTGTTTAGGGTTCACCTATATGTTTTCTAATAGTTTTGTTCAATAAAAAAACTGTTTCCAACCTAAGTTTCTATCTTTCGGTTAACACGTCAATTTTTCCAATTAACATTTTTATGACTATTAGGATTACCAGATGATTCTACTCACTTCAACACTAAACGAACGAGAGAAAAGATGCTCATGCCAAGCTTAGCTGCATTGAAACGCATGGTAACACCGAGGGTGTTACAGCTCTACCCCGCTAAAAGAAAATCTCGACCCGAGATTTCCCGTGCCTAGTGTGGAAAAGGGGTTGGAAAACAACATTCACTTGACGAAATACCTTCAGGGATTAGGCAGAAGATGGGGATAGTGCTTCCCAATATAACTCTCTAATTCCCATGTTGCTTCATCTTCCGAATGATGTTGCCATTGGATCTTATAAAATTTCACTACACTGCTTCTAGTCACTCTCTCCTTCTCATCCAAAATTTTAACCGGATGTTCCACATAAGAAAGGTCTGGTTGAAGGGGAAGCCCTTCAATCTCTACTGCCTCAGTGGGAACTCGCAAGCACTTTTTCAACTGGGACACATGGAAAACATCGTGGACAGCTGACAAAATATCAGGAAGCTGAATGTGATAAGCCACAGGACCACGCCGGGCCAAAACCTTGTAGGGCCCAACATAGCATGGAGCTAGCTTCCCACGAACACCAAAACGATGCACACCTTTCATGGGAGACACCTTGAGATACACATAATCCCCAACTTCAAATTCCAAGGGCCTCCTTCTCTTGTCTGCATAGGTTTTCTGTCGGTTCTGCGCTGCCTTCAAGTGACTCCGGATAACCCCAACCTTCTCTCTTGCTTCAAGCACAAAGTCGGGTCTGAAATAGCCACGGTCTCCCACCTCAACCCAGTTGAGTGGGGTCCTGCATTTCTTGCCATAAAGAGCCTCAAATGGTGCCATCTGGATGCTCTCTTGATAGCTGTTATTATAAGAAAACTCAGCCAACTTCAAACATTCGTCCCACTTTTCAGGAAAGGAGATGACACAAGCTCTCAACATGTCTTCAAGCACTTGGTTCACCCTTTCTGTCTGACCGTCGGTCTAGGGATGGTAAGCTGAACTTCTGAGAAGGCTAGTACCCAGGCATTCTTGGAGTTGCGTCCAAAAACGCGATATGAAAACTACTCCGCGGTCAGAAACGATAGTAAGCGGAACTCCATGGAGAGTCACAATGCGATCAAAATACAGCTTGGCATACTGCAAGGCTGTATATCTAGTACCCACTGGGAGAAAATGAGCGGTCTTAGTGAGGCGATCCACAATGACCCAAATGGAATCATGGCCCTTGGCTATGCGGGGTAATCCGGTAATAAAATCCATGGAAATGTCCTCCCATTTCCAAACCGGAATTGGCAAAGGCTACAGAAAACTCAGCCTTCGCAGATGGTCTGCCTTGACTCTTCCGCAAATATCACACTCCGCAATATACCGGGTGATATCCTGCTTCATGTTCGACCACCAATACAACTGACGCAAATTATGGTACATCTTGTTACTCCCCGGGTGAATAGACAACTTGGATTGGTGAGCTTCATCCAGAATCTTCCTTCTAAGCTCCTCATTACCGGGAACCACTACCCGGTTCTTGTATTTCACCAAACCCTGCTCGTCAATGCTAAAGTGTGGACCACGCCCTTCAGCCATCAACTTTTTGATGTGGGGAATCTCCAAGTCATCATACCTTTGCTCCGCAATGATTTGCTCGAATAATTCAGAGACTAAAGCAATCTGTGCTAACACTGCAGAGTGAGAGGGAGGCAAGGACTCTTCATCAGGCACATGTGGCTTACGGTTCAAAGCATCAGCCACTACATTCGCTTTACTCGGATGATAAAAGACCTCTAAGTTGTAATCTTTAATCAACTCAAGCCATCTCCTTTGCCTCAGATTCAACTCGGGTTGAGTAAAAATATATTTAAGGCTCTTATGATCCGTAAAAATATGAACTTTATTCCCCAACAAGTAGTGTCTCCAAATTTTTAGAGCGTGCACCACTGCCGCTAGCTCTAAATCGTGGGTTGGGTAATTTACCTCGTGCTTTTTCAGTTGGCGCGAAGCATATGCTATCACACGCCCATCTTGCATAAGCACGCACCCAAGCCCGATCCCAGAGGCATCACAATACACATCAAACGGCTTCTCAATATCCGGTTGAGCCAGAACCGGAGCTGAGGTAAGAAACTTCTTCAATGCCTAAAAAGCTTCTTCACACGCTGGACTCCATACAAACTTTGCATCCTTCTGAAGTAGCTTGGTCATGGGGTGAGCTATTTTTGAGAAATCCAGAATAAAACACCTATAGTACCCTGCAAGACCCAGAAACTGGCGGATCTGATACACTGAAGTAGGAGACTTCTAACTCAACACATCCTGAACCTTGCTAGGATCTACGGACACACCCTCAGGAGTCAGAACATGCCCCAAGAACTGAACTCGATCCAACCAAAACTCGCACTTGGTGAACTTAGCGTACAGCTTGTGCTCTCGCAACCGGGTCAGAACGGTGCGGATATGCTGTGCATGCTCTTCTTCATTCTTGGAATATATCAAGATGTCATCGATGAAGACCACTACAAACTTATCCAACTCCAGCATAAAGACAGAATTCATGAGATACATGAAAAATGCGGGAGCATTTGTGAGGCCGAAAGACATGACTAGGTACTCATACAACCCATACCTAGTAGAAAAAGTTGTCTTTGGTATATCTTGTGGCCGGATCTTTATCTGGTGATAACCCAACCGAAGATCAATTTTTGAGAACACCTTTGCCCCAGCCAACTGATCAAACAAAGCATTAATACGGGGCAAGGGGTACTTGTTCTTAATGGTTACCGCATTGAGGGGACGGTAATCCACACACATTCGAAGGGTACCATCCTTCTTCACAAAAATGGCAGGACAACCCCAAGGTGAAGAACTGGGACGGATGAACCCTTTATTTCGCAACTCTCCTAACTGTTTCTTCATTTCAGCTAGCTCCTTCGGGGCCATACGGTAGGGACACCGACAAATAGGAGCAGTGCTAGGCTCTAACTCAATAGTGAACTCCACATCTCTATCCGGTGGTAAACCATGCAACTCATCGGGAAAAACATCTGGAAACTCACAGACCACTGGAATAGAGGTGAGATCAGAAGAGACTTCCACAGGTGCCGTAATCGGCGAAGTGAGTTCCGAAGGAATGAGAAGAGACATCCTGCCCTCGGATGCAGGAAGTCGTAACTCGACAACTCTCCGCTTAAGGTCCAACACTACCCCATAAACCTTCAGCCAGTTCATGCCCAGTATTGCATCAATACCATGCCCAGGTAGCAACATGAACTGAAGGCGATAAATGTGAGTGGCTAGCGTTAAACTGACAGTATCCGTCCGGGTGTTGATAAACATCTTCGCACCCGGAGTGCTGATTCTATAGGCCTTAGGGATGGCCATAATAGATAGATTATGCCTTTCCGCATACCCCATGCTCATAAACGAATGCGATGCTCCAGAATCAAATAACACAAGAGCTGGGTGAGAGTTGATGGTGAACATACCAGCCATCACGGGTTGATCCTGTAATATTTCTTCAGCCTCCGTGTAGTTCACCTGTCCCGAACGGCTCACTGGGACTTTCTTCTTGATAACCGTCCTCTTGATCAGACGAGAGTTAGCGGACGGCTGAGCAGACTGAACAGGCTGGTTCTCGGGACACTCCCGAGCAAAGTGGCCCTCCTTGCCACACTTGGAAACAGCCAGTAGACTTGACCATCTGCCCCAGACGAGGTGGAAACTGCTATCCCTATGGCTGTTGCACCTGCTGGGAAGCTGCACGGTACTGAGTCGTCGGAGCCTGACGAATCTGCTGAGGCTGTCGAGACGACTGTCCACCAGGAGAATGGTAGGGCATCCTCTTAACAACCTGCCTCTTCTGCGCCTGCTGGTGACCAGAAGACCAAGAAATTCCCCGCTTGCGCTTCCACTCAGCCTGAGTGTCCCGCTGCAGACCCTCCATAGCAATGGCTGTATTCATCAGGGTGCCGAAAGTCTGATAGTTCCCAGTGTATAGCTCCTTCTACAAAATACAAGAGAGACCACAGTAGAAGTGGTCCCTCTTCTTCTCATCTGTGTCAACGTGAGTGCCAGCATACTGTGCCAAATGGTTGAACTTCTTGGCATATTCCATCACGGACAAACTTCCCTGCTTCAGATCCAAGAACTCTAAGAGTTTTCTGTTCAGAACACCCACAGGAATGAAATACTCTCGGAAGGCAGTGGTGAACTCTTGCCACATCACCCGGTGGTCCACCTGCTGCATGGTGTTGAAGGTATCCCACCAAGCGCTGGCAGATCCCAACAGCTGTTGTGCGGCGAAGCGCACCTTCTGCTCATCGGTCACTGCGAGCAACAAGAACTTCTGCTCTAGCACACGAAGCCAGTGCTCCGCGTCCAGAGGCTCTGCAGACGGCGTGAACGTGGGCGGGTTAGTCTTCAAGAAGTCCTGATACGAACAGGGCCTCTCAAGACCGCGGGCACCGCCCCCGTTCCCACCGTTGCCACCGGGGCCCCCACGAGCGAGGCCACCGACAGCCTGCGCCATCAACTCCAGGGCACGCGCCGTCTCACGACGAGAAGTCAACAACTCAGCCATCATCTCCGCCTGAGTCATCAGAGGCGGTGGCGGCGATGGAGGAGGAAGAGGAGCCAAGCGTGGGCGTCATGACTCTCCCCGTTGGCATTCTCGCGACCACCCTCGTGACCATTCTCGCCGTGGCCCTCCTGATCGTGGCCCCCTCCAGCGCTGGTACTCCCATGACCAGACCTAACTCCCACACGGCGGGACCTCAGGTCCATCTGTAACAGATAAGAACCAACCATTAGGGCACTTCTCCGGATTTAGGATACGAGACTGAGATGATGATACGACCTTCAAAAGAGTTGAAGCAATTATCTTTAATTCTTGTTCTACCCTGTTACTATCTACGGTTATCGTGAAGGGGTTTAGATTAACCAGGTTTTTAACTTTATGATGCATGCATCGCCCTACACGTTCACTCAAACCGGAAATATAGCGGCACTTCGCTAGCAACTTGGCACATCGCACCCTCACTTCCAAAACTAGCATTCCCTTACGCAACGTAAGTCAGTGTACCTGCAGAAGATGGTTAGGTAAACCAGTGCCACTATCCTAGTAAACCATATTGCTAGGGCTGAATACTTAATTACGTCGACTTTACCGCAATCCTATTTTTTATAAATCTTTTGTTGGCCAAAGTTTTAAGCTTTTTGAAAGGGGTGATTAAGCTTGTAAACCCATTATTGGCTCTGGTACCAATTGTGGCGGAATCACCCAGTTTAACATGCTTTCAGGGGCACTTGCCTTCCACTAGACACTAAGTGTCCTGAAAGTGAGCCAAACCAGGTGGTTCCGTCGAGCACACCCAATGGGAGAACTCGAACACTCCACATTTAACACCCGGGATCCAATAATGAGTACAAACTTACAATACTTAGTCCATTTCATACAACATAGAGTCTCAGAAATAGTTATTACAATACCAGAGGTTCAGAGTGCAATAAACTAACAGCGGAAACTAAATAACGTCTACGAAGCGAGATGAGAACCCGTCTGTGCCCACCAGAAGAATTCTCCACACAAGGCCTACCTGCTCAAGGTGCACCTGCAACAAGGGTAAAATAACCCTAAGTACACAATGTACTCGCAAGACTTACCTGACTGGGGATTATATTTCCCGACTCTCAAGGATTATGATAGGCTTTATGGCTGGTGGGTTTTCTTGTTTGTAAGAAGCAGCACTAAGAGTGTGTCCTTAATTCTGAACTTTTTAGAAGCTGTATTTTATTTATTAACCAATAATCTATATAAGCACCTATGCTATAATCAAGCAAAAGTTGAGCAATTCAGGACCATTTCTTCATCTTTTCATTAGCCAATCATTACTACGATGCCAGAGCGTAGCCAAGCCGTACCGTCACGCAGAAACGGCGATTCGCGAATCAATGTGCCCAGCTGGGTACCCCAAAAAACACACGCCTCGCTTGTACCCTAGGCACAAGCAAGACCAACATGTTCCCCTCCTGTCACGGGTTTCTAGGTCCCCGTCCAAACTTGGACTCCTAGCTCCCGTACTTGAGGCCCGGCCTCAATACGGTGCTAAGACCTCCACCTATCCCTGCCTCCAATCAGTCGGTCCGAAAAGAGCCGGAGCCCATGACAAGAGAGTAACAAGTCTTCCTAGCCCTCATCCGCTAGTATATGCTCAGGATAAGAAGATCTGTGACTTGACCAGGGTCCATGCAACGAACGGTCCTTAATTGACACGGACAGGGAAACAGTGCAACCCAATTATGCCCCATGGCCGCGGGACATAACAGACTGCCTTTAACCACTCAAGCCCCCAGAAAAATGCTTCTCCGCAAAGGGGAGGTCCCTGACGTTCCCCCCCCCCCCCCCCGCACACTGGCGTGGCGCGGACCGGCACCGATCGGTCTCGCCGGCCACAGGGAGCCTCAACAGCGCACAAGAGGGGGGAAACACTCACCTAGGCGTAGGCGCAAGGCACGGGGCAGTGGTTCGGAGGCTAGAGGCGAGGTGGCGAGGTCTCCCCATGAAGGCGGCCAACCGGCGAGGTCGGTACCGGCGTTCCGGCGAGCAGAGGCTCTACAAGAGGGGCCACGGGGACGGGTGAGCTCCAGAGAAACCCCTCGGTCTCGACCGTAGAGACGGGATGGCCAGATAATACCTGAGCTGAGCCGGCCACGAGCGGCCTGACAGTGCGACGGTGCTCCGGGTCGGTGCGGACGCGCCACCGACGACACCAGGCGCAACCGCTTCAACTCTGCAGCACACCGCGCATAGGGGCCAAGGAGGCTCTAGGGGGTGCAACCAATTGGCCTGGGACAGTCGGTGGATGGAGGTCCAAGAAAAAGGGGAGTTCCGACATCGAGAAGGGCGCGGTCGGACTGACACTCCAATTGGAGGCTGTCGCGGCTCCAAAAGCTCAGGAGCAGGGTCGAGGAGGTGGACCAGGTCGCTGCAACCCTACACCCACAGCAAATTGACGTGAGGTGGAGGAGACAGGGTAGGGCTCGAAAGCGGGTCCATGGCGGTGATGGCGAAAGAAAAACAGAGGGGGGAACGGCAAGGTCGCCTACTTGGGCAGAGGCAGCTGGCTGAGTCGGTAGAGCAAGGACGGCGAGTTACCCCAAACGCGACAACACGCTCTCTCTCCCGTTGCCCGCCTAGCCCACACGGTGCCGTGCCAGCAACGCCAGGGCAGCCACCGGCCAAACGACGACGCGATGGCGAGGCAAGGGCGGCACGGCGCGGGATCACCGCAACAGCGGCGCCAAGGCAAAGGGTGCCGCGGTGCAGCGGTAGCGGTGGCGTAGGCCGGCCAGGGCCAACCAGGCCCACCACCGCGTGGCCAAGCGTGCGGCCGAGCCGGGCAATGCCACGACGAGGACAGGCCGCGGTGACCACGCACAGGGAGACAGAAGCGATGCCTGCACGCGTGCACGAAAATTAAAGCTCCGAAAACTCCCAACCGGTGACCACCAACTGCAAACCGACCTCACCCAACTCGAGACGACCTAAGAGGCTACCAACCCGAGCTAACATACAGCCACACTACCTATCCCGAAAACACACACCAAGGTGCTCAACACGGCAACGTCAAGCGGTCCCAGACTTGGAGTTTTAGTACGCCTAGGGCTGATTTACGTTGCGGGTTCACTTATCGATCTACTGGAAAGACTAGCTAGCGATAGCATTACTAGACCACACCAGATGCAACAACATTTACACACTCTGCACTTCACATTTGTTTAGGGTTCACCTATATGTTTTCTAACAGTTTTGTTCAATAAAAAAATTGTTTCCAACCTAAGTTGCTATCTTTCGGTTAACACGTCAATTTTTCCAATTAACATTTTTATGACTATTAGGATTACCAGATGATTCTACTCACTTCAACACTAAACGAACGAGAGAAAAGATGCTCATGCCAAGCTTAGCTGCATTGAAACGCGCGGTAACACCGAGGGTGTTACATCATTCCTACGCTCAAGTTTGGTTGAGATGATCAAGTCTACGCCCGTTGACATTCTACGACAACTCTGATGATTGCCCGTGAAGGAGGAGCCTTCACACGCTGACACGCTACGTCGACTCTGATGAAGATATGTGTGCGTTTTCGCTAGATCCACGATGTAATTAGGTGGCTAACCAGTGGTGTAATGACTTGTATCTTGTACTTCCGCGATGTATGACTGTGATATGAGCTGAATAAAGATAATGTGATAACTTAGTCTTTCTAGGATTATCACGTTATGTTGTAATCTGAGGATTTTCCTTCGAGGAAATCATGGATCGTTTCCATCTGACTTATCAGTTAAGGTACATCGTTTTTTTTCTCACAATAAAACAACACTAGTCGACTTATCAACCACAGAAACCATAGGCAGAAAACTGTTGCCGTTGAGCCTGGCAGCCATGGGCCATGACGAGGGTCATTAAGGTCCTGTTTAGTCGGCTTATAATCCATACTTTTTAACTTGTTTTTCAGCCGAAACAGTGTTTTTCTCTCAAAAAATCAGCCGAAACATTGTTTTAGCTTGTTTTTCAGCATAAGCAAACGAGGCCTAAATGTCTTCCCATTTTTCTAGGCTATCCTGTCGATCTGCTGTAGACGCCGATAAAGTGGCTGATCATCCTTTGACTCGATGCACGGACATTATTGGTTTCCTCTTTGACTGAATCTTGGAATAATGTACTTATAGCTACTACAAAGTAGCACAATTTTTTATAGACCTCTGACTTTTTTGAAAATAAATAGACCTCTGACTTGACTAGCAACATGAACCTTTCTTTTCCGGCATTGCTTCTAGCGCTTTCATTTGATAGTAGGCTCTGGATAGCTGGATTGTTAAGAATCAGAGAAGGATAGGAGTACCAGAGGACTATTCTACTTGTGATATTTTAGACTAAGGCCACATTTAGATTGAAAAAAATTCAACCTGATAAATAGTACTACTTTCGTCTTATTTGGCAAATATTATCCAATCGTGGACCAACTAGGCTCAAAAGATTCATCTCGTGATTTCCAACTAAACTGTGTAATTAGTTATTTTTACCTACATTTACTACTTCATGCATGGGTCCAAAGATTGATGTGATGGAGAGAGAGTGAAAAAAATTTAACTTTTGAGGTAAACAAGGCCTAATAATTAGTATGTGTCCTGGGATCATGGTATTCTACTTGTGATATAGCCTTGTTCACTGAACTTATTAGTTCGACTCATCAGCTATGATATAGTGTTTTTCTTTCCCAATAAATAAGCATCGGTCACTTTATCAGCCGCAGAAACCATCAGCCGAACAACCTCATATATTTCCTTAAACTATACCCCTTCTGTCTCAGAATAAATTAACTTCTAAAATTGTCCTAAAGTAACTTTGTCAAATCTGACCAAATTTGTAGAAAATAGCACCAATATTTATAACACCAAATTAGTATCACTGACACATCATTCATGAAATAGATTTCCGTAACATAATTATTTGGTGTAATAGACAATGATATTTTTCCCTAGAAAATTAGTCAAATTTAAAATAGTTTGACTTTAGATGATTCTAGAAATTGATTTATTTTGAGACAGGGTAGTACTAAGTTAGGAGTGATATATAGTTGAAAGGGAAGACTCGTCTGTAATTGGAACTATAAAAGATCAGCCTGATGATCAGATAAAATAAGTGGAATAAGTCATCATCGTGCAAGATTTGCTGTCGTAGATCCTTGGCATGATGATAAGTTTTTTTACTGACTACCTTGCGCATTTCTGTATGATATTCAACGATGACACATGGTTCCCCACGCCTATCTATTGTATTTTTTTTAGAATTATACTAGCTTCCTTCCTCCATTTCAAACTGTAGGCCGTTTAAATTTGTCTCAAGTCGTAGTCAAATACTATAGTACGTTACATTTACGCAACCAAATATAAACAGAGGAAGAAGAATTCAGAACGGAGAGATTACAAGAGAGGCATGCATGCATTCTATAGTATATAAACAAAACAACTGGAAATCTATTCCACCGAATGTCTTTCTGCAAAATCAAGTACTGCTCTTATAATTCGACAAAAAAGTACTGCTCTTATAATTTTTTTAAAATGCTGTTTATTGGAGCACATTGTGCTTTTCTGATTTGCATGCAGGTGCCAACCAGCCGCAAGTCAAAACTGTAGCTTTCTTGCTCGCGTTGTCTTTGATCTTAGGCAGCCATTGACCATGAGTCCATGACTGACGAGAGTCACCAGATGTCTGCAGCCCCTTTTTTTTTAAGGATGTTTAAAAAGTTTTTGGGTGTCACATTGGATGTTTTATGGGATGTCGGAAAGGGTTTTCGGATACTAATAAAAAAAACTAATTACAAAACTCGCTTAAAAACTGCGAGACGAATTTATTAAGCCTAATTAAGCCGTCATTGGCCCCGTTCGGCTGTGCTGATAAGCCGGCTGAAAAACACTGTTGGCTGATTTGTTGTGAGAGAAAAATATTATTCCGGCTGAAAAAACAAGCTGAAAAAGACAGATTATAAGTCGGATGAACAGAGCCATTAGCACATGTGTTACTATAGCACTTAAGGCTAATTATGGACTAATTAAACTTAAAAGATTCGTCTCGTGGTTTTCAACTAAACTGTGCAATTAGTTTTTTTATCTATATTTAGTACTCCATACATGTGTCCAAACATTTGATGTGACGCAGTGTTTATATTCACCAATTTGCAGTTGCAGATATCAACTAGCATTTGATATTTTTGAGCAGTATAAAAACCGGAGGGGCAGCGGCAAGTAAGACTGTAGCTTTCTTGCTCGCGTTGCCGTTGATCTTCGGCCATGGACCATGACTGACGGGAGTCACCAGACGTCTGCACCCGCTTTTTTTCATATATATCCCGTGGGCAGATTGTGGCACATGCACACAAATAGCAACATTTTTTTATATTGTGATAAGAAAATAGCAGCAGCTTTGACATTATTGGTGCCACTGCCTTGACTGAATCTAGGGACAATCAGCTAGCTAGTACTCCCATCATCCGTTCCCCCCAAAGAATATATAATTCTATTTTTAAAGGAGTCAAAAAGTATAAAGTTTAATCGAAGTTCTAGAAAAAAGTAAGTATCATTAAATTGATTACACAATATATTTTGGAAATGCTATGTGCAGGGCGTCCATCGGTATGGACGTCCCTTCGTGGGCCTGTATACCAGCTCAATACACCTCTGCTCTGCGTCCGCCCATTTTTTATTACAGTATTCATGTCCGACTCTTCCGTTGCACTGGTTTGATAAGGAAAGGAGAAGGAGGTGAGATACATGCTCTGCTTTGCTATACGCGTCGGCGGTCACCCCGATTGCTCCTGCTTTGTTGGCTGCCCCGCTGCTCTTGCTCTGTGGCCCGCTCCATCGTCGTCGGCCGCGCCGCTGCTCCTGCTCTGTGGCCTGCTCCGCCGTCGGCGATCACCCCGCGCTGCTCCTTCTCCTACTCCACCGCTCCGCCCCGCTGCTTTGTGGCAGAACCACCCAAATTATGTTGGTCCATGTGTACCCGTCATTGTCCTAAAGACCTCTGACTGCTGTACACGAAAGCTAGATAATCCGGTAGTCTATCGGGTGTCCTCGGGGAACCCTGAATCAATCCACATTTTACAACTCATACAGGATCAACAATGGAGTTATCACAACATTACAACATTGATACAAAAATTATATACATCGGAGTGTGGAAGACATAATATTAGTTTACAAAACATGTTTAATTAACACTTAACTTTTGATCCAAAAAGTGAATGGGACAGCGGAAGCAAATTAGAAGAAGCACCTAAGGTAGAAGAGACATCCAGACCATATCGAGCCCACCGACATGGCCTTGATTAGCAGCACAAGTCAGAACCTGCAACAGGAGTTTAACAAACCCTGAGTACATGAGGGTACTCAATAAGACTTACTTGACTAAAAGAAAAGACTCCAAGGACATACAAGTTTTAAGGGATACAAAGGAAGTCTGAAGCAAGATTCAAGAATCACTTTGCATAAAAGCTTACTACAAGTAGATCCTTACTTTCAATGTTTTAGTGGTGTATTAAGTTTGTCCATAGTATCCCGTTTGCACCTAATCTATCTCAATCACTTCATTAATCATCTCATCTCATTTCATACCATATCTCGTATCCAAAGTAACAATGTTCCATTGATTAACTACGATGCAGATCAGTGATCAAGTTTCTCACTATCCGGGAGAGATGACGATTCGAATCGATGTACATCCAGCTGGAGTAAACCTTAACCAGCATGATATATGCAGGTCCCAGACCTATATATATATCAACCATTCCCTCGGATCCTGAATGGGTTTGCGTCACCTGAGAGCACAGTACTCCATCGCCCTACCCTATTCCAGTAAGGTGGGTACACGCTACTCCCGCCATCTCTTCACTCCTAGTGTGCGGTTGTCCTTTCACATAATGGAATAGCGGAGGTACTTAGGCTTATCGAGGGCATGCAGTTAAGTACTTTCAATCTTGATCAGCAGGTCTACAATCGGACGGTCCTCAATCGACAAAGGCGGGACGATGCACAACAGGCTACCCCCGCTGGCCTACCCACCAGAGACATATCTCATGTTCCGTACCGAGGCATTACCCATATCCCGTACGGAGACATAACCATGTCCTACCCCTATCTCAATTTAGATATTTAACATTAACAGGGTAATCTCATGAGCCATCAGCAGAGCTGAAAAGAACATGGTAAAACCTATCTCTCGCGAACGATGAAACCATCATTCAATTTCTACCAAAGTCTAAGCATTCTAAGCATTAGAGATATCGACCTACACATATTAGTGGGGTAACAAGGAAGATATCGAAAAATCAAGGTAGTCATGCAACAATAGGTATTCAACCAATTCCTAATTACTTAATGCACATTTCATTGGACGTAATTGATAAAAGTAATTGTAAACCACAAGGATAGGGTTGTATACTCCGGGGCTTGCCTGCGTTGCAAAGAAGATTAGATTCCGTAGAAGGATCACAGGAGTCAAACTTGACATTAACACCATTGGTGGATAAATCTTCTCCAACACTTGATCATCACGAACCTTCTCACTCACGTATGTTCTACACGTAATTAAAGGATGCATGCTTTAGCATGATGCATGACATGATGCATGATTATGTATTAATGAAAGCATAACAAGATTAACTAGCTTGAGTACAATTTTTCTTCATGGTGCAATTACAGGTAATTATCATAAAGCAATTTTAGTTATTCTTTTAACAAGTCAACTATGAGCTTAAAAGAGTAAAGCATATCACACATTACTAGAGTCAAGCAAGGCAAAGATAAGATCACATCAACTTGACTTAAGCACTAAAGGACAAGTTAGTTAACCAATCACTACACAACTTATCATTAATCAAAACTAATCATGAGATTCATGAAACATACATGGCACACATGATATACCCAAAATAAAGCTAGGCAAGACTAGAGAAACTAGTATCTATGCATGCTTCTGGATATCACCCTAACAAGAGGCATATTAATCATGGATTAGCAAGACTTAACATAGAAACTCATACATAGCTTTATCTTTTACCCTAGAGGTTACATACAAAAGAGCAATTAAGGCTACATACACGCTTCCAACTAATGAAGTGCTTAATCACAACAAAAATCATTTCTAGTTTCTATTAACACAAATTGATCGTGAGCATATCAAGAAGGTAATTACTTTGCCATGAAATAGAAGGTGTGGATGTGTCCCATGGTCTACAATCAACTCCAAAATGCACCCAAGTCCTATCTTGATTTATGCTAATCCATTTGATAATTATTAACTAATAATTAAAGCATATAATTAAGGATATAATTAAACATCATCAAATTAATCCCAATTTTTTGTGTAGGTTGATCTTAGCATAAAACAGTTACACAAAAAATTTCACAACTAAAGGATATTTATTTTAGCCTACAAAAATCATGGAACAAACATTTATTAATTAAAAGAGCTAATTTTTAAACATCTAAAAACTATTTATTTTCATGGTTTCATATTTTTCCTACATAGATCAAATCATGAAGAGGCTACACAAAAAGTTTCATGATTTTATCACACTACTAAAATTAGTTATGAGAAAAAGAAAACTTTGTAGCAAACTATTCATCTGAGTCACAGTCTGTGCAGTTAGCCCCCTGAAAAAGCCTCATGTACAAAGGGTTCACTAACGGAACCCCACCTCCACTGGCTCGCCATTGGCGTCAGAGCGGAACACCAATGGAGCGAGGACGAACCAGAGAGGACTTATTCCTCGACATCGTCGACGCCACCGCCTCGCCGACGAGATCTGAAAACCTAACCCTAGAGAAAGGAAGACCTAACCTAGGACCTACTCCACCATCCGGCAAGAGATCGACGGTCTCCGACACCTCCTGACAACACGGAGGCCATCGGAGGTGGGAGAGACCGCCATCTCCTCCGGCGGCGACTGCACTTCCCTTTTTTGCCTCCTCGGTCAACTGTAGCAGGATGAGAGCTTTCGAGAGGGGAAAAGAGAAGCCAGGTCTACAGTACGTATTGGATGCTCCTGCTGCCTCCCTCCCTGAATTGACCGACCACATGGATCAGTTGCTGCATGCATGCTGAATTGCTGATGGTGACACTGTGACACTGACATCCCTTTCTTCCTTGCCTGACTCTATACTGTACTCCGTAGTGGCTAGTGGGCATCCGCACTGGTACACTGCGGCAGCGTGCTACCTCCATCAAAAAGAACGTAATTATAGGAGATAAGTTTGATTAAATATATAGTGAATAATATTAACAATTATATCTTCAAATAAATTTATTATGAAAATACATTCCATAATTAATCTAATTGTACTTATTTTGTATTATAAATATTTGTATTTTTTTGTATAACTTTGGTCAAAGTTCGAATCGTTTGACTTCTCGAAAAATGAGAAATTCTTTCTCGGACGGAGGGAGTAATTTATTAATCGCTTGTTTGCTATATATATATATATATATATATATATATATATATATATATATATATATATATATATATATATATATATATATATATATATATATATATATATACACACACACGTGCTATTCTACACCCTAGGTGTAGAATACTATTCTACATCGAGTTGTTATACTGAACAAAATTCAGTAATGTTCAGTAGTCGCTTTTCAGTATTTCGTGGTACTGTGCGTAGTACTGACTGATACTGAACACGGTTCAGTAGTACTCAGTATTTTTTTAGGTCAGTTTTGGCTTATGATCACACACACACACACACACATATATATATATATATATATATATATATATATATATATATATATATATATATCCTTTGAACCAAGCAGGAGGGACTTTTAGTTTCTAGTCCATAAGTCCCTTGGGAGAGGCTTATTGGGACTTATCATGGCCCAACTTTATAGCCCATAACCCTCCCCCCTCCCTCGTGTCTCCTCGCCCGGCCGATGCGCCGCGCCGCCAGCTTCCTACTACGCCCCTCCGGCTAGATCCGCCCGACGCACCCGCCTCACACCGGTCGCGCCCCACTTCACCGGCACCGCACCCACCTCTCCCACCGGCGAGCGAGGCCACCCCGACCCGCCCTCCGCGCCGCGAGCTAGTGCAAATGCCGGCGGGCGAGGCCCCCCCACTACACCCCCCCACGTGCGCGGGCGCCGGGAGTTGGCACCAGCGCCGACGAGCGAGCTCCTTCTCCTCACGCGAGATCCCTCTCCATGGCCTCTGTCCAGAGGAAGAAGAAAGATATTTTAGTCTTTGTTCGGCCCTTTAGTCCCTGAACCAAACATGTTGTTTAGTCCCTCTTTTAGTCTCTAGTCTTTAGTCTCTAGAACCAGGCCACTCTACTGTACTTACTACAGTCTCACGGCACTCGCGCCAGTAGACTTGCCAAATGGAAAGACTGAAGCCACATGTGAGCGTCCTATTGACCCGAGCTCACGTGGACGTAGCCCCACTTATGAGATACTTAGGTTTGTGTGGCCATAAGAGCAAGGACTGTATACTAAGCAGATTTATAGATTGGCTACAAGAAATAAATAGCAGCAGTAAAAATATGCGGACATTATTTTCTCATTGCTTGTGCTTGCAGCCGGGCTATTAAGTTAAGTTACTGGTTGTTTTCATCTCTCAAAATTATCTCACTTCCACATAGGATTTTGATGGCATGGATGATCTTGTACTTGCTCTTAAGATTTTTCACCCATACTACACGAAAAATGAGGAGGTCGCATGGTTAGAGACGGTTTCTATAGGTTCGATCCTAGAAAACTATGATACAAGGTCTATTAAAGGTTAGTTTGGACTTGCTCTAAGGATCACACGTGCTGTAAAAATTATTACTTATAAAAAGGTGTAGAATTACTGATGTTGTTACTGGTTAGTAGGATCAGAGAACAAGTCTGTCCAACCGGTTTACCACATGAGAACATAACATGGTGTATCGAGGCTATGTTTGATTCACCTTTTGAAAGTACTTCTGCTGTCAAAAAGTAGAATGCCAACCAAATGAATGTAACCATAAGCTGTTTTTGCAAAAGCAGATGTTTTGATGTAGTACTCTATTTTTGATTTTCGACTTTCTACTTTTCCAAATTGGGGAAAATAGAGACATTCCACAGTTGTTTCAAGAAGAGAGAGAGGGGGGTAGGCTTAACAATTATTTTAGCCAAACAATTGATAACTTTTTCATAGCACATAACTCGCAATAACTTTTTCATAGCTCATAGCTTACAGCTAGACTAAATAGATCCTGAATAAGATCAATCAAGATAGTCTCCCACGAACATTATTATATGCATGGGTAATTAGCTAGAGAGCAACGACCACTGATTGGAAGAGAGAGTTCTGTCGGCTTCTATGTTCATTTCCCTGCGTGCAGGCCGGTTGACCTACGCCTACGGACCTGCCGGGAGAGCCTATCGCCATCTTCTACAGCTTTCATGCATGTGCTGCAGCTGCAATCGTTGAATTCAACAACGTTGTTCCTGGATAAGCTTCGGAATTCGGAACTCGCGCCGGGCGATCTATCAATCTCGTTGTTGGCACAAGCATAAACAACAACTGCTTAGATAGAGAGGCCGGAGTCATGGATGGTGGCACAACACACCACGTCATCACATGAAATTAATTAGAATAAGTAAACCGAGCTTATTGTTGTTTTTGGCCTAGGGTGGCTACAATATAATAATAATAATAATAATAATAATAATAATAATAATAATAATAATAATAATAATAATAATAATAATAATAATAATAATAATAATAATAATAATAATAATAATAATAATAATAATAATAATAGAGGTTAGGCCGTGGACTAATTAACAATGTTGGTAAAATGCTAACGATGACATTAACTAGTAGAATGGGCGCGCCACCGCGCGTGCCCGAATAAGTGACTATAGAGGTGGTTCATGAGTGGGTTCTATGTGTGGAGTGAAAACAGTTTGGGCGACGATTCACATGAACATTACATAGATAAGGTTCGTAGTTCTCATTATACATATGATGGCACAGACCATATGGTTTAGGGGTGCTAACTGAAGAAACAACTTTTTTAGTGAACATAATCCATGTAGTAGTAGTAGCATCTGTTTCATAAAATTATAGAAGCATTTTCCACTACAAATTTCAAATCCTTTGTTTTGGCACTAAAATATTGGCACAAGAAGGATCCAACATGGAACTGGATACTCAAGGCAGCATCAGTAATGAGCATTGGATGGCCTATAAATTGATCTACACAGTACACAAAACAGGGTACTCTTGAACATTTGGACAGATCCACAACACTTTCGTACAGGTATTTCGACATAGATAGGCTCTCCGTATGGACTGAGGGTTTAGTTCAGAAGCTCATCAGCTACAGTCAGGTCAAGGCGACCAACATAATGAAGTGTACAAAATAAATATTGATCATGCAGCTTGAGGAAGACAAAACTATTTACAGATACCGACAGTAGTATTGCTTCAATCGCTATGAAGTGGGTGTTAAATAATTTAACAGATTTATCCCATAACTCCAATGGACCAATTACAAGAAGTTCACATTAAAAAAGGAGTAACATATATACTTTCCCAAATTCATATTTGAGGACACCATCTGCAGTTGTCATTGTTTTAATTTTATGAAAAAAGTGTAGCATGTCTAAAAACATACCTTTTTCACACAGCATCCTCAGAAGGAAGGTATGTGAGCCTTTGTGTAGCTGGTCTCCTTGAGCACAAGCAGCAGGTCTTGGAACACAATTTTTAACGCTCGAAGAGAGTGCGTAGCTGGTCTCCTAGAACACAAGGAGCAGTCCGTGTAACACAATTTTCAACTGTCAAAGAGAGTGGTTAAATGCGCAACCTGTCTTGTAATGTAGCCCCAATATAGCTCTCAACACACACCTAAATTGGCCTGACATGGGATCCCAACTTGAATAGTCATTTAATCGAACACCTAAACTACAGGCAGTAGGCAGCTAGCATTGCAGAGCAACAAAGCACAGCACACGTTTGTTACCCAAAGGTGAAGAAGCTAGAACGGACCTCTCCCCCCAAAATCCACCATGATTCCCATCCCAGAAAATGCACGGCTGCTAGAGAGGGGATGAGCTGCAATGCCTAAAGAGGAAGATGTGGGAACTCACCTGGGCCTCAGAGCCAAGGAGCATCAGCACCGGCACACACAGGCGGAGCTATAGTCATGAGTGTGGGTGTGGCCGCACCCACGTGAAAATTAAAAAACAGTAGAAATGACTAATTTTTCACCATATTTGCACCCAGAAATTATATATCCTCGCACCCACAAGGCAAACGCATCCCCCTCGAATTTGTTCTAGCTCCGCCACTGCCGGCACAGCTAACGTCGCGAGTATAGTAGCACCAAGGGGAGATGAAACCCTAGATAGGGAAGCCCAGCATGAGGGAGATGCGCCTGCATGAGGAAGATGAAGGGAAGAAGGAGAGAAGGAAGAGGCTCTCGAATGCTATGCTGTCATGGACTCAGAGGACAAGAAGCTAGGGTTTCTTGGAGCACAGGAACAAACACGGAGCGGCGGGAGCAGGCTATGTCGTAGGATACCGGCACCGGCGGCCACCGGTGGGGCTATCCCGCGTGGCGTGGTGGCCGGCGACCCGCATTGCCGGTGCCCACGGGCGGCACCGCACCGCAGCCCTTGGGCGCCGTCGTGCCCCGCGAGCACCTAGCGTGGCCCGGCAGGCACGAGGGGAGGAGGAGGAAGGCGGACGCAGCCGCCGCGCACCGCTGGCGCCAGTCGCTGTCAGTGGCGGTCGAGGCGAGGTCGCGAGGTGCGAGCGCCGGGTGGGAGAGAGAGGGGAGAAGTGAGATTTATTTTTTCAGAAGCATCCGAAGGAGTGAGGGCACGTGGCAGAAAACATATGGGAATGGGATAGCTACTGTTCAAAGCTGACGTGGATGACCTCTCATTTCAGGGACAATCTTGCGATTGTAGAAGTGAAATTGCTTGATGTTATTATATAGTACTCCCTCTGTCCCTAAATATCTGTCGCTTGCGCTTCCCAAGAAATAACTTTGACTAAATGTATATTAAAAAATATTAATATTTATGGTACATAATTAGTATCGTTGAAAAGGTCTTTGAATCTAGTTTTTTAATAAATTTATTTGGAGATACAAATATTGTATGTATTTTCTATAAATCGAGTCAAACTTGTGGCACGCACACCAATGACGACAGATAATAAGGGACGGAGGGAGTAGAGATCAAGTCTTGTTAGGCAGGATTTTGGGTAAAAAAGAATAGTCAAGAGTGGGTAAGCTTTTTTTACGCCTAAATTTTGACCATATTTCAACGCTCGAAAAGTGTTGCAATAGGCCCAAAATAGTTGCAATAGCAAAAATAGCAACACTTTTTTTCGTTGGGAGGCGTTGCAGGCGCTTGCGTGGGTAAAGCTTTGGACAATGCTTTTCTGCATAGCGTTGCAAAATGCGTTTTGGATTTGCAACACCTAGACGTTGCAACATAAGCTTTTGCTACGGTTGTAGATGTGGCAACAACAACTAATGCAATGCCTTAGGCGTTGCTGGACCTTGCAATGGCAACTTGTCCATATCGTAGCAAATGGTGCACTTGCAACGACGAACGTGTGTTGCAAGACAATGTATTACCACGCATAACGCGTGTGGCAATGAGGATTATGTCGCAACACTAAGAAGTGGTGGCAGCATGTGCAATTGCCACACCCAAGGTTCGGTTGCTATAAGGTGCAGCCTCTATTACATCGCATAACAAAGTATGGCAATACCTATGTGGCAACACAAAGAAGTGATGACAACATGCGCAATTGCCACGTTCACATTATCGTTGCTATAATGTGCAGCCTCTATTGCTACGTGACTGTTCATTGTTATAGGATATATTGCCACCGAAAATGTGATTGCCAATAGCCACTTTTACAACGTTTTTGGTACTTTTGATTTGGTGCCTCCAGACAATATTATAGCGCTATTAATTAATTAGAAACTCAATAGACATCAACGAACCATTTGAATAAAGCCATTAAACCAAAATATTAACTTGTTTAATTTGTTCACATCTGAAATTAAACGATCCAAAAATTCAAACTCAGACTACACACATTATTGAAACAAAGATATCCAACACATTGTTCCTAAACCAAAACATCTAAGATGGCTAGACACCACTGCAACTTCACTTGGCTTGATTTGGACGATCCCATCACTCGTGCGCTCCACTGAAACTCTACGTTCGTCCTGGAAAAAAAGGACATATGGAATATGATTAAGAATTTCCTTGTGCAATGCAATAAAAATATGAGAGAAGTTTCTTGTACACATGGAACTATAAGTTTCTGTAACTCCAAACCCAACCAAACCAAGCAACAAGTAATATGAGGAATTATAGGATAAACTGAATGAAGCGAGCTAGTTCAATGCATCTGTTGGGCACTAAGTCGTTCAATTAGCACAATCTATCAACAATGGACATGGAAAAAACTCGTTCAGCTAGTTCACTAAAACTGGAGTTTGACTACAGTGTGGGGTCTTATATTCACATTTCAGAAGGCAACATATGCAAAGTTGCACATAGAACTTTTCAAAGGCTGTCCTAGGTTCAAAGTTCAACAACCACACTGCAGCAATGTCCAGTCTATATGTCTCACTTGTACCATTGCATGACTATTGTTTATAAGAAATCAACCCGCTTGACAAAGTATGCTAGCTTATATTGTGAAACTTGAATAAGATTGTAATACCATTGCTGTAACATGAGCCACTGAAACAAACCGTTTGTTTTAGCAAAGGAAGGAATTTTACCTTACATGTGCCGATGGGGCAGTAACTCTTGCTGCAGCGAAAACATGGTTGAGCTGAAGCATCTTCTCATCATCCTGCTCTGCCAGCCTCATCTAATGTCTCTGAGCTGAACCATACATACATAGGGGGTTTTATTCTTTCTTTTGAAATTGAAAAACAAAAATATCAGGTGTTCACACTTTTATCTCTCCAAGAATTATATGCACCAAGACGCACATTGGTGCATGGCAAGGAAATACCTTCGCAGGTATGATGACCCCCGCTGGAGGCTCTGGGATGAGTTTGGCACAAAGTTGCAGACTATTATAATGATTTATTTCATCAATTTTCAGTTAATTTCACTAAAAGTTTAAGGTGTGAACGCAAGATTTTCAATCCAGAGAACCAGCTTTGATATGGAGCTCACGTGTATATATAGCAGGTATATATGTAAAATATTATTAGAAACTAGTAGTTCAACTCAAAACATTGAGTATGGATAAAATTGGTTATTACACAATGGGTATGGGTAAGATTGGGGAGGGTGAAAAATGAATTATAATGATATAGATTTGAGCATGAACAAGTGTCCATTTGTCCATACCCTCCACAGTGGCAGGTATATATATGCAGATGATGTACTCATATTATACTGCTCACCTATCTTATGAGCCAGCTAGAGCTCATAAACGCATTGAGAAAGTCTTTACGCCATTATTTGACTAGCACACATGACCAAATAATTGTAACCAAATAATAAACGTATCAAGAAAATCAGGTTACACGGCCCAAACGCTTTGGCTAACATAAATAAAGTTGCAAAATAAAAAGATTTACCACATTTAACACATCATGTATGCATCAATTATATATAGACAAAAGATTTTTCATATCAGAAATTTTCTTTGTTTATCCTATTTCAATAATCACGTTACATGCATTTATTTATTTTTTTGTCAACTAAAAAACTAACGCGTAAAAAAATGCAAATTCTAGCATAAGAAATAGACATCATAATATTTCTTGAAAAGTTCTATTGCATCAATAAATTAATTATACCAAGCGCATACATGTATCTCATCGTATTTTTCGGCGAATGGAGGCGTACTCACGCTGGATCCAGCCCACGTGAGAGTGGCGCCAAAAGCCATCTGAATTAGGATTTGGGAGGGAAGCATTAGGCGGGAGAAATTTGTGCAACGCGCAAGGGAAAAATCGGGAAAGAGATAATCAGATCAGCCTGTCTACAAGCCGCCGCTCTGGTCTCCTAGTCCTAGCTAAGGCTGGCTAACCAGCCGGCTCGGCTCGGCTCGGCTCGTTATCTTACGAGCCAGAAAGCCAGCTCGGCTCGGCTTGTTACGAGCTCGAGCTGGCTCGTTAGGCTCGCGAGCCAGGAAAAAAAATACAAAATATAATATTTATATTTATCTAAATCATAAAAATATTAATAATATAAAAATAATATATTCAATAGCTTTAAATCGAACAAAATATTCATATGAGCTAACATATCATCTATTTGTGAAGTGCAAAACATGAAGTAATACAAAACTAATATAAGTTATGATGACTTTTTCTCTAAAACTGCGGCTCGTTTGGCTCGCGAGCGACTCACGAGCCAGCTCGAGTTGGCTCGTTATAGCTAACGAGCTAAAATCCTGGCTCGGCTCGGCTGGCTCGTTATCATAACGAGCCGAGCCGAGCTGAGCCGAGCCAGCCACGAGCCGAGCGAGTTAACGAGCTTCGAGTTTTTCGTCCAGCCTTAGTCCTAGCTAAGGCTGGCTAACGAGCCAGCTCGGCTCGGCTCGGCTCGACTCGTTATCTTAACGAGCCAGAAAGCCAGCTCGAGCTGGCTCGTTAGGCTCGCGAGCCAGGTAAAAAAATATACAAAATATAATATTTATATTTATCTAAATCATAAAAATATTAATAATATAAAAAGAATATATTCAATAGCCTTAAATCGAACAAAATATTCATATGAGCTAACATATCATCTATTTGTGAAGTGCAAAACATAAAGTAATACAAAACTAATATAAGTTATGATGACTTTTTCTCTAAAACTATGGCTCGTTTGGCTCGCGAGCGGCTCACAAGCCAGCTCGAGTTGGCTCGCTATAGGTAATGAGCTAAAATCCTGGCTCGGCTCGGCTCGTTATCGTAACGAGACGAGCCGAGCTGAGCCGAGCCCGCCACGAGCCGAGCGAGCTAACGAGTTTCGAGTTTTTCGTCCAGTCTTAGGGCCGGTTTAGATCCGAAAAATTTGGCAAAATGGCACTGTAGCGCTTTTCGTTGTTATTTGGCAAATATTATCCAATCATGGTCTAATTAGGCTTAAAAGATTCGTCTCGTCCATTTCGTCTAAACTGTGTAATTAGTTTTATTTTTTATCTATATTTAATGCTTCGTGCATGTGTCAAAGATTCGACGTGACGGAGAATCTGAAAAATTTTGCAAAATTTTCAGGGAACTAAACTGGGCCTAGCTCCCACTCTTGGCCTCTCCCTGTGCGTCACTGAGGAAGTTGAACGGGCGCCGGCGGCTCCGAGCGGGGGTGGCCTAGCGGCGTGAAAGAAGCAGTCCGCCGGCCAACGCACGGCTCCGGGCGGAGGCTGCCTAATGGTGCGGACAAAGCATATCTCTCCACCTCCCTCGCTCAGCCGCGCGACGCCGGGATATGGAACAAGGATCCGGCCACCCCAGTGTCGCGGTGGAGATCCAACCAATGGCGACGCAGATCCTTCCGAGTTATACGGCTTCGAGCCGCTCCTTGTAAGGTACGCCTCTCGTTGCCCCTAGTCTCCCTCTCCGATCCGAATCCCACCAGAGCTCCATGGCAACTCTAGAGATTCGACTTTAACTGACGTGCTTCTCGGATTTTCTCATGGGCGTATGCGTTGGCGAGGAGGAAGGAGATGACAGTGAGGAGAAGAGCAACGATGGGGAGGAGCTGTGCGGTGGAAAGAATCACTGTATTCTCGTCAGGTATCCCTACCCACGGCCAAGGCATTGGCATTTGGCAGCGTTAGCGCTGGCAGTGAAGTGACGAGGGCCTGGGCTAGTGTAAAATCAAGACGCAAGCACTCGTGTGAACCCGACAACAGCTGTAGCCCCTGTTTCATCAAGCCTCGTGTGCTATCATTAACTGAGCCGGCTGTTTTGCAATATAACGACAATTGTTCAATCATTTTGTACCATTATGCTACACATCTGCTTGCAATAGAATGACAATTATTTTTCCAAAACTGTCTTTCCCAGAACTAAAAGAATCTGCTAGCGCACTGATATTATGTACAGAATTGTTTTGGTCCTGAACTAACAGGTATTGTTTTTCAGAACTGTATTTTCCAGGACTAACAAAAAAACTGATTTTTTCCATGGCTTGCAATTATTTTTCTAGAACTGTTTTTTTTTCCAGAATAGTTGTCATTCCTTATGTTTAGAAGCTGCATTTATTACTTACAGTCTCTGATTTCACAGTTTTTCTTGATTGCAATTACGCCTGATGAATAACTCTGTTGGCTTTCTATTTTGTTTCTGTACGGTGAGTAAGCTCATTAATATTTTCATTTAAGCAGAAGAGGCAATGCTATCAGCCCTATAAGTAGGATTCTTGATTTAATTATCCAGTTGATTTGACTTCAAATCTCAGTACTTCAATTTCCATAAGCCTATTATTCTTTGAATTAGGATATAAAGCACAAGGAGTTCTCAAGCGTGCAACATCCTAGATACTTGCCTGCTAATGAGCTCTACCGAGTACCTGTAAATTAGTAGGGAGGACTATGCTCCATCTTACAAAACAAACCTTGCCATCCCAGCAAGAGGGGCACATACCCTGAACTAAAATGAATTTGTATTGTACATGGTAGTTGAAAAGTTGCTATAAGATACAGTACTTTATTTATGTAAAAATGTAGGTGTATCACTGTTGCAAGAAACTTCAGTATCTATGTGAGTAAGTCCTTTTTTTTCCTGAAAGATCATTTGGTTCAGTTTCAGATCCGGCGATAAGATTAAAGGTTAATTAGTCCATTTCATTTGGGACATGCATATTGGCTACTGTGCTCCCTTGCATGTTGAGAATGACTTGCATCCTTGCAAAGTAACTACAAAACTGATATCTGTCAGGATGAGATCACAGCTAATTTTTGCTGAGTTGATATGTATCCCTCTCCCCGTCAACCTGGATTAACCTCTGTATGTGGAGGGATTCCTATCTATTTCTCATTTGCATTCTGCCCTTGCAATTGAGATCTGATCCGTGGTAATTTCTCAATAAAAAGTCACAGTTACGAATATGAGATGCTATTGTGCTCTTTAAATTCTTCTTAGAAGGGCATTCTGCCCTTGCAATTGAGATCTGATCCGTGGTAATTTCTTAATAAAAAGTCACAGTTACGAATATGAGATGCTATTGTGCTCTTTAAATTCTTCTTAGAAGGGCTCTTGTCTGTAATTTCAGTATCAGATCAAATGAATGAAAGCCACGACCATATGAGTTTACTCATTTGATTTTTTTTCTATAAAGGTTTAATCTACAACAATGAAGGTGTCACATTTCATAATTGACATAGAAGCTTAATTTAATAATCTTGTGGAATCAAACTTAATTAGGAAATCTGTGTTCCGGTTCAGAGTGCAAACTATTTAACCAGCTCATACATAAAGTGCTTATGTTTTAACTCTAGATTGCTTCAACAGGATCAGTTCTAGACATGTACACCCAAAAAGATGATTTATGCATGCTTGATCTGTCTGTTTTCTTTCATTTGTTTGTATTCTGATTTAAAAAAATTCACAATGTAGGAATCAGGGTGGAGAAGAATGTTAGAAGCATGGCAAGGGAATTGTTCGTGAGAAGGCATGTGATGCATCCATGCATTCATGCAGACTAACTGCTGCTAGTTCTTTAAAATAGGAGTGGTCTATTTGCTCCATGTCAACTTCTTGTAAAATTGTTTAACTAAATTGGATGTTTCTTTTTGCCTGATTGATAGATTAAATATTTATTCCTAAATATTGGCAAACTGCACGTCAATATTTATGATTTATAAAATGTATTAGAATGGTAGCGATGAAGCATTCGTATATATTAAGTTTGCACTTACAGATTGCTACTAATTTAGTGCGACTCTCTCACCAGGTAGTGCACAAAGATGGGGTTGGCGGGGCATGTGGATCCCTGCTTCATCACGTCCACTGTCATTCCTGTTAACTACTTTGCCCAGCTAGCATTGAGGGTGCCCTGCCACGGAAAGACGTCATGGCCGACCTCCAGTTCTGCATCGGGAAAGAGCTCATAGTATTACTTGTTGATTGAATTTGGATAATATGAGAATGTGTTTTGTCTGTTCAACCTACAATTTCTAGATTTATTCTTCTGCCACCACACCAACCACTCAAACGTTGGCAACATTGGTGTATTAATCAATACAATACTTGTTTATGATGTAAAATGTAAATTGATTGCACATGTACAGTTAATCAAGATGACTAATGTCAATTTCGTGGCTATGTTTGCCCTCAAACTCATGACTAAATATCAATAGCTGATCAGATCAACAACTGAGACATGATCAAACTAAAGTAGCTAGGCTGTGCGGCCATGCACATGCTCACCGCGCGCGAGTCATCAAGAGCCAACAACGACGAGGCACTTTCCCTTCTCTCGCTGGAGGATCAAGGAGCCTCCTCTCTTGATTGATCGATGGGCATGTCGTGCGCTGTCGTGTCGTTTCCACGACGATTGGACGTTGGGAGTTTGGGGGGACAGCAGTTCCCGTAAGCCACCGGTTGTGATGATTCATTCGCAAGCCTGGGCCCTTCTGCTATACCTAAAGCCCACGAAATACAAGTGTTTCCTAGAGTAGCATATTACAACGACACTAGGATTTTATAGCAACCAAACCCACCGGTGGCAATAGCAACATGCTATTGCATCGCTTTAGATATTTAGTTGCAATAAATAACTACCTATTACAATGGTCGTGAGAAATATTACGACTAACAAAAATTGTGGCAATAGCAACAAACTATTACATCACCTTCGAAATTTAGTTGCAATAAACAGCTACCTATTACAATGGTCGTGAGAAATATTACAACCAACAAAAACTATAGCAATAGCAACAAACTATTACATCGCCTTAGAAATTTAGTTGCAATAGACGGTCTACATATTGCAATGGTCATGGGAAATATTACAACCCAACAACACTGTGACAATAATTTCAAGCAATAGCAACAATGTTTTATTTGGTTGCAAGAGCACCAAACAGTTGCAACGCTAATCAATACTAATGCAACTAAATGTTATCATGGCAATATTATTAACCAATAGCAACACTTTTCAATAAAGGGTTGCTATAGGTCTCACCTCTTGCAACGCCGAACGTAAAAATTGCAACGCACTATTTTTGTGGCAACCTAGTCCTCCTATTGCCATATTTTTGGACAAATGTTGCAAAACACACCCTTATTACAACACAATTTGTGGTGATGCAAATGGCATCAAGTGGCAATAGGGTCAAAATCTTGTAGTGTGGGTACAACTGTAGTATTTGAACATGTCCGAACACATGCAAACCCCCCCACACATGCACCCACTCACACCCCTACGTACATATTAAGATCTACAACTATATGCAGTTTGAAGATCACGTCCTTAGTGAGATCAATAGAGTCACCGAGGGCTTTGTAGATGACGGGCACGCTGTTCTGACCATTGTGGTACCACGTGAATAGGCAACTGAAATTTATTTTTGGGGAAAAACCCCAGTGGGAATCACGTGCCGAGTGGCGCTCGAACATGTGACCGCCTGCTTCCGCGCCGAGAGAGCAGACCGACCGAGCTACAGCTCGTTCCCAAGAGTGGGTAAGCTTGATCTATCCTAGGTTGTCACTTTCGGAGTAAGAGCACTGCTACACAGTGAAAGGATCAAGATGCCCAAGAGATGGGTGAATTGGGCTATTCTAAAATTTCTTGAAACAAATAAAACCTACACTAGCCCATTTCACCCTTTGTGCCTAAGTGTGTTTCTATTGTTCTACCGCACAAAAGTTTTGCACCCTAGGTTCCAATCCTATTCTAACATGACAATTCTAATGAAGTAAATACAAGAATGTAAATGCTCAAAAGTAATTGCTCAAAGTTGTAACATTGCTGGTGTTACGAACTTGCTTAGCACTAAGATTAAGGCCTAAGAGAATTAGTGAAAACAAATTCCTCAGATTTTAAAATTTTAGCACACATAAACAATTTCTATAAACAAAAATAAAATATACCTTGTATGTAGTGCTTAAGTAAAGTTGACGAGCAAGTAGTGTAGATGAAAATGCAGCTTTAATGTTTGAGAACAAAAATTGTTAACTAGTGTTTTTGGAAGCTCAATGATGAAACTTGAAATTCAATTTAGCCTCAACCCTAAAACTTTTCTAAGTTTGGAAATATAATAACAATGCCAAGCTCAATGATGAAACTTGAAATTCAATTTAGCCTCAACCCTAAAACTTTTCTAAGTTTGGAAATATAATAACAATGCCATTTTGACAAGTTAATTCTAGAAAATCTAGTTAAACACTAGGGCTATATTTTTATTTAGTGGTTTGCATCAAACTGAGTACGTTGTGACGATGTGATGGTTAGTATTGTTAGAGCTTTTTTAGCTATTAATTAAATGTGTTTAACACTTAGAATACCATAAATCCTGGCTGTCGGGCCCTTCTGGCTGCGGTCACCGCGTGCGCAAGCGCTGTTGTCGCTGAGCTCAAGTCGTGGGCGGGCTGTTGCCGCCGGCCAGCTCGCGCGCCGGGTCATTGCCGCGTAGCGGCCTTGGTCTCGCGTTAGCCGGCCCGACTGGCTGCGGTCTGGTCCCGCTATTGCTGCGTGCGCCCGTCACCCTCCGGCCGCCGAGCCGCGCAAGGAGTCGAGCCGAGGCTGCGGCCATCATTGCTTTATCAACGTGGCAGTCGCTCCGCCCTTCGATTCACCTGCCACGGGCATGTGCCACTACCCGCCGCATCAAGGTCGCCCGACCCCGGTCTCGGTAGTGATGGCGACGCCTCCCTGCCTCGCATGGCTCCCCCGCTAGCCACCATCGGTGAGCCCTGCTCGGGTTTGGCCACTTCAGTTCAAGCGCATCGCGCGCAGGGCGTCGGGGACCGACTCAGTGAGAAGGTAGGATTGTAACAAGCCTGGTGTTACGTATGGCCATCAACACTAAACATAGAATTATTAACTTGCTAATGATTAACTATAGCAATATTAGCGTAGAAAAGAACAAACTTGATTTTTGTGAAAACGATAAACTAAATGATTATTAAAAATTATTTAAGTTCATGTATATGAAAATGTTTAATTTATCAAACACCTGATATATAAACCTTAAGTCATGGTTTGGGGACTTACCACGCCCCAGCTAAATGTGGTCGTGCACGCTGCGTATTCCTGTCGTTGCGGGAGTTAATGCGCTTGCTTGTTGTTCCATATGCGATGCTTTTATGTGCGTTAATTTAACCATGCATGTACTTTGTTTTAGTGCTTGTTGTAGCTGCTTAGTTAAAAGTATTAACAATTAATATTTAAATATATTTATGTAATTGTGTGTATGTAAAAAGAAAAAAAAGAAAAGAAAAGAAATTAGAAAACAACACACATATATATGCATAAAACCGTAACATGTTAGTTTCTTTCTCTTAGCTTACGTGACGAAAAACTAGCTAGCCTGCAAGGGAAAAACCATGCACATGCATTCTGTAACACCCCAGGTGTTTATCACCAATTAAGTAGTGGGTTTAAGCTCAAACATGATAGATTAATGGAGATGACAATGTCAAAGTCAAACCTATGGAAATAAGCCCTAACTTAAACTTGGACCATGCACCATTGCTTACATGTTGCCCTTTCCAAAAAGTATGCTTGAGTAATGTTGGATCTACTTCTTTCATGTGCCTCACATCAATTTCCACCCACATGGATGATTGGAAAAGTTTCGTGAAGTTTGGGATCAAAAAGTTACATGAAATGATAAGTTATAATCTTTCTTGGATTGCTTTATTAAGTGAATGGAATTATAGACCGTCAACCAAACCTTGGAACCTTGCCCAAATGACTCTAATTGAACTCTACAACAAAAGTCATGAAAGGTTCATGTTGGGCAAATGTCAAGAAAATGCATCAATCGGTCTAAAACTCATATTTAAGCTTTATAGTGATGCTACTTTGACTTGGTTTGAACTGCAGCTTAGAGTATTTGCATGGTAGTGGAACCTAAATAAAAGTTGGAGTCCATGTTATGCACAACAAACTTTATTTTTGGACCAAGAGCTAGATCAGCTTGTAAGCAAGTCAAACCGAGGCTCAAACTTTGAATCAACAGCTGTTTTCAGCACTTGAAATTTTTCTGGGAACGGAAATTTCAGTTTCAGGTTAGCTTATTTGGTGCTCTGTATCTCCCAAACCAGGCCGAACCAATTCATGAACCTTTAATAAAAGTTGTAGTACTCCCATAGGTATACAACTTGTATTACTGACGTTTTTGCTGAAACTGGATGTACTTGGGAGTAGAAGAGGGAGAAGATTACGGTTTCAGTCATCCCGTAACTGAACTGCTGAATTCAGTTTTGAGGTACCCTCCTTTGAAGATCCATATCTCCAAATTTAGGCCGACTTAGCTCTTGATCCTTAAGGCAATATTGTTCACCTCACATAGATGTACAACTTTGCCTCTTGTTCCTTGATCACAGGACCATGGGATCGGGAGTTATAGGATGGGAAAGTCGGAGTTTCAGTCGTACTTTTGCGGTAGTATTGTTCCTTCTGTCTCTGTAACGTCTGAAGCTCAGCTCGTCATGGCCGACCGACCGCTGGAGCGCAACGCCGCGTGGCGTCCTCGCTCTCTTGCATGTCCGCCACCGCACCACCTGCTGTTCGGATGTGAAGAGGCCGAGCCTGAGCACACGCCTCCCTCCTCTCCATTCTACTCACTTTCTCTCCCTTTGCTCGGTCTCCTCCTGTCCGTTTCGCTCGCCATGCCGGGAGCTCGCAGCTGCCGTCGCTCCCTCCTCCAACCTTTCCACCTCTCCATCCCGTGGCGGCCACGCTGCTCCTCCTCAGCCATCCGTCGCTGGAGCGTCGCTGCTCACCGCCATGGCCGCCCGCCTCCAGCCGCCAGTGCCGTCCTGCTGCTCGGCTGCTGCGCCACTGCTGCTGCCTGCAGCTTGGGCCGACCAGGGCCAGGCGTGGCCTTAGCTGGCCGCGGCTAGGCCAGGCAGTCCTCCTCCGCTGCCGCCCGTATGGCTCCTCCGGCCGGCAAACAGCGAGCTCCTGCGCTGCCCTTCAAAAATTCGCATCAGGGACTTCGTCTTAGAATTCGACTAAAGGGAAGGGCTTAAATGCAATGTCATTGACTCAAGTGAATAGTGCCTCGAGGGACCTATTTGTTGTAAATCGGGTGAAACTTTGGAAATTCATAGTAAATCATAGAAAATTCGTAAAATAGTAAATGAGGACTTTTTGGAACCCTTCTGAAATTCTCTATGCACTAGATCTATAATATGTCAGGTTTTAGTTTAAAGTTTTAGCTGTAAAAATGGATTTGTGCAGTCAGGGTTTGAATGCTAGTCTTACTTGTTTTTTTTTATAACTGCATTTGATGTGCTCAAATAAATGTGAAATTTTTGTGGAGTGCTACTAAGGTGATTGTTGTTGTCTGGTAAAAATTTCATGAGTTTAGGATTTATAGTTTAAGAGTTATAAAAATAACAAATGCCCTGTTTTGATTTGCTCCTATTCTGAACAGTTCTGCATGTTTGAATTAATTGGCTCAATTAAGTTATGAATCATGATTTGATGACAATACATGAATTTAGTACTTTTCTTAAGATTTCCAAAAAGTTAAATATCATGATTTTTGGCTAAGTAGATCTTGAGTTATACTTGCTTAAATCTCTGTGGCTGTTTCTGCCTAAACCCAGACAGGGTTTCCTTGTTCTTACTGTGGGGCCTTCTTAGTAGTAGAATTAGCTTTAGGTGTTTACAACAAAGTTGTTTAGAATTTTCTAAGCTTTCTAAAAAGTCTAGAACCACATTTATTGGACATGGATAACTCCATTTATAGCTGTTTAAAGTGGCATGTCAGTTTTTGTCTATGTTTTGGACAGAGATGCAATTATGGGATTAATTGACCCTTCTAACTGTAGAGTCATCTTAATATGAGAATAAGAAAGTTGTAGGTAACTTCCTAAGCTTTTCAAAAAGTTATGGTTTATGTTTATTGGAGGTCTAGAACTCCAGTTATGCTTCTCTGAAGATGCTATCAGTTTTCTATACCACTGCTGTTGGGCTGGATTTGCAGTTTTGCTTGTGCAATTATTTTCGTGGTGTAAATGATGTTTGCTATGGTTGTAGTGAATACAAAAGTTGTAGAAAATTTCATAATATTGCTTGTGTTCAAATTGTAAGACCATAGGCCTGATAGTTTAGGAGTTACATGACTTTTAAGTCCTCTATCAAGTTTTGATTTTATTCTGAGAAGATCTGAAAGATGCTAGTGTTTGATCTAGTTAGGATTTGAATGAGTTTTTGGTGATAATAACAAAGTTGTAGATAATTCATGTATCTAGACTCTGTTAAAATTTGGTGGTATTTGGTCAAGTAGTTTTTGAGTTATAGATGTTTAAAGTCAGGTTCCAGATTTGGTTGCTCTCTGTTTGGAGCAGACCAGAGTCTGTAGTTTCATATTTTTGACCAATTAAACTTGGGAATCAGGTTTAGTGGATATTAAATGAATTGTAGACAATTTCATAAGCTTTCCAGAATGTCTTCTTGCGAGTCATTTGGATTTAGGGATCTCCAGTTATGATTGATTTACCCAGCTACTGTATGTATGTCCAGAATTGTGGAAAATACATAATTGCTTGGTTACTTTATTTGCGTATTGCTAAGTGTGATTCATGTCTTTGGTGATTTAGCTATTACACCTGAGACTTTGTAAATCTTATGTCATGCTTGGTATTGCTTTCTTTGCTATTTAAGCATATTTGTTTGTATAAGGTCACTTAAGTGATGTGATGTGCTTACGTGTCTTTATTATAACCTTATACTTGCCTTGATTAACGGGTGATGCATCATCTATTGCATTTCCTTGTATTCATGCACATGCATTATTGCACCTCATTTAGGTACGCTAGCAGAAACGCGTGAAGGATCTAAGGTGGAGCCAAACCCGAAGATGGAGTTGGTGGATCCATCCCGAAGATCGAAGGACCGGACAAGTGCAGATTGGAAGATGCTCGCCAAGCGAACTCATCTGACATACTCTAACTTGAGTCGGATCCCAGGCAAGCCCCGGAGCATTATAAGCCTCCTATCTTCAAAGCAATTGATTATATATATATGTTATAAGTATTGTTGCATTAAGTGGTAGGAGTTGGTTGGAAACCCTTGCTGCATTATATCATTCCTTGTCCAGATATATGAATCCTTAAATCCTACATAGACTAGGATCGAGTAGATGCTTAGCCCTGCTTTAAGCGGTAGAAGTCAGGTGATTTCCTGTCACCTGCGAGATATAGGGATATTCATATATGGCACGGTTGGCTATATTTGCTATCGTGGAATGGAACCATGTGTTAATAAAATGAAATGAGACCGGGCGGGATGACGATAGTGAAGCAACAAGGCATGGAGGTCTTGGGTGTGAATCTATCCCCGTCTGAGTCGTTTAAGGACCGATTCGCTGTACGTCCTTGAGTCATGTTGAACGCAGTCTAACACTTAGTTGGCCGGATAAGTCGTTCCGACCGCGAAGCCGAGTAACGTGATTCAGGCCGGGAATCGAATGGTAGGTTGCTTCTTGGAGGAGAGAAAGGATGTGCTTGGGGACATTGGCGTGAGACCAAGGGGGGTTAGAGTCCCTATCACCTGGCAGAGTGTCGCCCTTAGGGTCGCGACATCATTCGGACCCGCGATTCCTGAATCATATGAAAAGGTGGCTTGTGCGACCCTGGCAGGGGCCTGCGCGGTGAGTGTTAGAAATACCCCTCCAGCTGGATAGGAATTCGATTCGAATCGTCGTCGCTCCCGGTTAGTGAGCACTTGACTTGAGCAGCGGCAACGTAGATTCAATTAAATTGAACTGATGGTTAATTGGATCACGATGGAAAGGATTGCCTCAATTTATACATGCTATGGTTAATATTGTTTGCTCCTAATAAAGTGAGTGCTCTAGTACAGGTTCTAATATAGATGATAGGTTAATGATAATTAACTTGATGCTTAAGCATTAATGATTGATCATCTATATTAAGCTTTTATGCAAAAAAGTTGTCAAGCTAGCCCACTTTATATCAGCCTTGCATGATCCTTGGTGTCACCTTATTTCTGGTTTCTGACGGGTAAGTCTAGCTGAGTACCTTCTTGTACTCAGGGTTTTATCCCCACTTGTTGCAGGTTGTGATGTATCATGGCGGCTGCAAGAGTTGGTTGCCTCCTGCCGTAGTGGCGGAATGTGATCATGGGCATGATCCTTTTTATTTACCTTATCTCTAATGCTTTTGTTGGAAGTCGACCGTGGTACTGGCATGTATTTAAAATAAGAATAATGTTAGTTTCAATTACTTTGCTTCCGCTACTTTTCAAAGTAAGGTTGTAATAACTATGTTGAACTCCGATGTATGTTGAATTACTTGTGAAATGGTTGTAACATGTGACTTGTTATGTTGAATCACTACGATCTTGGCTTGTATGTTGGTTGGTTTGAAATCCCTCGTGATTTCATTGGACTACCGGAGTTATATGGGCTCAAGTGTGAGAATTTGATCACTTCGGTGATTGTTTTTATACTTGTGCTCTTATAATTTGGACGGTTCCGTTACAGCTGGTATCGGAGCAAGATTCAACATTAAACTTGTCATATGTGTATTTAAAACAAAGGTTTTGTTTTATAAAATCAGTTTTATCAACTTATAGTTATATATAGGTTTGTGAAATCTAAATTTTAAACCTAAGTATGCCAGTGGTCAATTTCCTTATGCCCATATAAGGATTATTAGGTGGCTTATATAAGTACTAACTTGGGGGTTTTTCATTTATGCATCTACGCCCAGGCCAAGGTATGTATATGTGATAACTCTCCCACACTATGCTACCCGGTGTGTCAGATTAGAGGTAGCCTTCATATATGAAATAGCCATATATGTTGCTAGTTTACTTTTATGCAACATCGCACCTACGCACAGGTAAGTGTGAGTTGTGAGATCATGACCGAACAACCCTCGGTCTAGGGGAGAGCTAGTTTTGGTTATTGGATTGTTTACATGTTACACACATGTATATATGAAGGTACTTAATTGTGGGTGATTGATGATTCGGGTAGTTTTGGTGCTACATGTATATATACAGGGGTATATGTACATGGGAGTACTTAGAATTTTACTTCTCTGCTTTCAGTGTGTGCTATATTGGGAAATGTTAGGCTGCAATGAAACTTTTCTGCAGGTACGCTAACCACAAATGCGTAAGTCGAATGTAGCTATCGACTAGCTATATATCGAGAGAGTGCGTGTTATGCCACCGATATAGAATGTGATCGCCACCTTAGATCGGCAATCTTGTGAGGACGAATAGGACGAAGCATGCATCTTCATGATTGTTGCCTTATGCATAGCTATGCTCCTCTCACCCTTGTTCTATAGTGTGTAACTTGTGATCAATGTGTTACACCATTTTTCTTGAGTGAAGTAAAACAAGAATGTCTTACTCCATGTTATTTGAGAAAAGTGTGTGCTTAGCCTTGCTAAAAATAGTTGTGGTTACATGCTTGAACCTGTAAATGTTCTCTAGTTATCCAAGCGGTGGATATGTTGTTCATATAAGCAATTGCAAGTGCTTTAGACCTCATTTCAGTAATTGTGATTCTCATAAATGAATTAAATTGGTGTTGGTCTAAGGTAATAATGTTTAGAGCTGCTAGAATAATATGTTTGTGTGCTCTCTTGTTAAGTAGAACAAAGGCAAGCTTTGTTTTGCTTATTAAACATTGGCTGCTAGAATAGTTTCTGTTGTAGTGATTCTTTCATGCTCATAATGGTGTTTTCTGTAGTTATGGAGAATACCAAAGATGTAGCTTACTTACTTATCTAGCTTGTTCAAAAATTTCGTGACCCTAGGTCTTATGTTTTGGGAGTTATAGATTTTAGAAGTTTGTTGTCAGAATCTGCTCATGTTCAGAACAAATCTGAATGTTTGCTTTATTTACCTATGTGCGTATGGAATCATGTCTTGGAGATAATAGAAGAAGTGTAGTACTTTTTCTAAACTTTCCAAAATGTCCTATAGCACTAATTTTGGTGGTCTAAATTTCTAGTTATGAGCTTGCCAAGTGGAAAGGCAGAATCTGTCCAAATCTGGGCAGAGATGTCTTCTTTATCTTGTTTGGTCTTGTTAGCTATACAATCATCTTATTATAATAATAAGAAAGTTATAGACAACTTAATAAGCTTTACATAAAGTTAAGGCTCAGCCTTGTTGGGTCCCTATAACTCTAGTTATACATTTTTAAAGTTCTTGTCAGATTTCTGTCCATATTGGTACAGATCTGAAACATTAGCATTTTTTGTTATGTTAATCTATGAATTAGCTTTTGGTATGAATAACTAAAGTGTAGCCATCTTCCTAAGCTTTCTAGAAAGTCTAGGATCACTTTTGTGGGATGTCTACAACCTTAGTTATGGTTGAAACAAGTAACTATTGTGCTGCTGTCCAGATTCTGTGCACATGCTAAGCTGGCTCCCTTAGCTAGCGTTTGTTTTGAGCTAAACTTGTAGTTAGTTCGTACTTGAGATGAATGCTTATTTTAGGTGAGTCTTGTGTTTAGGATTGGTGCTTAAGCCTATTCGTTTGAATTTTCTCAAATGTCTGCTTGACTGTGATGTTGTATGTATGATTGTTATCTAGGTAGTGCCATAGTTGTCACCTCGTTTGTCCTCGGTGAGCATACGAGGGTCACATAGCTTTATCCTAGAACAACGTTCACGTATGTAATTGTTTGGTTGTCGTCTCTAGTTAGGTTCTCTCTCTTAGGAGTCTGATCCTGTAGCCGTGGTTGCTTGCCTTGAATGTTTGTATCCATGCCTTTGCTTGACCGAAAGCTCAAAGTTTAGTTCTCCTACATGTTTGTATAAGCTGTGGATGTTTTCCAACCCTTTTTGTAAAGACCCTTATCGACTGACCAACCCAGTTAACTTTCATCAACGCTAGGCGTGAGTGGAATCAAGTAAAAATCTCGTGCTTAGTCACCTTCGGCAATTGAGCTATGTTCTCTTGTGCTATGTTTTGATCTGCGAATAGCTTCCCTGTTGATTCTAAACCTTGTGACTACCTTTGCTTGCTATCCCTCCTTGTATGACGTTTGTTCTTACAACCCATCGGTGCCACTTGAAATTTCACTTTCGTTGTATGTTTAGTAATGGTGTTATGAGTAGCAGCTGATGGTGCCGCGACGAAACCAAGGGCCTCCTGTGGCTGCAGACACATGGCTGGCTGCTTGGCATGCGCTGGTATCACGGTTTCTAGTCATGATCCATTATGAAATGACAGACGATGTGTTATTTTCTCGTGTTCCTTCTTGGTTATCTCTCCATATCGTATCATAAGATCCATATCTTAGACCGAAAGTAGTGGAGTTTCCTTCTGAAGTTGCTAAGAGGATAACCTTTGAAGAACAGATCACCGACATAAATGTTAATGGACTACATGAGGTGGTAGTCAAGTGACTCTACTTAGTTGCCAAGTATTGACAACCAGCATCTAGTAAGCCACGTATCTCAGCTCTGTTGGATAAAAAGGACACACAACACTTACTTTTGGATAAGTTATCTGTGGGATGAGAATCAATTGTCGCGTTGTGCATATGACCGGAGCTATCCAAGTCACAATCTTGGGTGCATAATGACCATACAATCGAAATCAACCATCTCTAGAATAACTTCGTATTTGCTAACTTTGATGGCAACCATCTGCCTTGTATCAACCACAATTATTGTGATCAAGAATGAAGATTTGGAACTTTTTAGTGTTGAGAGACAACTAATTGGTTACCAATAGGGAGGTTAATCTCTAACTAGGTAATGACTCTTTGGTAGCTGCGAAGGCCATGTCTTATAGAGCAATAACCAACAAGAAGTGCTCAACTAGTCAACAACTTGAGCGATACTCTATCTTCTAGAGCCATTGTGACCAAGTCAATTCCGTCTTGGACAAAGTGTTGAGGAATATTCAAAAGCAATCTGAGAAGTGTCAAATAATATATTTTTCATCTTAGAGCTGCTATTTGATCCTAAAAGGGAAGCCTCAAGGGAAAGGTTGGCCTGACAAAGTTGCTACACTGCAAGTCAACTCAACTTATAATGCAACTAAGTCACAAAGGAAAATTTTACTCAACCGCTTGGTGATAGACTATTTCCTGCGGTTTAGTAAATATTACAACTTTTATTGTCCTTAAGGCCTCGTTACATCTTTCTTTGGGAATTATTTTCCAATGATGACATACTTTGGTACCTTATAAATGTTTTTACCCAAGAGGTTGCATCTGATTCAACCCAGATAACTATTGCCTTTGGATAAGAGAATCTTCTTAGATAACTTTTGGTAGAAATACGGAGCCGACAGAGTCAGCTATCACATTCACTGACCCTCGACAAACTCAGATCATACAGTGTTGTCATCAAAGAAAGAGAACTGCACACATGGAACCGCAAGTAGTTTTCCATGAGTTGGGGTCTAAATGAATGAACATTTACGACCAACATAGACCTTGTCTATTGGTTAGTCAGTATTCTATGGCCTCAGAGTATATTTGTCATCTATGATCTCACCCTTTTGAAAGGTTGTACTCAAGCCATTTTGGTAGAGAGCTGCTTTTCAAAACTGTGTGAACATAGAGCCATTTAAACGAGTATACTTCTGAAAATTTTGGTCTAGTGTCAAGTTCATATGGCCTATGTTGTGCTCATGAGAGAGCCAGATACTTGTGAGTGGTTCACTCATGGACCAAATGATCTCCGTACACTGAGAATGCAGTACGTGCTATCTTGGATTCCTCCCAAAGTAACAATGTTTCATGGAAGTCAATGAAGGAACTTCTTTAGACAGATTTTACCATAAAGAGTAAGTATCAGAAAGTGTCTTTGACCAAATTGTTCGCCGATGTTGAAGCTTTATAGCTGAATGCTATAGCAGATGTTGGGAACTAGATAACGTGTCTCTCTTCCTTAAAAGATCTTCCATTCCGAATCTCGGGACATGATTCTTTTAAGGGGGGAGGGCTGTAACACCCTAGGTGTTTATCACCAATTAAGTAGTGGATTTAAGCTCAAACATGATAGATTAATGGAGATGACAATGTCAAAGTCAAACCTATGGAAATAAGCCCTAACTTAAACTTGGACCATGCACCATTGCTTACATGTTGCCCTTTCCAAAAAGTATGCTTGAGTAATGTTGGATCTACTTCTTTCATGTGCCTCACATCAATTTCCACCCACATGGATGATTGGAAAAGTTTCGTGAAGTTTGGGATCAAAAAGTTACATGAAATGATAAGTTATAATCTTTCTTGGATTGCTTTATTAAGTGAATGGAATTATAGACCATCAACCAAACCTTGGAACCTTGCCCAAATGACTCTAATTGAACTCTACAACAAAAGTCATGAAAGGTTCATGTTGGGCAAATGTCAAGAAAATGCATCAATCGGTCTAAAACTCATATTTAAGCTTTATAGTGATGCTACTTTGACTTGGTTTGAACTGCAGCTTAGAGTATTTGCATGGTAGTGGAACCTAAATAAAAGTTGGAGTCCATGTTATGCACAACAAACTTTATTTTTGGACCAAGAGCTAGATCAGCTTGTAAGCAAGTCAAACCGAGGCTCAAACTTTGAATCAACAGCTGTTTTCAGCACTTGAAATTTTTCTGGGAACGGAAATTTCAGTTTCAGGTTAGCTTATTTGGTGCTCTGTATCTCCCAAACCAGGCCGAACCAATTCATGAACCTTTAATAAAAGTTGTAGTACTCCCATAGGTATACAACTTGTATTACTGACGTTTTTGCTGAAACTGGATGTACTTGGGAGTAGAAGAGGGAGAAGATTACGGTTTCAGTCATCCCGTAACTGAACTGCTGAATTCAGTTTTGAGGTACCCTCCTTTGAAGATCCATATCTCCAAATTTAGGCCGACTTAGCTCTTGATCCTTAAGGCAATATTGTTCACCTCACATAGATGTACAACTTTGCCTCTTGTTCCTTGATCACAGGACCATGGGATCGGGAGTTATAGGATGGGAAAGTCGGAGTTTCAGTCGTACTTTTGCGGTAGTATTGTTCCTTCTGTCTCTATAACGTCTGAAGCTCAGCTCGTCATGGCCGACCGACCGCTGGAGCGCAACGCCGCGTGGCGTCCTCGCTCTCTTGCATGTCCGCCACCGCACCACCTGCTGTTCGGATGTGAAGAGGCCGAGCCTGAGCACACGCCTCCCTCCTCTCCATTCTACTCACTTTCTCTCCCTTTGCTCGGTCTCCTCCTGTCCGTTTCGCTCGCCATGCCGGGAGCTCGCAGCTGCCGTCGCTCCCTCCTCCAACCTTTCCACCTCTCCATCCCGTGGCGGCCACGCTGCTCCTCCTCAGCCATCCGTCGCTGGAGCGTCGCTGCTCACCGCCATGGCCGCCCGCCTCCAGCCGCCAGTGCCGTCCTGCTGCTCGGCTGCTGCGCCACTGCTGCTGCCTGCAGCTTGGGCCGACCAGGGCCAGGCGTGGCCTTAGCTGGCCGCGGCTAGGCCAGGCAGTCCTCCTCCGCTGCCGCCCGTATGGCTCCTCCGGCCGGCAAACAGCGAGCTCCTGCGCTGCCCTTCAAAAATTCGCATCAGGGACTTCGTCTTAGAATTCGACTAAAGGGAAGGGCTTAAATGCAATGTCATTGACTCAAGTGAATAGTGCCTCGAGGGACCTATTTGTTGTAAATCGGGTGAAACTTTGGAAATTCATAGTAAATCATAGAAAATTCGTAAAATAGTAAATGAGGACTTTTTGGAACCCTTCTGAAATTCTCTATGCACTAGATCTATAATATGTCAGGTTTTAGTTTAAAGTTTTAGCTGTAAAAATGGATTTGTGCAGTCAGGGTTTGAATGCTAGTCTTACTTGTTTTTTTTTATAACTGCATTTGATGTGCTCAAATAAATGTGAAATTTTTGTGGAGTGCTACTAAGGTGATTGTTGTTGTCTGGTAAAAATTTCATGAGTTTAGGATTTATAGTTTAAGAGTTATAAAAATAACAAATGCCCTGTTTTGATTTGCTCCTATTCTGAACAGTTCTGCATGTTTGAATTAATTGGCTCAATTAAGTTATGAATCATGATTTGATGACAATACATGAATTTAGTACTTTTCTTAAGATTTCCAAAAAGTTAAATATCATGATTTTTGGCTAAGTAGATCTTGAGTTATACTTGCTTAAATCTCTGTGGCTGTTTCTGCCTAAACCCAGACAGGGTTTCCTTGTTCTTACTGTGGGGCCTTCTTAGTAGTAGAATTAGCTTTAGGTGTTTACAACAAAGTTGTTTAGAATTTTCTAAGCTTTCTAAAAAGTCTAGAACCACATTTATTGGACATGGATAACTCCATTTATAGCTGTTTAAAGTGGCATGTCAGTTTTTGTCTATGTTTTGGACAGAGATGCAATTATGGGATTAATTGACCCTTCTAACTGTAGAGTCATCTTAATATGAGAATAAGAAAGTTGTAGGTAACTTCCTAAGCTTTTCAAAAAGTTATGGTTTATGTTTATTGGAGGTCTAGAACTCCAGTTATGCTTCTCTGAAGATGCTATCAGTTTTCTATACCACTGCTGTTGGGCTGGATTTGCAGTTTTGCTTGTGCAATTATTTTCGTGGTGTAAATGATGTTTGCTATGGTTGTAGTGAATACAAAAGTTGTAGAAAATTTCATAATATTGCTTGTGTTCAAATTGTAAGACCATAGGCCTGATAGTTTAGGAGTTACATGACTTTTAAGTCCTCTATCAAGTTTTGATTTTATTCTGAGAAGATCTGAAAGATGCTAGTGTTTGATCTAGTTAGGATTTGAATGAGTTTTTGGTGATAATAACAAAGTTGTAGATAATTCATGTATCTAGACTCTGTTAAAATTTGGTGGTATTTGGTCAAGTAGTTTTTGAGTTATAGATGTTTAAAGTCAGGTTCCAGATTTGGTTGCTCTCTGTTTGGAGCAGACCAGAGTCTGTAGTTTCATATTTTTGACCAATTAAACTTGGGAATCAGGTTTAGTGGATATTAAATGAATTGTAGACAATTTCATAAGCTTTCCAGAATGTCTTCTTGCGAGTCATTTGGATTTAGGGATCTCCAGTTATGATTGATTTACCCAGCTACTGTATGTATGTCCAGAATTGTGGAAAATACATAATTGCTTGGTTACTTTATTTGCGTATTGCTAAGTGTGATTCATGTCTTTGGTGATTTAGCTATTACACCTGAGACTTTGTAAATCTTATGTCATGCTTGGTATTGCTTTCTTTGCTATTTAAGCATATTTGTTTGTATAAGGTCACTTAAGTGATGTGATGTGCTTACGTGTCTTTATTATAACCTTATACTTGCCTTGATTAACGGGTGATGCATCATCTATTGCATTTCCTTGTATTCATGCACATGCATTATTGCACCTCATTTAGGTACGCTAGCAGAAACGCGTGAAGGATCTAAGGTGGAGCCAAACCCGAAGATGGAGTTGGTGGATCCATCCCGAAGATCGAAGGACCGGACAAGTGCAGATTGGAAGATGCTCGCCAAGCGAACTCATCTGACATACTCTAACTTGAGTCGGATCCCAGGCAAGCCCCGGAGCATTATAAGCCTCCTATCTTCAAAGCAATTGATTATATATATATGTTATAAGTATTGTTGCATTAAGTGGTAGGAGTTGGTTGGAAACCCTTGCTGCATTATATCATTCCTTGTCCAGATATATGAATCCTTAAATCCTACATAGACTAGGATCGAGTAGATGCTTAGCCCTGCTTTAAGCGGTAGAAGTCAGGTGATTTCCTGTCACCTGCGAGATATAGGGATATTCATATATGGCACGGTTGGCTATATTTGCTATCGTGGAATGGAACCATGTGTTAATAAAATGAAATGAGACCGGGCGGGATGACGATAGTGAAGCAACAAGGCATGGAGGTCTTGGGTGTGAATCTATCCCCGTCTGAGTCGTTTAAGGACCGATTCGCTGTACGTCCTTGAGTCATGTTGAACGCAGTCTAACACTTAGTTGGCCGGATAAGTCGTTCCGACCGCGAAGCCGAGTAACGTGATTCAGGCCGGGAATCGAATGGTAGGTTGCTTCTTGGAGGAGAGAAAGGATGTGCTTGGGGACATTGGCGTGAGACCAAGGGGGGTTAGAGTCCCTATCACCTGGCAGAGTGTCGCCCTTGGGGTCGCGACATCATTCGGACCCGCGATTCCTGAATCATATGAAAAGGTGGCTTGTGCGACCCTGGCAGGGGCCTGCGCGGTGAGTGTTAGAAATACCCCTCCAGCTGGATAGGAATTCGATTCGAATCGCCGTCGCTCCCGGTTAGTGAGCACTTGACTTGAGCAGCGGCAACGTAGATTCAATTAAATTGAACTGATGGTTAATTGGATCACGATGGAAAGGATTGCCTCAATTTATACATGCTATGGTTAATATTGTTTGCTCCTAATAAAGTGAGTGCTCTAGTACAGGTTCTAATATAGATGATAGGTTAATGATAATTAACTTGATGCTTAAGCATTAATGATTGATCATCTATATTAAGCTTTTATGCAAAAAAGTTGTCAAGCTAGCCCACTTTATATCAGCCTTGCATGATCCTTGGTGTCATCTTATTTCTGGTTTCTGACGGGTAAGTCTAGCCGAGTACCTTCTTGTACTCAGGGTTTTATCCCCACTTGTTGCAGGTTGTGATGTATCATGACGGCTGCAAGAGTTGGTTGCCTCCTGCCGTAGTGGCGGAATGTGATCATGGGCATGATCCTTCTTATTTACCTTATCTCTAATGCTTTTGTTGGAAGTCGACCGTGGTACTGGCATGTATTTAAAATAAGAATAATGTTAGTTTCAAATTACTTTGCTTCCGCTACTTTTCAAAGTAAGGTTGTAATAACTATGTTGAACTCCGATGTATGTTGAATTACTTGTGAAATGGTTGTAACATGTGACTTGTTATGTTGAATCACTACGATCTTGGCTTGTATGTTGGTTGGTTTGAAATCCCTCGTGATTTCATTGGACTACCGGAGTTATATGGGCTCAAGTGTGAGAATTTGATCACTTCGGTGATTGTTTTTATACTTGTGCTCTTATAATTTGGACGGTTCCGTTACACATTCGACCAATACTACTTGCATGTCTGTGTAGGGAAGCCATCCTAAAGGAGAATAATCAATGAACGGACTGGCTGCAGTCCCTTGCCGGTCCAGCTCCTACGTGGGAATTGGGATGAAAATCATTGAGTCATAGCCTCTTGAGCTTCCCAGCGGACTCAAAGACTTGAGTTACTGGCTATCAAACGTGCGCGCTGGACTTTAGCCTTGTGGGGTGGGGGGTGGGGGGGGGGGGTGCGCAACACTATAGTGCTAGGGGGTGCATAAATGGTCAAGATGGGCTATTAATAAGGCCTTGTTTAGTTCACTCCAAAATGCAAAAAAACTTTCAAGATTTTCCGTCACATCGCATATGCCGGCACATGTACGGAGCATTATATATAGGTAAAAAATAACTAATTACACAGTTTGTCTGTAAATGTCGAGACGAATCTTTTGAACCTAGTTAATTTATGATTAGACAAAGTTTGTTAAATACAAACAAAAGTGCTACATTGCTTTTCCAAAAAAATTTGGAAACTAAACATGGCCTAACTAATTTTTTTTGGGAGGGTGGGGCATCTGCACCCATGGATCACTACTGAGCTTCGCCCCTGCGTTGCACCACATGCTGTTGCCGTGTAGAGAGAGAGTAGCATTCCTGTGAGTTAGTAAATGCGAGGCCCCCCACCCACACGTAACGACAGGAAATGGCACTGCTGACCAGCTGCATGCGCCCGCCTCCCATGCTACTGAAGAGCGAACTGTCATGGCCACTCACGTCCCTGCCTTGCTCCTGCGGTCATGGTCCGTGAGCTCACTCTCTTTGGTCAAGCGAGGTGTGCCTCCCAAGTCAAGAACCGCCTGACACGCCAGGTGACTCAGCCTGTTGTCTTGGGCCATGTTTAGTTTCCATTTTTTTTAAAAAAAATACTATGTCACGGAACCGTCCAAATTATAAGAGCACAAGTACAAAAATAATCACCGGAGTGATCAAATTCTCGCACTTAAGCCCATATAACTCCGGTAGTCCAATAAAATCACGAGGGATTTCAAACCAACCAACATACAAGCCAAAATCGTCGTGATTCAACATAACAAGTCACATGTTACATCCATTTCAAAAGTAGTCCAATATACATCGGAGTTTAACATAGTTATTATAACTTAAATTGAACAGTAGAGGAAGCAAATTAATTTGAAACTAACATTAATTTTATTTCAAATACATGCCAGTACTAAGGTCAACTCCAACAAAAGCATTATAGACAAGATAACTTAGAGGGATCATACCCATGATCACACTCCGCCACTATGGCAGGAGTCAACCAACCCTTGCAGTCGCTATGATACATCACAACCTGCAACAAGTCAGGATAAAACCCTGAGTACGAGAAGGTACTCAGCTAGACTTACCCGTCATAAACCAGAAATAAAGTGACACTAAGGATCATGCAAGGCTGATATGAAGTGGGATAGCTTGACAACATTTTGCATAAAAGCTTAATATAGATAAGTAATCATTAATGCTTAAGCATCAAGTTAATTATCATTAACCTGTCATCTATATTAGAACATGTACTAGAGCACTCACTGTATTAGGAGCAAACAATATTAACCATAGCAGGTATAGATTGAGGCAACATTTAAATCATCATCCAATTAACCATCCGTTCAATTTAATTGAATCTACGTTGCCGTTGCCCAAGTCAAGTGCTCACTAACCGGGAGCGACAGATATTCGAATCGAGTTCCTATCCAGCTGGAGGATATTTCTAACACAAACCGCGCAGAGCCCTCGGCAGGGTCGCACAAGTCACCTTTGGTACTGTTCAGGAAAGCGCGGGTTCGACTGATGCTGCATCCCCAAGGGCAACACTCTGCCAGGATGATAGGGACTTTAACCCCCCTTGGTCTTATGTTAATGTTCCCAAGCACATCCTTACTTCCTCCAAGATGTGACCTACCATTCGATTCCCGGCCTGAATTGTATTACTCGGCTTCGCGGTCGGAACGGCTTATCCAGCCAACTAAGTGTTAGACTGCGCTCAACATGACTCAAGGGCGTACAGCGAATCGGTCCTTAAATGACTCAGACGGGGATAGATCCACACCCAAGACCTCCATGCCTTGTTGCTTCACTATCGTTATCCCGCCCGGTCTCATTTTATTTTATTAACACATGGTTCCTTTCCATGATAGCAAATATAACCAACCGTGCCATATATGAATATTCCTACATCTCGCAGGTGATAGGAAATCACCTGACTTCTACCGCTTAAAGCAGGGCTAAGCATCTATTCGATCCTAGTCTATGTAGGATTCCAGAATTCATATATCTGGACAAGGAGTGATATTGATGCAGCAAGGTTTTCACCCAACTCCTATACGTAATGCAACAATATATATAACACATATATAGTATTGCTTTGAAAAGTAGGGAGTCTTATAATGCTCCGAGGCTTGCCTGAGATCCGACTCAAGTTAGAGTTTGTCAGGTGAAACCCGCTTGGCGAGCATCCTCCAATCTAGCACTTGTCCGATCCTTCTATCTTCGGGATGGATCCACCAAACACTGTCTCCGGGTTTGGCTCCAATGCCACATCCTTCACATGTTTCAGCTAGCGTACCTAAATGAGGTGCAACAATGCATATGTATGAATGCATAGAAGTGCAATAAACAAAGTAATTATGCAAGCATACCAAAGTTCACATAAGCACCTAGAGCTAATTAACTTAACCCTCATTAAGACATAACATAGAAGATGGCAAGCACATCAATAAAGACACAAGTCTCATAAGATCACAGGGTACTAACCCAAGTACCGAGTAGCAACACCAACATACTTATGTAACTCAAACTATGCTCAACAGAAAAGTTCAGGTTTGCAATTAGCATGAACAGTCCAGAAATAACATCATTACAGGAGCTACACAATTCCAAATGACATGCAAGAGGATAATCTGGAAAGATTATGAAATTGTATACTATTCATTAGATACCAACTAAACCTGATTTCCAAGTTTAATAGTTCAAAAAGATGAAACTACAGAATCTGGTCTGCTCCAAACAGAGAGCAACCAAATCTGGGACCTAACTTTAAACACCTATAACTCAAAAACTACTTAGCCAAATGACACCAAATTTTAACACAAGCTAGATACATGAAGTATATACAACTTTTCTATAGACAAGATGCTCAGAAAACATAATTAACATGGGGTAATTTACATTGCCCTCAGAACTTTCCAGAAAATAATAATTGCAAGAAGTAATTATTAACATATGTTGCAAATATATAATTGTGCAAAACCAACTTTACCAACATTTCACACATGACTAATGAACACCAGAAAACATGATGTCCATTGCTAAATAAATTATTTTAATACATTTCTTAATTTATTTAGATAATTAAGTGGAATTATGAACACCTATCAAAATTACACAATAAATTCTACCAAAATTACAGTGGCCTAAATATGCTCTCAATAGTCTACCATCCAATTTTCATGCCATTTAAACAAGTATATCAACCTATATGAAAAAGACAATAGCTATTGCAATAAAGCATGTGAGAGCAAGTTAAACCTAAAACTCAATATTTTCTATGAACACATGGGCATAGTATGAATCAACATGATAGACGAACATCATCCTAAGGTAATGGAACAACATTTTTCATTTTATAATTTATATATTATTTATAAGCTATTTATCAAGCCGTAAACAAGTTAAATCAATAACTTGATCAAACGGTAAGAAATGACCATGAAATTTATACCACAGTACATACATAGCATAACAAGACTACCATAAAAATTTCACATCATTTGGAGCATCACCGCATCAGTTATGAATTTCCCAAACAACATATGCAAGAAATGCCTAATTAGCAAGATTAAATCAAAACCCTAAGAAAACAGTGAACAACTAATAAGTTTAATATTTTTATAAGTTATTACATATTATCACAAGATTAACAGAACAAGACTCACTATTTTTTGATATCTAAAACTCCAGATCTTGCTCTGGTCAAGTTTAAAGGCATTTTTAGGGCATTTTTTAAGCTTAAAAGACATCAGAAAACATCTACAAACATGTAACATTTTATGATTCTACTGGATAGAGATTTTCTCAAGGTTTCCAAAAAGTCCACCCTTGCCATTTTTGGACTTTCCTAGGAGGAGATATAGATTTTCAAAGATTAACATGAAATTGAAATTCAAAATCCAGAAGAAACCAACCCTAACTTAATTGTTACACCCACTCGGTTGCGCACCCAGATCTGCCACCACTTAATCGACATACGGGACCCGCTGTACCATTGGGCCCACTTGTCACCCACACAAAGAAACAGAGAGGAGGTGCCGGCCTTCCTCTTCTTTCTCCCGAGGCAAAGAGCAGAGGGCGGAGGGGGAACATGGCCGGTGGTGCCCGGAGGAGGCTCGCCGGCGATGGAGAAGGGCGGCGTGAGCTCTGGTGGGTCCAGGCGCCTCCGAGGAACCGCTCGGCTCCGCGCGAGGTGACCCAAGGGCGGCTGGCCATGGAAACGGGTGGGACCGGTGACTGATGCTCCAGCGGAGGCGGACTGCGGGCGGCGGGAAGGCTCATCGGCGGTGGTGGTGCAGCGGGGGAAAACCAAGGGGTCCGTGCGAACTCAATGGTGGCTGCAGCTCGACCGGTGATGGCTCATGGCCTCCTGGCCACACACACCGGCGTCTGCGGCGGTCACGGCACCGGTGGCCGCGCGCTACGACGGCGAGGAGAGGCTAGGAAGGGATGCTATGAGCTTGGCATCACGGGGCGAAGCTGCTGGTGGTACTCATGGGAAGCGAGGATGGTCGAGACGATGGAAACAACAGTGGCTGCCGGAGCTCCAGCTCGGCCATGGCGACGGCCATGGCGATGGTGCTATTTGTCGACGAAATTGGCCAGCGAAGGGGCGCTGCGGGGGTGGCAAAAGATGGCGAAGATGATGCCGCGCTCGCCTCGAATGGAGAAGGAGGGATGGCGCGGGCATGAAGCTCGAGCCGACGGCGTCCATGGCGGCTTCCGCGCTCTGCAGCGAGGTAGAGGGCAGGGAGGCAGTGGGGGGCGGCAAGAGCGAGTGAGGGAGGCGTGGAGAAGCTTAGCGTCCCCACCAACGCGAGGAAGAGGCAGGGCACGCGGCAGTGGTGCTGGCAAGGTGGAGGGCGCGCGGCAGCTCTGCATGGCGACCACGCCCAGGGCACGCGGCGCCCATTGCGGCATTCTACCGAACACACGGCGTGCAGTGAAGCAGCGAGAGTGGGACGTGAGTTTGGGCCACCTCCGGGCAAAATTTGGACATGGGCCCAATATGAAGTTTGAAGCCCGTTCAAAGCTCTATGATTTTCCTTTAGGGAGGAAAGTCATTAGAGCTGTAGATTAGGAGATAATCAGTCCCCAAATCACCAGTGTCAACATGTTAAGCTTGGGCTCGGTTTTGGAATTTTGCAATGCCAAACTTGGTCAAATTGATCCCAACTTTTTACATGTTGCACTCCAATGAATTGTTTCCAACTTTCATTTTGGGCTCCACTAGAGTTACTCAACAAAATTCAGAGAACGTGAGATGCCAATGTCGACGACGATGAATTCTAAACTTAGAAATTGCTAAGTGTTGGAAACAGCCCCAAATTCTGACTTGGGGGCCTTTTTGAGCATGTTCCACACATTGTCATGACTTGACTCTTAAACAAAGTTTGTTCCTTATAAAATTATCTACAACTTTATTAAAGGGTGCACAGTCATGCAGAGCTTCTAGGTCACACTTTTGAAATGGTCAAACAAAAGGGTTCTATGGTCCATACATGGTCAACCATCACTTAGAAGCACATTTAGGCAAAATGATCAACATGAACATTGTTCCATTAAGTGTCCTAAGTGTAGTTAAGGTGTTTTAGAGTCCAAACATACTCACCATGCATAGGTTGCACAAAAGTGTAGGCCTCACATGCACTGAAACATAGAAATCACTATATTTGCGTTGCTTGTTTCAAAGCTCTGTTTCACTGGTTTCATAATGTTGTTGCAAGGCACATGCTACACATGTTTGACTAGGTTGTTCCACATGTGTCTTAGATGTGTTGCACATGTTGCATTTGTATGTTGCATAAACACTAGTTTACATGGAATGTAAAGCATGTTTCCATGTTTCAGAAGCATGTTTCAGTTATAATCCCAACAAGCATATAACTTATCATTTTATGTGACTTTTTTATTCCAAACTTCATGAAAACTTTTCAAGGGTTCACTATCGATAGAGAGTGATGTGAGACACATGAAAGAAGTGACATCCCCACTCACTTGCATTACCAAGCATGAGCATATAACATACACACATTGAAACATAATTAACAAGAGTATGTTGCATATGTTTCAAGGAGATATTGCAGATGTTTCAAAGCACATCCCATATAGGCATGTTTCACATGTTGCACTAGTGCATCACATATGTTCCATGCTCATATATGAACAAATGATGCTTAGGCTCATGCAATACAAGTGCCAAATGTAAGCCTAACACCTGGGATGTTACACACTGTAGCACTTTTCGTTTGTATTTGACAAACTTTGTCCAATCATGGATTAACTAGGCTCAAAAGATTCGTCTTGACATTTACAGACAAACTGTGCAATTAGTTATTTTTTAACTACATTTAATGCTCCATACATGTGTCAGCATATGCGATGTGACGATGAATCTTGAAAACTTTTTGCATTTTAGAGTGAATTAAACAAGGCCTTGGTTGAAATTTTTGGCTAGAGGGCCAGCGGAGAGTTAATGCGATGCTAGCGTTTTCTATGTTTCCAGTCGCATGTGGCTGCTGGTCAAGAGAGAGATGGACCGTGTGCAGGACGTCCAATTTATTTTTTTTTCTTGGGCCTTGTTCTCTTCCCTTCTAAATTCCAAGTTTTTTTCACTCTCTCTATCACATCAATTTTTGTACACATGCATGGAGCATTAAATGTTGATAAAATAAATAACTAATTGCACAGATTAGTTGTAAATCACGAGACGAATCTTTTAAGCCTAGTTAGCCCATAATTGAATAATATTTGTCAAATATAAACGAAAGTGGTACGGTTAGAAAAATTCTAACTTGTCACGGTCTAAACACGGCCTTGATGTGCATGTCGAGAGAGAGCACCTAGTGGCAAGTACTAATATAGAGAGGAGGCATTAATGTGATGCTTGTTTTGTCAAGCTGCATGTGGATAATAAGGAGAGATAGAGGCCAGGGGTGTGCAGAGGAGGCATTCATTTTTTTTGGACCGAGGCCTTGTTTAGATCCTAAATTCTCCCTCCAAATTCCACTATGTAAAAAGAAGATTCTCCATCACATCGAAATATCGACAAATGCATGAAGTACTAAATGTAGATGAAATCAAAAACTAATTGCACAGTTTTGTTGTACTTTGCGAGACGAACATTTTGAGTCTAATTAATCAATTTTTGGATAATTTTTTGTACTAAAAAACAAAACGCGCTACAGTGTTCCGATAGAGACACTGTAGTGAGCAGGCCTGATTCGGCGCGCCGAATTTGGGAAGTGAACACGGCCCGAGAAATTGAGAGAGGAGGCAGGCATGCAGGGTTCGTACATGACACTAGCACTAGCAGCCAGCACTTCCTTTAAAGGGAGTACCAGAAGCCGAGTAGAGAGTGCGCTCTTTACAGCACCAGAGTAGATCCTTTCTTTCTCGTCTCCAACTACGGTCGGCACCCTGGCGTCCTGTGCCTGGTATCCCAGCATGCTCGTGCTACTGCCGCAGCACACCGGCGCGACTGCGTTCTAGTTGTCTCCGCACGTCCGCGGCATAGCGACGCCCACACATGACTCCGTCTCAGTCGATCCGTTGCCATGGCTAAGCTCCAACTTATCTCTTTCGTCTTTTAAATATCTTGTTTATATATGTTTCGCTTAGACAAGCATATTGCAACGATGTATACCATTTAGGTGCGATGGTGGATTAACTGGAGTAACCAAAAGAAGGCATGATGGTGACCACACCCCGCGGATGGAAATGCTAACTTAGTTATAATGTTATTTACCCAGACAAGCCCGGTGCAGAACCCCTACTTTCTGCACTTTGTATTACGTGATATGCATTAAGTTTAAGGGGTTGAATGGAACCCACCTGCATGTATATCCTTATCATATGAGTCTTACTAGTATGACAGGATTGCGTAGATTACCATGCTATAGAACCCCGGTAGAAGTCGAGTGATTACCTATCACTCGCGAGGGATAGAAAATATATTATGGTACTGTTATCATGTTACTATCAAATTGAATATACATGTATAATAATTGGAGACCGGACAGGACTGTACTTAAAATTGGATGTGGACTTGGTTGGGCAATCCGAGCGAGGCACTGGTTGCATTTGTCCCGCTAGTATCAATTGAGGACCGTCCGTTGTTGTGGATGGTAGTCAGGTCACAGACTTATTATCCTGAGCACATACTTGCTTATGAGAGCGGGAAGACTTGTTACTCTCTTGTCATGGATTCCGGCTCTTTCCGTACCCATGATTAAAGGTGGATTATTAGGTGGAGGTCTAAGCGCCGCACTGAGGCCGGACCTCAGGTGTTGGGGTCTTGGAGTCCCAATTTAGACGGAGACCTGGACCCCTTGACAGGAGTGGAGCGGGTTCGTCTTGTCTGTGCCCAGGGTATAGATGAGGCGTGTGTTTCGGGGTATCTAGCTGAGCTACATTGATTTGCGAATCACCGTTTCTACGTGATGGTACGACTTGGCTATGGTCTAGCACCGTAGTAAGAACTAGCATTAGGAAGGAGGTAAAAATGGTTCTGATTGCTTACCACCTGCTTGAAAGTAGCATAAGGTGCGTACCCCTGAATGGTTAGTTAACGAACTAATGACGACTGCTAATAAAATTTGAATATAAGGATGCACGTTTAGTGATGCTTCATGCAGATGCAATAACCCACAAGCCAAAAAGCCTTGCATATCCTTGGAGTCTTTTTTTCCTCCTGACGGATAAATCTTGTGGAGTACAATTGAGTACTTAGGGTTTGTTCTACCCTGTTGCAGGTAACAGGAACATGTGGAGCTGACCCTTGTGTGCGGAAACCTCTTGGTGAGCTCAGCGAGGATTTCCTTTACGTTGTCGATCTGGAGTTTATTTAAATTTTCCACAAAAATAATTTATAAAGGAAAACTTAAAACCTGTTATTATTTCATGTATATAAAATATTCATCATGATAATATTTAATTCGTCATTAAATGATTTTTATTTTTGCTGAAACTCTGATAATATTTTATATTCCGCTATTATTATTAACTGATGTCATTCTCTGATGTTGTATTAAAGTGATGTAAGAAATGGTTAAGAATGTTGTAAGCTTTATCTCTCATTTATGATCCTGCCAGAAAATGTGGATTTTCGAGTTCTCTCTTTGGGTGTGCTCGACACAACTGCATAGTTTAGTGCTCTCTCGGGTACTTAGTGTCTAATAAAAGACGAGTACTCTCGGAAGGACATTAGATTAGGCGGTTCTGCCACAAAAGTAAAGAGAGTGGAAGGAACGCGACGATGTTTTGCCGAGGTATCGAAGAGTCGTCACTCCCCACTAGTCCTCGTTGGAGCACCCGCACAAGTGTGTAGCTCTCCCTCAATCCGTGCAAGGATTGATTGCTCTCTACGGGCTGATTCTTTGATACTCCGTCGCGATGAATCGCCTACGACCACTCATATCATGAGTTGGGTCATTCACAAGCTCCATCGGATGATCATCAAGCTTTCAATCATCACCGAGCCGTCTAGGTGATGACGATCATCAAGAGTAACAAGCACAAACTCTTACTTTACCATGACAAGTTTAATGAGATGGGTGGGTGTACACTTGCTACTCCCTATGTACTTATGAGGTCCTTAATCTTAGATTGACAAATCTCAACAACCTCACTACTCTCTTGCTCTTCCTTACACTTCAAAGTGTTTCCTCGGCTGAATAAATGGACAAGAGAACCTCCCTAAACAAGTTGGGCAAGTAATAAATACCCCCCGCTCAAACACATAGTCATTGGAGGTTTTTTCCAGCTGTCAGTCGACCGTCGGACGAAACACAGGGGCGTCAGACAAATAGACGCGTTGTCCGACCCTCACAGAAGCAAGTGTGGTAGGGTGTGTTTAGTTCTGCGAAAAGGTGTAAAAAAAGTACTGTAGTATGTTTTGGCTTTATTTGGTAAATAGTGTCCAACCGTTGACTAATTAGGTTCAAAACGTTCGTCTCGCAAAGTACAACCAAGCTGTACAATTAGTTTTTGATTTCATCTACATTTAGTACTCCATGCATGTATCGCAAGTTTGATGTGACGGGAAATCTTTTGTTTGCACAGTATTTTTTTTTAGAAGTAAACACAGCCTTAGAGGTAGCCATTAAGGACCATCAGACGTTCGATGCCTGGCCTCGAACCACGTCCAACGCTCCCAGACCTCTCTGGACCCTCTCTGTAAGCCGTTGGACGAGACACAGATTTGTCTGACGCCTTCTTGTTTACCCATGTCCGACGCCACGCTAAAGGAATCTCGAGCATGAACAGTAACCCCATTTTGTCTGACGCCATGGCCACGGCAGCGTCCGACGATGTCACACGCCTGATGAGCTTCCTCAGCGCGCCACGTAGGCATCGGACACTAGACCTCTTTGTCCGACGACTGCGCCAAGTACAGTCCGACGCCTGTTTCACCCCTCAATTCACTTCCGATTCCAAAACTTTGTGAACGGGCATTGACCCATCTGATCTTTGGGTTGTCCTGAGCTGCCTAGTGCTAAGTTTGATAAGTGTGCACCACATCTAACACAGTAGACTCACCTAGGTCAAGCTACTCGTTCATACCCCCTTAATAGTATAGATAAAGAAAAAACAAAGTCCTAAAACTAATCTATGTGTCTCTCAACGCCAACCGACACTTAGAGCTAGTCCGTCCTTAACCTTGTCGTCCATCCTTTGAAAACCAAAATAATTTCCATCGATAGGGGCATGAAAACTATTGATTGCCCAAACGATCGCCATTATTGTGACCTAACTTAAAATACATCTGCAAAACACATGTTAATCACAATAATCTTACGTTGTCATTAATCACCGAAACCCACTAGGGCCTAGATGCTTTCACACAGTACATAAACATTTGTTGAATGAGCAGGCTTTGAGCAATTAACCAACCTCCTTGTCGAGTCTTCCAAGTGAATGGTTTTCTTTCTTCTTTCTTTCTTTTTCACATTGCTGTCCATGTCAAAGCCTCATAACCTGGCTAATCGCTTCCCCGCCCATGTTTTTGTCGCATCACCAAAGCTCGTTTTGTTGTGTGATGCGGTCATAGGTTATACCTAAATCACTATATTATGGCTCCAAGAATTTCATAAAAATTAGTTTATTTTTACTAGAAAACGTAGAAAACATATTCTAATGTTCTAATCCCTTGCCAGTTTATCAACGATGATGGAAATCGATGACAATAATGCTATGGAGATATTGTGTGGACATTTAAGTCAGGTGCGTTGGTTAGTATACAAATTGGACATAGGAAGGCCCAAATGAAACTACATTCTATAACCAAGAGTTAGAGCATCAAAGTCGGCAAGCCTCTGAACTCATCATCACATCTCCTAGCTCTTCCATCCCATCTTCTTCTGTTTCAAAAGCAGGAGAAAAACTAGCCATATATATCACACATGGTCCCCACACCTTGGATTGCACACTCGCTTTTTTACCCTGATTGTTGTCGGCCTCTATAATAATGATGGTATTTGCTCGTGCCAATTTGTCATTAGCCCGTTATTGCCCACACCTAAACCCTGATTTACTTCACGCTTCATTACTACTCTGATCCTTTATTTTTCTTTTTTTGTGACACTTACCCTATACTCGCTCCAGGAACTTAAACAACATGGATAGTTGAGGGCATCAATTGGACTTCTAAACACAAAAAACTCATATTCAGCTACAAATCCAGGGCCCCTTTGGATTGCAACATTTATTTATTCTAAACCTTTGTTTTCTCTGTGAAATTAAACTGATTATTATAAAGTTCTATATGAATTCTGTGACCTCTGCGTTCCAAAGAGGCTACACCGAACGGTCTGGCGCCTCTAACAAGTGGAGCGTGGTAATCGGCCGGTAACCTTTTATTATGGTGCTGACGAAAGTTGGGCATGGCTATAGCTATCTAGCTGTGGGTTATCTCTACAAGCAAAGCTAATCTAAAATGTGGATTTAATTTCGTTGGTGTGACCTCGCAATCACAACAATCTTATTCTATATTCAAGAAATGAGTAATGTCTCTGATATTGTAAGTGGCCGTAGCAGCCGCCTCTCGTGTCGGCACTCGGCGCCTAAAGTTTGCCGCGCCCATTTTCAAAAAAAAAGGAAAAAATGTTTGCACCCGAAGGTTTGGCCACAGATAAAGGAGTTGCCATCAGTATGACCTTTTTTCTTGAAAAAGGTGCACATAGGGGCTGTTTGGTTTAGAGCCATACCCCGCCACGCCACAGCTGTGGCCGCCGCACCAACCGAGACGTGGTCCTCATCCAAGCTTTTGGCTGCCAGAGCTTTTTCTCGTGTCGTTTTGTTGCTACTTCGTGTCATCTAGCGTGGTGAGATTGTGGTGACTATGGCGAACTTTCTGGCCGCCACTGCCACACCACGGCGTGGCCCGCCACACCACGGCGTGGCTAAGGTTGGCCGGGAACCGAGCATCCTTTATGTAGCACCTCTCGACCCCACCGTGTCATTTGAAAGCACAACGTCTTCTAGGCCGTGAAATGGACACGCCAATAGCCCACTTGGAACATTGAATGAAGGAAAAAAGGCTACCATATTCGTCCTTTCATACACACATATAGGATTTCCTTTGGCACCCAATTATAGCTGTTCTCCAACAAATATATAACTTTCGATCAATTTTTAATTTATAGAGAGATACTATTTGCTAGTTCAATAATGCCGTGACATGGCATCTTGGATTACCTTGTCTGCTTGTATGCTGGTCACTGTTTATATGATCTCCGGTGATGTGTGCATGCGCTTCTTGATTTTGTTTCAATTTTTATGTTTTGCTTATGTCGAGAGATCACTTGCATGGCCTACGGATGTTCAGAAATAAAAAAAAATATTGCATTGAACAAAGAAAAATATTCTCACTTAATAAAGAAAAATAGTATATACCGTGATTCCTTTTATATAATGTGGCCTACGCAAAAGCAAAATTTCAGTCGAGTGTGAATTGAGCGCTCTTCTTTTCTTTTAGTGGTAGATGACTTGTACGTAGTTTTCTAGATTTACTCTAGGATTTAGAGGTTGTTTGGGACTGCTCCACTCTATGCTTTTTAGCTAAATAGGTTCAGCTCCACACACTCGACTTGAGAAAAAAATGTAGAGTTGTGAGAGCTCCTCATCAATAATTTTGTTTAGGAAACATTATTTTAGGATTTACGGATGATTAATTCCATTTATCAATTGACACAAAGCAGAGTTTTAACGTGGCTGAATTATTAAAAAAACAAGATTTCGATGCAACTTACTCCCTCTGTCCCATTAAAAGTGTCGTTTTTTACTTTTACACTTCTCTTTTGACCATTCGTCTTATTCAATTTTTTTGTATAAATATTATTTTTTATAACTTATTTTATCATTAGATATACTTTAATAATGAATTATTTATTTTATTATTTATATAAAATTTTTGAATAAGACGACTAGCCAAACAGAAAGTCAAAAAGTAAAAAACAACACCTTCAATGGGACGGAGGGAGTAGGCACTAAGTTTATATGTGTCCTTCACCCATAGCAATGAACATATTTGCCATGTATACCTACATAAAATTAAAGAGCGAGTGTTTTCTCGTGTTCCGTTTTTTTCCTTCTCAAACTGCCCTGACACTCTCCATATATCACCCAAATTTATAATACTCTATACGTCCATATACAAATAACTGCCGTTCTCGGTTTCTGAGAAAATAACTTTGACTATAATTTTATATAAAAAATTAATATTTGTGGCACACAATTAATATTATTAGGTAGATCGTTGAAACTATTTTTATATTAAATTTATTTAGAGATATAAATGTTACACGTATTTCTATAAATATAGTTAAACTTATGGTACTGAAACAAAAAAACGACAAATATTTAGGAACAAAGAGAGGATGTGCTTATATGGGTTAAAACAACTCGTGCCCATCAATAATACGGAGTTCGATCCAAGACGTATATGGTTCCATGCAACACGCAGGCATGTAAAATTTGTTGTAAAGTCACATAGGCATTTTGAGGCTCGGAGATTTATCCAACGCTCAGGTGACATGTTCTAATACGTTTTAGAATTGAATTTCATACCGTCGCTTAACACGTCTTAGAGTCGGACATTGTTAGACACGAGTTGTTTGTCCGAGTCACATACAGGTATATGGTGTGGCCAGGGTTGCCACCGATTGACCGATACGGCCCCACTGTCCATGATGGGGTTTGCAACTTAGGTCCCATGCTTGGTTTGTGATGCGGCCTGAAAATTCCAATTCCCATGTATCCAAAAGGTGAAAATAAAATCGGCCTAAATGAATGGGATTAAATGGATTAGATGGAAGGACACTCCGAATTGCATTTCTCATACTTCCTGTCACCTTTTATCTGTCACTATGATATTAAGTTTGACTAGATTTAAAAATATTAGCAACATTTGTATCTCTAATTAAATAAGCTTATATTATAAAAATAGATTTAATAATCTATCTAATAATACTAATTATATATCATAAATATTAATATTTTTATATACATTTGGCCAAAGTTAAGTATATTTGATTTCTCAAGATGTGAGAACGATATATGATCTCAGGAAATGAGAACGATACAAAAAAAAAGACGGAGGGAGTAGTTGAAACGTTAATATTTTTCTTATATACATTTAGTCAAAGTTAGTATATTTAATTTCTCAAGATGAGAACGATATATGATCTCAGGAAATGAGAACGATAGGAAAAAAAAGACGGAGGGAGTAGTTGAAACGGAATAATACAATATCGATGGATAAGCACATTCACGTGTAACGTACAGTCCATATCGAGTCACTAGCATACTGTAGCAGCAGGCGGAGACAGAGCAGTCAGCACAAGACCACAAAAGTCCAGTGCCAGCAAGGTCGTCGTCCGATCCATGCAATGCACAGTGCCACTGGAGGAACTGCGGCGCAAGGCTGGCAATGGCGATGCGGAAGGCGCCGGCGCCGGCGCCGGCGGAAGGGGCTTGCTTCGTGCATTGGCTTTTAGTTCCCAATTCCTTCCCAAATTTCACTATGCAAAAAGGAGATTCTCCATCATATCAAAATGCTGGCAAATACATGAAGTACTAAATGTAGATGAAATAAAAAACTAATTGCACAGTTTTGTTGTACTTTGCGAGACAAACATTTTGAGTATAATTAATCAATATTTGGATAATTTTGTACACTAAAAAAACAAAACACGCTAGGAACACTGTAGCGCGCAGTGCCGAATCGAGACGTCCGACTCGAAAACTAAACAAGGCCATTGATACGTTACCATGCCATTATACCATTCCTCAACTGATGCGTGCACGGTCTTCGAGGTGCATCCATGCTGCTGTGCTGATGCCGTTGCCATCAGAGCAAGCTCAACTGGTCAATAATAGAGCCAAGTGCTTGACTATTTGCCAAGTTATAAAAGTCAAATTATACAATAGTAGTATCTTATTTGTCTATAAGAAATTTTTTATTACTTCTACTCATGTTTCATCTTCTCTTTCCTAATCCTCCTTACATTTATTAATTATAGGCCCACCATTGTCTATGCATCCATACTCAGCTCGTTGTTTGCATGAGAGCCCAGCTCTCCTCTCTGTTCTCTCTTCTCTTCTCCACGTCAGCACTTACGCTATAAGCCAATTATTGTACCCGCTCTCGGTGGCCTTTCAACTTTTGGACTGCTTCCAACGGCCTTCCTCCCTATATCTCCTTTTTTAAAATTTTGGATTTTAGACATATTGACATTTTAAATCCCTATTTCTTGTTTTGCATTTTAAATTTAAATTTTACCATCTTTTTTGTACTTATTTTTAAAGAAAATGTCCCCATTTCGTATTTACATTTACAATCATATATTTTTCCCTTTGGCCCAATAGCACAAATAATATGTGCTTTACTAAACTGTAGGCACCACATAATCATCTAAGAGGTACGGCCGCTACTGTACAAATGATTTTGCTAGGCGGTAACTTTTTATTAACCGAGGCGGTTAGGCTGGCTGGCTGCCTCCGTTAATCGATGGCAGGGCCGCTAGCCGAGCGTCCACCTCGGTTAAATACTAACAGCGTCCACCTCTGTTAACGCTAGATTAACGGCGACCACCTCCGTTAATCATCAACTCTACAGTACACTCTTAGGCCTGGTTGGGCTTGGGTCGCCCTTGCATGCTCATGACCCTTGTCAGCTTCTTTGTCACGGGCCCACGGTGGAAGAAAAGCGAACCGATCGAGCTCGATCGCTGACTCGCGAACCGATCGAGCTCGGTCGCCGACTCACCGCCCGAACCGAACCGATCTCGGGCCCACCAGTTAGTGCCACGCCACGCCCATGCCCACGGGGCTCTCGATCCCCTCTGCCCATCTCATTCCACCTCTCCACCATCTCCGCTCGTCAATTCCCTAAATGCATATATTCAAGTGGTAATGCTTTGTGATGATGTTCCCGATTTTGCCAACAGCTCCACGTGGTCATCCACGGTGCGGCGCGCGTTGTTGTTGTCAAGCGCCAGCACCATCGACTGTGCCCTCCGCGCCGCCTCCGTGGCACCCTCGACATCGCCGCCCGCCGCATTCAGCCCGCCCCGCTCTGCCATCGTACAGGTCTAGCCGTGTCGCCAAATGCCAAACTCATTGCAGCAGTCATCTTGCAGGAGACGGCAGGCTGGTTCTGATGGAGGCGGCTTCGATCCGGTAGTGAGGAGGCGTAGATCTAGCAGCGCCGTTGCATACTCACCCCTTTCCCGGTCTTCACGGAGCGACGGGGCGGCGTGGCCGTGTGACTGGGCAGGGGCGGGCCGGCGAAGTCTGTGGGAGATGGGCAGTCGGGCGGGCGGCGACATGCGGCAGCAGGGGAGGCGTCGGGAGTAGGGCTCGGTGGGCGGGGCAGCAGGCTTTTTTTTGTTGACTAGGATCATGCCTGTGCGTTACAACGGGAGCTGTATTTCCATGTGAAAGAAAGATGTTTTGGTATCACCAACAACACACTAATTTCAGCCACACAATATTATATAGGCAGTATTCAAGTAGGTGTGTACAAACAAGAAAGCCATATAATTCAAGTACAAGTTCTAAATCAAAGGAAGCAAATTCATATCATAAAGAGCTATCCGCACTCGTGGTACTCTAAATTCATCCTCTAAAAGGCCTGATCATCAAAATTTCCTCCTCTATACACATTTCTTCCGCACCCATCATCCTCTATATCTCATACTCTATACCAACTACCGACAGCGGCCCTACTTGTCATCATCTATAAATTTTATGTAAATATATCCATGTGACTTATTGTTATGAAGAATTTATTATCACGAATATAATTGTACAATCGGAATTTAATTTGGTTAATTGGTTTGTGAGTTATAGCATTTTTTTTCAAGTGAAAAGGTTGGGGCCCACCGCTGCCACATCTCTCCTCTCTCCTCTCTCTCTCCCCTAGTCTCCCTCTCCGAACGCGCATCAACGTCTCCTCGTGGTCTCCATGCCCGGTACCGTATCTCCTGGAAGCCGCTAGATTTACAGGAGGACCGCCCGTTCCGGATGATTTACAGTATACCGCTGCAACTTGTTTTTCCTGTAAAGTTCTTCTCCAGGATCATATACCGGTACCAATGCGGGTAGTCTAAGTTCATCACAAATCTCTTTCAAAGCTTTGCCTATGATGCCGTGCATTGCAAGTGTTCTTACTAAGTACTCGTTTAATGCGGTTGGACACCAGCAAGGCAACCCCCAGCAAACCTATACGCATTTTACGTCAATTAGCTACTCACGACCTAATAAAAACTAAAGTTAAACTTAAAAAAAGAAAAAAAACAGAAAAAAGGTAACTGAAGTTAAACTTAAAAAGGGAAAATTTCAGAAAGAAAAAGAAAAGAAAAGGGGGCTTCAGAAAGGAAGTGCACAATATTATTTTTTTTTTCTTCAATTGAACAATATCTTTGTGTTGTTTGATGAATCTTTGATCCAAGTATTAGTGTGGAGAACAATACTCATTATTCCCCACGAGTAAGAAAAGTTTAATTATAGTTACTCCATTACAAACTCATTGTACATACAGACAACAGAAGATTGTCTACGATGATACGTATTTTGAATGGTAGGAACATAATTTTGAAATACTTAATAATAAATGCATAATAGAATAACGTATGCTAACCTCATTACGTACCTCAATACCTTCAGGATTATCATCACGGAAAGATGTTGACAGACTGAACCAACAAAAATGCAAAATCGTTACATTGCTCTAGAATAAGATATTAGTTTTACTGGCATAAGCTCAGATAGTAGTATTGAAAAATGTAAAGGTACCTTGTAACTTGTAAGCTTAACTACAGTGAAGGTTTTACCACGAGCAGACATGTCGCATAAATCAAAATGGACCTACAATTGGATCAGCTATAAGTCAACACAAATGTTTTGTGCCTGTGGGCATCCACAAGACCACAAATCATGAGCAAACAGGACATCATGTCTTTCAACATGCCGATCTCAAATGAAGAGTAGTCGGCACGTATTCTGTACAGGCCGAACGGCCAGAACCCGTTTAGACAATATATGTTTTTTTTTCTTTTACTTTGAACTAATTTGGCAGCCGTAGTGCTGTCTCCTATCTTGTAAATACTGAAGTGATTCTACTATATGAATCGGCAGAACACCTGCCAATTTGCGTTCAAAAAACTCATAAGCAAACACTGCTTTTTCTTGAACATCCTAGACAGATCAATGATGCCATTGGTACAACTGAGCTGCTTTTGTACTAATACAACAGCAAGAAACAAGAAAAGTGGAAGCCCCTCCCAGTCTCCCACTTTAAAATTAAATCACGCCCAAACCCTCCCTCCGCGATGAGAAGTTTTTTCATCCCTGAAGTTCTTTGCTGCGGCTGCAAGCTGGTGGAAGGTAAAGGTTTTAGCAGAGCAGTTCCGGCCGCCATCACGGAACCTCCGTGCAACTCCAATCTCCGTGTCTCCTCAATGCTCTCCAAAATCCACCAGCCAACAGAAAGGGAAAAGTCCATATCAGAACCCACATCTGGCAAACCTGTCACTGCCGGCTTGTGGTAAAAGTCCGTCATGGGGGAGGCAGCGAGGGAGATTGAGATTTGAGAGAGAGATAAGATGAGGACAACAGATTGAATCGAGAAGCACCTCGTCCTCGCGGTCGGCAGTACGTTCCTCCGCGTGGTGCCATGGCGGGCCGTTCCTCCATGGACAGCCTTGGCCCTAGGGCTGCTCGTCCGCGCGACGCCCTCAGCCGGAGGGCCGGTCCTGCACGCGGCACTGCATACAGAAGCCTCCGCGCGCCGCCACGAGCCCGCAACCAGAGGGCCACTCTGCTGTGGCAGAAGAGGATCGATCCGCATCTGGCGGCGATGGAGCCACAGAGGTGGACGGGGATCATCGAGGCAAAAGAGGTCTGGATCACACGAGCGGTCGTGGGTAGAGCTCGGACTTGGGCCGTGCCATTTGAGGGCGGGTCATGGTACGGTCTTTTAGCACGACCCGAAGCACGGCATGGCACGAAATATTTTGGGCCGTGCCGGCACGACACGAACACGAGGGCCGTGCCGTGCCCAGAATCTCGGCACGGCGGGCTATATGGCCCGGCCCGTATCTTGGGCCGTGCTTGGGTCGGCACGGCACGAAAATGACACGTACACACTTCTACAACTATATAATACAATTTTCTAGTATTTATTATACTATCTCTTATCTAATTCTTGAATAGATTATGAAAATCATTAAATAGTACACATAAGATATATATATATTTCATATCACGAGTGAAAAAAGAAAACTAGCAAAGATGTTTTGAGAGTCGTGCTTGGGCCGGCACGACCCGAAGGCGTGCCAGCGTGCCACGGGCCATGCTTGGGCCGAAGAAAAGATTCACCGTGTCATATCGGCACGGCCCGACGTGCCTCCCGTGCCTAGAGGGCACGACCCGAAACAGCATGAAGCACGAGAGAGTCGTGCCGTGCCGACACGGCACGGCCCAAGTCCCACCTCTAGTCGTGGGTGTGGGACGCGGGGTGGAGGTGGACCGTGGACGTGGGGAGAGACGTGCATGTGAGAGTGGGAGGGGCCACCTGTCAGCGCGTGGTAAAAAATAGCCAGAGGAGAACGGGATCGCAGGATGATGTTTCGTCCTGCCGGTAGATGTTGACAGTCCGTAATTTTTAGTTGTAGAGATTGACGACGGACGAGCTTGCAGACGCACGGGGGCAGAGAAAGCGCGGGCATGCGGGCCACATGTTGGCGCAAAAATACTCGCTGGTGAAGCGTGCGACGCCCCCGGCTTCACTACGGTCTACGGGTGATGAACGGGTCCTGTTTGATCATTTTAGAAGTAGAGATGAAAGTGCCGTCTGGTTAAAAAAAATCAATTCCCCAAATCCATCGCCCCATTTCCGCCGCCGCCGCCTTCGCCGACCCTTCGTCTCTCCCCGCCCCACCACGCCACGCCGCGCCGCGGCCCTACAAAGGCAGCCAGCCAGCCGCTAAACCGACCTCATCCACTTCCGCCCGCCCGCGCACCCACGCTCTTCCTCCCCGACTCCGCCGCCGCCGCCATGGGCTCCTCCTACGACCCTTCCCCGTCGCCGGGCGCCGACGACCTCTACCTCTGCCCGCAGCCGCAGCCCCAGCCGCAGCAGGGGAACACTTGGGGCATGCTGCTCCCCTACATCTCCAGCATGCTCATGGAGGACGACATCGACGACACCTTCTTCTACGACTACCCGGACAACCCCGCGCTCCTCCAGGCGCAGCAGTCCTTCCTCGACGTCATCTCCGACGACGCCTCCTCCCCGACCACCACCACCACTACCCACAGCAGCGCCAGCGCCAGCGTCAACCACCACACCTCCTCCTCCTCCTCCTCCGACGCCTTCGACGCATCCGCCAGCGCGCCGCTCACCCCCGCCGCGGTCGACTCCTACGCCCCGGCCCCCGCCGCCCAGTTCGACGGCTTCGACCTCGACCCCGCGGCCTTCTTCAGCAACGGGGCCAACTCCGACCTCATGAGCTCCGCCTTCCTCAAGGGCATGGAAGAGGCCAACAAGTTCCTGCCCACCCAGGACAAGCTCGTCATCGACCTCGACCCGCCCGACGACCCCAAGAGGTTCGTCCTCCCCACCCCCGCCGCGGACAAGCCCGCGCCCGGACTCAACGCCGCAGCTCCCACCGTCCCTGCGGCCGTGGCCGTCAAGGAGGAGGAGGAGGTGGTCCTCGCGGCACCCGGCAGCGGCGGCGCCGCCGTCGGGGGCCGCGGTCGGAGGAACCGCTTCGACGACGACGACGACGACCTGGAGCTGCAGCGCCGGAGCAGCAAGCAGAGCGCGCTGCAGGGGGACGGCGACGAGCGGGACGTCTTCGAGAAGTACATCCTCACCTCCCACGAGACGTGCGTGGAGGAGATGCAGAAGCTACGGATCGCCATGCAGGAGGAGGCCGCCAAGAAGGAGGCCGCCGGTAACGGCGAGGCCAAGGGCCGCCGCGGCGGGAGGGATGTGGTGGACCTGCGCACGCTGCTCGTCCACTGTGCGCAGGCCGTCGCCTCCGACGACCGCCGCAGCGCCACCGAGCTGCTCAGGCAGATCAAGCAGCACGCCAGCCCGCAGGGGGACGCCACGCAGCGCCTCGCCCACTGCTTCGCCGAGGGCCTCCAGGCCCGCCTCGCCGGCACCGGCAGCATGGTGTACCAGTCGCTCATGGCCAAGCGCACGTCCGCCGCCGACATACTCCAGGCGTACCAGCTGTACATGACTGCCATCTGCTTCAAGAGAGTCGTCTTCTTGTTCTCAAATCGCACCATCTACAATGCAGCGCTGGGCAAGAAGAAGATACATATCGTCGAGTATGGGATACAGTATGGCTTCCAGTGGCCGTGCTTCCTGCGATTGATAGCGGATAGGGAGGGTGGGCCACCGGAGGTGAGGATTATTGGCATTGACCTGCCCCAGCCTGGGTTCCGTCCTACTCAGCGCATCGAGGAGACAGGGCGCCGTCTCAGCAAGTATGCCCAACAGTTTGGTGTGCCGTTCAAGTACCAGGCAATTGCAGCATCCAAGATGGAGTCCATCCGTGCGGAGGATCTGAACCTCGATCCAGAGGAGGTGCTCATTGTGAACTGCCTATATCAGTTTAAGAACTTGATGGATGAGAGTGTTGTGATTGAAAGCCCAAGGGACATTGTGCTCAATAACATCAGGAAGATGCGGCCTCATACATTCATACATGCAATTGTGAACGGCTCCTTCAGTGCGCCCTTTTTTGTGACGAGGTTCAGGGAGGCTCTGTTCTTTTACTCGGCTCTGTTTGATGCTCTGGATGCAACCACCCCAAGAGACAGCAACCAGAGGATGCTGATTGAGGAGAACCTGTTCGGGAGGGCTGCCCTGAATGTCATTGCGTGTGAGGGTTCAGATCGGGTGGAGCGCCCTGAGACATACAAGCAATGGCAGGTACGGAATCAACGAGCAGGCTTGAAGCAGCAACCATTGAACCCTGATGTCGTGCAGGTAGTGCGGAACAAGGTCAAGGATTACTTCCATAAGGACTTTGTGATCGATATTGATCACCACTGGTTCTTGCAGGGATGGAAAGGCCGCATCCTCTATGCCATCTCGACATGGGTGGCAAATGATGCCCCTTCTTACTTTTAGCTGTTTTTTTTTTGACTCGTCTACAAATTTAGGTTTAGTTATGTCGTCTAGATATATCTAGTGACAAGTTTGTTCTGTATGGCCCAGTTAGTAGCCATGGTTCAGTGGGTTACTTGGACTCAAGGTATGCGGTATTGCCTAGTGAGAATTCAACATGCACCTGTTCTTTTCCAAGGGTAGATTCAGTTTCTGAGGAACATTGGTGACACAAGAAGTGGAGGGTCAGAAGGCAGAAGGCATTCCGAAATCAGTCCTTTGATGTAATGTGAATTAGATGCTTATCACTCAGCCATGTTGTTGCATAGTGCTAAATATGATCTCCGGTGATGTGTGCATGTGCTTCTTGATTTGTTTCACTTTTTATGTTTTGCTTATTTCGAGAGATCTTTGCATGGCCTTCGGGTGTTCATAAGTAAAATAATGTTGCATTGAACAAAGAAAAATATATTCTCACTTAATAAAGAAAAATGCTAATACATATATGTGATTTATTTTATATAATGTGATCTAAGCTAAAGCAAAATTTCAGTGGAGTGTCAATTGAGCATTATTCTTTTAGTGGTAGACGTCACCGTATTTTTCTAGATTTATTTTAAGATTTGAGGTTTGTTTGGCACGGCTCTAGCTTCAACAACAGCTTCTATGGAGGAGGCGTACCAAACACTTTAGGAGAAATGTCTGTTTTTAGGTGAACAATAGAGGATCCAGAGCCATTTTTATGCCATGAGGTGGAGTTACAATTTGTGGCTCCTCAAGTACTCCGCCGCCTCTGGAGGAGCACTTGAGAAAGAGCCATGCCAAATAGGACCTTAATGATGCCTATATAGACTTCATCGGTTTTGAGATTTGCCTGTATAGAGAATAGAGTATACACTATCGTGTTTATAGGAGTGAGTATATGAACACTCGTGATATGAGCATTTGCATTTTTATTGGATAAAATCACTAGAGTTAAACGAAGTTAAAGATAAGATCCTTGTCTCGATGTCAGCCTGACCAACCGAACCCAAAAATAATGCTATTGGTAGCTCCTCATACATAATTTTGTTTAGGAAACATTGTTTTAGATTTACGTATGATTAATTCCATCTATCAATTGACACAAAACAGAGTTTTAATGTGCCTGAATTATTAAAAAACCAAAATCTCGATGCAACTTAGGCACTAAGCTTATATGTGGCCTTCACCCACTGCAGCACATGGACATAATTGCTATCTATACTTATATAACATTAAGGCCTCCTTTGGATCATGGGAATCTCATAAGAAAAAGAAAGGATTTTGATTCCGATAAGAATTGGTACTGTAGCACCCTTTGGTTGCCAAGTCTGAGGCGCAGGAAAAATGGAGGAACTTTTCCTTTCACAGTTGTTTAACGGGAGAAATAGTTATAAATTCAGTTCCGGAATTGGCCATTTCGGTCGGAATGCCTCATGCCGCTGCCTACACCGGTACGCAAGAGGCCAAATCCCGTACCAGCAAGAATTCCGGTCATCTCGGCTCCTTCCGGCCGTTCCGGCCGGAATCGAAATTCCGTCTGTGCCGGTACCGGTGAGCACATAAACATGAGCCCCGCGCTCCCAGGCGATGCGGACCTCCGCGATGCTCCCGGACGTCCGGCCATCTCTGCGCAAACTTCCTCTGCAGCACTAGAGCAGGTGACCACGTTCTCGGCCAACCACAGTGGGCTCCTTCCTCTCCTCGTTTTCTCTAATCTCTATCACCGGTGTCTTCTAAATTTTCTCGTGGCTCGTATTCTCAGATGGGAGATAGCGATGGTGCCTGTGCATGTGCAGCTTGGAGAAGAAAGGCAGGTGGCGGCGGTGGCATGCCTCTTAGATTCTCCGTGTCTTCTTGAGTTCCTGCATGTGTGACATGCTTGGCTAGGGCACAGGCCCATTGTCTACCACCAGGGCGGCCCAATGGCCTATAAATATGTACATGTGATTTCTTTTATTTTTATGAAAGGTTAAATTTTATGTACTTTTATTTATAGAGGGAAAACTGCTATAATATATCGAATAAATCTAAAATAATAAATCCGGAATGGTACGCCGGAATACACCGGTACCGAAACATCTCATTCCAAACGCTAAACCGGAATGGCTACCGGAATGGAATCGATAAGTTTAACACATGAAATAAAACATCCAGCCATATCTCATTTTTCTATCAAGCGTGCGTAGGAACGAGGCAAACAGCAGAGGTGGTGCAGTCTTGGCCCACATGTTTCCTCGGTGAAGAAGCTAGTAGACTAGTATGGATTTATTTCTTTACTTTAAAAATAAGTTGTGATTTGTTTTATTCAATTTCTTTAGGGCTAACGACGTGCTTAACACTATGATATAAATCTACCTGTACTGTTGCTTCCTACATTTTTCCTATGCTCATCCTAAAGCAGCTAAGGCGGCTGATGAGATTGCAGGTGTCGATGATGACGAGGCAATTAGCCAGTAGAAGAAGCAGGCGATTAAGGTAGCTGCTGATGAGAGTACAAGTGTGGATGATGAGGCAGTGAGCCAGCAGAAGAAGCCCATCGATGATCTACCTGTTTTAGTTGGAATTGGTCGTGAAATCCTTTTTTTTGCTGAAGTGCATTGTAGGTTTATTAGTTTGTCTAGTGCTACTTCAGATTGTGCACATTGTATGTAGGCTTCAATAAATTCATGTTTTAGAGTGTAATCATGTTGATTGACGGATATTTGGGATCTTTTTTGATGTGTTGTATGTCATGTAATGCAGATGAACCGACAATGGATGTACAACGCTAACCGCTGCTCCCCACAGTTCATTATGGGCGTGCATGATTTCATAAATGTGGCCAAGGCAAACATGCAGAATGGTTTCATGTGTTGTCCATATGTCCTATGCAAAAATGAGAAGGATTATTCTTGCTCAAAAGTGCTTCACAAACACCTGTTTAGGTCGGGTTTCATGCCAAACTATATTTGTTGGACTAAGTACAGAGAACGCGGTGTTATAATGGAAGAACATGAAGAAGAAGAAGAAGGGGATGATGACAACAATATTATTCATGGTTTTGCTGAATACGATGCCTTTGGTGATACTGCAATGGGGGAAGCTGAAGAAGAGGTAGCGGCTGAAGAAGAGGTAGCGGCTGAAGAAGAGCCCGCCGACGATCTTGGTCAGGCCATCCGTGATGCACAGAGAGAATATGAAAGTGAAAGGGAGAAGATCAAGTATGAGCGCATGCCAGAGGATCACATTGCTATACTCGACTTATGAAGAGGGGCAGAAAAAGTTGGGTACCACACTAAAATTGTTGCAATAGAAGGCAAAAAATGGTGTATCAAACAAGGGATTTGGGGAGTTACTGACTATCCAAAAGAAGATGGTTTCGAAAGATAACGAATTGCCCACTACTATATACGAAGCAAAATAGATGGTTTGCCCTCTGGGATTAGAAATCCAGAAGATACATGCGTGTCCTAATGATTGCATCCTCTACCGCAGTGAGGAGTACGAGAAATTGGATGAATGCTCGATATGCCATGCATCGCGGTATAAGATCAGGCGAGATGACCCTGGTGATGTTAAGGGCGACAGACAACATCCCAAAAAGAGAATCCCTGCCAAGGTGATGTGGTATGCTCCTATAATACCATGCTTGAAACGTTTGTTCAGAAACAAAGAGCATGCAAAGTTATTGCGTTGGCACAAAGAAGACCGTAAGGTAGACAATATGTTAAGACACCCCGTTGATGGGTCCTAGTGGAGAGCAATCGACAGAGAGTTCCCCGAGTTTGCAGATGACGCAAGGAACTTAAGGTTTGCTTTGAGTACGAACGACATGAATCCTTTCGGGGAGCAGAGCAGCGGTCATTGCACTTGGCCCATTACTCTATGTATCTATAACCTTCCTCCATGGCTGTGCATGAAGCGAAAATTTATTATGATGCCAGTGCTCATCTAAGGACCGAAGCAACCTGGCAACAACATTGATGTGTACCTGAGGCCATTGGTTGACGAACTTCTACTTTTGTGAAATAGCGCAGGCGTACGTGTGTGGGATGAGTACAAACAGGAACACTTTAACCTGCGAGCTTTGTTGTTCGTCACAATCAATGACTGGTCGGCTCTTAGTAATCTTTCAAGACAGTCAAATAAGGGATACAATGCATGCACGCACTATTTTGATGACATTAAAGGTGTATTCTTGAAAAAATGTTGAAAGGTTGTGTAGATGGGCCATCGTCGATTTCTTCCAGCGAATGACGCCCTAAGAAAAAGGCAAGCATTTTAAAGGTAAAATAGATCATCGAAAAAAGCCTGACAACTGTAGCGGCGAGGATGTACTCAATATAGTGAAGGATGTAAAAGTAGTCTTTGAGAAGAGACCTAGCAGCCAGCCTGTTCCGAATGATGCTACCAGACACGCACCCATGTGGAAGAAGAAGTCCATATTTTGGGAGCTACTGTACTAGCAAGTTCTAGAGGTCCGCAGCGTGATCGACGTGATGCACCTAACGAAGAATCTTTGTGTGAATCTGCTAGGCTTAATGGGTGTGTATTGGGAAGCCTAAGGATACACTAGAAGTAGACAGGACCTGTAGCGTTTGAAAGAACGAGACAACCTACATCCAGAGAAGACAGATGATGGACACCATTACCTTGGTCCTGCCAGCTACACTCTTAGCAAAGAAGAGAAGGAAAGCATGTTCGAATGCCTAAGCAGCATTAAGGTCCTATCTGGATACTCCTCGAATATAAGGGGTATAATAAATGTGCTAGAGAAGAGATTCCTAAACTTAAAGTCTCATGACTGCCACGTGCTTATAACGTAATTGCTTCCTGCTGCATTGAGAGGGATTCTACCTCAAAATGTACAACTAGCCACCATGAAACTATGTGCATTCCTCAATGCAATTTCTCAAAAGACAATCAATCCAATGGATCTTATTAATTTACAGAAGGATGTGGTCCAATGTCTTGTCAGCATTGAGTTGGTGTTCTCACCATCCTTCTTTAATATCATGACACACCTCCTAGTTCACTTGGTCAAAGAGATTAGTATTCTTGGTCCTGTGTTCCTACACAACATGTTCCCCTTTGAGAGGTTCATGGGAGTCTTAAAAAAATATGTTCGCAACCGTGCTCGGCCAGAAGGAAGCATCGCCCAGGGCTACGGAACAGAGAAGGTCATTGAGTTCTGCGTTGATTTTATTCTTGATCTCAACCCTATTGGTGTTCCTGAATCACGGTATGAGGGGAGACTAAGTGGAAAGGGTACACTTAGGAAGAAATCTCATATTGGCACGAAGGATGATTTTTTTTCGTAAAGCACACTACATAGTTCTACAAAACTCCAGCTTGGTGGAACCCTATATCGAGATACACAAGGACATTGTACGATCTGAATTCTTGGGAAGGACTGAAGCCTGAATTATGTGTCAGCACATGGAAACTTTCGGCTATTGGTTGCGAAAACGATGTCAGGGTGACGAGAGTATTGATGAGCAACTGTACTTGTTGGCTAGGGAACCATCTTGGAATGTCCTGACATTCAAAGGGTATGAGATAAATGGCAATACATTTTACACGATAGGCTAAGATAAATGGAGCACCAACCAAAACAGTGGTGTCCGCATAGATGCCACAGACCCAAACGAGAATAAGGAAACATATTATGGTCACATCGAGGAGATATGGGAACTAGACTATGGACCTCGTTTTAAGGTCCCTTTGTTTCGGTGCCAATGGGTGAAGATGACCGGAGACGGGGTAACAGTGGACATCAACAATCTTGGGTACACAGACGAGCCATTTGTCTTAGCCAAGGATGTGAATCAGGTGTTCTATGTGAAGGACATGTCCAGCAAACCGAAGAATAAAGAGAAAACCAACAACGTCGTCTCAGACAATTAGCCAAAATGCTACATAGTTCTTTCAGGGAAAACAAACATCGTGGGAATTGTGGACAGGACTGACATATCAGAAGATTATAAAAAGAATGACGTATTTTCGCCCTTCGTAGTGAACTGTGACCCAAGTATCTTGCTAAATGACGAGGACACTCCATGCTTACGGCAAGATCATAAACAAGGGACATACGTTAGGAAGAAGGTCGTTGGTGTTTCCGTTTGATATTGTGATGTATTACAACTATTATTATATATGTAATAATTGTGACATGAGATTTTTAATTTTGTCATGTTATCACATTATTTAGTCCAGTTTAAATAAATTTGTACTTGACGGTGAATTTCATATGGAGAATGTGTGATGAAAAACCCAATGATCTATGTTAATAAGATGTGGAAACTAATTTTCCGTCGAAAACCAATAGTTTTAAAGATTTTAATTAACAGGTACATTTTTTCATGGTCAAAATTGTGATTATTATTTTGAGTACATTAAATATTAATATGGTAAAGAGTATATGTTATAGATTTTTCTTGTGTACAATAATGCAAAAGCTGGTCTAAATTTTTTTATATAATTTTTTGGCTAATCTTCTATTTACTAGGCAATTAACAGCTGCCTGCGTACTAAAAAAATATATAAAAAAGATAAAAATATTGGAAACTGTAACGAAGCCAAAACGCCTGAGCGCCAAAATCATCTTTAGTCACGGGTTGATCAACCACCCGGGACTAAAGGTGGGGGTGCGTTTTTGTAGTGCGCTAAAACAACCTTTAGTCCCGGGTGGTAAGCTCAACCAGGACTAAAGGTATGACCTTTAGTCTCGGCTACAGCCACCACCCGGGACAAAAAGGTACCTTTAGTTCCGGGCCGTGATTCCAACCGAAACTAAAGGTCCTAGGTATAAATCGGCCCATCTAACTCTTCTTCCTCATCCTTCACACGAGCACGCCCTAATCCCGCACCCTTCGCTCTGCACCACCGTCGGATCCTCCCCAACGCCCTAGCGCCACCGCGGGTCGCCATCCTCGATGCTAGCCACCTCCCCAACACCCTAACGCCGCTGTGGGCCGCCATCCCCGATGCTTACCACCTCCCCAACGCCGGCCACCTCCCCCGACGCGCCACCTCCCCGACGCGTAACCTCCCCCGACGTCAGCCACCTCCCTCGACGTGCCACCACCTCCCCGACGCGCCAACACCTCCCCGATGCACCACCACCTCCCCAACGCGCCACCACCTCCCCAAGACGCGCAACCACCTCTCCTCTGACACCGACTACCTCCCTGACGCCTAACGCCGCCGCGGGCAGCCATTCCCGACGCCGGCCACCTCCCTGACACCGGCAACCTCCCCTAACGTGCCACCACACCTCCCCCGACGCCGACCAACCTCCTCGACACCGGCACCTCCTCCCCCGACACGCCACTGGCCGGCCACCTCCCTGATGCGTGCGCCACCATCCCCCGACGCCAGCCACCTCCTCCCCGACGTGCCACCACCTCCCCCGACGCCGGCCACCTCCCCGATGACGCCGGCCACCTCCCTGATCTTGTGTTCGTCATCACTGTGTGTGAGCATGTATGTGATTGATGGGAATTTCTAAATTTAGGATATGAAAATGAAAATTGATAGAAATTTCATATAGGAAAACAAAATAGAACATATATAGTTGTAGATAATCTACAAATATGTAGAATTTTGACATATATAGAATTTTTAAACTATTAGTACATGTTAATTTTTACATATATAGTTGAACACAACATATATAGAATTCGGAAATATTGGCATATGCTACCAGGTTTAGCTACACACCCTGTGCAACACCATGTTTCAATAGAAGTCCGGACATGTTGCAGTAGTTATAAGTGCATGTTTCAAGTGTTTTATAAAGTCTTTCATCGGCATATTTCATGTGTTTCAGTTGTTCAAAGTGGATGTTGCAGTTGCTTCAACCAGATGTGTTGTAGGAGACTATGTCAAGCAGATGTTAGGTGTTTCATTAGCATGTTTCAAGTGTTTCAGTAGGTTAAACTGGATGTTGTAGTAGGTTCGACATCTCGATGTTGCACTAGGTGCATAGCTAAACCCCGTCCTAGAAATTACAGTGTACATTATCATGTTTCAAGTGTTTCAATAGGTTAAACTCGATGTTGCAGTAGGTTAAACTCAATGGTGCAGTAGGTTAAACTCGATATTGCATGTTTCAAGTGTTTCAGTAGGTTAAACTCGATGTTGCAGTTACTGTGTACATTATCATGTACGTGATGGGAATTATTATTAGTAGTGATCCATTATCGATATATTGACATTATTATTAGTAGTGATCCATTTTCGATATATTGACATTATCATGTGACGTGAATAATTGATGTATTTATATACAAACACCATATATATTGTTTGAAACCCAAACCCTCCGCCCGATCGCGCTTTGGATTCGCTTAGCTTCGTCTAATCCTGATCGAGCTAGTTCCGTGTGCGTATGCAAACCCTAGCTAACTATATATGTTTCATTCCTTTATATATTTTATATACAAACATACAACTATTTGAAACCCTAACCCTTCGGGCGATCGCGCTTTGGATTCGCTTCTAATCCTGATCGAGCTAGCTCCGTGTGCGTATGCAAACCCTAGCTAACTATATATTGTTTTCATTCCTTTATATATAGTTCATAACATGGATCCGTGGGACGACTACAATGAGGAAATGATGAACATTATCAATGCCGGCGGTCAATATGGCCCCATCTAGAACCAACTCGACCCAGAGATCGAAGACGACGACTCTCAATATTTACTTTTTGAAGAGGACCTACAAGCAATGGAAGAAAATCCTGTGCAAGAAAATGCTGGAGAGGTAATATACATATTGCATATGAATGAAATGAAAAATAGTTCCATTAATTAATTCTTTTGTGTTTCTTACATACATAGCCCTTTGGATCAACGGCCTCGACGAAAAGCGATAAAAATGTTAGAGGCATGACTAAACTGTACACTGGCCACTTCCCAATCACAGAAGTCGATCCTAATATCGGCGAACCGCTGCAGCGGTAAAAAAATGCAAAGAAATATGTGCACCATTGTGGAGCTCTTGTTAGGGATAGAATGTCGATAAGCATCCATGAATGGAAAAAGAAGAAGGAAGCTCCTCATATTAGTTTTGTTTCTGATCGAGACAAGGAACTTCTTTGGGATGAAGTCATTACACATTTTGGTCTTCCTCCTCATCTTGACGACGATACAAAAAATTTAGTGCAAAGCTAGAAGAAGAAGTTGTACAAGAACTTTGTCGTGAAGGATATAAGTCCAGATTTTGGTCCGAAGAGCCCATATAGAAAGTTGTAGGACGACTAGCCAGAATTTGTTGTGTACAATACCTCAGAAGAGGGTGCGCAAGTATCAAAAAGAACCAGCAGAATGCGTAAAAAACAATACCATCATAAAGCAGGATCAGGTGGCTACAGGACTGGCATTCCCAAGTGGGACAAAATGAAAGAAGACTTGCTTGCCAAAGGAATTGCTCCACAGTCACTGGATTGGCCCGAACGTGCCAAGCGTTGGTTTTTCGCGCATGGGGGAAAATTGGACCCAGAGACTGGGGTTTCGATTTGTGCTGGGGCACTCGCAGTCCCAGCACAACGACTTCTTGAGATTCTAGATGCTTCTGCAAGTGGTGTGTCACACCCAGTTTTAAGAATAAAACCAGATATACACTATATATGAAATAAAGAAATTTAAAAACTAACCTACGCATTGCTACGAACACATAAACGTGAAAAACACGCTAATCGGAGCTATGGTTGAAAAGATACATCTACCGAAAGATTTTGTTGTATAAAACAAAAAATTATATGTCTAATTTTTATATATATATATATATATATTCAAAAGTGACTTAGGCTAAATTACATTTAAATTTAGAAAACTAAAGGAGAAATCAATCATATTTTATTTATAAATCTAGTTGCACAGTTATTAATCAAGTTAGATCTAAACTATGAAATTCCAGAGATATTGATAAAGAAAACATTAATACTAATACGTAGTTCATGTTGTTATAAATCCATTGCAATTGGAACGGATTAATTCGGAATTAAAACAAATAAGTTATGAATTAAACGAGATTTTCTTTAGTAAAACAATAGATTAAATCTAACATCGAATCTTAAAGGTGGAAAACCTAACCAGCAGTAGCACTAACATGTAGATTATGAAATTACAAATCTTACGCAATTTGAACGGGTCAAAACAGAGTTAAAACGTAGAAGATATGGCCTAAACAAGATAGTGACAGTTTTGTAAATACCTAGAATTTTAATTTCGAAAATAAATCAAAATCTGGTTTTTAATGTGATCTAGACGGTGGAATTCAAGTAAATACCTCTTCTTCTTGGAGTAGAACGTATGCTCACGAGCAATCATGGTGGAAGTTTCGGCTTGTGCTAGGCAGCCTGGTAGCTTCGTCGGACGGCGACAAGAGAAGGAGGAGAAAATATAATTTACTACACGAGATTTCCTAAACTAGGGGCTCCTCTTACAGTAGTTTTGGTGTGCTTTGTCCATAGGGTAGGTACATATTTATTGGGAGAAAACTCCTCGCCTTCACATCAACTAGCAATATGGTACTAATTAATGTTGCACCCTCCGTCTTTACTAATAGGCCTAATTAATTATTAAAGCTCATTAGTAAATAAATGTATGGGCCTTTGAGATTTATTAAGATTATTGCACATGGGCTTTGAGCATTGGAAAAAATGAGAAATTTATTATTTTCGGAATTAATTATTTTCGTGAATAAAATAATTCTAGAAAAGTCCAGAATTATTATTTAAGCCGCGAAAAATACTCCGAAAACTCCAAAAATTTGGGGAAATTTTCCAGAGACATTATGAAACATGAGGAACCTAAATAAAGTATTTGGAGCTCATGATAAGATATTTTAGAGCATCTAAAAATTAGATTATACTCACAGATAAGTAGAAACAAGCTACATAAAAAAGCCAGAAAAATTCCTGAGAAGTTAGTAGAGGTTGATTGATAGATGAGAAACAAAGAATTTGATTGTAGAAAAATGATATATGTATATCGAAAAAGAAAAATCGACCTAAACGCATTTTGAAAGAACAACTTGAATTCATTTTGATCTTTGGTCAAAACCAAGCGATACAAAAACACAAATGCATCAGCATGAATGCATCAATAAGTTGCTAAAGCTTATGACAAATTTCAATTTAGTGAAAAATATTATTTCCCTATATTTTTATGAGCACAAAAATTCAAAATTAACTTATTTTAGCTTTATTTTCAAAGAAGCAAATTTTAGGGTGTTACATGGTGGGTGTGTTTCCAACCGATAGAAGGATGAGCTGACCCACTGAAAGTCCTATGTTTGGTGTTGGTAATTAGTGACAATACCTAAGTACTAATCCTATGCCTAAGTTGTATGTAGCATATGAGGATTAGTACATTCCAAGGTTGGTGGCAAGATGGACATGGTGATCATGATGGCCACACTTGGATTTGGATGCAACCCTACGTGATCAAGGCAAAGGTATATGCTTAAGGGTTGTGTTTTAGTAACCAAGACACCTAGTGGGTGTGGTTACATTATAGGATAGATAGCCGTACTATAAAGAGGGGAATGACGCGGCTATTGAACTCCTAAGTGCCTCTAGATGTGCATTTCATGATCATATGCATTTGGATAGAACTAGTAACGCCTCGGAAAATGATTGTGAAAATGCTAACACACACACACATAACGAGAACACTTGGTGGTGTTAGCACGTTTGCGACGGTGTTGGAGTTTGAGCGGTAGAGAGGGTTTGGGGGTCCTCTCTCCCTCCCGCCGAGCGTGCGAGCGCGGGATTCAGGCGATTTCGGGGAAATGAAATGCCTATTTTCCACTACGCCGGAAGTCGGAAATCAAACGGAAAAAGAACGGAAGCGAACGGAGGTCACTGTGGTCACCGGACGCTGCACCGGACGCTGCACCGGACGCGGTCACTGTGCGTCCGGCGCGTCCGGTCAACGTCCAGTAACTGCGCGATTTTCAGTTGCTACACCGGACGCGAGGCGCGTCCGGTCACAGGCCACCGGACGCGTCCGGTCGTCCAGGGAGCTTACTGGACTCCCACCGGACGCGGTCACTGTGGCGTCCGGTGGGTTCACCAGCGCGTCCGGTCGTTGGTTCGTCCTGCGTGACTCGGTGTTGACCGGCGCGTCCGGTGAGTCACGGGACCGGCGCGTCCGGTGGTGACCAGCGCGTCCGGTCGTTACGACCGGCGCGTCCGGTCAGTGTTTTGAAAATTAGCCGTTGCGGCACCAGCGCGTCCGGTCCACGCGACCGGCGCGTCCGGTCAACGCGCGTTCTGCTGAATCAAGTTTCTAACGGCTATATTCGAAGGGGTACGTCTATAAATACTCGTTGGCCGGCTCAAGGCTCTCTCTCTTTGACATTTTGACATACTTGTGAGCACTTTGAGCCAAGCAACTCCCCTCCCACTCATCTCTCTTGCTTCTTTGCATATTCGAAGTGAGATTAAGTGATCCAAGTGCATTTGCATTGTGAGATAGCATCTAGTTGGCACTTGGTGGTTGATTTGCTGCGGGATTCTTGTTTCTCTTGGTGGTTGCCGCCACCTAGACGGCTTTGAGCAGCTTGGAGGTATTGGCAAGAGTTGGTGATTGTATCTTGGCCACCTCCGGTGATTGTAAGGGGTTTGTGCCTACCTCGGCGAAGAGCCAAAGGCAACGCTAGTGAATTGCTCGTGTCATTGCAACCTCTTGCCATTTGGTAGGTTCTTGTGGCGCCTTTTGACAGGCTCGGTGTGTGACCGATTAGCCACCGAACCACGTGGTGAAGAGGGACACAACGGGGACTAGCGTGCCGGCAAGCACGTGAACCTCGGGATAAATCTTCGTGTCATCACTTTCATATTGTGATTGATTGATCCCAGTGTTCGGTTATCTTGGTATTCATCTCTTGATCATATTGATTGGTTGGCTCAATACTTCGCCCCTCGGTGATACCCTCCTAACTCTCTCTTGTATTATTTTCTTAGTTATCTTGCTAGTTTGTTAGTGTTACTCTTAGCTTGTGTAGCTAGCTAGCTCTAGTTGTAGTTACCTTCTCGGTTTAACTTGTGCGGTTGAAGTGCAAATACTAGATTTGTGAATTGGATAGGTGGCTTGCAAACACCCCGTAGGCTAAGCAAAACTCGCATCTCGCTAGTTGTTATATTGATAAACTTGTTTAGCTTGTCTTTGTAGAAAGTTTTAAAAAGGCTATTCACCCCCCCTCTAGCCATCAAGACCTTTCAAGTGGTATCAGAGCCGTGGTCACCGTTTGTAAGGCTTAACAACCTCGGTGTAAGATGGCTCAAGTTATGTTCAATCATGTTAATGGCAAGCCTCCATTCTTTGATGGCGTCTCTTCCTTTGATCATTGGAAAAGGAAGATGAAGCAATATCTAGGCAATATACATGAGAAGGTTTGGGATGTGACCAAAGAAGGATACGTCATTCTTGATGAGGAAAACCTCACTCCCAATGACCGCATCAACAAACAATGCAATACGGCGGCACTTGACACAATCTATCGTGCCATTGATGATAAAGTATTTGAGCAAATCAAAGATCTTGAAAAGGCAAATGAGCTTTGGATAAGGCTTGAAGAAACATATGAAGGCACTTCAACGGTAAAAAGTGCCAAACTATATATGCTCAAGGACAAGTTCTCCACATTCAAGATGAAGGATGATGAATCCATCCCGGAGATGTTCTATAGGCTCCAAGTCATTGTCAATGATCTTAAGGGGCTTGGGGAGAAGGTTGAGGACAAGGACTTCTCACACAAGTTCTTGATGTGCTTACCCAAGAAGTTTGCCACCTTGAGAAGAATGATCTTTAGAGAGGGATTGGACAAGGTCAAACCAACCAATGTGCTTGGAGATATAATGACTGATGCCCAATACAATGATGATGAAGATGAGGTAGAAGAGAAGAAGGAAACCAAGGTCAAGCAAGAGAAGCCCATTGCTTTCAAGGCTTCATCCTCTAAGGGCAAGAGCAAGGTTGATGAGAGTGATGATGATCCATTTGATGATGAGATCATGGCCCTTCTAGTGCAAAAGATGGGTCGGTTCATGAAGAAGAAAGGCTATGGTGCAAGAAAGAGAAGGGACTTCATGAAGGCAAAGGAGGTGCTTTGCTACAATTGCAATAGCCCCGATCATGTAGTGGCAAAGTGCCCCTATGAAGACAAAAGATATAATGATGGGGAGTTAAAGTTGAAGAAGAACAAGAAGGAGAAGAAAGCAAAGAAGAGCTTCACTTTCAACAAGAAGAAGAAGGGTGGTGGTTATGTAGTCACTTGGGATAGTGACAACTCCGATAGTGATGATGATGAAAGCTCTGGTGATGATGAGAGGATCACTCGACGAGCCACTGCAAACATCGCCCTCTCCAACAAGCCATCCATCTTCGACGCTACATCAACATGCCTTATGGCCAAGCCTACCAAGGTAAAACATGATGATAGTGATGATGATTCTTGTGCTAGTGATGATTGTAGGAGTGATGATGAGGAGGATGAGGACTACTCCAAGGATGATCTATTAGGCATAATAGATCAAATGAGCAAGGGCTACAAGAGGACAACCAAGAAATACAAAATCTTGGAACAAGAGCTCATTGCCAAGAGCAATGAAAATGATGCCTTGATGGAGGAGCTTGTTGCTCTCAAAAAGAGTAAGGAGTGCAAAGGAATTGAACAAGAGCTCAAAGCTCTTAGGAAATCCTTTGATGAGCTAGAGGCTTCTCGTGAGTGTCTAAAGGAAGACCACGAGGATCTTGAAATTGCTCACACTAGGCTTAAGGAAGCCCACTCCACTCTACTTGAGCTCATCAAGGAAAAGGACCTTAAGTTGGAGAAGTTCATGAAGGAAGCTAAGGAGGAGCAAGTGATTGTCACTTGTGATATTGGACTAACATGTGATATTATTGATGATTCTTTATTTGTTAGTCCTACTAATGCTTCATGTAGCTCATCATCATCCACCACAACCAACTCTACCTCTACTACTAGTGATTCATCACTTGTGGTTGAGACTCTCAAGAGAGAGGTGGATGATCTCACCCGCGCATTAGGCAACGCCTATGGTGGGGATGCCCGCTTGCTAAAATGCTTGGGTAGCCAAAGGTTCTCTCTTAACAAAGAGGGATTGGGTTATACTCCTAAGAAGGGCAAGGCGGCCTTTGCTACTCCAAAGTCTCGCTTTGTGAAGGGCAATGGTCGTTATTGCAATAGATGCAAGCAAGTTGGGCATCTAGAGATTAATTGCAATAAAATGAACAAGAACAAGAAAAATGCTAATGTACCTTACATTCCTTTTGATTCTTGTTATGTGCTCACCAAGGGTGAGAAAGGTGTGCATGCTAAGTTTGTTGGTACACCAATTGTGGGCCCAAAGAAGAAGGCCATTTGGGTACCAAAGAGCTTAGTGACTAACCTCCAAGGACCCAAGCAAGTATGGGTACCTAAAAGACATTAAATTGTTTTGTAGGTAAATTACAAGGCCGGAGGAAGGCATTGGGTGCTTGATAGTGGGTGCTCTCAACATATGACCGGTGATTCAAGAATGTTCAACTCTCTCAAATCAAATGATAGTGGCATTGATAGTATCACTTTTGGTGACAATAGCAAGGGTAATGTAAAGGCTCTGGGAAGAATTGCAATATCAAATGATCATAGCATTTCCAATGTGCTACTAGTTGAAAAGCTCAATTTCAACTTGTTGTCGGTTGCTCAATTGTGTGATCTCGGTTTCAAGTGCATATTTGGTGTTGATGATGTGGAGATAGTTAGTGTTGATGGCTCTAACTTGATCTTCAAAGGCTTTAGATTTGAGAATCTATACTTAGTTGATTTTAATGCTAGTGACACTCAACTTTCAACATGTTTGCTCACCAAATCAAGTATGGGTTGGTTATGGCATAGAAGACTTGGTCATGTTGGCATGAAGCAATTGAACAAATTAGTGAAGCATGACTTAGTTAGAGGCTTGAAGGATGTCACATTTGAGAAAGATAAGTTATGTAGTGCATGTCAAGCCGGAAAGCAAGTAGGCAACACTCATCCATTGAAAAGCATTATGAGTACTTTCAAGGCATTTGAGTTGTTGCACATGGATCTATTTGGGCCAACTACATATACAAGCATTGGTGGCAACAAGTATGGCTTTGTGATTGTGGATGATTTCACTAGATACACATGGGTATTCTTTCTTATGGACAAAAGTGATGTATTTGACATATTCAAGAAGTTCATCAAGAGAGTGCAAAATGAGTTTGAAACCACAATCAAGAAAGTGAGAAGTGACAATGGAAGTGAGTTTAGAAACACAAGAGTTGATGAGTTATGTGATGAGCTTGGAATCAAACATCAATTCTCGGCCAAGTATACACCTCAATCTAATGGCCTAGTTGAGAGGAAGAATAGAACTTTGATTGATATGGCAAGATCAATGTTGAATGAGTATAATGTGAGTCATTCATTTTGGGCCGAAGCAATCAACACGGCTTGCTTCTATAGCAACCGCCTCTATTGCCACAAGTTCTTAGAGAAGACACCATATGAGATCTTAAATGGAAGAAAGCCCAACATTGCATACTTTCGGGTATTTGGTTGCAAGTGCTATATCTTGAAGAAGGGCACTAGATTAAGCAAATTTGAGAAGAAATGTGATGAAGGATTCCTACTTGGTTACTCAACTACTAGCAAAGCTTATAGAGTTTGGAATTTGGCTAGTGGTCAACTTGAAGAAGTGCATGATGTTGAATTTGATGAAACAAATGGCTCTCAAGATGAGGAAGATAACTTGGATGATGTGAGAGGAACTCAATTGACCAATGCTTTGAAAGAAATGGATATTGGTGATATTAGGCCAAAGCAAGTGATTGATGTGGATGACAACAAAGATCAAGTGCTTCAAAGTCCAATCACTCAAGCTAGTGGTTCTCTAATGCAAAATCAAGCTAGTACATCATCTCAAGTACAACAAGATCAACAAGTGGCTAGTTCATCATCTTCAACTCATGATCAACATCAACATCCAAGCAATCAAGTCCAAGTGCTTCAACCAACTAACATTGCAAGAGACCATCCATTGGATTCCATCATTGGTGACATACAAAGAGGAGTTCAAACTAGATCAAGATTGGCATCATTTTGTGCTCACTCTTCTTTTGTGTCAATAGAAGAACCCAAAGACATTGATAAAGCATTGAGAGATCCGGATTGGGTAAATGCAATGCATGAAGAGCTCAACAACTTCAAGAGAAATGAAGTATGGGAATTAGTTGAGAGGCCTAAGGATCACAATATCATTGGAACAAGATGGGTCTTTCGCAACAAGCAAGATCAAGATGGGATAGTAGTAAGGAACAAAGCAAGACTAGTGGCTCAAGGTTACACACAAATAGAGGGTCTTGACTTTGGTGAAACTTATGCCCCGGTTGCAAGATTGGAAGCAATTAGGATCTTACTTGCCTATGCTTGTGCTCATAATATCAAGCTATATCAAATGGATGTGAAGAGTGCATTTCTCAATGGGTACATTCAAGAAGAGGTGTATGTGGAGCAACCTCCCGGTTTTGAAGATGACAAGAAACCCAATCATGTATATAAGTTGAGAAAAGCTTTGTATGGATTGAAGCAAGCACCTAGAGCATGGTATGAAAGATTGAGGGACTTTTTGCTATCCAAAGGATTTGTCATGGGCAAAGTTGATACAACACTATTTACCAAGAAGATTGGAAAAGACTTATTTGTGTTGCAAATATATGTTGATGATATCATATTCGGTTCAACCAATCAAGATTATTGTGATGAGTTTGGGAAAATGATGGCAAAGGAATTTGAAATGTCAATGATTGGTGAACTTAGTTTCTTTCTTGGACTTCAAATCAAACAAATGAAGGAAGGAACATTTGTGAGCCAAACCAAGTACATCAAAGATATGCTCAAGAAGTTTGGCATGGAAGATGCAAAGGGCATTACAACCCCAATGGGCACTAGTGGAAGTTTGGATAGTGACAAGAATGGCAACATGGTGGATCAAAAGCTTTATAGATCAATGATTGGTAGCCTACTCTATGTGACGGCATCAAGGCCCGATGTGATGTTTAGTGTATGCATGTGTGCAAGATTTCAAGCCTCACCAAGGGAAAGTCATTTGAAGGCAACAAAGAGAATATTGAGGTACTTAAAGCATACACAAGATGTTGGATTATGGTATCCCAAAGGTGCAAGTTTTGAGCTAGTTGGATATTCGGATTCCGACTATGCCGGTGACAAAGTGGAGAGAAAGAGCACTTCCGGGACTTGTCAATTGTTGGGAAGATCACTTGTCTCATGGTCATCCAAGAAACAAAATAGTATTGCACTATCTACCGCCGAGGCCGAATACATCGCCGCGGGTAGTTGTTGTGCACAAATCTTGTGGATGAAGGCAACATTGAAGGACTTTGGAATCAATTTCAAAAATGTGCCATTGCTATGTGACAATGAAAGTGCCGTGAAGCTAACCAACAATCCGGTTCAACATCAAAGAACAAAGCATATTGATGTTCGCCATCACTTTATTAGAGATCATCAACAAAAGGGTGACATTGCTATTGAGAATGTGGGCACCGAAGATCAATTAGCCGATCTATTCACCAAGCCACTTGATGAAAAGAGATTTCACAAGCTAAAGAATGAGTTGAACATACTTGACTTCTCCAACATGAGTTGATGCACCCCATATATGACATGCCTCTCCTTCGAGCCCCAAGGTATAATTGGTTGTCATGTCATACATTCTATGCTAAGGACTTGTTTTAGTGCATCTAGTCATGATTTCTTATGTTCTAGGCTCATTCATGAAAATCAAATGAATTTGAAGTTTATATGGTGCCACTATTGTTTCCATGACTTGTATGATCTAGTGGTTGCATATAACTTATTTAAGTAGCTTGTGATCCTAAGTATTTAATCTATAAAACTTGTCTAAATATTTGCTTCAACATGGTGCATGATAACCCTTCTAGTGAGGTGTGAAGAAGCTTGCCCTTGGATCAAACCGAAGTATTTTATTTATGCAAGCAATCTAGATTGAAACATAAACTTGATCCTCACCCCATAATTTAAAATGATAATCTATCTAAAATTGGTCCCTTGTGGTTATTGGTGCCAAAGGGGGAGAAAATGTAGTTCACAAAGATAGAACTCAAAGGGGAAGAAAAATGTTGTGGGGGAGACAAATGTTGGTCACAAAGATAATTTTGAGCACACAAGTAGGGGGAGCAAGCTCTTAAGCATGAATGATGCATTTCCATGTGCAATTCATATGTATGATGCATAGTTATGCATTCCTTTTTTCTCCGATACTTTGCTTGTGTGGTGACTTGCTAGTATAATTTGAATGATGAATTGAAGTACTAGCATGAATTGGAAGTAGTTAGATTTCTCTTGCTCCATGTTTTTCATAGTAGTACTAGAACCTTGCTTATAATGTTGATCTCACGAGGTTTCTAGTTATGTTTGTGTTTTTCCAAGTGGAATCTAACTACACAAGGCGCTAAGATGGTGTTTATCGCTACTCCGATGGTATCACGCTTCAAAGGTCTATAATCTCAAACACTTAGCACCTATTGGTAGTCAATGCTCCTATATTTTCCTATCTAAACATGTATGCTTCCAATATCCAAACATATAGCATACATGTAGGGGGAGCCATTGCTATCAATTTGAATTCATGATCATATGTCCATAATGCTTACACATGGTAATATACTTGGACAATGTGACATGGGTTCAATCAAAAATTTTATCATAACATCTTTGTGAAAGGGTTGTCACCAATTACCAACAAGGGGGAGATTGAAAGTCCTATGTTTGGTGTTGGTAATTAGTGACAATACCTAAGTACTAATCCTATGCCTAAGTTGTATGTAGCATATGAGGATTAGTACATTCCAAGGTTGGTGGCAAGATGGACATGGTGATCATGATGGCCACACTTGGATTTGGATGCAACCCTACGTGATCAAGGCAAAGGTATATGCTTAAGGGTTGTGTTTTAGTAACCAAGACACCTAGTGGGTGTGGTTACATTATAGGATAGATAGCCGTACTATAAAGAGGGGAATGACGCGGCTATTGAACTCCTAAGTGCCTCTAGATGTGCATTTCATGATCATATGCATTTGGATAGAACTAGTAACGCCTCGGAAAATGATTGTGAAAATGCTAACACACACACACATAACGAGAACACTTGGTGGTGTTAGCACGTTTGCGACGGTGTTGGAGTTTGAGCGGTAGAGAGGGTTTGGGGGTCCTCTCTCCCTCCCGCCGAGCGTGCGAGCGCGGGATTCAGGCGATTTCGGGGAAATGAAATGCCTATTTTCCACTACGCCGGAAGTCGGAAATCAAACGGAAAAAGAACGGAAGCGAACGGAGGTCACTGTGGTCACCGGACGCTGCACCGGACGCTGCACCGGACGCGGTCACTGTGCGTCCGGCGCGTCCGGTCAACGTCCAGTAACTGCGCGATTTTCAGTTGCTACACCGGACGCGAGGCGCGTCCGGTCACAGGCCACCGGACGCGTCCGGTCGTCCAGGGAGCTTACTGGACTCCCACCGGACGCGGTCACTATGGCGTCCGGTGGGTTCACCAGCGCGTCCGGTCGTTGGTTCGTCCTGCGTGACTCGGTGTTGACCGGCGCGTCCGGTGAGTCACGGGACCGGCGCGTCCGGTGGTGACCAGCGCGTCCGGTCGTTACGACCGGCGCGTCCGGTCAGTGTTTTGAAAATTAGCCGTTGCGGCACCAGCGCGTCCGGTCCACGCGACCGGCGCGTCCGGTCAACGCGCGTTCTGCTGAATCAAGTTTCTAACGGCTATATTCGAAGGGGTACGTCTATAAATACTCGTTGGCCGGCTCAAGGCTCTCTCTCTTTGACATTTTGACATACTTGTGAGCACTTTGAGCCAAGCAACTCCCCTCCCACTCATCTCTCTTGCTTCTTTGCATATTCGAAGTGAGATTGAGTGATCCAAGTGCATTTGCATTGTGAGATAGCATCTAGTTGGCACTTGGTGGTTGATTTGCTGCGGGATTCTTGTTTCTCTTGGTGGTTGCCGCCACCTAGACGGCTTTGAGCAGCTTGGAGGTATTGGCAAGAGTTGGTGATTGTATCTTGGCCACCTCCGGTGATTGTAAGGGGTTTGTGCCTACCTCGGCGAAGAGCCAAAGGCAACGCTAGTGAATTGCTCGTGTCATTGCAACCTCTTGCCATTTGGTAGGTTCTTGTGGCGCCTTTTGACAGGCTCGGTGTGTGACCGATTAGCCACCGAACCACGTGGTGAAGAGGGACACAACGGGGACTAGCGTGCCGGCAAGCACGTGAACCTCGGGATAAATCTTCGTGTCATCACTTTCATATTGTGATTGATTGATCCCAGTGTTCGGTTATCTTGGTATTCATCTCTTGATCATATTGATTGGTTGGCTCAATACTTCGCCCCTCGGTGATACCCTCCTAACTCTCTCTTGTATTATTTTCTTAGTTATCTTGCTAGTTTGTTAGTGTTACTCTTAGCTTGTGTAGCTAGCTAGCTCTAGTTGTAGTTACCTTCTCGGTTTAACTTGTGCGGTTGAAGTGCAAATACTAGATTTGTGAATTGGATAGGTGGCTTGCAAACACCCCGTAGGCTAAGCAAAACTCGCATCTCGCTAGTTGTTATATTGATAAACTTGTTTAGCTTGTCTTTGTAGAAAGTTTTAAAAAGGCTATTCACCCCCCCTCTAGCCATCAAGACCTTTCACCCACGCCCTCTAGAATCCTGAACACCCTGGCCGAACGTGAGGCAGAGGTTCAATTTCGTGGCGGTATGGCTTCCCTCGGGATGTTGATACCTACAGAAGCTGCCAGCGAAGAAAGGATGAGGAGGCAGCGCGGATCAAGAGGATAATCGAAGAGGAGGTCAAACGACAAGTGGCGGTATAGTTGAGTAGCCTAGGGCAATCAACATTAGAGCAAAGAGTCAGCCCCTCTGAGCGAAGAAGTAGCTACGCTTCCACTGAGCTACCTGCCACACAACAAGATGACACACTCCAGCGCTTCCCCGTGGATGACATCACTCAGCCTTTTACGGTATATGAGCTGCACATTCCCATGGGGGATAGCACAGTTCTAGTGGTGCACGGTGTTGTTGCTCCAGAGCAACCTAACAGGACACCAAGAATCCATGGTAGTTTAATTCCACCTGGATATTATAGAGTTAGTGTGGATAGAGTTATCAGCGCCCATAGGGGAGTGGCTCTTGACATTGCTCGAGGTGAAGGGGAGAAGACCCTAGGAAAAGTAGAGCATGGAGTCATTTTGTGGCGCAAGCTCTACATCATCATTCCTCCTAGTGCGGCAGCTAGGGCACCGTCGTCTCCTCCTCACTCATAGGTCTCCCAACCCAAGTCCGGCTCCCATGATCATCATAGTACTGCTCCGGATGATGCTGCTGCTTTCGATGATGATGCTGCATTCAACGATGATGGTGCGATTCCTGGCACAGGTGCATCTCTGTCTCCATCTCTGTCGCCTACAAGGCGGTCTCCCCCTCCTCCGCCTCCTCTGCCTTCCCTGCCAAAGAGGAAGTAGCATAAGAGGCCCTCGTCCCCATTGAAGTCGGCCCCGGTGCCCAAGAAGAAAGGTAGCGTCGTATTACTAAGCCCCCATCTCCACAGAAGCTGTCTGAAGAAGAGCGATTAAATGCGGCAGTTCAAAGGGATTTGGCTAACTGGAAAAAAAGGTATTGCGGAAGAAAGAGCAAAGAGGAAGGAACTTGAGAAAAACCCGGTAAATCCGGCTTACATACAACGACAAGAACTAAGAAAATGAGTCATCCAACATGTGCAAGCACGGCGTGAGAGACAGAAGTCCCCGCAGCTATCAGACTATGACTGCTCTCTCATAAAGTCATTTGAGGGCTATGGTAAGAAAGGGAAGAAGAGAGCAGCGAAAGAGGTTCCACAGCTCGGGATGCAACCTAAGCGATCTATCTCGCCGCTAGTTATTCATAATGACCAGCCACCACCACAAGGTGGTTCACTGAATATTGATGAACTTTCAGCAACGTACGGTCAAACAATCAACATTGAGCAATTCCTGGCCGACGCAGAAATTACAGATGGTCAATTCCACGAGAATGAACCGATGCAAGAGAGGGAGCATAATATATTCCAGACATATAAGTGGGGCAGGAGTCTAGTCGGCAAAAAGCACTGGCCAAAACTTGGTACATAAATGTACAACTTGAACATGTGGTACATGGATATGTGTATGATGAAGAAGGACATCTTGCTTATTGTCAGATATAAGCCTGAGCATTAGTACTAGTGTGGCTATGGTATTATGCATGTTCTGTTCGAGGAACTACACCAACTGCTTTGGAGGGACGCTCTCGACAAATCTCTCATGAGCTGCTGGTGTCTGTAAGTGATTCTTTCTACTATTATTGCATGTTATAGTTCGTTGTATATATATAGTTTTGTACTATATATATATATATAATTTTGTACTATATATATACAGAAAACATATGCTGGAACTAAAGGAGGCTGGGCAGACTGATGTTGGTTTCGTGGATCCGTATCTTATTTTCAAGGACATCCACACTAAAATTGAGCATTAGGTGCCTGAAACAGAGAATAATCTGTTCAGGTTCTTTGACACCTGCCATGACAAGAAAATAGTGCTCTTCCCTTACAGCTTCCGGTGAGTGTGTTAATGTCTTGCACATATTTCGTTTTACTTAACTCCAGCCATGCATGTTGACTTTAGTTAATGAGTTTTATTTATGCACGCTTATAAACACATATGTATGCAGCTTTCACTAGATACTGCTGGTCATTGATATGCCCAGGGGCATTATAAAAATCTTTGACTCAGCGACAAGACCCTGAGAGCAGTACCAAAATATGCTAGATATGATGCAGAAGTAATATAATTTCGGTCTCGCGCACACTTGTATATATACACTCTATTATGCATGCCATTTAATTGATATAACTCTATTTAAGTAACACCCCAGGTGTTTGTCACTCACTAAGCAGTGGGTTTGAGCTTAAACATGACAGATTAAGTGGAGATGACAATGTCAAGGTCAACCTATGGAGAGGAGCCTAACCTAAAGTTGGATGTTGCACCATTGCTTTACATATAGGCCCCTATTCAAATTATATGCTTGGGTAGTGTTATTACAATATATTCATGTGTCTCACCTTAGTACCTATCTATATTGATCCCTGGAAAAGTTTCATGAAGTTTGGAATCAAAAAGTCACATGAAATGATAAGTTATATGTTTGTTTGGATTATAACTGAAACATGCATATGAAACAAGGAAACATATGAACTAGTGTTTATGCAACATACAAATGCAACATGTGCAACACATCTTGGACACAAGTGGAACAACCTAGTGAAACATATGTAGCATGTACCTTGAAGCAAACACATGAAACAATTAAAATAGAGCTTTGAAACAAGCACTACAATTATAGTGACTTCTATGTTTCAGTACATGTGAGGCCTACACTTTTGTGCAACCTATGCATGGTGGGTATGTTTGGCCTCTACAACACCTTAAATACACTTAGGACACTTAATGGAACAATGTTCATGTTGATCATTTTTCCTAAATGTGCTTCTAAGTGATGGTTGACCATGTATGGACCCTAGAATACTTTTGTTTGACCGTTTCAAAAGTGTGACCTAGAAGCTTTGCATGACTGTGCACCCTTTTATAAAGTTGTAGAGAATTTTATAAGGAACAAACTTTGTTTAAGAGTCAAGTCATGAAAATGTGAGGAACATGCTCAAAAAGGGCCCACAAGTCGAGTTTAGGGCTGTTTCCCAACACTTAGCATATTCTAAGTCTGAAATTCTTGTCTTTTGGGTTGGCACGTCGTGTTCTCCAAATTTTGTTGAGTAACTTGAATTGATCCAAAAATGAAAGTTGGAAACAATTTATTGGAGAGCAACATGTAAAAAGTTGGGATCAATTTGACCAAGTTTGGCATTGCAAAATCCCAAAACCGTGCCCTAGCTTGACATGTTGACACTAGTGAGTTGGGGACTAATTATCTCCTAATCTACTGCTCTAATGACTTTGCTCTCTAAAGGAAAATCATAGAGCTTTGAACGGGATTCAAACTTCGTAATGGGCCCATGTCCAGAATCAGCCCGGAGCAAGCCCAAAACACCATCCCACCTTGTCTAGTTCACTGCCCGCCAGGTGTCCGACGTAATGCCGCAATGGGTGACGCGTGTGTTGGATGTGTTGGCCATGCCCGACTCCATGCCCACCTCCCCGACGCACGCCCCTGCTGCTCTCTATCGGGTTTGACGAAGCCTGAGACGCTCCCCAGGCTCTCGGCCTCACTCTCCCTCGCTCTTGGGCGCTTGCACGCGCTGCTCGCGACCGCGTCCTCCATGGACGGCTGGCCAGGCTCTGCCAGTGCCGCGTTTCTGCCCCCAGCGCTCAACCGCCATCCAAGCTGAGCTCGCCGCCACCTTTGCCAGGCCGTGCCGAGCGTGCAGCGCCATTTCTTCGCCTTCCCTAGCCACCGGAACAGTGTCGCCGCTGGAACAGCCACGTCAGGCTGCCTGCTCCCGTGGCCACGGCGCTGTGGGCTGCCTCGAGCCGAGCCGAGCAGCTCCGCGGGTACGCGCGGACCCGCTTGTGCTCCACCTCCACTCCACCGCCATGGGAAGGCCGTCACCACCGGGCTGCCGCTTCTCCGCCGCCGGTGAGCCGCTGCTCCGCGTGGCCCCGCCTCCTCGGGTCACCTCGAGACGAGCCGTGGCCACCCACGGGTGCGCGTCGGCCTCCTCTTGCTTTCCCTCCACCTCACCGTGGTCGTCGGCGAGCCGTAGGCCGACCTTTCCCCTCGCCGGTGCCCCCTCCCCTGCTCGGCCGTCCGTGAGGAAGAAGAAGGGCGCCTCGGTGTGAATAGTGACTTTTCCAGGGGGTTAAGTGCAGAAGCAGTGACTCGGGTGAATAGTGCTATGGGGACTCCCTTGCGTAATTTAATTAAAGTTCTTGCAGGGGCCTAAATGAAGAACCTATGACTCAGTTGAATAGTTCCTTTGTACTGTGGGTTGATTCCTAGAAAGTCTAGGGGTCCCGAGGCGAAAGTGTTTTCCTTTTTCCTTTTTCTTTTATGCAGATTTTTGGCTAAAACTTTGGAAATTAGTATCTCATGCTAGGAAGCTCCAAAAATAGCAAATGGGGACTTTTTGGAATCCTCATAAAATTCTATATGCAGTGGATTTATAATATGGCATGTTTTAGTTTCATATTTTTGCTGTAAAAATGGATTTTTCAGATTAGGTTTTCAATGCTAGTTGTATTTGTCATTTTCTTAACTGCAAATTTAGGGCTCCAAATAAAGTGAAATTTTTGTGGCATACTACTCTTGTCATGTTTGATGTGTGGTAATAATTTTATGAATTTTAGTTGCTATATGAGTAAGTTATTAGTGTATCTTGCTCTCACATGATTTATTGCAATATCCATTTGTCTTTTTCATAGAGGTTGATATACATGTCCAAATGGCTTGAAATTTGGAAACTAGACTATTGGGAACATATTTAGGCCACTGTAATTTTGGTAGAATTTATTGTGCACTTTTGATAGGTGTTCATAATTCCACCTAATTATCTAAATGAATTAAGAAAATGTATTAAAAGAATTTATTTAGTAATAGACACTATGTTTTCTGGTGTTCATTAGTCATGTGTGAAATGTTGGTAAAGTTCTTTTTGTCCAATTATATGTTTGCAACATAAGTTAATAATTATTTCTTGCAAATAAAGTTTCTGGACAGATCTGGAAACTTGGCAAAGTTCTTAATGATAATGTGCTTTGTTGTGAAACTTGTTTATATAAAAGTTGTAGATAATTTATATATCTAGCTGCTGTTAAAATTTGGTGGTATTTGGCCATGTGGTTTATGAGTTATAGCTGTTTGAAGTTGGGTTACAGAATTGCTTGCTCTCTGTCTTGTTAGACCAGTTTCTGTGTTTGTGTAAATTCGACATGTTAAACTTTGGAATCATGCTATGATGATTATAAATTAAATGTAGAGAATTTCATAAGATTTCCATAATGTCTTCTTTCAAGTCATTTGGATTTATAAAACTCCAGATATGATTGAATTATAAAGCTACTGGTTGCTTGTCCAGAAATAGATAAATTTCAATTATAGTTGTTTGCTTGTATATTGTTAAGCGTGACTTATGCCTTTGAGGGTAGTTAAGTTAATACACATGAGATCTTGTGAAACCTTGTGTGCCATGCCTAATATGCTTGTCATCTTTTATATTAGGTTGGGTGATGTTTATTTAAGCAACATGAAGTGTCTATGCATGTGGAGTGTAATTTGGTGTTTGTCTTGTTTACTGTATGTGATGCATTGTCCACTATACTTCCATGTATTCATGCACTTGCATCTTGCATCTCATATAGGTACGCTAGCAGAAACATGTGAAGTAAATGGCATTGGAGCCAAACCCGAAGACGGTGTTTGGTGGATCCATCCCGAAGGGAAATTCTCGTCAAGCGAATTCATCTGACATACTCTAACTTGAGTCGGATCCTAGGCAAGCCCTGGAGCATTATAAGCCTCCTACCTTCAAAGCAATTAATTCTATATTTGGTATAAGTATTGTTGCATTAAGTGGTAGGAGTTGGTTGAAAACCTTGCTGCATTATATCATTCCTTGTCCAGATATATGAATCCTTGAATCCTACATAGACTAGGATCGAGTAGATGCTTAGCCCTGCTTTAAGCGGTAGAAGTCAGGTGATTTCCTGTCACCTGTGAGATATAGGGATGTTCATATATGGCACGGTTGGCTATATGTGCTATCGTGGAATGAAACCATGTGTTAATAAAATAAAATGAGACCGGGCGGGATGATGATAGTGAAGCGACAAGGCATGGAGGTCTTGGGTGTGGATCTATCCCCGTCTGAGTCGTTTAAGGACCGATTCGCTGTACGTCCTTGAGTCATGTTGAACGCAGTCTAACACTTAGTTGGCCGGATAAGTCGTTCCGACCGCGAATCCGAGTAATACAGTTCAGGCCGGGAATCGACTGGTAGGTCACATCTTGGAGGAGAGAAACGTTGTGCTTGGGGACATTGGCGTGAGTCCAAGGGGGGTTAGAGTCCCTAGCACCTGGCAGAGTGTCGCCCTTGGGGATGCGACATCAGTCGGACCCGCGGCTCCTGAACTGTACCAAAGGTGACCTGAGCAGCCCTCGCCAGGCGTGACTCGGTGAGTGTTAGAAATACCCCTCCAGCTGGATAGGAATTCGATTCGAATCGTCGTCGCTCCCGGTTAGTGAGCACTTGACTTAAGCAGCGACAACGTAGATTCAATTAAATTGAACTGATGGTTAATTGGATCACGATGGAAAGGTTGCCTCAATTTATACCTGCTATGGTTAATATTGTTTGCTCCTAATAAAGTGAGTGCTCTAGTACAGGTGCTAATATAGATGGGAGGTTAATGATGATTAACTTGATTCTTAAGCATTAATGATTACTTATCTGTATTAAGCTTTTATGCAAAATGTTGTCAAGCCAGCCCACTTTATATCAGTCTTGCATGATCCTTGGTGTCACCTTATTTCTGGTTTCTGACGGGTAAGTCTAGCTGAGTACCTTCTCGTACTCAGGGTTTTATCCCCACTTGTTGCAGGTTGTGATGTATCATGGCGACTGCAAGAGTTGGTTGGCTCCTGCCGTAGAGGCGGAGTGTGATCACGGGCATGATCCTTCTGAGTTATCTTCTCTCTAATGCTTTTGTTGGAAGTCGACCGTGGTACTGGCATGTATTTGAAATAAGAATAATGTTACTTTCAAATTACTTTGCTTCCGCTACTTTTGAACTTAAGTTGTAATAACTATGTTGAACTCCGATGTTTATTGAATCACTTGTGAAATGGTTGTAACATGTGACTTGTTATGTTGAATCACTACGATCTTGGCTTGTATGTTGGTTGGTTTGAAATCCCTCGTGATTTCATTGGACTACCGGAGTTATATGGGCTCAAGTGCAAGAATTTGATCACTCCGGTGATTGTTTTTGTACTTGTGCTCTTATAATTTGGACAGTTCTGTTACAGCTGGTATCGGAGCAAGATTCAACATTAAACTTGTCGTATGTGTATTTAAAACAAAGGTTTTGTTTTATAAAATCAGTTTTATCAACTTATAGCTATATATAGGTTTGTGAAAACTAAATTCTAAATCTAAGTATGCCAGTGGTCAATTTCTTTATGCCCATATAAGGATTATTAGGTGGCTTATATAAGTACTAACTTGGGGGGTTTTCATTTTTGCATCTACGCCCAGGCCAAGGTATGTAGGTGTGATAACTCTCCCACACTATGCTACCCAATGTGTCAGATTAGAGGTAGCCTTCATATATGAAATAGCCATATATGTCGTTAGTTTACTTTTGTGCAACATCGCACCTACGCTCAGGTAAGTGTGAGTTGTGAGAGCATGACCGTCCAACCCTCGGTCTAGGGGAGAGCTAGTTTTGGTTACTGAATTATTTACATGTTACACACATGTATATATGAAGGTACTTAATTGTGGGTGATCGAATGATTCGGGTAGTTTTGGTGCTACGTGTATATATACAGGGGTATATGTATATGGGAGTACTTAAAAATTTTACTTACTGCTTTCATTGTGTGCCATATATTGGGGAATTATTGGGCTGGAATGAAACTTTTCTGCAGGTACGCTAACCACTAATGCGTAAGTCGAATGTAGCTGACGACTAGCTATATATCGAGAGAGTACGTGTTATGCCACCGACATAGAACGTGATCGCCACTTTAGGTTGGCAATCTTGTGAGGACAAATAGGACGAAGCATGCATCTTCATGATTGTTGCGTTATACATGGCTATGCTCCTCTCACCCTTGTTCAAATGATAAATAACTTGTGATCAATGTAGTACACTATCTTTCTTGTGTGAAGCTAAACAAGAATGCCTTACTCCATGTTGTTGAGAAAAGTGTGTGCTTAGCCTTGCTAGAAATAGTTGTGGTTACATGCTTGAACCTATAGATGTCCTCTAGTTGAGCCAAGTGGCGGATATGTTGTCGTACAAGCGTTTGCAAATGCTTTAGACCTCACTTAAGTAATTATGGACTCTCATGAATAAAAAAAATTTGTGTTGGTTTAAGGTAACAAAATTTAGAGCTACTAGAATAACATGTTTGGTTTGTTTGACCTGTGGGCATATGGAATCATGTCTTGGAGATAATAGAATAAGTGTAGTACTTTTTCTATGCTTTCCAAAATGTCCTATAGCACTAATTGTGGTGGTCTAAATCTCTAGTTATGAGCTTGCAAAGTGGAATGACAGAATCTGTCCAAATCTGGGCAGAGATGTCTTCTTTGTCTTGTTTGGCCTTGTTAGCTATAGAATCATCTTAATATGATAATAAGAAAGTTATAGACAACGTAATAAGCTTTACATAAAGTTAAGGCTTAGCCTTGTTGTGTCCCTAGAACTCCAGTTATGTATTTTTGAAGTTCTTGTCAGTTTTCTGTCCATATTGGTACAGATCTGAAACCTTAGCAATTTTGGTCATGTTAATCTATGAATTAGCTGTTGGTATGAATAACTAAAGTGTAGTAATCTTCCTAAGCTTTCTAGAAAGTCTAGGATCACCTTGGTGGATTGTCTACAACCTCAGTTAAGGTTGAAACAAGTAACTACTGTGCTTCTGTTCAGGTTCTGTGCACAACTAAGTTGGCTACCTTAGCTAGAGTTTGTCTTAGACTAAACTTGTAGTTAGTTCTTGCTTTAGATAAATGTTTGTATGTATGCTTGTTATTTATTTAAGTGCCATAGTGTTCACCTCGTTTGTCCTCGGTGAGCATACGAATACCGATAGCTTTATCCTATAGCAACGTTCACGTTACGTAATTGCATGGCTGTCATCTCCAATTAAGTTCTTTCCCTTATGAGCCTAAGCTTGTAGTTGTGGTTGCTTGCCTTGAGTATTTGTATCCATGCCTTTGCTTGACCGAAAGCCCAAAGTTTAGTTCTCCTGTATGTTTGTATAAGCCGTGGATGTTTTCCAACCCTTTTTGTGAAGACCCTTATCGACTGACCAACCCAGTTAACTTTCATCAACGCTAGCCTTTGACCAGGGTTTGTACGTTGTCAGTTGTGGAGACCATACCAAAATCCATGTTGGACCTCCTGTTTGCCTTTCTCAAAGATTAGCTAGTGTGACGCAACGTCTCTCTGCTATGGCCTTTAAATCGTGTGCTTGCAAATTCGTGCATCTACCTTATCAACTCAATCTATGACTACATATCGGTTTCTGCCCTTGAAATTTGCTTAATCTGTCCCCAACCTTCCCAAGTCTCAGAATGTTTATCAGTCTTGATCTCATGTTGTTACTCAACATGATCGAATCTCCGTTAATTAATTATCTGGCAGTTCCTTAGTCGATGCCAGGTGTGTGTGAAATTACGCAAAAATCGCATGCTCAATCACCTTCGGCAATGGAGCTATGTTCTCTTGTGAGGTGTTTAAATCTGCGAATAGCTTCCCTATTGATTCTAAACCTTGTGAATACCTTTGTTTGCTATCCTTCCTTGTTTAATGCTTGTTGTTACCACCCAAATTGTGTCACTTGAAATTTCACCTTGGTGGTGTGATCGGTAATGGTGTTATGAGTAGCAACTAACGGTGCCGCGACAAAACCGAGAGCCTCCTGTGGGCGGCCGACACAAGGTTGTGCTGCTCGACACGCGCTGGTATCGTGGTTTCTAGTCACGATCCATTGCGGAACAACATCAACGTGTTATTTTCACGTGACCTTCTTCCTTGGTTGTTTCCCATATCTTATCAAAAGACCCTTATATCGAACCAAAAGTAGTAGAGCTTCCTTCTAAACTTTGCTAAGAGGATAACCTTTGAAGAACCGGTCACCGACATAAACATTAACAGACTGCAATAGGTGGTAGACAAGCGACTCTACTTAGTTGTCCCAGTTTTGACGAACGACATCTAGTGAGTGACGTACTCATCTCTGTTGGATAAAAAGGACACACAACACTTACTGTTGGACAAGTCATCCGTTGGATAAGACTCGATCATCACATTATGCAAATCTTAACCTTTGTAGGCATAATGACCATACCGTTGAGATCAACCATCTCTGGTGAGACTCCATATCTGCTAACTTCGATGGCAACCATCTGCTTTGTATCAACCGCAATTATTGTGATCAAGAATGAAGATTTGGAACTTTTTAGTGTTGAGAGACAACTAATTAGTTACCAATAGGAAGGTTAATCTCCAACTAGGTAATGACTCCTTGGTAGCTACGAAGGCTATGTATTACAGAGCAATAGCCAACAAGAGGTTAATCAACTAGCCAACAACTTGAGTGCTACTCTATCTTCCAGAGCCATTGTGATCAAGTAAATTCCGTCTTGGACAATCACACAGATAGTGCAAGGTGTTCTATCAACTAAAGTGAAGAATTAGAAAAAGCATACCCTAGTTCCGATCCACATCCTTGTGCCCTAGGTGCCACAAACTTTTTATTCAAGACTCTATTGGATGAAGTGTTGAGAAATATTCGAAAAGGGTTTCTTATCCTTGTAGGAATGTTCTCCAAGTAGAGTATGCGTTTTGCCTTGCAAAAGTAACCTGCAAGTTCAAAGCGTGTGCATCCTCGGATTGGTATGTAAATTAATAGTCGAGATCTGCTGTTGGATGCCCCTTCTGAGGTCTCACAGATATTAGTTTACACTCTTTAAATTGCTTTTGCTTTCTTGTATCCCCAAGGTACGAGCAACCTTGGTTTCTACAAATCAATTTATACCATCGTGAATCAAAAGCAAGTTGAAGAGTGTCAAACAACAGATTTCCCATCTTCGAGCTGCTGTTTGATCCTAAAAAGGAAGCCTCAAGGTGAAAGTTGGTCTGACAAAGTTGTTATGCTGCAAGTCAACTTAACTTACAGTACAACTAAGTCACCAAGGAAAAATTTTACTCAATCTCTTTGTGGTAGACTACTTCCCACGGTTTAGTAAATATTACAACTTTTGTTGTCCTTAAGGCCTCGCTACATCTTTCGTTGGTACTAATTTTCCAATGATGACATACTTTAGTACCTTATAAATGTTTTTACCCAAGAGGTTGCATCTGCTTCAACCCAGATAACTGTTGTCTTTGGATAAAAGAATTTTATTCGATAGCTGTTGGCAGGAATACGAAGCCGACAGAGTCAGCTATCACATTCACTAACCCATCGATAGACTCAGATAATACAGTGTTGTTATCAGAGAAAGAGAACTGCACACATGGAACCTGAAGTAGTTTTCCATTAGTTGGTGTCTAAATGAATGAACATTTATGACCAACATAGACCCTGTCTATTGGTTAGTCAGTATCATATGGCCTCAGAGAATATTTGTTGTCTATGATCTCACCCCGTTTGGAAGGTTGCGCTCAAGCCATTCTGGTAGAGGGCTACTTTTCAAACTTTGTGAACATAGAGTCATTTCAACGAGTATACTTCTGAAGATTCCGGTCTAGTGTAAAGTTCATACGGACCATGTTATGTTCATTAAAGAATCAGATACTTGTGAGTGGTCGCTCATGGACCAAATGATCTTCGTACATTGAGAATGCAGTACTGTGCTATCTAGGATTCCTCCCAAAGTAACAATGCTTCATGGAAGTCAATGAAGGAAATTCTTCAGACAAATTTTACCATGAGGAGCAAGTATCAGAAAGTGCCTTCGACCCAATTGTTCACCGATGTTGAAGCTTTGTAGCTGAATGCTATAGCAAATGTTAGGAATTAGATAACGTGCCTCTTTTCCTTAAAAGGTCTTCCATTCCGAATCTCGGGATGCGATTCTTTTAAGGGGGGAGGGCTGTAACACCCTAGGTGTTTGTCACTCACTAAGCAGTGGGTTTGAGCTTAAACATGACAGATTAAGTGGAGATGACAATGTCAAGGTCAACCTATGGAGAGGAGCCTAACCTAAAGTTGGATGTTGCACCATTGCTTTACATATAGGCCCCTATTCTAATTATATGCTTGGGTAGTGTTATTACAATATATTCATGTGTCTCACCTTAGTACCTATCTATATTGATCCCTGGAAAAGTTTCATGAAGTTTGGAATCAAAAAGTCACATGAAATGATAAGTTATATGTTTGTTTGGATTATTAACTGAAACATGCATATGAAACAAGGAAACATGTGAACTAGTGTTTATGCAACATACAAATGCAACATGTGCAACACATCTTGGACACAAGTGGAACAACCTAGTGAAATATATGTAGCATGTACCTTGAAGCAAACACATGAAACAATTGAAATAGAGCTTTGAAACAAGCACTACAATTATAGTGACTTCTATGTTTTAGTGCATGTGAGGCCTACACTTTTGTGCAACCTATGCATGGTGGGTATATTTGGCCTCTACAACACCTTAAATACACTTAGGACACTTAATGGAACAATGTTCATGTTGATCATTTTGCCTAAATGTGCTTCTAAGTGAAGGTTGACCATGTATGGACCCTAGAACACTTTTATTTGACCGTTTTAAAAGTGTGACCTAGAAGCTTTGCATGACTATGCACCCTTTTACAAAGTTGTAGAGAATTTTATAAGGAACAAACTTTGTTTAAGAGTCAAGTCATGAAAATGTGAGGAACATGCTCAAAAAGGGCCCACAAGTCGAGTTTAGGGCTGTTTCCCAACACTTAGCATATTCTAAGTCTGAAATTCTTGTCTTTTGGGTTGGCACGTCGCGTTCTCCAAATTTTGTTGAGTAACTTGAATTGATCCAAAAATGAAAGTTGGAAACAATTTATTGGAGAGCAACATGTAAAAAGTTGGGATCAATTTGACTAAGTTTGGCATTGCAAAATCCCAAAACCGAGCCCTAGCTTGACATGTTGACACTGGTGAGTTGGGGACTGATTATCTCCTAATCTACCGCTCTAATGACTTTGCTCCCTAAAGGAAAATCATAGAGCTTTGAACGGGCTTCAAACTTCATATTGGGCCCATGTCCAGAATTGGCCCGGAGCAAGCCCAAAATAGCATCCCACCTTGTCCCGTTCACTGCCCGTCAGGTGTCCGACGTAATGCCGCAGTGGGTGACGCGCGTCTTGGACGTGTCGGCCATGCCCGACTGTAAGGTCCAAATAGGCTAGAGGGGGGGTGAATAGCCTAATTAAAACTTCTACACAAAATACTTAATCACAAGTTAGTACGAAAGGTGGCGAAGCACAAAGCACTAGCTCTAACTAATTAAGCAAGCCACCTACACAATTCTAGTACAAGGCTATTCACTAAACACAACAACAACAAGCTAGATACGAGATGTAAAACGAGAGAAGAGCTTCGAGTGAATATACCGCCGTGTAGAGATGAGAAATACCAATCAATCAATCACACAAGAGAAGTCCTCGGCAAAGAGATGACACAAGATTTTTTACCGAGGTTCACTTGCTTCCCGGCAAGCTACTCCTCGTTGTGGCGATGCACCCACTTGTCGGTTCGCGAGCTAATCAACTATCAAGAGTTGAGCCCTCGGCAGGCGCCGCACAACCGCTCACAAGATGGGGATCCTCCAAGCCACGAGCTCCACTAGAGTATCCAATTCGCGAACTCCCGCGGGGAAGGATCAAGAACCCCTTACAACACTTGGTGAAGGCTCCAACAATCTCCAATTGCGAGCTCAATCACCTCCGCTGCTCCAAGCCGTCTACCGTGTCGGGAAACACGGAAGAGTAACAAGAAATCCGCAGCAACTCGAAGATCAAGTGCCTCTAGAATGCAACTCTCAAGCAATGCACTTGAATCTCACTCAATCTCACTCAAGATGTGCAATCAATCAAAGAGATGAGTGGAGGGGTTGTTCTCTAGCTCAAAGTATGTCTCTATATCTCAAAATGTGCAAGAGTTACCCTCAAAACCCGTCCACCATCTATTTATAACGAAGGGGTACGCAACTAGCCGTTAGAAGCGACGCAGTTGAAATCGCGAGCACCGGACGCTCCGGTCTGGGTGACCGGACGCGTCCGGTCACTACGCGACAGACATGAACAGTGCTCGTCCAACTAGCCGTTACCGTTGACCGGACGCGCTCGACCGAGCCACCGGACGCGCCGGTCCCGTGACCCACCGGACGCGCCGGTCAGCACCGAGCCGCGCACCGCGAAACAACCACCGGACGCGCCGAAGGACCCACCGGACGCCACAGTGCCCGCGTCCGGTGGGAGTCCAGTAAGCTCCCGACGCGACCGGACGCGTCCGGTGGTACGTGACCGGACGCGCCCCGCGTCCGGTGCACGAACCCTAGCAGCACCCGCGCCGCGATGAACTGACCGGATGCGCCCCGCGTCCGGTGCAGCGTCCGGTGCTGCGTCCGGTGCACGCAGTGACCTCCGTTTGCCTCCGTTTCTTTTCCAACTTTCGGCGCAATAGAAAATAGGCGTTTCACTTCTCCAAAAAGCGCCGAATCCCGCCTCGCAAGCTCGGCGGGAGGGAGAGAGGAACCCAAACCCCTCTCTACCGCTCCAACTCCACCGCCTTTGCAAATGTGCTAACACCATCGAGTGTACACCACCATGTGCATGTGTGTTAGCATTTCACAAACATTTTTCCAAGGCGTTATGTTAGCTCTTTACTAGAACCTAAATGCATATGCTCAAGACATTGATCTAGTGGCACTTGATTCCCGGGCTAACCGTGATTGCCCCTCTTGATAGTCGGCTATGTATCCTAAACCCGGTCAATCACTTCTCTACTCATCTTAGACCGGCAAAAGGAAAACCCTATGGTTATACCTTTGCCTTGCGCTCTTAGATCCTTCTCCTTCACTTGATCATCATGTCCATTGTTTCATGTGCATCTTCACCATGATCTTGCTCATCATTTCATACACCAAATCATGTGGTCTTGTGGCCATCTCTCCATGCCATTTCCACCTCCATCACATGTTGCTTATGCCTAGCTTAATCACACTTGATACAATAGCATTAGCAACTTGGTGTCATTAATTACCAAAACCAAACTTGGGCTTTCAATCTCCCCCTTTTTGGTAATTGATGACAACCATCACAAAGATATGAAATGAAATCAATTTTCAATTTTGATAGTATTAGCTCCCCCTACATATGTGCTTTCATGAGTTTGGTTCAATTTTGCACATATGTATGGATTTGAATTTTGGGAGAGTTACTATTATCAAATTGATGCTAAGGTATATAGAATGGACCTTTGAAGCGTGATACCAATCGGAGTTGCCTTTATATACCATCCTTAGCATCGATGTAGCTAGACACCACTTGTAATTCATCACTTGTAAAGATCACAAACACTAAAGTACCCCGTGAGATCAACATTATAAGCAAAGGTGTCTAGATACCACTTAAAAAGCTACTCTCAACAATTCATCATTCAAGTTCTATTTCTAGCAATCACCACACAAGCATGATTATGAATTTAAGCTTTGCAATGCAACAATCCATCATGTTAATGCACATACAAATGCAACAAATAATTCATGAGCTTGCTCCCCCTACTTGTGTGCTCAATTTTAATTGATCCCTTTCCAAAGTTTTATCTTATGCTTTCTCTCCCCCTTATTAACTTTTTCTCTTTGTGGCTTTTCTCTCCCCTTATTATTTCTTTCTCCCCCTTTGTGACTTTTCTATCTTTGTGACTTTTCTCTCCCCCTTTGTCAACAATCACCAAAAAGGTGCCAATTTTAGTGAGAGTTAAGTCAATCAATATGAGGGAGTCCAAATTATGGTTCAATCTAGATCACTTGCCTAGAATATGTAATTCGGTTTGATCCAAGGACAAGCTTCTTCACACCTCATAAAGTATAAGGGTTATCTTGACCATGTTGAATTACACATCATGAGCTCATTTTCTAGATCCAACACTAGGTTTGCAAGCCCACAAACATGTCATATGCTACCACTAGATCAATCAAAACATAGAAGCAATAGTGGTACCATATATACATTTAACTCATTTGATTTTCATGAATGAGCCTATTTGTCATGCAAATATGTCTATATGTTCTAAACATGTCCTTAGCAAAGTATGGATGATATGTCAAACAACTTTACCTTGCTATGTCGGAGGAGAGGCATGTCATTTTAAGAATGTGGGGGTGCTCTCATTTCAAGTTGGAGAAGTCAAGTATGTTCAATTCATTCTTCAACTTGTAAAATCTCTTCTCATCAAGTGGCTTTGTGAAGATGTCGGCTAGTTGATCTTCGGTGCCAATGCTTTCAATGCTAATATCACCCTTTTGTTGATGGTCTCTTATGAAGTGGTGCCTTATGTCAATGTGCTTAGTTCTTGAATGTTGAACCGGATTTTGAGTCATCTTGATAGCACTTTCATTATCACAAAACAAAGGCACATTCTTGAATTTGATTCCAAAGTCATTCAAAGTGGCCTTCATCCAAAGCAATTGTGCACAACAACTACCGGCACTAATGTATTCGGCCTCGGCGGTAGATAGTGCAACACTATTTTGTTTCTTTGATGACCATGAAACAAGAGACCTTCCAAGCAATTGACAAGTGCCACTTGTGCTCATTCTATCAATCTTGCATCCACCATAGTCGGAGTCCGAATATCCAATCAACTCAAAATTAGACCCCTTTGGAAACCATAATCCAACATCATGAGTGCCCTTAAGATATCTCAATATCCTCTTGGTTGCTTTCAAGTGACTTTCTCTAGGTGAAGCTTGATATCTTGCACACTTGCACACACTAAACATCACATCCGGCCTAGAAGCGGTGACATATAGCAAACTTCCAATCATAGACCGATATTGCTTTTGATCTACCATGTTACCAATTGCATCAATACCCAATTGATCATTTGTGCCCATTGGTGTACTCATTGGCTTAGCATCTTGCAATCCAAACTTCTTGATCATGTCCTTGATGTACTTCCCTTGACTTACAAAAGTGCCATTCTTCATTTGCTTGATTTGAAGTCCAAGAAAGTAACTAAGCTCTCCAATCATAGACATCTCAAACTCTTTTGCCATCATATTTCCAAATTCTTCACAAAAGTCTTGGTTAGTTGATCCAAAGATAATGTCATCCACATAGATTTGCAACACAAACAAGTCATTTCCAAGCTTCTTGGTGAAGAGAGTGGTGTCAACCTTTCCCATCTTGAACCCTTTAGAGAGAAGAAAGTCCCTCAACCTCTCATACCATGCTCTAGGTGCTTGCTTCAAACCATACAATGCCTTCTTGAGCTTGTAAACATGGTTGGGCTTCTTGTCATCTTCAAAACCGGGAGGTTGCTCAACATAAACTTCTTCATTAATGTAGCCATTGAGAAATGCACTCTTGACATCCATTTGATAGAGCTTGATGTTGTGTGCACAAGCATATGCTAATAAGATTCTAATTGCCTCCAATCTTGCAACCGGTGCATATGTCTCTCCAAAGTCAAGACCTTCAACTTGTGTGTAACCTTGTGCTACCAATCTTGCTTTGTTTCTCACAACTACACCATCTTGATCTTGCTTGTTTCTAAAGACCCACTTAGTACCAATCACATTATAGTTCTTCGGCCTTTCAACAAGTTCCCAAACTTGATTTCTAGTGAAGTTGTTCAGCTCTTCATGCATGGCATTTACCCAATCGGAATCTTTCAATGCATCTTCTATTTTCTTAGGTTCTTCAAGTGACACAAATGAGTAGTGCTCACAAAAGGATGCTAATCTTGATCTAGTTTGAACACCACTTTGAATTCCACCAATGATTTGATCCAACGGATGATCTCTTGCAATGCTAGTAGGTTGGAGTATTGGGAGTTGGTTGCTTCCACTAGCTTGACCTTGATCTTGCAAATCATCATGAGAACCACTAGAGCTTGCTTGATTTGTATCAATTTGCACACTTTGGTTTATCACATGAATATCATCATCATCAACTTGTCTCGGCCTTATGTCACCAATATCTATGTTCTTCATTGCATTTGACAATTGATCTCCTCTCACATCATCAAGGTTTTGAGCTTCATTTTGAGATCCTTGGGTTTCATCAAACTCAACATCATGAACTTCTTCCAAGGTTCCATTTGTGAGATTCCAAACTCTATATGCTTTGCTTGTGGTGGAATAACCAAGTAAGAACCCTTCATCACATTTCTTTTCAAACTTGCTCAATCTAGTGCCTTTCTTGAGAATATAGCATTTGCAACCAAACACTCTAAAGTATGCAATGTTGGGCTTTCTTCCATTCAATAGCTCATATGGTGTCTTCCCAAGCTTCCCATGGCAATAGAGACGGTTGCTACAATAGCAAGCCGTGTTGATAGCTTCACTCCAAAATGAATGACTCACATTGTATTCACTAAGCATTGATCTAGCCATGTCAATCAAAGTTCTATTCTTTCTTTCAACTACACCATTGGATTGAGGAGTGTATGTTGGAGAGAATTGATGTCCAATACCAAGATCATCACACAATTCCTCAATTCTTGTGTTCTTGAACTCACTACCATTGTCACTTCTAATCTTCTTGATGGTAGTCTCAAACTCATTTTGCACTCTCTTGACAAAAGACTTGAATAGATCATAAACATCACTCTTGTCATAGAGAAAGAACACCCAAGTGTATCTAGTGTAGTCATCAACAATCACAAAACCATACTTGTTGCCACCAATGCTAGTATATGTTGTTGGCCCAAACAAGTCCATGTGCAATAGCTCAAATGCCTTTGATGTGCTCATTTCACTCTTACTAGGATGTTTATTTCCAACTTGTTTGCCGGCTTGACAAGCACTACATGGTTTATCCTTTTCAAAAGTGACATCCTTCAAGCCTCTAACTAAGTCATGCCTCAAAAGTTTGTTCAATTGCTTCATTCCAACATGACCAAGCCTTCTATGCCATAACCAACCCATACTAGATTTGCTAAGCAAACATGATGTCAATTGGGTCTCACTATCATTGAAGTCAACCAAGTATAAGCTACCATGTCTAAATCCTTTGAATATCAAATTTGATCCATCAACACTTATGACTTCAACATCATCACTACCAAATATGCACTTGAAGCCAAGATCACAAAGTTGTGCTACCGACAAAAGATTGAAATCCAAGCTCTCAACTAGCAATACATTTGATATGCTCATGTCATTTGAGATAGCAATTTTACCAAGCCCCTTGACTTTGCCTTTCTTGTTGTTGCCGAAAGTGATAGCATCAAAACCACCATTTTGACTTGTATCAATTGATTTGAACATACAAGAATCCCCGGTCATATGTTGAGTGCACCCACTATCAAGCACCCAATGCCTTCCTCCGGCTTTGTAATTGACCTACAAGATAAGATCAATTCTTTTTAGGTACCCAAACTTGTTTGGGTCCTCCAAGGTTAGTGACCAAGCTCTTTGGTACCCAAATGGCTTTCTTCTTTGAGCCCATCCATGGTGCACCAATGAACTTAGCATGAACACCATTTGTACCCTTGGTAAGTATATAGAAAGAATCAAACTTAATTGAGGATACTTTAGCATTGGATTTCTTGTTCATGCAATGTTGCTCTATGTGACCAACTTGCTTGCAACTTTTGCAATAGCTACCATTGTTCTTCACAAAACGAGTTTTGTGAGGAGCAAAAGCGGCCTTGCCTTTCTTGGGGTTATAGCCCAATCCCTCTTTGTAGAGAGAAGCTCTTTGGCTACCCAAGCACATAAGCAAGCGGTCCTCACCACCATAAGCCTTAGCTAAGGTGTGATTGAGCTCTTTTACCTCCTTCTTGAGATTTTCATTCTCAACTATAAGTGTGGAGTCACAAGTGAAACCATCACTACTAGATGAGGATGATGTAGATGCGCTACATGAGAGGTTAGTAGGAGCAACAACAATAGGCTTATGACAAGATTCATCAATTATATCACAAGATATGCCTATGTTGCAAGTTTTAGCTTTCTCAACATTAGTTGGCATGTTTTCACATTTTTCAACTAGAGAGGAATGAGCTTCTTCAAGCTTAGTGTGAGACTTTTGAAGTTTCTTATGGTCTACCTTTAGACTCTCATAAGATGCTCTAAGCTCATCAAGTTCTTGCATAAGGTTTTTCTTTTCCTTAAGCAAGCCCTTGCATTCTTTTCTAGATTCTTTATAATGTTGAGTGCAATCTTCTAGCATAGTGATTAGTTCATCTTTAGTGAATTCTTCTTCATCACTATCACTATCACTATCACTAGCATTATCATGATCACTCTCATTATCGGATGATACCTTAGTGGCCTTAGCCATGAAGCACGATGGAGTGTCGAAGAGGGAGACCTTCTCTTGGATGGCAATGCTAGCATGTCCCTTCTTCTTGCTCTTGTAGTCATCCTCATCATCACTTGAGGAATCATCACTATCCCATGTAGCAACATGAGAATCATTCTTCTTCTTATAAGAGCTCTCCTTCTTTTCTTGCTTCTTCTTTTGCTTCTTTCTCTCCTTCTTGATAGCATCTTCATCATCACTATCATAAGGACACTTTGCAATGAGATGGTCCTTGCTATGGCATCTAAAGCATCTCATGGAATGCTCATTCTTCTTAGATGTGTTCTTCTTCCTCCTTGCACGATAGCCCTTCTTCTTCATGAATTTGCCAAATTGCTTGACAAAGAGAGCCATCTTCTCATCAATGTCATCACTATCACAAGAGCTTGAGTCTTCTTCACTTGATGATTCAATCTTGGATTTGCCCTTGGATGTGGTGGCTTTGAATGCCACACTCTTCTTCTTCTCATCATCCTTCTTCTCACTTTCCTTCTTCTTCTTTTTGACCAACTCCTCTTTCTCATCATCTTCTCTATATGAATCATCGGTCATCACTTCTTGGAATATTTGTTGAGGAGTTGAATCCTTCAATGTAGTCCTCACTAGCACGGTGATCAATGTATCAAATCTCTTGGGCAAGCTTCTCAAGAACTTCATAGAGAATTGGTTGTCCTTGACTTCCTCACCAAGTGCCTTGAGCTCATTGACAATGACTTGCAATCTATGAAACATCTCCGGTACACTCTCATCATCTTGCATCTTGAAGCTTGAAAATTTTTCTTGCAAGATATATGCTTTAGCGGTCTTTGTGCCTTCGGTGCCCTCAAATGTTTCTTCTAGCTTGGCCCAAGCATCATGTGCAACCTCTATATTCTTCACTTGCTCAAATGTCTTGTCATCTAGTGCCTCATGAAGAGCACTAATGGCAATGTCATTGCATTGGAGCTTCTTCTCTTCCACCGGTGTAGGTGCTTCTGGATTAGCAACCTCAAATTTGGTTTCGGTGACCTTCCACACTTCTCTATTGATTGACTTGAGGTGTGCGGTCATCTTAACCTTCCAATATGCATAATTTGTGCCATCAAAGTGAGGTGCCTTCTTGGTGTTGTTGATGTGCAAACTTAATTGAGCCATTTTTTTTTTTCACCGTAGGTTGTTAAGCCTCAAAAAAACGGTGCCTCGGCTCCGATACCACTTGTAAGGTCCAAATAGGCTAGAGGGGGGGTGAATAGCCTAATTAAAACTTCTACACAAAATACTTAATCACAAGTTAGTACGAAAGGTGGCGAAGCACAAAGCACTAGCTCTAACTAATTAAGCAAGCCACCTACACAATTCTAGTACAAGGCTATTCACTAAACACAACAACAACAAGCTAGATACGAGATGTAAAACGAGAGAAGAGCTTCGAGTGAATATACCGCCGTGTAGAGATGAGAAATACCAATCAATCAATCACACAAGAGAAGTCCTCGGCAAAGAGATGACACAAGATTTTTTACCGAGGTTCACTTGCTTCCCGGCAAGCTACTCCTCGTTGTGGCGATGCACCCACTTGTCGGTTCGCGAGCTAATCAACTATCAAGAGTTGAGCCCTCGGCGGGCGCCGCACAACCGCTCACAAGATGGGGATCCTCCAAGCCACGAGCTCCACTAGAGTATCCAATTCGCGAACTCCCGCGGGGAAGGATCAAGAACCCCTTACAACACTTGGTGAAGGCTCCAACAATCTCCAATTGCGAGCTCAATCACCTCCGCTGCTCCAAGCCGTCTACCGTGTCGGGAAACACGGAAGAGTAACAAGAAATCCGCAGCAACTCGAAGATCAAGTGCCTCTAGAATGCAACTCTCAAGCAATGCACTTGAATCTCACTCAATCTCACTCAAGATGTGCAATCAATCAAAGAGATGAGTGGAGGGGTTGTTCTCTAGCTCAAAGTATGTCTCTATATCTCAAAATGTGCAAGAGTTACCCTCAAAACCCGTCCACCATCTATTTATAACGAAGGGGTACGCAACTAGCCGTTAGAAGCGACGCAGTTGAAATCGCGAGCACCGGACGCTCCGGTCTGGGTGACCGGACGCGTCCGGTCACTACGCGACAGACATGAACAGTGCTCGTCCAACTAGCCGTTACCGTTGACCGGACGCGCTCGACCGAGCCACCGGACGCGCCGGTCCCGTGACCCACCGGACGCGCCGGTCAGCACCGAGCCGCGCACCGCGAAACAACCACCGGACGCGCCGAAGGACCCACCGGACGCCACAGTGCCCGCGTCCGGTGGGAGTCCAGTAAGCTCCTGACGCGACCGGACGCGTCCGGTGGTACGTGACCGGACGCGCCCCGCGTCCGGTGCACGAACCCTAGCAGCACCCGCGCCGCGATGAACTGACCGGACGCGCCCCGCGTCCGGTGCAGCGTCCGGTGCTGCGTCCGGTGCACGCAGTGACCTCCGTTTGCCTCCGTTTCTTTTCCAACTTTCGGCGCAATAGAAAATAGGCGTTTCACTTCTCCAAAAAGCGCCGAATCCCGCCTCGCAAGCTCGGCGGGAGGGAGAGAGGAACCCAAACCCCTCTCTACCGCTCCAACTCCACCGCCTTTGCAAATGTGCTAACACCATCGAGTGTACACCACCATGTGCATGTGTGTTAGCATTTCACAAACATTTTTCCAAGGCGTTATGTTAGCTCTTTACTAGAACCTAAATGCATATGCTCAAGACATTGATCTAGTGGCACTTGATTCCCGGGCTAACCGTGATTGCCCCTCTTGATAGTCGGCTATGTATCCTAAACCCGGTCAATCACTTCTCTACTCATCTTAGACCGGCAAAAGGAAAACCCTATGGTTATACCTTTGCCTTGCGCTCTTAGATCCTTCTCCTTCACTTGATCATCATGTCCATTGTTTCATGTGCATCTTCACCATGATCTTGCTCATCATTTCATACACCAAATCATGTGGTCTTGTGGCCATCTCTCCATGCCATTTCCACCTCCATCACATGTTGCTTATGCCTAGCTTAATCACACTTGATACAATAGCATTAGCAACTTGGTGTCATTAATTACCAAAACCAAACTTGGGCTTTCACCGACTCCGTGCCCACCTCCCCGACGCACGCCCCTACTGCTCCCTATCGGGTTTGACAAAGCCTGAGACGCTCCCCAGGCTCTCGGCCTCACTCTCCCTCGCTCTTGGGTGCTTGCACGCGCTGCTCGCGGCCGCGTCCTCCATGGACGGCTGGCCAGGCTCTGGCACTGCCGTGTTTCTGCCCCCAGCGCTCAACCACCGTCCAAGCTGAGCTCGCCGCCACCTTTGCCAGGCCGTGCTGAGCGCGCAGCGCCATTTCTTCGCCTTCCCTAGCCACCAAAACAATGTCGCCGCTGGAACAGCCACGTCGGGCTGCCTGCTCCCGTGGCCACGGCGCTGTGGGCTGCCTCAAGCCGAGCCGAGCAGCTCCGCGGGTACGCGCGGACCCGCTTGTGCTCCACCTCCACTCCACCGCCATGGGAAGGCCGTCACCACCGGGCTGCCGCTTCTCCGCCGCCGGTGAGCCGCTGCTCCGCGTGGCCCCGCCTCCTCGGGTCACCTCGAGACGAGCCGTGGCCACCCACGGGTGCGCGTCGGCCTCCTCTTGCTTTCCCTCCACCTCACCGCGGTCACCGGTGAGCCGTAGGCCGACCTTTCCCCTCGCCGGTGCCCCCTCCCCTGCTCGGCCGTCCGTGAGGAAGAAGAAGGGCGCCTCGGTGTGAATAGTGACTTTTTCTAGGGGGTTAAGTGCAGAAGCAGTGACTCGGGTGAATAGTGCTGTGGGGACTCCCTTGCGTAATTTAATTAAAGTTCTTGTAGGGGCCTAAATGAAGAACCTATGACTCAGTTGAATAGTTCCTTTGTACTGCGGGTTGATTCCTAGAAAGTCTAGGGGTCCCGAGGCGAAAGTGTTTTCCTTTTTCCTTTTTCTTTTATGCAGATTTTTGGCTAAAACTTTGGAAATTAGTATCTCATGCTAGGAAGCTCCAAAAATAGCAAATGGGGACTTTTTGGAATCCTCGTAAAAGTCTATATGCAGTGGATTTATAATATGGCATGTTTTAGTTTCATATTTTTGCTGTAAAAATGGATTTTTCAGATTAGGTTTTCAATGCTAGTTGTATTTGTCATTTTCTTAACTGCAAATTTAGGGCTCCAAATGAAGTGAAATTTTTGTGGCATACTACTCTTGTCATGTTTGATGTGTGGTAATAATTTTATGAATTTTAGTTGCTATATGAGTAAGTTATTAGTGTATCTTGCTCTCACATGATTTATTGCAATATCTATTTGTCTTTTTCATAGAGGTTGATATACATGTCCAAATGGCCTGAAATTTGGAAACTAGACTATTGGGAACATATTTAGGCCACTTTAATTTTGGTAGAATTTATTGTGCACTTTTGATTGGTGTTCATAATTCCACCTAATTATCTAAATGAATTAAGAAAATGTATTAAAAGAATTTATTTAGTAATAGACACTATGTTTTCTGGTGTTCATTAGTCATGTGTGAAATGTTGGTAAAGTTCTTTTTGTCCAATTATATGTTTGTAACATAAGTTAATAATTATTTCTTGCAAATGAAGTTTCTGGACAGATCTGGAAACTTGGCAAAGTTCTTAATGATAATGTGCTTTGTTGTGAAACTTGTTTATATAAAAGTTGTAGATAATTTATATATCTAGCTGCTGTTAAAATTTGGTGGTATTTGGCCATGTGGTTTATGAGTTATAGCTGTTTGAAGTTGGGTTACAGAATTGCTTGCTCTCTGTCTTGTTAGACCAGTTTCTGTGTTTGTGTAAATTTGACATGTTAAACTTTGGAATCATGCTATGATGATTATAAATTAAATGTAGAGAATTTCATAAGATTTCCATAATGTCTTCTTTCAAGTCATTTGGATTTATAAAACTCCAGATATGATTGAATTATAAAGCTACTGGTTGCTTGTCCAGAAATAGATAAATTTCAATTATAGTTGTTTGCTTGTATATTGTTAAGCGTGACTTATGCCTTTGAGGGTAGTTAAGTTAATACACATGAGATCTTGTGAAACCTTCTGTGCCATGCCTAATATGCTTGTCATCTTTTATATTAGGTTGGGTGATGTTTATTTAAGCAACATGAAGTGTCTATGCATGTGGAGTGTAATTTAGTGTTTGTCTTGTTTACTGTATTTGATGCATTGTCCACTATACTTCCATGTATTCATGCACTTGCATCTTGTATCTTATATAGGTACGCTAGCAGAAACATGTGAAGTAAATGGCGTTGGAGCCAAACCCGAAGACGGTGTTTGGTGGATCCATCCCGAAGGGAAATGCTCGTCAAGTGAATTCATCTGACATACTCTAACTTGAGTCGGATCCTAGGCAAGCCCTGGAGCATTATAAGCCTCCTACCTTCAAAGCAATTAATTCTATATATGTTATAAGTATTGTTGCATTAAGTGGTAGGAGTTGGTTGAAAACCTTGCTGCATTATATCATTCCTTGTCCAGATATATGAATCCTTGAATCCTACATAGACTAGGATCGAGTAGATGCTTAGCCCTGCTTTAAGCGGTAGAAGTCAGGTGATTTCCTATCACCTGCGAGATATAGGGATGTTCATATATGGCACGGTTGGCTATATGTGCTATCGTGAAATGAAACCATGTGTTAATAAAATGAAATGAGACCGGGCGGGATGATGATAGTGAAGCGACAAGGCATGGAGGTCTTGGGTGTGGATCTATCCCCGTCTGAGTCGTTTAAGGACCGATTCGCTGTACTTTCTTGAGTCATGTTGAACGCAGTCTAACACTTAGTTGGCCGGATAAGTCGTTCCGACCGCGAATCTGAGTAATACAGTTCAGGCCGGGAATCGACTGGTAGGTCACATCTTGGAGGAGAGAAACGTTGTGCTTGGAGACATTGGCGTGAGTCCAAGGGGGGTTAGAGTCCCTAGCACCTGGCAGAGTGTCGCCCTTGGGGATGCGACATCAGTCGGACCCGCGGCTCCTGAACTGTACCAAAGGTGACCTGAGCAGCCCTCGCCAGGCGTGACTCAGTGAGTGTTAGAAATACCCCTCCAGCTGGATAGGAATTCGATTCGAATCGCCGTCGCTCCCTGTTAGTGAGCACTTAACTTGAGCAGCGGCAACGTAGATTCAATTAAATTGAACTGATGGTTAATTGGATCACGATGGAAATGTTGCCTCAATTTATACCTGCTATGGTTAATATTGTTTGCTCCTAATAAAGTGAGTGCTCTAGTATAGGTGCTAATATAGATGACAGGTTAATGATGATTAACTTGATGCTTAAGCATTAATGATTACTTATCTGTATTAAGCTTTTATGCAAAATGTTGTCAAGCCAGCCCACTTTATATCAGCCTTGCATGATCCTTGGTGTCACCTTATTTCTGGTTTCTGACGGGTAAGTCTAGCTGAGTACCTTCTCGTACTCAGGGTTTTATCCCCACTTGTTGCAGGTTGTGATGTATCATGGCGACTGCAAGAGTTGGTTGGCTCCTGCCGTAGAGGCGGAGTGTGATCACGGGCATGATCCTTCTGAGTTATCTTCTCTCTAATGCTTTTGTTGGAAGTCGACTGTGGTACTGGCATGTATTTGAAATAAGAATAATGTTACTTTCAAATTACTTTGCTTCCGCTACTTTTGAACTTAAGTTGTAATAACTATGTTGAACTCCGATGTTTATTGAATCACTTGTGAAATGGTTGTAACATGTGACTTGTTATGTTGAATCACTACGATCTTGGCTTGCATGTTGGTTGGTTTGAAATCCCTCGTGATTTCATTGGACTACCGGAGTTATATGGGCTCAAGTGCGAGAATTTGATCACTCCGGTGATTGTTTTTGTACTTGTGCTCTTATAATTTGGACGGTTCTGTTACATTTATTTTCTTAGGCATGCAGTGCTTGGGTTAGGTTCATGAAGAAACACAATGATCGTCCTTGGACCGTGCCTCTAAATGTATCCTAATACCCTGTAAGTAGCTTTAATTAGTTCAATACGATCTCATTACTAACATGCTTCATTGGTTGATGATGAATCTTTTATTTCCTCGTAAAGTGGTGTCCGCAGCAAGGACCGCGGAACAACTTACGTGGATACTACGTTTGCGAGTTCCTCATGAAGTACGCAAAGAAAACTCCAGAAGAGATCCTTGAAGTACGTTAAAAATATATACAATTTATTTATTTATTACCATTGTATGTGTTGGTATATATAATCATATAAATTCATACTTTTCCGTTCATCCGAATTGCAGAGAGAATGGAGATTGCGACTGTGCCTGCGAGAGGACCATCTCAAAGCAATTCAAGAGGCAATGTCAGGATTTCTTATGGATCAAGTCATAGCACCCATCGGTGAGTACTACTATGATCGTAACATGCTTTTACCTAGTATGTAACACCCTAAATTTTACATTGTTTCAAAAATAGATAAATTTGATTTATTTATGTATTTGAGTGTGCATTCAAATATAGGAGATAATAAATTTTTGTGAAATTAAAATTTATCGTAAGGTTAGTTACATGTTGATGCACTCATGCCGATGCATTTTTATTTATTGTGGTGACTGCTTTTTATTCCATTGCTTAAAGGTTTAAAAATCATTTGAAATTTGGTTTTGGAAAAAAATCAATTTAGAATTTAAAAAGGAAAAAAATAAAATTCTTTCCCGTTCTCTTTCTCTCCTCGATTTCGGCCTGTTAGCCGATTCCCGGCCGGCCCAGCAATTCTCGCCCGTGCCTTCCTTCTTGGGCCGCGGCCCAGCCCACTTCGCCAGCAGTCGTTGCCCCTCTCCTCTTCAGTGTCGCTGACGCACCGGGCCCACGTGTCGGCGCCTTCTCCAACCTCCGCTCTCCCTCTCTCGGCCGAGCAACCGCCGTCCGACGCCCGCGCCCACCTCCGCGCGACGTGGGAGCGTCCCCCGCACCTCAGGCCTTTTTTATAGGGCAGCGCGACCCGGCTCCGCCCTCCTTTCCCACTCCAACCCTCTCTCTTTCGGTTTCGCTACGCCATAGAGCCGCAGCAAGGCACCACCGGAGCATCGTCCGCCCCACCGCGTCGGTTGTCTTCTCCGAGCCGTCCCCGTCCCGTTTGAAGCCGTGGTGAGACTCCCCGTGCTCCCCTCCCTCTCCCTGTACCTCCAATTCGATGTTTGGTGGCCTCTAGGACCGGATTACGCGAGCTCCGACGAGCCCCTCCGGGCCGGCCATGGCGGGTGCCCCTCGGGCCTTTCCCCGGCCGCGTTTGTGGCAAAAACGGAACCCCCATCCCCTCCGCATCCTCCCTATGTATTTGGTTTGGCGATTTGAGCCCTGGAGTGCCCGGCCGAGCAGCCCCGGCGAGCTCCATGGCGGCGCCGCCGTCTTCTTCTCTGGGTCCGATGGCCGGCTGTCTCTCTTTCCCCCCCCCCTTTCTTTCCCAACCGTCCATCATCCGATCAACGGCTCAGAGGGCTCGATACCCCTTCGGGGTTCATTTTGTTAAAGAGACCCCCTACTTTCATCTATTTAACCCGCAGTCCTCGGTTCCAAAGAATTTTCAGAATTTCGAATTATTTTAATTCCGAAATGTTTTCAATCTATTTACAGAATTGCCACTACAGTAAAACGTGTATAAAATCGTCGTTTTAACTCCGATTTGACCCGTTCAACTTGCGTTAGTTTCATAATTTCATAATCTACGCAATAGTGCTACTGTTAGACCTGTTAATAGCTTTTGAATTTCTCAAATAAATCTAGTTATTAGCTAGCTTTTGGAATAGTAAATGTCTCGTAACTTTTGCGTTGTAGCTCCGATTTTCGTGCAATTCGCGTCAATGTGATCGTAGCGAGACGTAGATGATTTTGGTAAACATTTTATTCAGATTTATTTATTGTTGGTGTACTGTTCTAATAGTAGCTATGTTTTGCTTGTATGTCTGCTCCGAATTGCGTGTTGTACTTCGTGTCGTTCGAGTTCAGACGGTGAGGAGTACGTCGGAAATCCGGACGCGTGCGAGGAGCAGCAGGACCAGCATCAGTTCGTGAATCAAGGCAAGTGTAGCATGGGCCTACCTTGATTCCTATTCATTATATAATCTACTCATTATGCATGTGTCTAATATTGCTCGACTATAAGGACATCCTAGCCATTGATGACTTATACCTTGATGCCTATGGGTTTTATTGCATATGGGTAGAATGCTAGTGCTCTATTCAAACATGATCAATACTATGATTAATGGAACAAACGGATAAACATGATGGTAATAATTGAACTATAGGGTGATGGTGCAAATGATGTCGATCATGTTGCCCTAAACTCTCCGTAAGGACTTATCTGTAGGGCAAAAGCTGGGACATACAGTGCAACCGTGAGAGTCATATGGCTCTGACTTTAGCTCAGTAATAGGATCTTTTCTAGCTTGTTAGAGGTTACCCGAAAGGGCGCAAGAGGGGCTTGCCACTTTGGGTATAGAACTGCCTCTGTTCTGATGTGTATAGCCTGCGGGAATTGTGCCATCGAAAGGGGGGTTCTCTATATCTGCCTGCCGAGGAAACCTCGCGGCCCTAACTTGTTAGAAGAGGCCTATGGAAGGCTTCATAGTGTACCCTGCCTGCTCACCTTGGAAGTGTTAGGGGGTCGACGGGCCCTGGGCATACGGGTAACACGACTCACGGGTAAAGATGCACAACCTCTGCAGAGTGTTAAAACTGTTATAACAGCCGTGCTCACGGTCACGAGCGGCCCGGAAAACTCACAGAATAACTGGTTACTTATGATGTTGTTGTTCATGGTGAACTATGATGGTATTATGATAATGATGACGATGATGATGATATAATGTTGATCAATAACTCTATTAATTCTAGTATGTGATCATGTGGGTTAATTTGGGAGCCTAAGCATAAGTTGATGTTAACCAATGATAAAATGTTGACTTACTAAAATGCTAAATGCAGTAAACCGTGTCTGCCTTTTGAGCCTCATGAATCCCCATGTTATGCTTGTGGAGTACGAAATGTACTCACGCTTGTGTTTTTTTTTTTCAATACTTTGGAAAAATCCCGGATGGGTACCAGATTTCTAAAAATTGGAGCAGACAGGCTTGTGATCAACCAGTCAGTTGTCCCTGTGGAGTGGAGTCTTCACCTGAAGACCGGAGTTGTCTTTCCGCTGTTTGCTATCTAAGGTTATATCTTTTATAATAAGTACGTTATATATTAAGCATTGTCATTTGGTATTACCTTTATTTGTAGCTATATGTGAGATTTGACTTCCTGGGCTCACATATGGTGTGTATCTGGTTTTGTTCTTAAAACCGGGTGCTACAAAGTGGTATCAGAGCAATGCTGACTGTAGGACGCAAGCCTAGTTAGGAATTGGCCATCTTAAGGTTTAGGAACTGCTATAAGACCCTTGTTCTATAAACCTTGATATTTCCTCCTCTATTATTTCCTTATCCTTGATATTCATCTCCTCCTTGATACTTGTTTAAGCCTTTGTTCTAATCTTCACTCCTTGCTTTGATATGCTCTTAGAATCTTGTCTCTTACCATCTTCCTGCGATATCGGAAGCGGAGCTTTAGGATATTTGCCCTTAATATGAATAGAACGATAGTATCGCAAGCTCAGTCAATGATTGAAGTATGCACCTTAATTGCTTGTTGAATTGTCATTATGCATGTGCTGGTTTTGGATCTTTGTAATGATTGTAATGATCTTGTGGGGATTGTCCACAATTTCATTTAGTCTATAGGCCTAAGGCATAAGGATTAATGAAATAAATATGCGGGTTTTGGTTTTCTCCTGTTTTATCCATCCTGTTTTCCAGAGCAGTCTGTGTTCATCATGATATATCTCCAGATCTGGACATCCAAAAGTTATGAAACTTTTATAGATAAAAGAAGACTCTTGTATGTTTCATCTGCCACTGGAATCACTTCTATAGCTGTTTTGGTTTGGGAGTTATGGAAATCACAAGACGATATAGCTGTGCTGTCTGAAACCTGGAGTAGTTTTGTGGTGCACAGTTTTCGACCAAATTATGTTTGGAGTCAGGAAAAGTGTTCTATACAAAAGTTGTAGAGGATTTCAACAGCTTTCCAATAGTATAAACTACAACTTCATTGGATTAATAGAATAGGAGTTACAGCTTCTTTCCTGCGCTGCTGTTTTTCTACTCACGAGGAATTTCAGACTTCTTGTTCTTATTTATACACATGAGTTTCCGTGGGATATCAGAAGGTCATTATGATGGTTAACTCACTTGGAAGAAGATGCAAGCTACCCTTGTTGTCCCCTAGTTGATCTCTCTTAAGGGGGTAGCCGAGTAAAGAAGTGACAAGATGAAGGTTTCTTACATTCAAGTACTCCACCTGAAAGAATTAGTTATCCCTAGGGTTGAGAAGTCACCATCAAGCACAGTTGGGTGTTTGAACTTCACCATACCCAAGACAAGTCAGCAACAATGACAAGGCAAGGAGATATGGGACATCTACAAGGACCGTAAGAATCTAAAGGATATCTTCACTAAGTTGGTTTTGATCTTGTGAGACCATCGATGAATTAGAGTGATCAAGGATTATAACATGAAAGTGTGTTATTACCCGGAGAAGCAAAAGTTGTTGCCGATGCTCCTAGCATAAATAGTGTGCTAGGGAGGCTCGGCGACACCAAGGTTGAGTTGTGTGAGAAATTTGAGTGATGTCTCCTATACTACAAAGTGTATCACCTTGGAACAAAAGGAATTGCAAAGGTCAATTGGAGGGAATGATGTAAAGGACTAAGAAATTGTGCTTAAGAGTTGATCAAGCTATTAGGAGCAAGGTTGTAACAACGTGCAAGCTACAGTGTGATCTTGTGAGAAAATGGAGAAGATCCAAAAGCAGAGCATCTACATCTCTTTGATAACCATCTTTCGAATCTCGAGGACGAGATTCCTCTTAAGGGGGGTAGAATTGTAACACCCTAAATTTTACATTGTTTCAAAAATAGATAAATTTGATTTATTTATGTATTTGAGTGTGCATTCAAATATAGGAGATAATAAATTTTTGTGAAATTAAAATTTATCGTAAGGTTAGTTACATGTTGATGCACTCATGCCGATGCATTTTTATTTATTGTGGTGACTGCTTTTTATTCCATTGCTTAAAGGTTTAAAAATCATTTGAAATTTGGTTTTGGAAAAAAATCAATTTAGAATTTAAAAAGGAAAAAAATAAAATTCTTTCCCGTTCTCTTTCTCTCCTCGATTTCGGCCTGTTAGCCGATTCCCGGCCGGCCCAGCAATTCTCGCCCGTGCCTTCCTTCTTGGGCCGCGGCCCAGCCCACTTCGCCAGCAGTCGTTGCCCCTCTCCTCTTCAGTGTCGCTGACGCACCGGGCCCACGTGTCGGCGCCTTCTCCAACCTCCGCTCTCCCTCTCTCGGCCGAGCAACCGCCGTCCGACGCCCGCGCCCACCTCCGCGCGACGTGGGAGCGTCCCCCGCACCTCGGGCCTTTTTTATAGGGCAGCGCGACCCGGCTCCGCCCTCCTTTCCCACTCCAACCCTCTCTCTTTCGGTTTCGCTACGCCATAGAGCCGCAGCAAGGCACCACCGGAGCATCGTCCGCCCCACCGCGTCGGTTGTCTTCTCCGAGCCGTCCCCGTCCCGTTTGAAGCCGTGGTGAGACTCCCCGTGCTCCCCTCCCTCTCCCTGTACCTCCAATTCGATGTTTGGTGGCCTCTAGGACCGGATTACGCGAGCTCCGACGAGCCCCTCCGGGCCGGCCATGGCGGGTGCCCCTCGGGCCTTTCCCCGGCCGCGTTTGTGGCAAAAACGGAACCCCCATCCCCTCCGCATCCTCCCTATGTATTTGGTTTGGCGATTTGAGCCCTGGAGTGCCCGGCCGAGCAGCCCCGGCGAGCTCCATGGCGGCGCCGCCGTCTTCTTCTCTGGGTCCGATGGCCGGCTGTCTCTCTTTCCCCCCCCCTTTCTTTCCCAACCGTCCATCATCCGATCAACGGCTCAGAGGGCTCGATACCCCTTCGGGGTTCGTTTTGTTAAAGAGACCCCCTACTTTCATCTATTTAACCCGCAGTCCTCGGTTCCAAAGAATTTTCAGAATTTCGAATTATTTTAATTCCGAAATGTTTTCAATCTATTTACAGAATTGCCACTACAGTAAAACGTGTATAAAATCGTCGTTTTAACTCCGATTTGACCCGTTCAACTTGCGTTAGTTTCATAATTTCATAATCTACGCAATAGTGCTACTGTTAGACCTGTTAATAGCTTTTGAATTTCTCAAATAAATCTAGTTATTAGCTAGCTTTTGGAATAGTAAATGTCTCGTAACTTTTGCGTTGTAGCTCCGATTTTCGTGCAATTCGCGTCAATGTGATCGTAGCGAGACGTAGATGATTTTGGTAAACATTTTATTCAGATTTATTTATTGTTGGTGTACTGTTCTAATAGTAGCTATGTTTTGCTTGTATGTCTGCTCCGAATTGCGTGTTGTACTTCGTGTCGTTCGAGTTCAGACGGTGAGGAGTACGTCGGAAATCCGGACGCGTGCGAGGAGCAGCAGGACCAGCATCAGTTCGTGAATCAAGGCAAGTGTAGCATGGGCCTACCTTGATTCCTATTCATTATATAATCTACTCATTATGCATGTGTCTAATATTGCTCGACTATAAGGACATCCTAGCCATTGATGACTTATACCTTGATGCCTATGGGTTTTATTGCATATGGGTAGAATGCTAGTGCTCTATTCAAACATGATCAATACTATGATTAATGGAACAAACGGATAAACATGATGGTAATAATTGAACTATAGGGTGATGGTGCAAATGATGTCGATCATGTTGCCCTAAACTCTCCGTAAGGACTTATCTGTAGGGCAAAAGCTGGGACATACAGTGCAACCGTGAGAGTCATATGGCTCTGACTTTAGCTCAGTAATAGGATCTTTTCTAGCTTGTTAGAGGTTACCCGAAAGGGCGCAAGAGGGGCTTGCCACTTTGGGTATAGAACTGCCTCTGTTCTGATGTGTATAGCCTGCGGGAATTGTGCCATCGAAAGGGGGGTTCTCTATATCTGCCTGCCGAGGAAACCTCGCGGCCCTAACTTGTTAGAAGAGGCCTATGGAAGGCTTCATAGTGTACCCTGCCTGCTCACCTTGGAAGTGTTAGGGGGTCGACGGGCCCTGGGCATACGGGTAACACGACTCACGGGTAAAGATGCACAACCTCTGCAGAGTGTTAAAACTGTTATAACAGCCGTGCTCACGGTCACGAGCGGCCCGGAAAACTCACAGAATAACTGGTTACTTATGATGTTGTTGTTCATGGTGAACTATGATGGTATTATGATAATGATGACGATGATGATGATATAATGTTGATCAATAACTCTATTAATTCTAGTATGTGATCATGTGGGTTAATTTGGGAGCCTAAGCATAAGTTGATGTTAACCAATGATAAAATGTTGACTTACTAAAATGCTAAATGCAGTAAACCGTGTCTGCCTTTTGAGCCTCATGAATCCCCATGTTATGCTTGTGGAGTACGAAATGTACTCACGCTTGTGTTTTTTTTTTTTTCAATACTTTGGAAAAATCCCGGATGGGTACCAGATTTCTAAAAATTGGAGCAGACAGGCTTGTGATCAACCAGTCAGTTGTCCCTGTGGAGTGGAGTCTTCACCTGAAGACCGGAGTTGTCTTTCCGCTGTTTGCTATCTAAGGTTATATCTTTTATAATAAGTACGTTATATATTAAGCATTGTCATTTGGTATTACCTTTATTTGTAGCTATATGTGAGATTTGACTTCCTGGGCTCACATATGGTGTGTATCTGGTTTTGTTCTTAAAACCGGGTGCTACATAGTAGCACTGACATTATGACGAGCACCTTACATTAGGATGGAGTGCAATCCGAACGACATGAATACAAGCTTTTGTGATATGTATATAGTTCCATATACTTATTATTTCATGCATGCATGGAGATGTAAATTAATTAATTAATTAATTAATTAAGCATCCTCTGTTTTGTATGTATATAGTTTCATATATTTTAGTGTACATAAAATGCTCGAACAAGCGTATATTAGCAGCGTAGAATTCATATACGAATAACGAAATTGAAATCAAAATGAATTGAATTGAAAAGAAACCATAAAGAAAAAAAGGGAAGAAAAGGGAAAAAAATCACCTTTAATACCGGTTGAAAACACCAACCGGGACTAAATATGTCTGGCCCGAGATAAAGTTTGGCGGGCCATTTAGTCCCGGTTGGTTGTAGAAACCGGGACTAAAGGTCCACTTTTAATCCCGGTTGCTAGAACCGGGACTAGGGGGGCTTTAGTCCTGCATTGGCGTTCCTGGTTGGGAAACCGGGACTAAAGGGGGTTTCCCAACTGGGAACACTACCCTGTTCTGCACTAGTGCACATATGTTTGTTTGGCACTTCATGTACATGTTTGATATAATAGGTTTCAGAGGTTCATTTTTGCTGGTGTTGGTTCTCTGAGCCTGTAACAGGAATTTTCTTTTGATTCAGAAAATGCAAGCACTGCTACAGGGGCTGAAACTTCGAAGATTAAGACCACATCCAGCTGACTCAATGTATGTTGACATTTTCACAGGCATGCTTTCTTATCCAGCTAGCTTCACGATCCTTTGAAATGATATGTGAGTATCCAGGACTATTTAGTGTCATTGGTTTGTGTGTTTCTTGGCTCTCAAGTCTCAATGTTACTTTCACTTGCGTTCCAAGGTACTGCAGCTGACTCCATGGCTCAGCCCTGTCGCATAAAATTTGTTGGATTTCCATGATATCAGACCATTTACCAAAACTATCCAAGTGGGATGTTTTGCACGTGCTAGATAAACCACTTTTCCTGACGATATTTGGCTTCCACTGTTCCACAATGTACCAGCATAATACTGAAAAGCATTCTCTATCATGTTTTGAGAGGGTCATTTTCTTTGGTTCATGTATGGTTTCTAGTCACAAATCACAATCCTATAGCTGTGCATACCAAAAATGTTACTGGAGAAGTCCCATTTGTGCAGAAGTCATCGTCAGATTATGAAGTTAATGACTTTTGATTTTTACTTCTAATAAATAACAAAACAACTGCAACTGCAGAAAAAAAAATCTGTTGAAGCACGTAATAATCAGCGCATACCCTCCACTTGTTCAGTAAATATCAGCCAAACCTCAACTTCAGTTACCAAGACCTCTTGCTGCCTGAAAAACTATGTCGTTGCTAACTTGGTGATTGCTTTGCTGGTTGGTGGTGCTTTTCTTGACCCAGATAGTTCCACAGTCAAAATTGCACTATACAGAGTTCATATCATGCCATTACTTTTATTAAATTAAAACATGACCTCATTATATTTTCAAAAAAGTATTTGAAGTAAATAAAAAAAAGTAAAAGCAAGATGCCCCCTCTTAGCATTGATTTCGAGGCGGACATTATGGTAGGCCCCTTTTCAACGATGCCATGCCTCATTCACATACCTGTTATTGCGCTCAGTAGAGTTCACTGCTTGGTCAAAAGGCTTTGGAATGTTTCAGTGGTTAATGTAACAGGTGTTTCTTTACTTTATCTTAATCGGATGAACTATAGTTCCAACATGTGGTTCATTGAACCTCGTAACTATCTAGTCGTTTCTTCTAACCACAGGAAGGTGGAAAAATATTTATTTATACAAACAAACAAAAGACTAGCTGCTACCTGTTGCCAGGCGAAAAAAGGTGGTATCTGCTTCTCGTGAGGGCTGACTGCTTGACTTTTGTCCCTTTTTCTCCATCCTGTGTTCACACTCTAGGGTATTTCCTTTTTCCTTTAGATTAGAGGACCAGTCCTCGATATTAATATCCTATTCTCCTGGCTGCATGATATCATATCGAGCCATGCATACAATCTCTTGGGGTCCTTGTCTTGATGTTTGAGAAAAATGGACCAGGCCATTATAAGCTAGTTTATTGATTTGGTGGTTATGGCTGCATTGCTTTATGTCGTATCAAGCGTGGTTTAAGCACATAGTGCTTCATGAATTATGTTGTTACCTTTTGGTTTGTTCTCCCACTTCCCCGTCATTTTGTTGTTACCTTTTGGTTTGTTCCCCCACTTCCCCGTCATTATGTTGTTACCTTTTGGTTTGTTCCCCGTCATATGGCACCACAATCAGAGTTCAATATCAAATTAAGAAGTTCTAGCAGCCACCGGTGTGGGCTCCAGTGCCTTCAGAAGGCATCTGGTCTCATTTTGATTGGAGATTTCATTTGTACTTGTCTTTGTGGTAGTGTGATCTAGGCTAGGATGGTCAGCGGAAATCAGACGGTTTTCGTGGCACCCGTGATCACTATCACTAGCTACATGTAGCTTGGACTACTTGGAGCAGATGATGACAAATTTTCTTTCTATTGTTTGTGGTTTTAGGATCGAACAAGATATGACTGGTGCTGATCGACCCCTCTTTGCTCTGGTGGCTATCAGCATCATCGTCGTGGTTGCTGTTGATAGCAGTTCGGCTCATGCAAACATTTTCGCAGTGACTGCATGAATAGCTAAGGATGCTTGTACTAACTTTGTTACTGTCATGTGTTCCGTTCCTGTGTATTATTGTCCAATACGGATGGTGATGGCTTGCTATTATATGCAGCTTTCTGTAATCGTGCCGGGAATTTCACTTTCTGCACATAAAGGCGTGTATAGTTGAAAGGGAGTAATCATTCATATTGTTTTTCCAGCTTGTTTTTTCAGCCGAAACAGTGTTTTTCTCTCACAATAAATCAGCGAACGGTACTTTCAACCATGGCTTTTCAGCGAAGCGAACAGGCTAACTTGAGAAAGATCCACTTGGTGATCAGATTAATCAGTGAAACCAAGCCACTACCTTGCAACTAACGATGTCAATGTCATATACTGATAAATGATATAAGACCTTTACTGTTTGCCATGGGGATGGCTATCTCCTGTAGCTTGATTGCCAATCTAGCGACCTTTCTGTTTGCTTCTAAAAGTTTTTTTTCGGGGGCATTTAACAACACTTCTTTTTTCTCAAAAATATTTACTTCAGTGAATCAGATAGCCTGAACAATTGACACCTTTTCTTTTCTTTTCTTTTTCTTTTCCTTGCCTAGTTGTGTTTTTATACTGATACCTTGCTTTCTATACACCTAACTAGCATTTGGTTATTCTGACCAATTTTATAAACCGTGGCCAGCAGAAATCAAATCTGTAGTCTTTCTGTTGCCGTTTTTCTAGGCTATCCTGTGGGCAGATGCACGCTGTCGATGACGATGAAGTGGCTGATTATATTATCCCTTTGACTCGATGCACTGACATTATTTTTTGACGGCGAAAGACTGTGGGTGAGATCCCCACAGTAAGATTTTAATTAATTTAAAGGAGAGAATGTACTTATACACAAGCTATTAACTAAAAGCATCAAGCCAAACACAAAAGGATAATCTCAAGTCATCCTTAAAACGAATGGATTGCACTGACATTATTGGTGTCCTCTTGACTGAATCTTGGGATGATGGACTTGTAGCTAAATACGGAGTACGTACCATAATGTTTTATGGCAACGTATCAGGTGGAAACTAGATCACCTGTGGAAACTTTTAATCTGGACCACATGATGTTGATCCAAGGAGGCACGCGAGAGAGTGGGAGGAGGGATTTGCAAAAGTGTGATTAGAAGCGGGCGGTTAAACGCAAAATTACCTAATCCTCCTGCACCCCTTGGGTCAACATCCTGTGGTCTTGATTCAAAGTTTTCAAGTTTGCATAGGTGATCCGGTTTCCACTTGATACACGTTTCTTGACTTGACTAGCAACATGCACGAATTGAGATAGACGTTTCTTTTCCGGCATTGCCTCTAGCGCTTTCATTTGACACTTTGTTCTTAGTAGGCTCTGGATAGCTGGATTGTTCTCTAAAGAATCAGAGAAGGATAGGAGTACTAGAGGATTATTGTACTTGTGATATTTTAGACTATTAATTAGTATTTGTGTTCTGGGATCATCATATGGTTGGGCAGGAAAAAAGTATATTTCCTTTGAACTATACTTCCTCTGTCCCAAAATAAATCAACTTCTAGAATTGTACTAAGTTAAACTTTATCGAGTTTGACTAAATTTATAGAAAATGGTACCAATATTTATGTCACCAAATTAGTATCATTGTGAAATATATTTATATTTGGTGTCATAGCAGATGTTACTTTTTCCCATAAAATTGGTCAAATTTAAAATAGTTTGATTTTAGTTCGATGATTCTAGTAATTGATTTATTTTAAGACGGAGGTACCACTAAGTTAGCACTGATATATAGTTAAAAGGGAAGACTCGTCCGAAATTGGAACTATAAAAAGATCAGCTTGATGATCAGATAGAATAAGTGGAATCAAGTCATTATCATGCAAGATTTGCTGTCGTAGACCCTTGGTATGCTGATAAGTTTTTTTTTACTGACTACCTTGGGCATTTCTGTATGATAATTCAACGATGACATATGGTTCCCCACGCCTATCTATTATATATTTTTTAGAATCATACTAGCTTCCTTCCTTCCTCCATTTCAAATTGTAGGCCGTTTAAATTTCGTCGCAAGTCGTAGTCAAATACTCAGTATGTTACATTTACGCAACAACCAAATATAAACAGAGGAAGAAGAATTCAGAACGGAGAGATTACATACAAGAGTAAACAACTGGAAATCTGTTCCACCGAATATCGTTTTGCAAGGTCAAGTACTGCGCTTATAAGATTTTTAAAAGTGATGTTTATTCTGGAGCACATTTTGCCTTTCTGATACGTACGGTACCAATTCAAACGCAGTGTTTATATTCACCAATTTGCAGTTGCAGATATCAACTAGCATTTGGTATTTTTGAGCAGTATAAAAACCGGAGGGGCAGCGGCAAGTCAAGACTGTAGCTTTCTTGCTCGCGTTGCCGTTGATCTTAGGCGGCCATGGACCATGACTGACGGGAGTCACCAGACGTCTGCACCCGCTTTTTTTCATATATGTCCCGTGGGCAGATAGTGGCACATGCACACAGATAGCAACCTTTTTTTATTTTGATAAGGAAATAGCAGCAGCTTTGACTAGAGCCAATGACATTATTGGTTCCACTGTCTTGATTGAATCTTGAGATAATGCAGCTAGCTAGTACTACCTCCCATCCTAAAAAAGAGTAATTTTTTCTTTTCAAAGAGTTAAAAAAGTTAAAGTTTAATTAAAATTACATAAAAAATATTAACATTTATGATACAAATTAAATATTATTAAATTAATTAGAATATATTTTTATAGTAAACTTAGTTATAGCCATAAATATTAACACTATTCATTATGAATTTGGTCAAAGTAAAAGTTAGTTTGGTTGGTACAAATAATCTCATAGTTATAATTTTTTTAAAAACTAAGGGAGCAGGGAGTATATGCTCAAGTGTGTTGACGTACGTAGGTGCCTCTGTCTTGACCAATGAGAACGCAAAAGGCATTCCTAGTTTTTCCTTGTACCAGACGTTTACCTTTGCGTATATATGTTGGCAACTTGCATCGTACATGTTGACATCGTGTTGTTTTTACAAGTCGTAGTCGTAGGCTCTGGATTGTTCTACAAGGAGATTATTCTGCACTACGTAGAGTACTCCTCTGCTGTACTCGTGAGATCACGATGTGTGCAGGCTAGGCCAGGTTCATGATTGGGCAGGAGTTGAGTAGGGATTTCGGTTTTGTGCTCTGACCGATTCCTGCATTGCTCCTTCAGGCCTTGTTCACTTCCCCTCCCAACCCAAAATATTTTCTCTTTCACCCATCACATCAAATCTTTCGACGCATGCATAGAGCATTAAATGTAGGAAAAAAAGATAACTAATTGCATAGTTTGTCTATAAATGTCGAGACGAATCTTTTGAGCCTAGTTAGTCCATAATTAAACAAATTTTGCCAAATAACAACGAAAGATGCTACAGTAACTTTTCAGCTACTTTTCGCGAAGCGAACACACCCCAAATCACCTCGTAGTTGCTGGTAGAAGCGAGAAGCACTAGTATTTACAGTACGTATTGGATGCTCCTGCTGCCCTCGAATTTTTTTTTATTTTTAGCCCAAATTTGAAACATATTTTAAATTTGATCCGGATTTGAAAGTTTTTTTTAAAACTAACCCGTTTGGCCCCGCCACCATGCATGGCGGGGCAATTGCACTGAACCCCGCCATGCATGGTGGCGGGGTGCAGGGGCCACGTGGCACCATACAGGCCAGCGTGGAAGGGTGTACCCCGCCATGATGCGTGGCGGGGTACCCCTAACCCGCCACCGATCATGGCGGAGTATAACCCCGCCCATTTAAAAGGCAGATGATTGCGTGTATTGGAATTTAGAACTCGTACCAACACGGCCCTTAATTGCACATGATGATATGCCACGTCTCGCAAGTTTCATGTCAGAGTCATGGGGCTGCCAGATGATCCAGAGGCAAAAGGGAATGGGGCATCCGCTTGAGAAGTGAGGACAGTTGTTGGTACAAGTTTATTCTTATCTTCATTCATAGCATAATTCAATCCATGGTGGTATGGTATGTGAGTTATTTATTTCACAATAATTCTAGAGGGGATTGTTTTTTTCATCCATCCTTATTTTCAGAGTTATGCACTAGTTGCTTTGTCATGCAAGGTATCTCATCATTCTGAATATTTATTTCTTTCATGAGAGTCAGGCATGTACTATACACCATATTGTTCAGCTTTGCATATATATATATGTGCCATGTTTCAATAATGTAAACCCAAGCTTTAGGATTGCAACTGTGACTGGCAAACTAGAATGGAATTAATCATGTGACGCTAGCATCAGTCGCATCCTATCTTTCAGACTCACAGTTGTTGAGCTTTTAAAGGGCCATATGAGATGTTTCCTCGGCACACAATTCTAGGGTGGTGAAGGTAGGCATTGCTTGAGACATCAGAATCAAAAGAGAGAACCACATACGTTGGAAGTAGCTGCTTGAAGGCACCAAAATGGATCTCTAGCTTCCTACCTGCCATGTTTTTTTCCTACGAGAATACGTAGAAGAGTTGTGTATCATGTTTTTCCTTTGAATGAAGGGCCAATCTTAGTCCTTGTACCTGTCTTATCAACTCCAGTTGGCCAAGCTTTTGCTTGTTCTGGTGGATGGGTGGGGTGGGGGTCCAAGTTTGTTTGTACTTTGAAAACAAGGACTGAGTTGTCTATAGCGTAGGGATTGGGTCCCACAAAAAGCTGATCTTCACTTTTACTTTTACTCTAGGATCACATCTTTTGTGGGACAACATTTAAACTCTAGAATCACATTCTTTCTGGGACGGAGGTAGTATATATATAGCACTTTTTTTAACCTACATAAAACTAGCTAGCTACTGGTAAAACTATTGGATAATAGCCTTAGAGGGGTCCCTGCTGCATGTTTGATGGCTGTATGCATTGCAAGTTAGTACAAGATGTACTTGCTGAAAATTAACATTATTAGTTGCAGTTAATTTGATAGTCATCCGATGACTTCCCTTTCTTCTGCACATCACAGTGTCACAAAGTGCATTACCCAGGAAAGGCCAGCGCTCTTCTTCACATGGTAAACTTCGGTCAGGGAAGGCCAGCGCGTGTCACGTTGTTGAGTGAGACAGCACCGCGGGCGCTCTTCTTCGATCGCAGTGGGCCGGCCGGGCACAGCGCTCTAGCCTCTGCCCGGTCAATCATTATTGATGCCTGGATCGATCGAATGGACCAGTGATTTTGGCGATCGACGCAGTGCCAATGCCATTGCCAGGATGTGCGCCTTTTCCGTCCCCGCCGTGATGGGGGGCGGGGTGTACCCCGCCATGATCGGTGGCGGGTTAGGGGTACCCCGCCACGCATCATGGCGGGGTACACCCTTCCACGCTGGCCTGCATGGTGCCACGTGGCCCCTGCACCTCGCCACCATGCATGGCGGGGTTCAATGCAATTGCTCCGCCATGCATGGTGGCGGGGCCAAACGGGCAAGTTTTAAAAAAACTTTTAAATCCGGGTCAAATTTAAAATATGTTTCAAATTTGGGCTAAAAATAAAAAAAATTCCTGCCCTCCTGAGGGCGTGTTTAGATGCGAAAATTTTTGGGGAAAAGTTCCTGTAGCACTTTTCGTTGTTATTTGGCAAAATTTGTCTAATCATGGACTAACTAGGCTCAAAAGATTCGTCTCGACATTTACAGACAAACTGTGCAATTAGTTATTTTTTTTACCTACATTTAATGCTCCATACATATGTCCAAAGATTCGATGTGACAGTTACTATGAAAAATTTTTGGCTCTTTTTGGTACTAAACATGGCCTGAATTGACCGAACTATGAAAAATTTTTGGCTCTTTTTGGTACTAAACATGGCCTGAATTGACCGACCACATGGATAGCAAGATGCTGCATGCCATGGTACTGAGGGTGTGTTCATTTATCAAAAAAAAAAAAAAAAAAGAGGGTGTGTTCACTTCGCGAAAAGTACGTGAAAAGTTACTGTAGCATCTTTCGTTGTTATTTGGTAAAATTTGTCCAATCATGGACTAACTAGGCTCAAAAGATTTGTCTCGACATTTACAGATAAACTATGCAATTAGTTATTTTTTTACCTACATTTAATACTTCATGCATGCGTCGAAAGATTTGATGTGATGGGTGGAAGAGAAAATATTTTGGGTTGAGATGGGGAAGTGAACCCACCCTGAATTGTGAGGGTGCTTTCAAAAAAATGCTGAGGGTGACGCTGACACTGACAGCAGCCCCCTGCGACGAATTGTAGGCCCGGTTTGATTCACGATTGTTAAAGTTTAACTCCCATCACATCAATATTGCGGTAAATGTATGAAGTACTAAATGTAGACTAATTGCATGTATATCGGCACAGATTAGGAGTAATTTACGAGACGAATCTATTAAACCTAATTAATTTAAAATTAAAAACATTTTATCAAATAAAACGAAAATGCTATAATATTAATTAAACTTTAACCCCTCTAACAAAACAGGCCTTTACACGTAGGAACAGACACTTTTGGGTCGCATCCCACGATGGCAAAAAGACAAGCGCCTCGAGAAGTCGAGCCTCCTGGTGGTAGTGTCTAGTGTGGTAGTGAGACTAGGAGTAGACTGGTGGTGGCAGCTTACGCTGTTTGCTGTTCTGCACGCGAGAACGGGACGGGGGCCCTTTTTTTCCTTGCCTGTCTTTGGCTTGTATGGTACTAGTGTACAGCAAACAGCATCATAATTTATTAACCAATTCTTTTTTATCCGTTTCGGCGTTTTCCATCATGAGAATCACCTTTGCCAGCAGATATTTTTCCCTTGTCCAAACATGGCTACCGCGGGCCCATGTCTATTAGGATTTCCCAACGCGACACGATGGCTGTTGGTCTCAACCTCCACATATGCAACCGGTGTCCACATCATTTTTATCAACAGCCTCGTAGGATGTCAGAACCACCTGCTGAACCACCAAGTGCTTCATCTGACGAAAACTCAAAGCACTCACTGTCGCTTGCAAACTCGAAGCACTCATCGTCGCTTGCATTGGAGCAAGAGCAGCCTCACCACGAGTTTTCAAGAGACCATAGCGCCCAAAGACAACACTTGCGGAGGCCGCAAGCCACTTCCGTGTCAGAGGAGAGCACTCACTTGGGCTGTGTTTAGATGGCGAAATTTTTTGAAAAATGCTACTGTAGCATTTTCGTTGTTATTTGGTAATTACTGTCCAATCATGGACTAATTAGGTTTAAAAGATTCGTCTCGTGAATTACGGCTAAAATATGTAATTAGTTTTATTTTTTTATCTATATTTAATGCTTCATTTATGTATCTAAAGATTCGATATGATGAGAAATCTTGAAATTTTTTTAAAATTTTCTGGAACTAAACAAGGCCTCGGTTGAGGAAATTGATAGCTAGACACTGCTCTACATGGCCTATTACTTTTTTCTGAGGCTAACGCTACTGTTAGCCTGCATTGCTGCTGCCCTTAGATGCTTACTCTACTGTACAGTACTACAGTCTCGGCACTCGCACGAGTAGTCGCAAGGCGTCCTATTGATCGACCTGAGCTCACGTGGACGTAGCCCCACTTGTCAGTTACTTAGGTTTGTATGCTTAGGCAGTGTTTAGTTCCTTCAAAATTCCAAAAATTTTACAAGAGTTTTCATCACATCAAATCTTTGGACGCATGCATGAAGCATTAAATGTAGGTAAAAAATAATTAATCGCACAGTTTGTCTGTAAATGTCGAGACGAATCTTTTGAGCCTAGTTAGTCCATGATTAGATAAATTTTACCAAATAACAACGAAAAGTGCTACGGAAACTTTACACACACTTTACAACCATCTAAACACACCCTTATAATAACAAGGATAATAAGCCCGCCGGCAGCGAGCTGCTAGCTAGCTGTAGTACTAGTTACAGTAGGCTTGTATACTAAGCAGGCTTATAGGTTGGCCGCAAGAAATAAATAGCAGCAATAAAAAGGCGCATAGGATTGGGAGAGAGGGTGGAAAAGTCATCTTTTCTAATTGCTTGTGCTTGTAGCCGGGATTGTTAAGTTAGGGTGGGTTCACTTCGTGAAAAGTAAGTGAAAAGTTATTGTAGCATCTTTTGTTGTTATTTGGCAAAATTTGTTCAATCATGGACTAACTAGGCTTAAAAGATTCGTTCCGACATTTACAGACAAACTATGCAATTAGTTATCTTTTTTACCTACATTTAATGCTTCATGCATGCGTCGAAAGATTTGATGTGATGGGTGGAAGAGAAAATATTTTGGGTTGGGATGGGAAGTGAACGCAGCCTTACAATTCGCTTTCTCTTCTCTCTCCTTGATTCTGTCATCTCCGCATATGATTTTGATGACATGGATGATCTTGCAACTCGCTGAGTAGGACTTATTATACTTGCTCTATAAATATTTTTCACTCATACTATAGGAGAAATGAAGAGGTCGGTTGAGGCTATGTTTGCTTCACCTATTGAAAGTGTTTCTGCTGTTAAAAAAGTAGAATGCCAACCAGATGAGTGTAATCATAAACTGTTTTTTCAAAAGCAGATGCTTTCACGTAGTACTCTCTTTTTGGTTTTCGGCTTTCTACTTTTCCAAAGTGAGAAAAGTAGAGAGACATTCCACGGTTGTTTCAAGAAGTGAGGGTAGGCTTAACAATTATTTTAGCCAAACAATTGGTAACTTTTTTCATAACACATAGCTCACATATCAATTTTTTTATATCTCGTAACTTACAGCTGAACCAAATCGACCCTGAATAAGATCGACCAAGAGAGTCTCCCACGAACATATATGCATGAGTAATTAGAGTGCAACCACCACTGATTGGAAGAGAGAGTTCTCTCGGCTTTTATGGCTCTGTTCGCTTGAGCTTATCAGCCAAAATCAGCCAACCATGAAACAGTGTTTTTTACAACAAATTAGCATCAGCATCCGCAAAAAATATAGCCAGCCGAACATATGTTCATTTCCCTGTGCTTGCAAGCCGGTTGACCTACTATGCCTACGGACCGGCGGCCGCCGGGAGAGCCTGTCGCCATCTTCTACAGCTTTCATACATGTGCTGCAACGGCAATCGTTGAATTCAACGTTGTTCCTGGATATGTTGTCAAAAAAAAAACGTTGTTCCTGGATAAGCTTCGGAATTCGGAACCGGCCGGGCGATCTATCAATCTCGTGGTTGCCATAAGCATAAACAACTGCTTAGATAGAGCTAGAGGCCAGAGTCATGGACGGTGGCACAACACACCACGTCATCACATGAAAGTATAATAGTAAACCGAGCTTATTGTTTCTTTTGGCCTACTACTATATGCTACCTTGTTACCCACGCTAGTAAAAAAAAAAGGGTATCTATCTAGGGTGGCCACAATAACATATAGAGGTTAGACAGTGGACTATTGGTTTTTGCGACTGATAAGTCGGCTAAAGCTAATTTATTGTGAAAGAAAAACACTGTATCATAGTTGATAAGTTCAAGCGAACATGATATAACAATGGTCATGAAAATGTTAACGATGACATTAATTGCTTGCTGTTACTAGTATATAGTAGTTCAAGTCTTGTTAGGCAAGATTTTGGGTAAAAAATTTGTCAAGAATGGTTAAGCTTGATCCATCCGCGGTAGTCACTTTCATTCGGAGGAGCACCGCTACACAGTACAAAAACATTTGTTGAGTGAGCAGGCTTCGAGCAACCAAAACCTCCTTGTCGAGTCTTCCAAGTGAATGGTTTTCTTTCTTCTTCTTTTTTTCACATTGCTGTCCATGTCAAAGCCTCATAACGTCGTCATGGACCACCTGGCTAATCACTCCACCCCTCCCCCACCCCCATGCTTTGTTGTCTCATTTTGTTGTGTGGTACGGCCATATTAAATCACTCGAGAGATTTTACCACGACACTAAGACCTCTTGGTCCACAAGAATTTTATAGAAATTAGTTCATTTTCACAAAAAAGCAAGGAAATAGAAACAATTCCTACATTTCTGTAAAATTTCTAGGAAACACTTACCCTATGCTCACACCGGGAACTTAAACAACACGGATAGTTGAGGGCTCGATTGGACTTCTAAACACAAAAAAAACTTGTATTCAGCTACAAATCCAGAGCCCCTTTGGATTGTAGGATTTTTTTTGAATCCTATGCTTTTTCTGTAAAACTAAACTAATTCTTACAAAGTTTGTGGACGAGCTGATAGCTCGATTGGTAGCTCCCGGTTGTAGGAAGCTCCAGGTCGGGAGTTTGACTCCCCACCTCCGCATGCGCATGTTTCCGCCTTGTAAAAAGGTTCGGTCAGAGGTTTTCTTGACCTGCGTGAGAAGATCTTCTTAAAAACAATGTCCGAGGGCCGTCATATCCTGCGGGTCGAGTTTTTTTATTAAAACAAAGTTTTGTATGAATTCTGTGAAATCTAAGGGTTTGGTGCCTTTAGGGCCTGTTTGGATGGTGACTGGACGGCAGCCGTCCGATTTCTTGTGCCTGTGGTCAGGATGCGTTGCTAGGCAGCAGCTGCCTGCCAGGGCGTTATCCAAATAGGCCCTTAGTGTGTTGAGCAGCTGACGGAAGTTGGGCATGGCTGGCTAGTGTAACACCTCAGGTGTTTAGCTCCTTAATTGCATTGCATTTGCATAAGCATAAGCAAGCATCATTCATTTCATGCATAAGCTTATAATATGTGAAACATGCTTTGGAAACATTGCCACATATGTTTATATTTCATGTGAAGTAAGAAGTGAGTAGTGTGCAACACACAAGTACCTTATGTGCAATTTCCTTTGTGAGACATGTCAACCACTTTAGTGTAACATAATTAGCAAGTGTTATGCAACACACTCATGCAACATGTGCAACATGAGCTTGCAACATTTGGGAGAAAGTATTGAATTACTTGTTCCAAAGTATGTGACACTAGGAGTTTTGTGCAACCAATGTGTAGAGTGGCTAATTAGGTCTTATAACACCTTAATTACATTTAGGGTAAGTAGTGGAGCAACGTTCATGTTGACAAAAATTACCAAATTGCCCTTCCAAATGTTGTTGACTAAGTTGGACCCCTAGAGTGATCTGGTTTGACCAATTAAAAAGTCCAGCTTAGAAATCTTACATGGAGGAGCACCCTTAAGTAAAGTGGTAGAGAATTTCATAAGGAACAAAAGTTTTAATATGGCCATCTCATGAAAATGATCAGAACATGCTCAAAAATGGCCCACAAGTCAGTATTAGAGGCTGTTTTGGGACTTAGCAATTTTGGCTAAGTGTGAAGCTGAAAACCATTTCATTGTACCTCACTTTGGTAACTTGTAACTCACAAACTAGACCAAACCAGTCCTTGAGCTAATTGACAAAGTTGTTGTCCACACATAGCTCTACAACATTGTCAACGTGACCATCACCTAGTTCTAAATGGTTTAGGAGTTGTGGTGTCTTGAAAATAGGGTTTCAGTCGGTTTCACTGACTGAAAACACGTTTCAGTTTCCAAGTACCCCACTTTAGAGCTTTGTAGTTTCAAATCCAGGCCGAATCAGTCCTTGAGCCAATTGACAAAGTTGTAGTCCTCATATAGCTCTACAACATTGCCAACATCACCCATACTTGGTTCTCACTGGATTAGGAGTAAATTGAACCCAAAATCGCGCTGTCAGTTGACGCCATCGAGCTCTGAAACGGACCTTCAGTCACCGACAGTCGCAGATCATCACCGCCGCATGTCCTCCACGCGCCGCGCGCGACCTGGCGTCTTGGCCAGCTGCCGAGCGTAGAAGGGCGCCCCTGCTGTCGTTCCGACCGCACCCCTCCATTTCCCTCCTCTTTTCCCTCTCTCGTCGGCAGAGCGGAGGAACCGAGCCGCCTTTGCCGCTCTTGCTCCGACGAGCTCACGCGCGCATTCCACCGCACCACCGCACCTCTAGTCTGGCCAACAGCTGCGCCTTGAGCCCCTCTACCCACTCGTTCCGCCCCTGCCCTCAGACGCACCTTGGTAAGGACGAATTGTCAGTTCCGCCACCGCCAGACCTCATCGGCATTCTCCCGCGCGGCGGCTCACCGTGGCTGGGGTCTTCGGTGCTTCCACGGCGAGCGCTAGTAGGTGCTTTAGGACCGGGGTAGTACGGGGATGCTCACCATGGGGCTAGGAGAGGATCCCGAGGCCACCGCCGGCGAGGAGCACCACCACCGCCCCGCCGGTCCGCCATGCCCGCCACCATCCCCCATAGCCGCAGCCATTGCTCCAATTAGTAGCACCCCTAGGTTCGCATGGAAGAGGCGAACGTGCCTGTGTCCTTGGTCTCGCCGGAGCTGCCGCCGGCGGCAAGTTTGCCGTCGACCGTTTTCCTCCCCCGCCTTCGTCTCGCTGACAAGTGGGGCCCGCTCGTCAGAGCGCGCGCGCGGGCGGGATGGCCGAGCAGGCCGCGTGTGCGAGTCGCGGGCCGCGTCTTTCCCGGGCCGGCCCAGTAACGAATAAGCTTTGTTTCATTTTTATTTATTCTGTCACAGTTTTGGTTAAGTTTTGGAAAATGTAGATCTAGGGTTTTACTTGCACAAAAATTTTGAGATAAATTTTGTGAGGATCTACATGATGTGTAGTATTTTAGAAAAATATGAATTGGTTATGTGATGTTTGGTTTCCGGGATTTTTAAATAGGTCTTTGAAATGTGTTTTAAATCACATGCAAACTTGTTTAAATCATATCTTGAGTTTCAGTGTTCCAAAAATTATGAAATTTGGTGGGTAGACTAATTTATACTTGCTCTAGCTCTGGTAAAAATTTGGGCAGTAGTGCTTAAGTACTTTTCAAGTTATAATGCTATCTTGTTATTTTAGGAAATACTTAAATGAATTTTTGTAATTTTCTACATGTGCAATGTTCATATAAATTTTTGGAGAATGTCTTGGTACCATAAAGTGTCTAAGAAAAATACGAAATCTGTTGTTTGATACTTTTCAATATGATTTGTTAATTATACAAAAATCAGCCTTTTGGGCTTGTGAATTTTGTGTAGGAAGTTCCTGTGAATAAATTTAGTTCAAATTTTTACAGTAGCCTCTTTTTGGGTCAGAGAGTCTCCTATAATTTTTGTAGAATTTTAGGAGCAGTTTACATATGTGTTTGAAATTCCACTTAATTACTTAAGTAAATTAAGAAATGAGTTTAAATCAATATTCTAGGTGGGCACACCTTACTTTCTGGTGTTTTTGTGACCTTTGTGAACTTGTAGTAACATTAGTTGGTCTTAGAGAATGTTTGCCACATAAATAAATATTTAATCTTTGCAATTTTTAGGTTTTCTGGACAGCTGGTAGTATTTCTAGGTTTGACCTTTGAGAAAGGTGGTTGCTAGAAAACTTGTAAATACAAAGTTGGAGTAAACTTGATAAATTAGCTTGTGTCAAAATTTGGGAGCATTTGGCTTAGTAGTTTAGGAGTTATTGCTGTTTTAAGTGACAGTCCAGAATTGACTGCTCTCTGTTTGGGGAGGACAGATTCTAGAACTTTGGAATTTTGACTAGGTAAACTTTGGAATTTAGTGTTGTGGTCTGAAAACATTTTGTGGTACATTTCTTAAGCTTTCCAGATTGTCTTAGATCATATCTGTTGGAGTTGGGAATCTCCAGTTATGATAGAAACAAGTAGCTGCTGTCCAGAATGTCTTACTGTGATATTTTGGGTTGGATGTGGTAACCTAAATAATGTCACTCTTGTGTTTGTTAGGTGTTAGGGCCTTAACCGAAGATGAACAACTATATCTTAGGTTGGGTAGATTAGGTAAGTACTTCTCCACCGGAGAAGAGATTTGCACGTACTGATAAAGTAACTTGATTAGATTATTATATTTTATTTCTAAAATGCATTTCATTCCGAGCATGTTGCACCATTATGCACCCATGATATTTATTGTGCACTCATGCAATAAGTGTTCCGGAGGAGGTAACTCTCCTCGAATTCGAGCCTGTGATTCCGGAGGAAGTCCAGGACCAGCCGGAGCAGCTAGAGGAACCAACCGACGGAGAAGTTCCCGCAGAAGACCTGCCTGAGTGTCCTGACCACCGGCCTTCGATCTTTCTGAAAGGCAAGCCCCGGTGCATGCTGAACCTACTGATTTATAAATTAATCTTGAGTACTTTTAATTGTTTACTGCATTAAGTTGTAGGAGTTATATGAAAACACTTGTTGCATTATACCTGTCCTTGTCCAGATATCGTACTTAATCCTATATTAGGTTTAGGCACGTGTCAATGCTTGGCCCTGCTTAGTACGGTAGAAGTCGGGTGATTTCCGGTCATCCTCGAGATGTAGGAAGGAGTCACGAGTGGCTTTATGGCTATCGTGGATGGAACCATGCTTAAAAATGAAATTGAGACCGGGCGAGAGTTCGATAGTACAGCCGCAAGACACTTCACGTCTTGGGTGTGGAGCTATGCCCGTCTGAGTCGTTTAAGGACCAATTCGTTGTACGTCCTTGAGTCATGTTGAACGCAGTCTAACACTTAGTTGGCCGGATAAGTCGTTCCGACCGCGAAGCCGAGTAATGTGGTTCAGGCCGGGAATCGAATGGTAGGTTGCTTCTTGGAGGAGAGAAAGGATGTGCTTGGGGACATTGGCGTGAGACCAAGGGGGTTAGAGTCCCTATCACCTGGCAGAGTGTCGCCCTTGGGGTCGCGACATTATTCGGACCCGCGATTCCTGAATCATATGAAACGGTGGCCTGTGCGACCCTGGCAGGGGTCTGCACGGTGAGTGTTAGAAATACCCCTCCAGCTGGATAGGAATTCGATTCGAATCGCCGTCGCTCCCGGTTAGTGAGCACTTGACTTGAGCAGCGGCAACGTAGATCTCATTAAATGAACTGGTGGTTAAGGGAATGATACAATGTTGCCACAATTCATACCTGCTCTGGATATAATGATGATAATTGTTTGATTTTAATCAAGTGCATGTTTAGTACAGGTGCTAAGATAGATGACAGGTAAATGCTAAAAATAACTGCTAGTATAGGTTATAAGAGTCTCAATTACTTATGCCTTTATGCAAAAATGTGATGTCAGCTAGCCTCTCGTGAAAGCCTTGCATAATCCTTGGTGTCATCTTATTTCTGGTTTTCGACGGGTAAGTCTAGCTGAGTACATTCCAGTACTCAGGGTTTATTCCCTCCTGTTGCAGATGATATGCTCTACCAAGGCTTCTACAAAATTTGTCTCCACCCTGCGGGTGACGAAGACTAGATCACTTGGGCGTGATCATCTTTTATGTACTTTCCTGATGCTTTTGTGGGTTGTTGATCAACAAGACTGGCAGTAGTTAAACAACTGGCGTGTGTTTGCTTCCGCTACTTTTATAAATTTGGTTTGTAATAATTGCGACTCCGTGTATGTAAACTTATTTCAGAACTACTTGTGAAATGTAACATATGATGTTGTATGTTGAATGATGCGATCCTGGTTGTAAGCAAGTTGGTTTGAAATCCTTCGTGGTTTCGATTGACTACCGGGATTATATGGGCTCAAGTTCGAAAATTTGAGCACTTCGGTGCTTGTTTTTGTACTTGTGCTCTTATAATTTGGTCGGTTCTGTTACAGCTGGTACCGGAGCATAATTCAACATTAAACACATCGTACGAGTATTTAAAAAACAAAAGTATTTGATTATGAAAAGGGGTTAAAACATTAAAAAATTATTTTCATAGGTATGCCAGTGATCACATCCCTTAGCCCAAATAAGGACTCTTAGGTGGCTTATTATAAAGACTAACTTGGGGGCCTTGTTTGTTTTTTTGTTTCGTCGTCCATACGGCGTGATATTGTATGGATGCCATCCACTTGGGTGGTAATGTATGGATCAGTTGCCTCGACGCCCTGGTAAGTGTGAGTTGTGAGAGCATGATCGTCTAACCGGCGGTCTAGGGGAGAGTAGTTTTGGTGACTTGCATACTTACATGTTTAAACCATATAATTATGTAAGCACTTAATTGTGGGAATATATATCGGGTAGCTTTGATACTGAAGTATATACATCAGGGGATGTGTATATGGAAAGTATTTAAATTACTGCTTTCTTGTGTGCTTATATTGGGAAACTGTTGGGCTGAAATGAGAATTTTCTGCAGGTACACTAACAGCGTAACGAGTAGACCGATAGTTTCCCTTATATGAGAGAACGTATGTATGCCACCACCTAGCGTTAGAACTTTAGGTTTCTACTAAGGTGAGAGGGCGTACGGAACGTGCATGCATCATGTTTAATTATATCATACATATCATTTACTCCCTCCTTAAAAATTTCATTACTCCCGACTAAATTAAATTTCGTATCCCCTAAATGATCCTTACTTTAAGTCGTATCTGGTTGCTACAGATGGCACGTACCAAGAGGACCGCTCGTAAGTCCACTGGAGGCAGGGCACCGCGTTACCAGCTCGCTCCACGTGAGCCCTGCCCTGAGCCTACTGAGGTGGAAAGGCTGAGGGCAGAGTTGGCTGAAGTGACTGCTGCCAGGAATGCAGCGCGTCAGCAACTGGAGCAAGTGATTCGTGATCGTGACCAGGAAACCCTTGCAGTCCAGAGATTGACAGTAGCACATCGCAACTGTCAATGCATGCTGGTCTATGTCATGAACCAGAGGGATGAAGCCTGGCACGAGGAGAACGTTCTGAGAGCTCGTCAGTTTGAGCTCGAACAACAGTTGGAGAATGCTGAAGAATACAATGACAATCTTCATGAAGAAGTGCACCGCCTGAACAACCAGCTAAATCCTCTGCTGCCTAGAAATATCAACGCAGATGAGGACATGGGTTCGGGAATCTTCATGGCCAAAAATGATGATGAAGTGGAGGTCAACGGACCCCAAGATGCCGAACCAGAAGAAGAACCAGAAGAAGAAGAAGAAGATGAGGAGTTAGAGCCTGTTAGTGATGAGGACGGCGGGGAGATCCTTGACACCGACTCTGAGGACGATGCTTAGAGTAGTTATCACGTAGCTATGATGTTAGGGTTGTCTTTTGTGCCCTCCCTGTGTTGGAGTGCGGCTTTGTAATAACTTGACTTTTGGGATGTAAGGTCGAACCCTATGTTTCCTGGATGTTTAGTTGGAACCTGTTAATTTCGATCGCAATTGGATGTCTTATTGTGTTGCGTTCGATGATGGTGTCACGATTAGCACCCTTCGGTGCCGCGACGACACCGAGGGCCTCCTATGGCGCGCGACATAAGGCTGTGCTGCTTGGCACGCGCTGGTATCAAGGTGGCTAGTCATGATCCACCATGGAACTCTACCGTTGAGAAGTCTCTTTGTGGTCAGTTTGAAGTAGCCTTTCTCAGTCAACTAAAAACTTTGAAATCGAATCCAAGTACCGGACGAAAGATCAAAAATCACGTAGATTTTAACGTAAACGGTTCAGTAACTGTTGTGCTCCTTGTGAGTGAGCCTTTATCAAAGTACATCTTGTTGGATTCTCTCGCATGATTGCGCCAATTGATCCGCTTGAATGGGTTGTGCGGTTGTGATGAATTATTGTGCCATGATTATTTTGAGAAGTCTATTTCATGAAGTCAGTTCGACATATTTACAATAATTCATCTACAAACTTCCCACATCGTCAGTGCTCATTGGCTATGCATTTTGCAGATGTCGTACAATCTCCATCGGGGTCGTGGCAATGAGGATGAGGAACAGCCACCCCCTCCGCCACCACCTACCCCGGCTGAGTTAATGCAGACCGTGGTCGAAGGGCAGCGCATGCTGGCAGATGCTATGCGCCAGCTTGCCAACCGGGAGGCTCGTCCTGGCCGCCAGGGCCCAGAACCAAATCAATACAGTGATTTTAAGGACTTTCTTAATACTAAGCCCCCGCTCTTTAAGGAGACAGAGGAACCACTGTAAGCTGATGAGTGGTTGAATACTATTGAACAAAAGTTTCGTCTGCTTAGCTTGACCGATGACCTGAAAACTGAATATGCTTCTCACCAACTACATGGTCCAGCGGGTATTTGGTGGAGCCACTATCGTTCCACACTGCCTGCAAATATCCCTATTGCTTGGGATCAGTTCAAGGCCGCATTTCGTGGGAACTATATTCCTCTAGGTCTTATGGCTATCAAACACACAGAATTTATGAGGCTGTCGCAGGGCAATAAAAGCTTGACTGAATATCTGCAATCTTTCAACAACCTGACAAGGTATGCCACCGAGTTTGTGGATACCGATGCTAAGAAAATTGCTAGCTTTAAAAGAGGCCTCGTCCCAAAGCTGATGAAGACTATGGGCACTAGCAAGTGCACTACTTTCAACGAATTTATCAGTGATGCTCTGACTCAAGAGAACAATAACTCTATCTATGCTGCTTCTAAGAGCCGCAAGAGGGTACTTGAGGCAGGTGCTTCACAGTCTCGAGCTCCAGCTGCCCCGAGGGCTCCTCCTCGCCCTCCTGCCACAAGTGCTAAGTTCCGTCCTCCGCAAAAGAAGGCGCCAGTGAAGACTGGGTTTCGCAAGGCATATACAGTGGCTCTGCCAAAGAGTAATTCGGACCAAGGCAGCTCCAGTGTCCCTCCTAGCAACATGCCTTGCTGGAACTGCAATAAGCCAGGCCATTGGTCCAGGAACTGCCCTTACCCTAAGAAGAATGTCAACCAAGGTGGCCGTCAAGGGCACGCTCATTATAACAGTATTGAGGAAATCCCATCTGGTGAGGTTGTCGCTGCTAGTAAGTTCCTAGTTGACCAACACCCTGTAGTGGTACTTTTTGATTCAGGTGCTTCGCATTCCTTTATCAGTCCTAAGTTTGCATCAGAGTTTGCACACAAATTGCATACTGTTGAAGGTGAGGGTTATTGTATTAGCGCAGCAAGTGGGAATATTTCCACAAATAAAGTAGTGGGGAATCTTGAGCTTGAGATAGAAGGGCAAAAGTACTCGCTTGCCTTAGTGGTTTTGCCGGGTTTAGGCATAGATGTTATTCTGGGCATGAATTGGATGAGTCAGAATGGGGTACTCATTGATACATCCACGTGGGTAGTTATGCTCAGAGATCCTACAGATCAAAAGGGTTTTCTGGTACAACTTCCCAGAAAAGTTGATTTGTCTGGGGAAGTTCATGCTGTGCAAGCAAAGGCGTTGGCCGAAATTTCAGTAGTGAATGAGTTTCCGGACGTTTTTCCCGATGATTTGCCGGGACTCCCTCCGGATCGGGATGTGGAATTTAAAATTGAGTTGTTACCTGGCACAACTCCTATCTCTAGGAGACCCTATAGGATGCCTCCGAATGAACTAGCTGAACTTAAGGTGCAATTGAATGAACTTTTGAAGAAGGGGTTGATTCATCCTAGTTCGTCGCCGTGGGGATGTCTTGCTATCTTTGTAAAGAAGAAGGATCAGTCATTACGAATGTGCGTTGATTATAGACCTCTCAATGCAGTCACTGTCAAAAATAAGTACCCTCTACCGCGCATCGACATCTTGTTCGATCAGTTGTCTAAAGCTAAAGTTTTCTCCAAGATTGATCTAAGATCTGGCTATCATCAAATTAAAATCTGTCCTGAAGATGTTTCAAAAACTGCCTTCTCTACCAGATACGGTCTTTATGAGTATCTTGTTATGTCTTTCGGATTGACAAATGCCCTCGCACACTTCATGTACTTGATGAATTCGGTGTTTATGCCCGAATTGGACAAGTTTGTGGTGGTATTTATTGATGGCATCTTGATATATTCTGTAAATGAGGAAGATCACGCTGAACATCTGCGTATAGTCCTCATAAGACTGCGTGAACATCAACTATATGCAAAGTTCAGTAAGTGCGAATTCTGGCTTCGAGAAGTACCTTTCCTTGGGCATGTGTTGTCCGATGGAGGAATTATGGTGGACCCCGCCAAAGTACAAGAAGTACTGAACTGGAAGGCTCCTATCTCGGTTCACGAGGTTCGGAGTTTTCTTGGTTTGGCTGGCTATTATCGTCGCTTCATCCCGGATTTCTCCAAAATAGCCAAGCCAATGACTCGGTTGCTGCAAAAAGACATCAGGTTTGTTTGGACTCCTGAGTGTGATGCGGCTTTTCACCAACTGCGAACCCTCCTAACCTCAGCTCCGGTTTTGGCACAACCGGATATCGAGAAACCATTTGATGTTTATTGTGATGCCTCAGGCATAGGTTTGGGAGGTGTTCTAATGCAGGAAGGCCGAGTAATTGCATATACCTCTCGACAACTTCAGAAACATGAGGTGAATTATCCAACACATGACTTAGAACTCGCCGTGGTTGTTCATGCTTTGAAAGCCTGGCGACACTATCTGTTGGGCAATGTTTGCAATATCTACACAGACCACAAAAGCCTCAAATACATCTTCACCCAACCCGAGTTAAATATGCGTCAACGAAGATGGCTCGAGGTGATTAAGGATTATAACCTTCAAGTGCACTATCATCCTGGCAAGGCAAATGTGGTTGCGGATGCTTTAAGCCGTAAGTCTCATTGCCATTCCTTAGTTGAAACTGATTTTTATCGATCTCGCCTTCTACATCCAGCAGTCTTGTACAACATCACTATCAGTTGTACTCTCAAAAACAGAATTATTGAACTCCAAAAGACTGACACTGGTATATTCCACATCAAGCGTAAGATGAAAGAGCAAGAAACTACACAGTTCAGGATAGATGAAGAGGGTGTACTATGGTTCAAGGATAGGTTAGTTGTGCCTAAGGACCGAGATCTTAGAAATGATATTATGTCTGAAGCACACTCCTCTAAGTTGTCCATCCATCCTGGTAGCAATAAGATGTATTACGATTTGAAGCCATACTATTGGTGGATCAAGATGCGGAAAGAGATAGCTGCATATGTGGCTAGGTGTGACACCTGCTGTAGAGTTAAAGCTGTGCATATGAAAGCTGGGTTGCTTCAACCACTTTCTATCCTAGGTTGGAAATGGGAAGAGATAAGTATGGATTTCATTGTCGGACTTCCTCCTACTGTCAAAAATCATAACTCCATCTGGGTAATTATGGATCATTTGACCAAATCAGCTCACTTCATTCCAGTTAGAGTGGACTATCGTCCCACTGACTATGCTGAGTTGTACTTTAATCAGATAGTCCGGCTCCATGGGATACCTCGTACTATCATATCTGACCGTGGTCCCCAGTTCACTGCTCGCTTTTGGGAGCACTTGCATCACCTCTGGGAACCAAGTTAGTGAGAAGCTCTGCTTATCACCCCCAGACACCAGGACAGACGGAACAGGTTAAACAAATCTTGGAAGATCTGTTGCGGGCATGTGTAATATCATCCAAGGGATCTTGGGAAAAATGGTTACCTCTAGCTGAGTTTTCGTACAATAATAGTTATCAAGAGAGTATTAAGATGGCTCCATTCGAAGCTTTGTACGGTCGTAAGTGTAGAACTCCACTAAACTGGGTAGAAGCTGGTGAAAGGAGGTATTATGGTATTGATTTTGTTCATGAAGCTGAGGAACAAGTCCGTACCATCCAAAAACATATGGCTGCAGCCCAAGCTAGACAGAAAAGTTATGCCGACCGTCGTAGAAAACCGCTCGAGTTTGAAGTTGGAGACTTCGTTTATCTGAAAGTTTCTCCAATGAAGAGTGTCCAACGTTTTGGTGTTAAGCGGAAACTTGCGCCAAGATACGTGGGTCCTTTCCAAATCATAGGCAAGAGCGGAGCTGTTGCGTATAAAATCCAGTTACCTCCAGAAATGAGTGCCATATTCAACGTCTTCCATGTATCACAACTCAAAAAGTGTCTTCGAGTTCCTGAGGAAAGAGTCCCTTTAGGAGATATCAGGCTGGAATCCGATCTAACTTACGAAGAAAAGCCAGTCCGAGTGATCGATACTCAGGAACGAGTGACTAGAAGCAAAGTGGTTAAATGGTATAAAGTAATGTGGAGTAATCAGGGTAGTGAAAGTGACGCTACATGGGAACGGGAAGACTATGTACGGGATGGTTATAAGGAATTCTATGAAAAATGGTACGCTTTCCAAATCTCGGGACGAGATTTTTATAAGGGGGGAGGGCTGTAACACCTCAGGTGTTTAGCTCCTTAATTGCATTGCATTTGCATAAGCATAAGCAAGCATCATTCATTTCATGCATAAGCTTATAATATGTGAAACATGCTTTGGAAACATTGCCATATATGTTTATATTTCATGTGAAGTAAGAAGTGAGTAGTGTGCAACACACAAGTACCTTATGTGCAATTTCCTTTGTGAGACATGTCAACCACTTTAGTGTAACATAATTAGAAAGTGTTATGCAACACACTCATGCAACATGTGCAACATGAGCTTGCAACATTTGGGAGAAAGTATTGAATTACTTGTTCCAAAGTATGTGACACTAGGAGTTTTGTGCAACCAATGTGTAGAGTGGCTAATTAGGTCTTATAACACCTTAATTACATTTAGGGTAAGTAGTGGAGCAATGTTCATGTTGACAAAAATTACCAAATTGCCCTTCCAAATATTGTTGACTAAGTTGGACCCCTAGAGTGATCTGGTTTGACCAATTAAAAAGTTCAGCTTAGAAATCTTGCATGGAGGAGCACCCTTAAGTAAAGTTGTAGAGAATTTCATAAGGAACAAAAGTTCTAATATGGCCATCTCATGAAAATGATCAGAACATGCTAAAAAATGGCCCACAAGTTAGTATTAGAGGCTGTTTTGGGACTTAGCAATTTTGGCTAAGTGTGAAGCTGAAAACCGTTTCACTGTACCTCACTTTGGTAACTTGTAACTCACAAACTAGGCCAAACCAGTCCTTGAGCTAATTGACAAAGTTGTTGTCCACACATAGCTCTACAACATTGTCAACATGACCATCACCTAGTTCTAAATGGTTTAGGAGTTGTGGTGTCTTGAAAATAGGGTTTCAGTCGGTTTCACTGACTGAAAACACGTTTCAGTTTCCAAGTACCCCACTTTGGAGCTTTGTAGTTTCAAATCCAGGCCGAATCAGTCCTTGAGCCAATTGACAAAGTTGTAGTCCTCATATAGCTCTACAACATTGCCAACATCACCCATACTTGGTTCTCACTGGATTAGGAGTAAATTGAACCCAAAATCGCGCTGTCAGTTGACGCCATCGAGCTCTGAAACGGACCTTCAGTCACCGACAGTCGCAGATCGTCGCCGCCGCGTGTCCTCCACGCGCCGCGCGCGACCTGGCGTCTTGGCCAGCTGCTGAGCGTAGAAGGGCGCCCCTGCTGTCGTTCCGACCGCACCCCTCCATTTCCCTCCTCTTTTCCCTCTCTCGTCGGCAGAGCGGAGGAACCGAGCCGCCTTTGCCGCTCTTGCTCCGACGAGCTCACGCGCGCATTCCACCGCACCACCGCACCTCCAGTCTGGCCAACAGCTGTGCCTTGAGCCCCTCTACCCACTCGTTCCGCCCCTGCCCTCAGACGCACCTTGGTAAGGACGAATTGTCAGTTCCGCCACCGCCAGACCTCGTCGGCGTTCTCCCGCGCGGCGGCTCACCGTGGCTGGGGTCTTTGGTGCTTCCACGGCGAGCGCTAGTAGGTGCTTTAGGACCGGGGTAGTACGGGGATGCTCACCATGGGGCTAGGAGAGGATCCCGAGGCCACCACCGGCGAGGAGCACCACCACCGCCCCGCCGGTCCGCCATGCCCGCCACCATCCCCCATAGCCGCAGCCATTGCTCCAATTAGTAGCACCCCTAGGTTCGCATGGAAGAGGCGAACGTGCCTGTGTCCTTGGTCTCGCCGGAGCTGCCGCCGGCGGCGAGTTTGCCGTCGACCGTTTTCCTCCCCCGCCTTCGTCTCGCTGACAAGTGGGGCCCGCTCGTCAGAGCGCGCGCGCGGGCGGGATGGCCGAGCAGGCCGCGTGTGCGAGTCGCGGGCCGCGTCTTTCTCGGGCCGGCCCAGTAACGAATAAGCTTTGTTTCATTTTTATTTATTCTGTCATAGTTTTGGTTAAGTTTTGGAAAATGTAGATCTAGGGTTTTACTTGCACAAAAATTTTGAGATAAATTTTGTGAGGATCTACATGATGTGTAGTATTTTAGAAAAATATGAATTGGTTATGTGATGTTTGGTTTCCGGGATTTTTAAATAGGTCTTTGAAATGTGTTTTAAATCACATGCAAACTTGTTTAAATCATATCTTGAGTTTCAGTGTTCCAAAAATTATGAAATTTGATGGGTAGACTAATTTATACTTGCTCTAGCTCTGGTAAAAAATTTGGGCAGTAGTGCTTAAGTACTTTTCAAGTTATAATGCTATCTTGTTATTTTAGGAAATACTTAAATGAATTTTTGTAATTTTCTACATGTGCAATGTTCATATAAATTTTTGGAGAATGTCTTGGTACCCTAAAGTGTCTAAGAAAAATATGAAATCTGTTGTTTGATACTTTTCAATATGATTTGTTAATTATACAAAAATCAGCCTTTTGGGCTTGTGAATTTTGTGTAGGAAGTTCCTATGAATAAATTTAGTTCAAATTTTTACAGTAGCCTCTTTTTGGGTCAGAGAGTCTCCTGTAATTTTTGTAGAATTTTAGGAGCAGTTTACATATATGTTTGAAATTCCACTTAATTACTTAAGTAAATTAAGAAATGAGTTTAAATCAATATTCTAGGTGGGCACACCTTACTTTCTGGTGTTTTTGTGACCTTTGTGAACTTGTAGTAACATTAGTTGGTCTTAGAGAATGTTTGCCACATAAATAAATATTTAATCTTTGCAATTCTAGGTTTTCTGGACAGCTGGTAGTATTTCTAGGTTTGACCTTTGAGAAAGGTGGTTGCTAGAAAACTTGTAAATACCAAAGTTGGAGTAAACTTGATAAATTAGCTTGTGTCAAAATTTGGGAGCATTTGGCTTAGTAGTTTAGGAGTTATTGCTGTTTTAAGTGACAGTCCAGAATTGACTGCTCTCTGTTTGGGGAGGACAGATTCTGGAACTTTGGAATTTCGACTAGGTAAACTTTGGAATTTAGTGTTGTGGTCTGAAAACATTTTGTGGTACATTTCTTAAGCTTTCCAGATTGTCTTAGATCATATCTGTTGGAGTTGGGAATCTCCAGTTATGATAGAAACAAGTAGCTGCTGTCCAGAATGTCTTACTGTGATATTTTGGGTTGGATGTGGTAACCTAAATAATGTCACTCTTGTGTTTGTTAGGTGTTAGGGCCTTAACCGAAGATGAACAACTATATCTTAGGTTGGGTAGATTAGGTAAGTACTTCTCCACCGGAGAAGAGATTTGCACGTACTGATAAAGTAACTTGATTAGATTATTATATTTTATTTCTGAAATGCATTTCATTCCGAGCATGTTGCACCATTATGCACCCAAGATATTTATTGTGCACTCATGCAATAGGTGTTCCGGAGGGGGTAACTCTCCTCGAATTCGAGTCTGTGATTCCGGAGGAAGTCCAGGACCAGCCAGAGCAGCTAGAGGAACCAACCGGCGGAGAAGTTCCCGCAGAAGACCTGCCTGAGTGTCCTGACCACCGGCCCTCGACCTTTCTGAAAGGCAAGCCCCGGTGCATGCTGAACCTACTGATTTATAAATTAATCTTGAGTACTTTTAATTGTTTACTGCATTAAGTTGTAGGAGTTATATGAAAACACTTGTTGCATTATACCTGTCCTTGTCCAGATATCGTACTTAATCCTATATTAGGTTTAGGCACGTGTCAATGCTTAGCCCTGCTTAGTACGGTAGAAGTCGGGTGATTTCCGGTCATCCGCGAGATGTAGGAAGGAGTCACGAGTGGCTTTATGGCTATCGTGGATGGAACCATGCTTAAAAATGAAATTGAGACCGGGCGGGAGTTCGATAGTACAGCCGCAAGACACTTCACGTCTTGGGTGTGGAGTTATGCCCGTCTGAGTCGTTTAAGGACCGATTCGCTGTACGTCCTTGAGTCATGTTGAACGCAGTCTAACACTTAGTTGGCCGGATAAGTCGTTCCGACCGCGAAGCAGAGTAATGTGGTTCAGGCCGGGAATCGAATGGTAGGTTGCTTCTTGGAGGAGAGAAAGGATGTGCTTGGGGACATTGGCGTGAGACCAAGGGGGGGTTAGAGTCCCTATCACCTGGCAGAGTGTCGCCCTTGGGGTCGCGACATTATTCGGACCCGCGATTCCTGAATCATATGAAACGGTGGCCTGTGCGACCCTGGCAGGGGTCTGCACGGTGAGTGTTAGAAATACCCCTCCAGCTGGATAGGAATTCGATTCGAATCGCCGTCGCTCCCGGTTAGTGAGCACTTGACTTGAGCAGCGGCAACGTAGATCTCATTAAATGAACTGGTGGTTAAGGGAATGATACAATGTTGCCACAATTCATACCTGCTCTGGATATAATGATGATAATTGTTTGATTTTAATCAAGTGCATGTTTAGTACATGTGCTAAGATAGATGACAGGTAAATGCTAAAAATAACTGCTAGTACAGGTTATAAGAGTCTCAATTACTTATGCCTTTATGCAAAAAATATGATGTCAGCTAGCCTCTCGTGAAAGCCTTGCATAATCCTTGGTGTCATCTTATTTCTAGTTTTCGACGGGTAAGTCTAGCTGAGTACATTCCAGTACTCAGGGTTTATTCCCTCCTGTTGCAGATGATATGCTCTACCAAGGCTTCTGCAAAATTTGTCTCCACCCTGCGGGTGACGAAGACTAGATCACTTGGGCGTGATCATCTTTTATGTACTTTCCTGATGCTTTTGTGGGTTGTTGATCAACAAGACTGGCAGTAGTTAAACAACTGGCGTGTGTTTGCTTCCGCTACTTTTATAAACTTGGTTTGTAATAATTGCGACTCCATGTGTGTAAACTTATTTCAGAACTACTTGTGAAATGTAACGTATGATGTTGTATGTTGAATGATGCGATCCTGGTTGTAAGCAAGTTGGTTTGAAATCCTTCGTTGTTTCGATTGACTACCGGGATTATATGGGCTCAAGTTCGAAAATTTGAGCACTTCGGTGCTTGTTTTTGTACTTGTGCTTTTATAATTTGGTCGGTTCTGTTACAGCTAGCTAGCTGTGGATTATCTACAAGTGAGCACAGCTAATCTATCATGTGGATTTAATTTCTTTGGTGTGACCTCGCAATCACAAGGATCTTTTATATAGTCTCTGATATTTTACGTGGCCGTAGCAGCCGCCTCTCGTGTCGGCACTCGGTGCCTAAAGTTTGCAGCAATCAAAAAAAAAGGAAAAAAATGTTTGCATGCGAAGGTTTGGCCACGGACAAAAGAGTTGCCATCAGTATGACCTCTTGGAAAAAGGTGCACGTAGTACCTCTCGACCCTACCGTGTCATTTGGAAGCACTGCGTCTTCTAGGCCGTGAAATGGACCCGCCAATAGCCACTAGGAACAGTGAAGGAAAAAGGCTAGCATATTCGTCCCCTTTTATATTATATATATATAGTATTTCCTTTCGCACCCAACTATAGTTGTTCTCCAACAAATATAGAAGTTTCAATCAATTTTTAATCTCTACTAGAGAGATAGGAGTACTACTTTCTAGTTCAATTATTTCGTGACATGACATCTTGGATTATATATCTTGTCTATGTATGTTGGCCACTGTTTATACGATCCGGTGATGTGTGCATGTGCTTTGATTTGTTTCACCCTTTATTTATGTTTTGCTCATGTCAAGAGATCACTCGTATGGCTTCCTAAATAAAAGAAAAAATGTTGCATTGAACAAAGAAAAAATATTCTCACTTAAATAAAGAAAAATGTAGCAGGCAGAGACAGAAGCAGTCAGCACAAGACCACAAGTCCAGTGCTAGCTAGGTCGTCCTCGTCCGATCCATGCAATGCAATACAGTGCGGTGCCACCGGAGGAACTGCGGTGTAACGCTGGCGGCGGGCGGCGGGCAATGGCGATGCGAAAAGGCGCCGGCGCCGGCGGTCAGCTTGTTTCTTGCATTGTGACACGTTAGCCTGCCATTGTACCTTTCCTCAACGGCTGCGTGCACGGTCATCGAGGTTCATCCATGCCGCTGATGATGCCGTTGCCATGCAGCGGCCTCTCTTTTGGACCGCTTCTGAGGTACTGTTTAGTTCGCAAATTTTTTTTTTAAAAAAAAATCATTGTGGTTGACTGTAGCATTTTCATTATTATTCGGTAATTAGTGTTCAATCATGGACTAACTAGGCTTAAAAGATTCGTCTCGTGATTTACAGCTAAATTGTGTAATTAGTTTTATTTTTTATCTACATTTAATATTTCATACATTTGTTTTAAAATTGATGTGACAGGGAATCTGAAAATTTTTGGGAAAATTTTAAGAAACTAAACAGGCCCCAAGTTCCAGCGGCCTTCCTGGACCTCTCTCTACTCTACAGTACACTCTTAGGCCTGGCTGGGCCTTGGGCTGTGCTTGGGTCGCTCTCGCATGCTCGTGACCTTGTCAGCAGCCTCTCTGCCACGGCGGAAGAGAAAAAGGGGAACCGATCGAGCCCGGTCGCCGCCCGAACCGAACTCGGGCCCACCAGTCAGTGCCACACCACGCCCACGTCCACGGGGCTCTCGATCCCCTCTCCCCATCTCCTTCCACTCCCCCTCCACCGTCTCCCCAAATCCGTCCCATTTCCGCCGCCGCCGCCGCCTTCCTCGAACCTTCGTCGCCCGCTGCCGCTCCTCGCCGGGCCCCTACAAAGCCAGCCAGCCGCTAAACCTTCCTCGTCCTCATCCACTCACCCACCCGCTCGTCCCCGACTCCGCCGCCGCCATGGGCTCCTCCGACGACCCTTCCCGGTCCCCGGGCGCCGATGACCTCTTCCTCTACCTCTCCGACCTCGGCCCCACCTCGCCCTTCGCCTACCTCGACCCCTCCTCGCCCTCCGACTACCTCGACCTCCCGCCCACCCCGCAGCCGCAGCAGGGGAACATAGGCCCCGCGCAGGACATGCTGCTCCCCTACATCTCCAGCATGCTCATGGAGGACAACATCGACGGCACCTTCTTCTACGACTACCCGGACAACCCTGCGCTCCTCCAGGCGCAGCAGTCCTTCCTCGACGTCCTCTCCGACGACGCCTCCTCCCCGACCACCACCACCACCCACAGCAGTGCCAGCGCCAGCGTCAACCACTCCTCCTCCGACGGATCCGCCAGCGCGCCGCTCACCCCCGCCGCGGTCGACTCCTACGCCCCGCCCCCCGCCGCCCAGTTCGACGGCTTCGACCTCGACCCCGCGGCCTTCTTCAGCAACGGGGCCAACTCCGACCTCATGAGCTCCGCCTTCCTCAAGGGCATGGAGGAGGCCAACAAGTTCCTGCCCACGCAGGACAAGCTCGTCATCGACCTCGACCCGCCCGACGACCCCAAGAGGTTCGTCCTCCCCACCCCCGCCGCGGACAAGCTCGCGCCCGGATTCAACGCCGCAGCCGCCACCGTCCCTGCGGCCGCGGCCGCGGCCGTGGCCGTCAAGGAGGAGGAGGTGGTCCTCGCGGCGCCTGGCAGCGGCGGCGCCGCGGTCGGGGGCCGCGGTCGGAGGAACCGCTTCGACGACGACGACGAGGACCTGGAGCTGCAGCGCCGGAGCAGCAAGCAGAGCGCGCTGCAGGGGGACGGCGACGAGCGGGACATCTTCGAGAAGTACATCCTCAGCTGCCCCGAGATGTGCACGGAGCAGATGCAGAAGCTGCGGATCGCCATGCAGGAGGAGGCTGCAAAGAAGGAGGCCGCCGGGAACGGCAAGGCCAAGGGCCGCCGCGGCGGGAGGGATGTGGTGGACCTGCGCACGCTGCTCGTCCACTGCGCGCAGGCCGTCGCCTCCGACGACCGCCGCAGCGCCACTGAGCTGCTCAGGCAGATTAAGCAGCACGCCAGCCCGCAGGGGGACGCCACGCAGCGCCTCGCCTACTGCTTCGCCGAGGGCCTCCAGGCCCGCCTCGCTGGCACCGGCAGCATGGTGTACCAGTCGCTCATGGCCAAGCGCACGTCCGCTACCGACATACTCCAGGCGTACCAGCTGTACATGGCCGCCATCTGCTTCAAGAAATTCGTCTTCGTGTTCTCCAATTACACCATCTACAATGCCGCGCTGGGCAAGAAGAAGATACATATCGTGGAGTACGGGATCAATTATGGCTTCCAGTGGCCGTGCTTCCTGCGATGGATAGCGGATAGGGAGGGTGGGCCACCGGAGGTGAGGATTACTGGCATTGACCTGCCCCAGCCTGGGTTCCGCCCTACTCAGCGCATCGAGGAGACAGGGCGCCGTCTCAGCAAGTATGCCCAGCAGTTTGGTGTGCCATTCAAATACCAGGCAATTGCAGCATCCAAGATGGAGTCCATCCGTGCCGAGGATCTGAACCTCGATCCTGAGGAGGTGCTCATCGTGAACTGCCTATATCAGTTTAAGAACTTGATGGATGAGAGTGTTGTGATTGAAAGCCCAAGGGATATTGTGCTCAATAACATCAGAAAGATGCGGCCTCATACATTCATACATGCAATTGTGAATGGTTCCTTCAGTGCGCCCTTCTTTGTGACGAGGTTCCGGGAGGCTCTGTTCTTTTACTCGGCACTGTTTGATGCTCTGGATGCAACCACCCCAAGAGACAGCAACCAGAGGATGCTGATTGAGGAGAACCTGTTCGGGAGGGCTGCCCTGAATGTCATTGCGTGTGAGGGTACAGATCGGGTGGAGCGCCCTGAGACATACAAGCAATGGCAGGTGCGGAATCAACGAGCAGGCTTGAAGCAGCAGCCGTTGAACCCTGATGTCGTGCAGATAGTGCGGAGCAAGGTGAAGGATTGCTACCACAAGGATTTTGTGATCGATATTGATCACCACTGGCTCTTGCAGGGATGGAAAGGCCGCATCCTCTATGCCATCTCGACATGGGTGGCAAATGATGCTCCCTCTTACTTTTAGCTGTTTTTTTTACTCACTTATCTACAAATCTAGGTTTAGGTATGTCACTTAGATATATCTAGTGACAAGTGTGTGGCTCAGTTAATAGCCATGGCTCAGTGGGTTACTTGGGCTCAAGGTATGCGGCATGCCTAGCGAGAACTCAACATGCACCTGTTCTTTCCAAGGGTAGATTCAGTTTCTGAGGAACATGGGCGATACAAGGTGTGGAGGATCAGAAGGCAGAAGGCAATTCCGAAATCTGTCCTTTGATGTAATGTGAATTAGATGCTTATCACTCAGCCATGTTGTTGCATAGTGCTGAATATGATCTAGCTCTATGTCCTGGTCTGGAAAATGTTCTCCATAGCAGCTGCTGTGCGTGTGCCCTGTGATCAATCCAGTCAGTTGATCAGGCTGTAATTGACACTTGCTCCTTTGTTTCTGGTGCTTACTGCGCTGTTTCAGACTTTAGCATGGTTATTATGAAGTGCCTAGGTTTTGTTTGTCTACTTTATTGCACATGAAAGCTCTTTCCAGATATGAGAGCTCTTTCCAGATGTATATGGCATGTGTTTATTCATATACATGATTCGTGTTCAATGAATTGAGTCTTCTTTTCAGCCTGCATTTTGGTTTGTCGTCAGCGACGAAAGGAATTGTTCAGTAATCAGGCTACACATATTAGGCTGTTATTACCAGGATGCCATATTATCTCTTGCTGATGCCATTATCTCTTGCTGTACTGTCTTTGCATTTTCAGGGTACATATGGGGTTTTGTGTGGCCCATGCTGTCTTGTATGGGAGCTCTTTCCAGACGGTATGCATGATTAATTAATGGAAAAAGTCTACCACCCCCTCAACTATGGGGGTGGGTCTACTTAACCTCCCAAACTATGAAACGGTCTAATTTACCCCCTGAACTATCCAAAACCGTCTATTTTACCCCCTGGAGCAGTTTTGGACAGCGGGTTGCTACAGTAACCGTGGTTTTGCTACAGCAATGCCAGCACGACGGTTTTTCTAATAAATTTAAAGCTATAGCAAAAATTTTGTACTAAAGCATACCATATTATATGTTCATTGTGTAGATCTACTCACGTGGAGTCCAACAAAATTAGATTTTTCTATTTTACGATTTTTCTGTGATTTACTATGATTTTTTAAAGATTCGGTTACTGTAGCAAAATCATGGTTACTGTAGCAAACCGCCGTCCAGAACTGCCTCAGGGGGTAAAATAGACGGTTTTAGAAAGTTCAGGGGGTAAATTAGACCGTTTCATAGTTTGGGGGTTAAGTAGACCCCACCCCTATAGTTGAGGGGGTGATCTAGACTTTTTCCATTAATAAATGGTTCATGTTCAATTAGGCTGTTATTACCAGGATGCCATTATCTCCTGCTGTACTGTCTCTTGCATTTTCAGGCCACATACGGGGTTTTGTCTGGCCCATGCTGTCTTGTATGGGAGCTCTTTCCAGATGGTATGCATGATTAATAGATGGTTCATGTTCAATAAGTCCAATGTTTTTGGGCCAGCATGTTGATGCAGTAAAGCCATTAGTTGTTCAGTGATCAGGCGACACCTATTATCAGGATGCCACCATCTTTTGTTGTATGTACAAACAAGTGTGTTCTCGTGGTCATTATAGGACTGACCATCCATTGCTTTCTGCATGTTTGCAATCCTGAGAGGCAGTGTACGTTTTGTCTTCCTCAAACTGAAACGATACGCGTTACTCCTGCACCCACTGATATCCCTTTGCTAAATTGTAAGACACGCGGTTTCTATTCCAGCTCTAGTCAGGAGATTTGTGATGGCTTCATCTTGTGACGTCAGTGCTCCCATCATCACAGCTCCGTTTTATAGCAGTTTATTTATTATTAGATGCAGGTGCACATGCAACGCCCATGCAGATGCCCACAGGTTAGAATCCGTCAAAGTAGTCAGGGTTCAGGTTTGTTGTAATATAAAAGTATATCAGTATTAGAGTATGTATGTACTGTATGTTCAGAATAAAATACAATATTAGTGTTGGATACGGACAGAGCAGGAGTGCACTTGAACTCCAATATATCGTTGAAGATCCTTGCACATGGCAGTATGGCACTGAGCTAGTGAGACCTAAACCTGCCCAAATGAGACCAAGGAATAGTAATAAAAAAAACATGAGCAGGATGGGACAATCAGGAGCACATGTCTGTAACTGTTACTGATCCTGGAAGACAAGTGCGACCCATCAGTTAGTCTGCATCGATGGAACCTTCAGAGAGGCCATACACACATGAAAATGGAATCCATCAGTTCTTGTTTTTTCCTCTTGTTTTTTTTAATGCAGGCAGGGTGTCAGATTGTTTGTTATATTAATACAGTATTAGGAAGACTATACAGGCAAGAGAATCTGAACACAAAACTCTTGAAAACGGAGGACAAGATTATGGGAATATCTCCTCACACATGGCACCGAGCTGGTGAGGCCTGAGACGGCCCGTTCAGATCAAAAGTTACCTGCACAAGATGAGCAGCTGGAGACGTTCAGAGCACCTGTCACTGATCCTGAATGGCAGGTAGGAAAAAAAACTTAGTGGTTTGACTAATAGTTTAGTATCCACAGGTTAATCCACATGGATGCATGGAATCTTCATGCAAGACAAATTCAAGCAGCTGGGGTTGTGATCCTGTGTGATTTTTGCGATTTGACAGTTGGAGATCAAAACGAATACGATGATATGGTCCGAGATTATTCTATCTGGGTGTCTAGGAGAGCAGATTGGCTGACCCTGACCCGGCGAGGATATTGAAATGGCTGATGGTGGCATTCAGAAAGAAGTGTCTGACAGGAGAGGAGACGAGGCTTTGTGATGTGAGGTTGTTTTGTATATACTACTACTACTAGGTTCAGACAGGCTTGTTGTGCAAGAATGCAAGAATTGCGCGTTCTAGAAGTTGACACTTGACAGAGCTAGCTTGGGCTAATCTAACATCTAAGTTGGGGAGCCAATGCAGTATGTTGTATAAAATGATTGGAGCTCTGGGTCCGGTGCTTGCTACAGCGTGTATGATAATGCGAAAAAGCCTGTGTTTTTGTCTAGTCTATGTTGTATACATGCATGGGACTATGGGAGGTCTTCCTCTTCCTCTTCCCTAATGGGCATGTGCTATACGTATGATTGTTGTGAGTTCAGCGAAACTGGATGCTGCCATTTTCTGTGTTTGAGATCCTTCGTGCGAGTGTACTCCTGCACTCGCGCTCAGATGTCAATGTTGACTGTATGTTGAGGAACATAAGCTAGTTTCTCAGATTTATTTAGGAGATTTGTGATGATCCCATCCCATGTATCTGTCGTATAATTGCACTGCAAATCCTGGCACCAGGTTAGGCACATGAGTTGTGGTGCAGATAGATCTTTGCATCAGTATAACGTCCATGCACAACTCACAGCTCACACATGGTACTGAGCTGGTGGCCTGCGACGATCCTAGTCCAGATTTGCCAAAATACTCGCAAAACATTGAGCAGCAGGGGGGGGGGGGGGGGGGGGGATTCAGAGCCCCCGTCCCTGATCTGACCTGAATGGCACACAAGACAAAAAATGGTCTGACCACAGGCTAAGGATCGACGAGTCCATCCACATCGACGGAACCTTCATACAGGGCTGTGATTTGCCGGGCTGTGGATCATTGGAGAAATACGAATATGGTACGAGGCTTTATGAGTTTGTATACAGCGTAGGTTCAGACAAGCTACCTGTGCAAAAAAATAAGAAAGCGAGAGCTTTTCTTTGTAACAGAGGTAGACAAATTAACCTGTTTATTTGCCCTCTAAAAAAATATTAAGACCATAGATTCTTTGTTGATATAAGTTGGTAAGCCCATACAGTTTTTGGATGGAAAATGATTAGAAAAGAATTGGTTCTAAATTGGAAGTGTAAGGTGCAGGTTAACTAGGCAGACCGTGACAAACCACACTCTGTTGTTAGATTTCTTTGCTGATAATAAAATTTGGATCTTAAGAAAATAGTTGGGAGTATATATGAACAAAAATACTTGTATTGCATAAAAGTCCTTCCTGCTTTGCCAACACACTTTTAAATGAATTGGACTTTCGGGCCGCAATTCCTGCCAAAACGTGTTTCTTCGCGGTGGGTGGGCTTTCAAACACATCGGCTGCCAGCCCAATACCTCGTTCTCTGCCAGCACGGGCTTTCAAATGAAATGGCCTTTTGGGCCGTGGTTCCTCCTAGCAGCCCAGTAGCGTTACATTTCCTATGCCAGATTTCCCCAATCGCCCCGGCGCTGGCATGCGTTTGCCTGTCCTGGGCTGAGAGCTGAGACAAGCCCAATTTTAGGAGTTTTGCATGTGGCAAGGACCAACCCCTGCACCTTGCAAAATCAAAATGCAGGACAGGATGGCCAGTATATCCTTTGAGAATCCTTCAACATGCATGGCACTGAGCCGGTGATGCCTGAGGCTACCCTAAATAATACCAAAGAAAAATAATACTCCTTTGGTTACAAATTATAAGTTGTTCTGTAATTTCTAGATGCATAGTTTTATCTATGCACCTAGATATTATCCATGTATTTAGAAAAGCTAAAATGACATATTTTGTAATGGAGCAAGTACAAAACATGAGCAGCGTAGGGTATTCAGAGATGCTGTCTGTCACTATCCTTGAATGCAACTGCAGTCCATCAGTTGGTCCTGGTGTGAGCCACGATCACAAGGACATTAGCAGGGAGCCACGATCACAACTGACACAAATCAAATATCTATCTCGGAGAATGCACCGGCGTGAACATGAACATGAATGCACCGGCGAAATAGAAAGAGAACTTGGAAGAAAATTGTTCTTGTTTAAGCCTACTTGAATGAAGAAACTAAAATACAAAAGCAGACGACATCACCATCTGAATACTTCGACACAACCCGACCTTAACTGGTTTTCCTTCTAAAAAATCTACGATGCAACGTCAAATTAAATGTATCTATCTTGGAGAAGCCAAAAAATGTTGAACCTGCAGGTATTCGGTAAATATGAGTGAAGCGCAATCGAGACAAGAGAGGCCGTTCCAGTTTAGACCTCACGGTGATCTCGTTTTATAAATCAGCAGCTTCTGCTTCCTGTATTAAAAAAAACAATAGATCAGTTACGTGCCATCAGCTCAAGACAGTAATGAATAATTCAATATAAACATGAGTCGACAGTGATGATGAATTTCAGAAGTGAAATTTATCTTTATCTATTTTGCGACCATTACATAGTAATTGTCAATTGTGTGAGGGCGAGTTTTATCACAGTTTCATCCAGTCAGTGCTCAACAGTGAAGCCACACAAAATTTTGTCACAGCGTTATGCTTGGAATAGTTTGGTGTGTAGAAGGCTACCGGACAACAAACCAGTACCTGCTTCCTCCGACGCTCCTCTCTCTCATCATATTCTTCCAAGCCTCCGTATAACATAAGAGCATATGATACACTTCTACCTAAATCTGACTACCTAAATGTCTATTTGGGTAGCCACCTATTCTTATCCTACCTAAATTCTGCTCCCAACTCCAACAGTGCTACCTAAAACTGGATACCCATTTTTATCCTAGCAGAGAATGACAGGTGGGTCCAACATGTCATCCTTGATGGTGTTCTTCTCGCCATAGATGAGCCGGAGGTGCACCCGGAGCCGTTGCCGGAGGCAGGTTGCCACGCCGGGGCTGCTCGGCGTGCCACGAGACTGCAGGCCGCACTGGCAGCATCTCGCCACACCGCATCGGGGGCTGCAGGTCGCTCGCCGCGATCGGGCTGCTCCTACTCGCCGCGCCGCATCGGTGGCGCCAAGGATTGTAGGCCACGCCGTCTGGGGAAGAAGATTCAACCGGGGAGGATACCATTGCTGGGGAAGAAGGCCAGGGCAGAGAGAGAGGGCCATCGGGGAGGGCTGCTGCTAGGGAGGGCCGCTGCCGGAGGGGACTGCCGCCGGGTAGGGCGGCCGTTGGGGAGGGCCGCCGCCAGAGGGGACTGCCGCGTGGGGAGGGCGGCCGCTGGGGAGGGCCGAGCGACCGGGAGGGAAGCCGCAGGGGAGGACGGCCGCCGGGGAGTCGCCGCGGAGGCTCCTGCGAGCGGCGGTGTTGAGCTCCTCTGCGTGAATGAGCGTACGGTGGAAGGGAAAAAATAGGTAGACAAATCTGTTGGTTCAACAAATGTAGGTAGTGGGAGGGAGAATTTGTTAGGCCAAAAAAAATAGGTAGTCTGTTGGAGTGGTGTTTTTGACCCTCACTACCCAAATATAGGATGCTCTAAGTGTAGGGTGTCCCGGGTGGATGCCGACACCGCCCCTGACGGCAGCTTCCACAGCCTCCACCCTGCTCCTGGAACCATCTTTATCAGTCTGGATTCTCACATCGATGGGCTCTAGGCTTGCAAGGTGCTCAGCTGAACTCAAACCCCATCTTGGACTCTGTTTCCTGCACCCTAAATTGAAGATGTAACATTCAGAGCTCGAGCATTGCTTCCTGTAAGAAGAGCATCTCTAGGCCACCTCCGTATTTACAATTATTGTACCTGAAGGCACTGGAATTGTTGGCTGCTGATGGTAAGCCGTTCATCAGGGGCATGCAGTATGTATAACTTGTTAGATTGATCTCCACCAACAGACCGCCCTGATCGGGGACACCCAGCCCATCCATGGCTGGCGGGCCCCCGTTACCCTGCGCTATATAAAGAGGTGGGGGCTGGTGGCTCTCGGTACGAGGTTTGCTGAGCCGTACTCCCCACCGCACAAACCCTAAACCCGATTAGATTGAGGGTCGCAGGAAGTGATGGGAAGCACCGTCGCCGCCACTCCACTGCGCCACGCTCGGACTTCACCGCCGGTCACCACTGCACCATCTTCTTCTCCGACCGACGCTGCCTAGCGCAGAACTTCATCGACATGGCGGGATCCAGATCCTCCTCAACACCTCTCACTAGTCTGTGCGCATCTGCCACCTCTCTCTGTATTCTAGTAGAACATGTACTAGGAGTTGATTCTAAAGAAATGTACCCCGATGATCTACTGCTAATGATCCCATTAATACTAACAATGGTATCAGAGCTGGGTTCTTGAGTAGATCTAGATTTTTGGGTAGAAAATAGAAGGAGGAGATTCTGTTTTGATTCAGTCAAACCCTAACCCTAAGAACTCAAAATCCTAACCCTAGAAAGTCAAACGAAAGGGAGGGACCTACCCGGTTCTCCTTCATCGCCGACACTATCGCCATAATGCGGGAAGAAGAAAGTACCGCACATCGCGTGGAAGTGAACACGCCGTCGCGTGACACAGATCGCGCACGCGCGCGAGCTCGGGCACCACTGCGGTACCACTCGACGGCGCCGCGCGCAGCTCCGGTCGCATGCGCGCGCCGGCAAGGGGTGCCCAACAGCGCCGCCGTCTTTCTCCAATCACCAACAGTGGCCATCGTCGTCATTCTCACTCTTGGCTGCGACGCTGAGAAAGCGAAGGGAGGACAGAAAGAATGAACTGGGGTTAGGGTTTCTGGGGAGCAGACACCAGTTTTTGTTGCTCCGAGACGCAAGGGCAGCCGTCGGATCAGATCTAGCGGCTGAGATCGCTTCGGGCTTCATTCAGCCTAGGCGGGCGTGGGAAATCCCGGCCCAGGCCCAGGTTATGACCTGGGACGCGGGTGGGCCGTGCAATAGAGTTGGCCGCGGGCTGTTTTCACCAGCTGGGCCACGCTGATGCGGCTAAAGCTGGGCGAGGGGAGCACGGCTGAGCACGCTGGGCCGTGGGTTGAACGCGTGAGCGCGCTCGTGAACCGGGCCTCAGGCCAAATGAAAGTGAACTATGTGATTTTGTTTTATCTTTTTTCCTAGAAACTGTTTTTGATTTATTTTGAAGAATTTAAATGGAATGTTGATGAAATCTCTGGACAAGTTTTGTCCAATGATAATTTTGTTCAGAGAACAGTATAGTATTTGAGAGTTTCTAGAAAATAGAATTATGAGATTAATTAATGATTCCACTACGTATTTAAAGTTGTTATTTCATTATTAAATTTGAACCACCGGGAGAATTTAATTTTGAAAAAATAGATATGTTTTGATTATTATAATATTGTTATTATTCTGACCAACGTTGATTAATGACAATATTATGATGTTAATTATGAATTTTTCTTGCATTAATTCTATTTCTGCCCAACGGTGATGTAGAATTATTGCAAAGAACAGTTGTATGTTTTAATTTTGACCAACGTTGGAATTAAGGCATACAATTGTTGTTATTATGTTCTCACTTTACATGGATTGTGTTTTCAGGTGGATACTCCTTGATGGGTTGTATCAAAGATGTCCCTACCCTCAGAGGAGATAACTACATTAAATGGAGGAGAAAGCTTGATTTGGCCTCCATTTTGGGTGAGGTGGATAGGGTAGTCACCGCACTATGCCCCATTGAGCCTGAGGCACCCGTGAGGGAGGCTGATGAGACTGATGCTACATGACAGACTAGAGAGTGGGACTTTGCTCCCGTAAAAATGTCTTATGACCTTGAAAAGGCAAAGTGGGTCACAACCAACAAGAAATGTTTAGCTGTGATAAAGAACACAATTAAGCCTGCATTGGTGGGCTCAATTTCAGACTGTGACACGGTCGCAGAATGCTTTGAGTGGATAAAGAGTCAGTTCATTGGTTCTTCAAAGACTTATACCACCCAGCTGATAAAGCAGCTGATTACAGAAAAGTACACTGGTGGTGGCATAAGAGAGCATATATTAAAATGAATAATCGGGCATCTAAACTGGTGGATCTGGCTCTCAAGGAAGAGTTCTTTATCCATTTGGTTTTTGCTTCCTTGCCAAAGGAATATGACATTTTTATTATCAATTACAACATACAGCCAGAGAAATATAATTTAGAGAAGCTCATGGCTATGTGTGCTCAGAAGGAGGACAGAATAAATGTTTCAAATGGTGGTTCTATCAACTATTTGAAAGATAACAAGAAAAAGAACTTTAATGCTAACTCCTCAAAGACTCAGGGAAAGGCTTCCATGCAAAATTAGTCTCAGCAGAAGAAGTTTACAGTGGACAAAGACCAGTGTCTTCACTGCAAGAAGACGGGGCATTATAAGAAAAATTGTCCTGATTTCTTAAAGATGATCATGGCAAAGAAAGGTGAGAACATTATTACGTTCGTAAATGAATCCCTATATGTACGATATTCAAAATCTCCTTGGTGGATTGACTCAGGAGCGACTATTCATGTTGCTAATTCTTTATAGGGATTCCGTTCGACGAGGACTATGCAAAGAAGAGAAAGATGCATTAAAGTCGTAAATGGAGTCCAAGCAGATGTTGAGGCCGTTGGTGACCTTTCACTAGAACTTGCTGATGGCTTCGTGCTTCTATTTAGCAATATGCTTTACGTTCCTACTTTACAGAGAAACTTGATTTCTGTTTCATGTTTGGACAATGATAGTTATGATTGCCATTTTGAAAATGATAAATGTAAGATAATGTTTAATAATGCATGTATTGGTCTTGCATTCCTGTAAGGTGAGTTTTATTTGTTATCACTTCGTGAAAATACGAATTCCATATGTGATGTGAATGAAAATGTATCCTCGTCTAAAAATGTAAACAGAAAGCGAAAGAGAACTCACGATGTGTTGTCGAAATTATGGCACTGTCGTTTAGGCCATATTTCAAGCGGGAGAATAGAAAGACTAGCTAAGAATAAAATTCTTCCTCCATTAGAGTTCTCAGATTTAGAACAATACATAGGATGTATTAAAGGAAAGTATGTAAAGAAAATTAAGAAAGATGCCAAACGAAGCGTAAGAATTTTAGAGATAATTCACACAGACATCTATGGTCTATTTTCTGTGAAAAGTGTGGATGGTTATGACTCGTTCATAACATTCACAGATGGTTACTCCCGGTTTGGCTATATTTATCCAATTAAAGAAATAACAGAAGCGTTGGATAAATTTAAGATATTTAAGGCTGAAGTTAAAAATCAGCACAATTTAAATATTAAGATAGTTCGATTTGATTGTGGAGGGGAGTACTATAGTCGACATACCCCATATGACCAAGTGCCTGGACCTTTTGCAAGGTTCTTACAGGAGAATGGTATAGTAGCTCAGTATTCCACACCGGGCGAACCTCAGCAAAATGGAGTAGCGGAAAGGCGTAACCGTACCCTGATGGACATGGTGCGCAGTATGATAAGTTACTCAACCTTACCGTTGAGTCTGTGGATGGAGGCGTTAAAAACCGCTATTCACATTCTCAATAGAGTACCAAGTAAGTCGGTGCCCAAAACACCGAATGAGTTGTGGGCAGGAAGAGTACCCTCACTAAACCACTTGCGTGTGGAAGAGCGCTGCTGAGGCTAAAGTATTTAACCCAAACATTGAGAAGCTAGATCCCAAAACAGTAAGTTGTCATTTCATTAGCTATCTTGAAAAATCAAAAGATTTTCGTTTCTACTATCCAGACAGACATACAAAGTTTGTAGCAACAAGATACGCTGTCTTCTTAGAGGATGAGATGATGAGGGGGAGTGTAGTAGCTCAGAAAATTGATCTTGAAGAGAAGCGGGTGTGTCGCCCAATCTGATGATTCAGAAACCATTTTTCGAGCTACCTGCTGTTGCTGCACCGACAATGCAAGACACTGTGGTGCCAGCACCTGTTGTTATTCCACCCGTGGCAACAATGAATGATGATGAGGAACCTGTCCTTCAGGATACCATAGAACCGGTTGCCACACATGAGGGGGAGCAGCAACAGTCTCAAGCTGAAGATGTACCAAATGTGGAGGCACTGAGAAGGTCTCAAAGAGTAAGAAGATCAGCTATTCCCAATGATTATGAAGTTTATGATACTAAAGAGTTTCATATGGAGAATGATCCCACCTCATATGAAGAAGCCATGAGAAGCGTCCACTCATCGAAGTGGTTAGCAGCTATGGAAGATGAAATAAAGTCAATGAGTGCCAATAAAGTTTGGGACTTGGAAGTAATTCCTAAAGAAGCCAAAACAGTAGGCTGTAAATGGGTCTACAAAATAAAATATGACTCACAAAGGAATATAGAAAGATTTAAAGCGTGACTTCTGGCAAAATATTTCACACAAAGAGAAGAGATTGATTACAATGAGATATTTTCTCCAGTCTCATATAAAGATTCTTTTAGAATCATAATGGCATTAGTAGCGCATTATGATTTAGAATTACATCAGATAGATGTAAAGACGACATTTCTTAACAGGGATCTGGAGAAAAACGTTTACATGGCATAGCCAAAAGGTTTTGCCATGGAAGAAAAAACAAATGGGGTGCCGCCTAAAGAAATCCATTTATGGGTTAAAACAAGCTTCAACACAGTGGTATTTGAAGTTTGATAAAACGATAAAAAAGTTTGAGTTTAAAGAAAATATAGAGGACAATTGTGTCTATGCAAAGTTTAAGAATGGGAAGTATATATTCCTGATCTTGTATGTAGATGATATCTTACTTGCTAGTAGTGATGTCAGTCTACTACTGGAAACGAAAAAGTTTTTGTCTTCAAATTTTGATATGAAAGATCTTGGTGAAGCTTCGTTCGTTTTGGGGATCGAGATTCATCGAGATAGAAATAAAAGGGTATCGGGGCTGTCACAAAAGGCATACATAGAGAAAGTTTTAAAGAAATTTAGTATGCACAAATGTAGTCCTTCACCTGCACCTATAGTTAAGAGCGATAGATATGGACATTTTCAATGCCCTAAGAACCAGTATGAGCTCAACCAAATGAAAACGGTTCCATATGTTTCAGCTGTCGGAAGTTTACAGTATGCACAAGTGTGTATGCGCCCTAGCCTAGCGTATGTTGCCGGGTTACTTGGCAGATTTCAAAGTAATCCAGAAATAGAACACTGAAAATTAGTAAAGAAAGTCTTGCGATATTTGCAAAGAATGAAAGACCTCATGATAACGTATAAAAGGTCAGATTCCTTGAAAATATTGGGATACTCAGATTCTGATTATGCAGGAGATGATAGAAAGTCCACATCTAGGTATGTGTTCACTCTCGTAGGAGGAGCTATATCATAGAAAAGCTCAAAATAAACTATCACTGCATCGTCCATAATGTATGCCGAGTTTGTAGCATGTTATGAGGCAACGAGGCACGTGAATTGGTTAAAGAAGTTCATACCTGGTTTGAAGGTGGTTGATGACATCTATAGACCACTTAAGTTATACTGCGATAATAGTCCCGCAGTACAGTATGCTTATAACAATAAGTCAAGTGGTGCTGCCAAACACATTGACATAAAGTATTATGTCTCGAGCATATAAGTACCGAAAAGATGCTCGCGGATCCGTTTACGAAAGGGTTACCACCCAACGTGTTCAGAGAACATGTAGCCGGCATGGGTTTAAGGGAATGCCTATGATTCCTGGACAATTAAGAGGGCCCAAAGTTAAAGAATCTGTTTCAGAATAGAGACGTGTATTGTAGCTGTCAAATCTATCGGCAATTGACTGCGACGATAAAGCATGCTCTATGCACTAATCTGTGATGGAACAAATAAAAGTGAAAAGAATTAAAGTCAAAGTGTGAAGTTAAAGTATAAGTTGAGATCAAGAGGGAGAATATTAGATTATATCCACCAACAGACCCAACGGTCTGTTGGGCCCTTGATCCGCGCCTTGATCGGGGGCGCCCAGCCCATCCATAGCTGGCGGGCCCCCGTCATCCTGCACTATATAAAGAGATGGGGGCCGGTGGCTCTCGGTATGAGGTGGGGGCCGATCAGATTGAGGGTCGCAGGAAGTGACGGGAAGCACTGCCGCCGCCACTCCACGGTGCCACGCTCGGACTTCACCGTCGGTCACCACTACACCATCTTCTTCTCCGACCGACGCTGCCTAGCACAGAACTTCATCAACATGGCGGGATCCGGCTCCTCCTCAACACCTCCCACTGGTCTGTGCGCATCCGCCACCTCTCTCTCTATATTCTAGTAGAACATGTACTAAGAGTTGATTCTAAAGAAATGTACCCCGATGATCTACTGCAAATGATCCCATTAATACTAACATAACTCGCAAAAGAGCAAAGCAGGTATGCCCCCGATGACTTGTTTAATCCTGAGAACTGCTAGGCTAAGATGGGTGAGATTAACAAGAGATGCCATCTGCTTCGGAACACGAGCAATCCCTCTTCCCCATACGTCAAGCTTCCGGAGACATGGAGCAGTGGAGCACAATAAATCAACTAGTTCTTCTCTCAGGAGATCATTATAGTAAAAAAAATTTAGTGATTGGAGCCCACGATTACCAATCACAGTGAGAGATGACTTCCAAGCTTCCTCATACCTTCCAATATCACGACCGAGTTGTTCTCTGGTAGGCACATGCATGTTAAGCGTCTTCAGCTTAGTCAAACGTCTAAGTGCTTCCACCAATTTCGTGGAGGAAATCCCTGCATCCACCAACTCCTGCAAGGCTAGTAGATCTTCAATCTCATCAGGAATATCTACACTAGGGTCTACAAGCAGACGCACCAATTTTTGCAGATGGCCTATGGATGGTGGCAATTTGCTAACTCCACAGTCACGTATGTCTAGTGTCTGCAGGTACCCTAGGTTCCCAATGTCCTCTGTAAGACCAAGGCCTGGTTTAGTTCCTAAATTTTTTTTTGCCTCCACCCATCACATCGAATGTTTAGACACATACATGGAGTACTAAACGTAGACGAAAAAAAACTAATTGCACAGTTCTCGGGAAAATCGTGAGACGAATCTTTTAGGCCTAATTAGTCCATGAAAAGCCTTAAGTTCTACAGTAACCAACATGTGCTAATGACGGATTAATTAGTATCATTAGATTCGTCTCGCAGTTTCCTGACGGGTTCTGTAATTTATTTATTTTATTAGTATCCGAAAATACCTCCCGACATCATTTTGACACATCCGATGTGACATCCAAAAATTTTCTTTTCGCGAACTAAATGCAGCCCAAATATTTTAGCTGGAAAAGGCTTCCTATACATTTAATGAGTTAGTTACGAAGATGGACGGCACCAGGATAAAAATACAGTACCCTCAGATGATGCAGCTGTTGCAGATGAGAAATTTGCTCATCTCGCAATCCATAAATACTAATCGAACGAACCTGAGACCACTTATCCATAATCTTCTTCGTCACTTCATCTCCCACATGTTTGGTTTGTACTGAGAGCCTACAAATCTTGTGACCACTACCACTATAGCTCTTCCCTTCCACTATGCAGGCAAAATTCTCCTCGGCTGACAGAGATACGATAAGCTCAAGCACCATATCATGCACTCGACAAGCTTCAGCCTTTCCGTCATACTGGATGTATATTGGTTGGATCGAGCTTCTGTTTACAAGCTCGTTGAAGTAACTCTCAGCAGTTTGCTCCACTGATTGACCCCTGACTTCTGTGATGAACCCTTCAGCTATCCACCTCCATGTTAGCTCTTCTCTATCAATCTCGTAATCCTCTGGATACATACTAAGATATAGCAAGCAAGTCTTCAGATTGTATGGGAGATCATAATAGCCAAGGAGAAGTATATCTCTCATTCCTTGGTGACTAAAAGCAGAATTGATAGAATTGTACACTTGTTCCCACTGATCCTTGTTGGATTTACCAGCCAGTAGGCTTGCAATAGTGATAATAGCTAGTGGCAAACCATGGCACTTTTTAAGGATTCTATGAGAAACTTCTTCCAAGTGAGGAGGGCATTCAGATTTATCACCAAAAACCCTCTTGGAAAATAGTTGCTGGGATTGCTGGTCGCTTAGAGGTTGAATGTTGTGGACATATCCTGCTGAACTGGAGCAACATGATGTGGCGACATTGGTAATTCTTGTGGTTGTAATTATTCTGCTATTTAGATTGTTCTCTGGTAGGGCAGACTTGACAAGTTCCCATGCTTGCGTGCTCCAAATATCATCAACAATGACGAAGTACCTACACGTATTTTAAAAGATGTTAGCACTGAGATCTTGTACTCTTGCACTAGCACAACCTCAAGAACGCCCACTGCATCTAACCTAACAACTTGACTTAAAAAAATATAAACGGTGGAAAGGCATTCATGATTGTGTTACATCACACAAATAATGAAGAGCTCGATCATTATCTTTGTAGTTTCCACACGTCTACCCAAATGCAATTTGAGTCGATGTATTTCAGTTGTCTGACTACCTTGTGCATAGTAAATTGAGATTAAAATTACTCAAACTAAATTAAATGAACCTCACTATTTGCTACGAAGCATCTCCATAAACTATATAATTGCCAGAGGTGATGGTCATGCATTTTTTACAAAGAAATTACTATATTTTTTATGTATATATCTTGATAACATCAAGCATCATTAATTAGTTCATGCTTGCCTTTACAAGATGGCCCATGGTCTCAATTCATCCACAAGCAAAACTGAACTTAATTCCTCAATGGTATCTTATGATTATGTGATACATCTAAGAAGACGTAATATATATTACATTTATATTGTGGTTACAAGGCAGTTGGCTATTTATGTAATTCTACGCGTGGCAAGCGTGTAGAGCAACTACCCAAAGATTACCCAAAGGCTATTTATGTAATTCTAAGCAGACGCATGTGAGCACGTGCACCACTGACAGTCTGACAGTCCGGCAACATTTCTAATTAAACATTCAACCATAATAACACATTAGCATGTCCATGTCTGAAGAATTCTTTGTCCACACATAAATATAGACTAAGTCAATGTACAGCTAATCCTGTGGTGTAGACCCAACCATAAGCACCACCAACTCACGCTTTTCTAGTGAATAGTAAAGATCTTTTCACTTTAAATTATTTTTGGTAAAAAGATACCTTTGGATGCTAATTTAAAATAAGTTTTAGGCCAGCTAAACAGTATTAGAACTTCAACTTTGACACTTTGAGAATACATACTATTACAAAAGAGTCCTATATCATGTAAACTGGCTTTTGAAAGAGGAAGTAATGGATGCGATTATGTGTTCACTAGAAGAGAACATACTTTTGGTTTTAGTCTTTAGTCCTGGCCATTTTTGGGCCCGGGACTTGAGATAGGATGAGTCGGGACTAAAGTCCCCTGCCCAACGGCTAGAGACATAACTTTTGTAGGAGGGGAGCAAGAGGGGACCTTTAGTCCCGGTTAGTGGCTCAAACCAGGGACTAAAGGTCACCCTCTAGTTCTAGTTGGAGCTACCAGTCGTGACTATACCTTTAATCCCAGTTGATGGCTTCAACCGATACTAGAACTCTACCAGTAGTCCGGGTTTGAACCACAAACCGGGACTATAGGTCCTAGCATATATACTTTCTCTCCTTCTTCCTTCCCTAGCCCGAGCCATTTCTTGCTCTCTGTCTGCTCTCTATTCTTGCTCGTGGAAGGAATTCATGCTTGTGGGATTAGTGAAGACTTCATTCCTACATCCATTCTTCGGTTCTAAAGGTTACCAACTTCATCTTCCCTTGTTTCATTACTAGTATGGCTCATTTTGTAGTCTAAAAATAGAGAAATTTATGGTTTTTTAGATTGGGAATAATGGTGGATTTTTTTGATTTATATACCATTTGAGCTAAAAATCACTTGATAGTTTGAATATGAAGATGAAGGAAGCTTATAGTAGTTCATCAAAACAAGTATGCACCTTTATTGTCTCATTTCGTGGTCTAGAAATAGAGAAATTCTTATTTTTCTAGTTTTGGAATAATAGTGGATATTTTTATTTATATGCCTTTAGTCCTGCCAGCTACACTCTTAGCAAAGAAGAGAAGGAAATCATATTTGAATACCTAAACAGCATCAAGGTCCTATATGGCTTCTTCTCGAATGTAAAGGGGATAATAAATATGGCAGAGAAGAAAATTTTAAACTTAAAGTCTCATGGCTGCCACGTGCTTATGACGCAATTGCTTCTGATTACATTGAGAGGGATTCTACCTCCAAATGTATGATTAGCCACCGTAAAACTATGTATATTCCTCAACGTAATTTCTCAGAAGACAATCAATCCATCGCATCTAGCAGTGCTACAGAATGACGTAGTCCGATGTCTTGTCAGCTTTAGTTGATATTCCCGCCATCCTTCTTTAATATTATGATGCAACTCCTAGTTCACTTGATCAAAGAGATTAGTATTCTCGGCCCTGTGTTCCTACACAACATGTTCCCCTTTAAGAGGTTCATGGGAGTCCTGAAGAAATATGTTCACAACCGTGCTCGGCCAGAAAGAAGCATCGCCAAGAGAGGAGGTCATTGAGTTCTGCGTTGATTTTATTCTTGACCTCAACCCGATTGGTGTTCCTGAATCACGGCATGAGGAGAGACTAAGTGGAAATAGAACACTAGCAAAGAAAGCAATATTGGCAAGAAGGACGATTATTTCTGTAAAGCACACTACACAGTTATGCAAAACTCCTCTTTGGTGGAGCCGTATATCGAGGTACACAAGGACATTGTATGATCCAAATTCCTGGGGAGGACTGAAGCCTGGATTATGCGTCAGCACATGAAATCTTTTGGCGGTTGGTTGTGAAAACGATGTCAGGGTGACGAGAGTTTGAATGACCAACTGTACTTGTTGTCTAGGGAACCATCTTGGCATATGATGACATTCAAAGGGTACGAGATAAATGGCAATACATATTACACGATAGCCTAAGATAAAAGGAGGACCAACAAAAACAGTGACATCCGCATAGATGTCATAGGCCCAAATGGGAATAAGAAAACATATTATGGCCGCATAGAAGAGATATGAGAATTAGACTATGGACCTTATTTTAAGGTCTCTTTGTTTCGGTGCCAATGGGTGAAGGTGATCGGAGGTGGGGTAACATTGGACTATTAGTACGGAATAACAACAGTGGACCTTAACAATCTCGGGTATAGAGATGAACCATTCGTCTTAGCCAAGGATGTGAATCAGATTTTCTATGTGAAGGATATGTCTACCAAACCGAAGAAAGGGAAAACCAACGACAACGGCTCGGACAATGAGCCAAAGCACCACATAGTTCTTTCAGGGAAAAAAACATCGTGAGAATTGAGGACAGGTCTAACATATTAGAAGATTATGAAAAGAATGATGGAATTCCACCCTTCATAGTAAACAGTGACCCAAGCATCCTGCCAGATAATGAGGACACTCCATAGTTACGACGCGATCATAACCAAGGGACATACGTCAAGAAGAAGTTCATTGCTGTTCCCGCTTGATATGGTGATGTATTAGACCTATTATATAATAATTGTGACTTCAAATTTTTTTTGTCGTGTTTTTATATTTTCTACGGTTTAAATGAATTTTCTGCTTGATGGTGAATTTCCCGTGGAGAATGTATGATGATAAACCAAATGATCAACGTTAATAAGATGTGAAAACCTATATCCTATTGAAAAACAATAGTTTTAATGATTTTAATCAAATAGTACATTTTTTGCATGGTGCAAATTATGATTATTATTTACACTATGTTAAATATTTATAAAGTAAAACAAAAGAGTTTAGGTTACAGATTTTTGTTGTGTATAATAATGCAAAACCAGGTCTAGGAATTTTTTTTGTAATTTTTTCGCTAATATTTTATTTACTAGGCAATTAACAACTCTATGCATATTTATATAAAAGAAATATATATAAAAAGAAAGAACTGCTTGGAACTGGCAGGAAGTGAAATTGTAGCCCACTTTTATCCCGGGTAGATCAACCACCCGGGACTAAAGATGGGTTGCGAAAATGCAGCCCGCCAAAATGACCTTTACTCCCGGGCCGTGGTTGGACCCGGGACTAAAGGTCATATCTTTAGTCCTGGTTCTAGTCACCACCTGGGACTAAAGACATTTAGTCCTAGGCTGTGGCTTCACCTGGGACTAAAGGTCCCCTTATATATCGTCCTCTCTCCCCCCCTCCATCATCCTCTCGTCTTCTTCGCCCGAGAGCCACCGCGCCACCGCTGTCCTCATTGCCTCCAGCACTGCCTCCACGCACGCGCACCTCTCTCGCCATCTCTGCTAGCGGCCTGGCTCGCGACTCTCCAATCCGTGTGCGGCGCCCAGATCCGGATCCATTGCCGTGGTCCTCTCCCTCACCTAGATCTGATTTGGGGATCCACCACCGCCATCGTCGTCGCGTCATCCTCGCCACCATTGTCGATCCTTATCCTCATCATCACCGGCTCCACGCGCCTGCCTCCATCACCACCTCGTCACACACGCGCTTTGTCCCCGGCACCACGCGCATGTGCGCCTCGCTGTGCGCTTGTCCCCGTCACTGGAGCGCTCGTCGTCGTCCCGTCACCGCGCGCTCGTCATCCCCATCGCCGGAGCGCCCTCACTTCATCGCCTCGTCTCTCATCCTTGGCTGGCTCCACGCGCACGGCACGCCCCATCTCTTCGGCCAGCCGGCGGCCCGCACACGCGTGTGCCTCGCCGCTCGTAAAGTGGTGTCTGCAACGGGGACCGAGAAACAACTTATGTGGATACTAGGTCTGCGAGTTCCTCATGGAGTACTCAAGGAGAACTCCAGAAGAGATCCTTGAAGTACGTAAAAAATATACACAACTTATTTATTACCATTGTGTTGATATATACTTTTCCTTTCATTGGAATTGAAGATTGAATGGAGGAAGCAAAAGGTCCTGTGATGTGAATAGATCAAAGCACAATTCAAGAGGCATTGTCAGGATTTCTTCTAGACCAGGTCATAGATCCCAAGGGTGCATACTACTATGACCCTCAAGAATTCATACCTAGTAGCCAAACGACGGAAGATTAGGGTTGCAAGAAATCCCAAGGACATAAGTAGTACAAGGTTTTTGTGACTTTGTTATGTACATATTTCATGCATGCACAACCTCTCTTGAAATATATATATATATATATATATATATATATATATATATATATATATATATATATATATATATATATATATATATATATATATATATGGAGAGTATACTCTATAGCTAGCTACAAAATAAGTTATTTTGTAGCCACCTCTATTTACAATAATTTTATATACTAATTTATGACAATGTCAATATATATTTACGATAGTTAAATTACTATAACACATGGGGATATTTACCATAATGTTATAGTAAATCACATAGTAAGGAGCTACTATAATCTCATAAATTGGCATAGCAATTATCGTAAGTCAAAGTGGCTACAGAATAAGTTATTTTGTAGCCAGCTGTAGGGTAATATATATATATATATATATATATATATATGTATATGTATATATATATATATGTATATATATATATATATGTATATATATGTATGTATATATATATATATATGTATATATATATATATATGTGTGTGTGTGTGTGTGTATATATATATATATATATATATATATATATATATATATATATAGTTTCATAAATTCTATAGTGTGTTATTATTTATGTATAATGCTCGAACGGAACCTTATACGTACGTATATTAGCAGCGTAGAATTTATATACGAAAAACTAATCGAAACCAAAAAGAATTGAATTAAAAGAAACCATAAAATGAAAATGAAAGAAATAGAAAAAAAACTTTTAGTACCGGTTGGATATACCAGCCGGGACTAAACGTTCCAGTCTCGGTCAATGTCATGGGGCACATTTAGTCCTAGTTGGTAGTAGAAATCGAGACTAAAGGTCCACTTTCAGTCCCGGTTCTGGGAACTGGGACTAAAGGGAGGGCCTTTAGTTCCGGATTCGCAATCCCAGCTGGAAAACCGGGACTAAAGGGGGTTTCCCAACCGGGACTGATGTAAATCTACGTGCGCATCACCAGAGCCAGAGGGCAGAAATATTTATTTGTATTATCTTTAGAGAAGAAATATTTTTTTCAGTAACTAAACATGTCCAACATATACATAAATACAAATGGGGCAAAGGCTGAAAAGAAGATAATTATCAATTTTTATACGTACCTCTTATCTTGTAAGAAAGTTCTAAGCTTGTCTATCAATTGGCGCTCGTCATCATCTGATGGGTGAACATAACTCCCTAGTTCTTTGAGCATATTAGCTAGTATCTTGGCAACATTAGGATTTCATGAAACTGGTACAGAACATGAACAACTAAATTGACCTTTGATTTTGTGGTAAACTTGGTTTGCAAGAGTTGTCTTGCCTAGACCTCCAAACCCAACAATAGATACGACTTTGAGTTGATATCCATTGTCATCATTCTCTAGAAACTCCATGATCTTCTCCCTTGGACCATCAATACCAACAAGTTTCTCAGCTTCCACATACAATGCTGGTAACCGAGGATCGATATGAACAACCTTGCTGAAATTAATAGCCTGGTCATCGACCCTGTACCTCAAGCGGCGCTCACTTTCTTCCTCTACACGAGCCTTGAGTTCATCAATTAGTTTTGCAATCCTGCGGCTTGACCATATCTTTTTAATCTTACTTGCTGTCTTCTTGACAAGGTTAGATTTATCACCACCTTTGCTCATCTTGTATGTGAAGAGGTCGATGCAGTCTTCAATATCGTAGCTGAGCTCCCGCACCTTGTTCCTCCAATCCTTGAGCTGCTCATCCAACCTCTCCTCGTTGTTGGCCAGCTTCACAAGCAGGCTCTCCATGCTGCTCAGCTCATTCGTCAGAAAGGCGATCTTGGTCTTCACTCCTTTCTGAAGCTTGTACTCCCCTTGTATCAACATGGAGAGCTTGGGAAGTAGGGTGCCTATCACACCCATTGAAGCACTCACTATAGCACCGGCCATATTGCTCTCTCACCCTCACTCTCTCTTCCTCATCTCTCTCGTATGTGTGTGCGTGCACCTCCAGATCTAGAGCTAGCCGAGGTTTAGGTCGGCTCCATTAGGGGCGGCCAACGGAGAGCCATGGCTAAGCTGTGTTCACTAACCGCTGGAGCTCCGATTTGGCTGGTGGCAGCAATGGGTGTGGTGTGAGGTAGTGGGAGGGAGGGTCTGAGTCTGACCGTCTGAGGACTGAGGGGCGTCGTGGGAGATGCCTTGATGATTTAGGCTATGGGGAAGCAGGGACGTAGCTAGCAGGGGGGCAACCCGGGCTCAAGCCCGCTGCCAAACACATGGAGCCCCCCCTCAGTCCCCCTTTGTTAGCCATAAATGAAGGTGTAAGAGGGGCTGCTAGAGGTAGAAGATGACCTTCAGCCCCCCTTGATTATTTCCTGGCTTCATCCCTGTGGGGAAGGGAAAGAGAGGAGGTGCTGAGGCCTGGTGGCGGCGGCGGATCGGATGTGGTGTGAGCTAGTGGGGAAATCGAGAGAGGGGTCTGATGAGGACTGAGGAGCTTTGTGGGAGAGGAGCAAGCTAGCGATGATGGCCCCTTTCTTACCTAGCTGGAGCCAGCTGTAGCGCTGCTCCCTCCTCTCTAGTCCGTTCACATGCATATGCATATGCATGGTAGGCTGCATCTCCATCTCTATCGTTTTTGTTTGGTTGATGACCGTCTGCGTTCTTTTTTAAAAAGCATACAATTTCAAAGATCTTTAAACCGGACTAATTGCACCGCTCACATGCTAAAAAATCTACACCGATAGCAGAAGGAGCTAATTATTCAAGGTTAATTCATTGGGAGCGTACCCTTGAAAATTGTTTATTTTTTTAGCATTTCACACCCACACTCCCCACACCGGGCTTTGATTTGTGCACATAATAATACCATTACCAGACTACCGATACAGCTCTTTTGTGTAACATAAACCTCTACTTGGGTGGCGTGATTCTTGCTGTCTAGAGGTGCTGCGATTTGTCTAATTGCCAAGTGTGGATCAAGATTTGTACTACTTTATCCTCCATGGGTTAATTAAGTGATACTCGAGACGCGCTGGACCCTTTTCATTTAATTATCGTTTACGAGGCCAAGACAGTGCGTCTCACATGTGTGCATGTTCAACCCACTGTTTGTTAGTTTAGTTAAATATATGTACGTTGTTACTCTGCTAGACTATAGAGAACTAAAAGCTGTCGGTATTTACTTATTATATTACTTACATGATTTTTTTACCATATCACATATTCATTTACGACTGATACATGACCATCTTTCTCCAGTTCAAAAAACAGAGTGAAAGTATTCGAACGCAGTTTGTCAGAATCTTACTATTACTAGATTGAGAGGTACTGTACTATAGGAGCCTCCACGACGTTAGTTCTTGTGAATCATACTATTACTAATTAGATTAGAGGCTCAAAGAAAACTCTATATTAATCTTCACGAAACGTGCTAAGAAAAAGATAATTTCTACAAGTTCTCACAGTAATAAAATGGTGATTCGCCCGGACGTCCGGCGCGTGAGTGCGTCCGGATGCCACTCCCTTACGGAACCCCACCCACGCCCCCCACCCCCCACCCCGCGCACAGAACCCCGCCCGTCTCCCGCGCATGGAATGGAATAGAACGGGACCCGCCCCTGTCCTCCGCTCCCCACCGTGCCTCCTGTCCCTCATTCCCCAACGCACCATGTTCCCCCACCGCGCCCCTGTCCCAAAAGAGCATAAAATGCTTCAACTGCAATATTGCAAAACATATGAAAAAACTATGTGGTGTAACATTGGGTTGTAAAATACTGCAACATCGAAAAAATGTAGTGCAACATTGAAAAACATGCACTGCAACATCAAAAAAATATGTAACTGCAACAACGAAAAATATGTACTGTAACATTGAAAAAATATGTATTGCAACATCAACAAAAAAAATATGTACTGCAACATAGAAAAAATATATACTGTGACATCGAAAAACATGTACGACAACATCGAAAAACATGTACTACAACATCGAGAAAATATGTACCGCAACATCAAAAATTATGTGCTGCAACATCGAAAATTATGTACTGCAACATCTCAAGCAGTAGTAGTACAAAATCGCAAAAACATTTGTTGCAATGACCCAAAAATCCTATTGCAACATTCAAAAATCATCTGTTGCAACATCCCAAAACACCCATTGCAACATGGGAGAACCAGCAAAAAAAACATACAAAAACAGCCTCTAGCGCATCACCTTTGAGCTCATCGGAACCCTAGCCACTGCCGCGTCCCTCAAATCCAAAAGAGGAGGATGAGGAGGGCTTAGATCGAGAAAAGAAGGAGGAGGGTTCAGATCCAGAGAAGAACCGACCTACCTTGTCGCAGCCGCCGCCGTCGTCCTCGTCTCCGGTGGGGGAGCGGGAGTGGGGTCGCTGGGGAGCACGGGGTCGCATGGAGGTTGCGTAGAGGGGAGGGAGGAAGGGAGGTGGCGGGCGGGGTGACAGTGAGGTGCGCGCGGCGTTTGTTCCGGCGAGTGGGTGGGTGCTGCAGGAGTGAGCAGTCGAGAGGATAAGGAATGAGTGCGGGAGCGGCGTGCGGCACGTGTGGGTTGGTTCGGCACGTGGTCAGGTGCGTTAGTGATGGGATAAGGGCACGCGGTTGGCCTTTAATTTTGTAGACTACGATCATCATACCCAATAATAAATAAAAATTTACCCACCTCTACAATTATAAAGATACATAAAAAACCTCCTAATTTGCATCTAAATTACTCAACTATGTCATTATCAAAGATAATACAAGTTAGCTCTTAAATTAACCACAATCGGCGAGCTGTGGATGGGCAGGGTCGAGGGGTGGGGGCAGGTTGTGGATGGCGCGGCGAGGAGACTCGCTGCCGGCCGCTGGCGGTGGAGGGCAGGGGAGGGGGCAGAGGAGGACGGGCATGGGGATGAAGCGTCGCAAGGAGGAAGACGGAGTCGCGCGACCTGTCGCTCAATGACTTCTCCCTTTGTAGTTGTTCTCTCCACGTCTCCTTCTCTCTTATACAGCCGCGCTAGCGACTGTCTCTGTAGCACAGCTGCCTCCACTTCCTAGAGTTCAAGCCCATTGCAGCCCAGCAGTTCGCACGCTCACTTGCTTCGCACGGCAGCTCCTCCTCGGCTCAACAGAGTGCTGGCCTTCGCTTGTCGGATCGGGCACAGTGCTCTGGCGATTGGCTTCTTCAGTTCATCAGTCTTGTTCAGTAGCCACCGTCGTAACACCTTTGTTGTTGTTCCGATCCTGGGAGGCAATGAGACGGATGTTTTACATCACCGAAATTTGTGATTGAACGATACTGCTCCTACACTCAAATATCTCGGTGTAGATTTAATCAGGAGATTTGTGATGATCCCATCACGTGCATCCATCCATCAAATAATTGCACTGCAGTGCAAACCCAGCCACTTGACCAAACCTATACAAGTTTGACTTAACACACAGCCAAAGCAGCCTATAATTTGCAACGGATGGCGTACCTGTTAATGTAAATCGTGACTTGCACGCGCCTTTGAAAAGAAACTGAAGAAGTCCTTGTCCAGTGTGCAGAACTGCAGACAGAGACTTGTGCAAGAGCACGAACAAAATGGAATACGAGAATTCTTGTCAGTTCAGGTGCAGTCTGCGGATCTAGACGGACCGATTCAAATCATCCGACGGCAGGGCTGCAGTTATATTGCTTCAGCCTTCAGGTTCAGGGAGAAGCGGAGAAGGCACCGGCGGCGACATGATGATAGGCCAAACCAACACACACGGTCCTCCTGCTCTGCCAACATGGACTTCAAAGGAAGGCTTTTGGGCTGCGATGGAGCGAGAGTCCTGCCAGCAGTACGGGCTGCTCTGCGCGGCAAGCCCGCAACTGATGCACTCATATAAAATGATAGGAGGAATTTGTGGTATGCAACAACTCCTGCATCGCAACTGATGCAAGGATTGTAGATCCCCAATGTCATATGAACGGTGGCAGTTTTTTGCGTCAACGCTGGGAAAAAAAAGGGGCAGGTACGTGTCCCAAATGAGCCGCAAAACTAAATTAGCGACCACATGACACACGTAAATGGCAAATCAGACACCGCAGAATCTGCACCATGCTCTGCCTGCTCGTGTACTGGTGCTTCATGTCTCACCCGCACCGGCGTGAACATGAATGTAAACCAATCGAATTTCACTTTTTAAATCCAGGAGTATAAATTATAGCTGGGGAACCGAAGTAGAAACAGAACTTGGAACAAAATTGTTCTTGTTGAAGCCTACTTGAATGAAGAATCTAAAGTACAAAAGCAGCAGACATCACCAATTGAATACTTCGATACACATGACAGCTAGGTCTTAACTGGTTTTCCTTATCGAATATCAACAAGATCGATGCAACCTCTAATCAAAATTATATCTGTCTCGGAGAAGCTAAGAGATTATGGAAGAGGTCACTCGCTCATGGTTGAAGCTGCAGATATTCAGTAAATATGAGTGGAGCGCAAGGGAGGAGGAGGAGGAGGTTCTTCTTCTTCTTCTTCCTGTATTAAAAAAAAGATCAGTTACGTGCCATCTGCTCAAGGCAGTAATGAATAAGTACACATGTGTCGACAGTGATGATGCAAGTTCAGATCAAATGCAAGTTATTATTATCTATTTTGTTACCGTTATATATCCTTCAAAGCATTCAGATAATTCAAACGTAGGATGTCCTGGGTGGATGCTGACAGCGTTCCAGACAGCAGCTTCTGCAGCCTCCACCCTGCTCCTGGTGGCATCTCCAGTCCAGATTATTACTCTGATGCGCTCTAGGCTTGCAAGGTGCTCGAAGCTGAACTCAAAACCCATCTTGGACTCTGTTTCCTGCACTCTAAAACAAAGCTCTAACCTTCGGAGCTCTGGCATCGCTTCTTGTAATAATAGCATCTCCAGGCCACCTCCGTAAAGACGATTGTTGTATCTGAACTCTTTAAGGCACCGGAATTGCTGGCTGCTGATGATAAGCCGTTCATCAGGGGCATGCAGTACGTTTAACATGCAAAAGAGAAGAGCAGGTATGCCCCCGATGATGCAGAGATCTTCCTGTTTAATCCTGAGAACCTCTAGACTAAGGTGGTTGAGATTAACAAGAGATGCCATCTGCTTCGGAACACGAGCAATCCCTTTTCCATATATGTCAAGCTTCCAGAGACATGGAGCAGTGGAGCACAATAAATCAACTAGTTCTCTTCTCAGGAAATCATTAGAGTCATAAATCGTTAGTGATTGGATCCCATGATTACCCATCACAGCGAGAGATGACATCAGAGCTTCCTCATACCTTCCAATATCATGACCGAGTTCTTCTCTGGCAGGCACTTTTATGGAAAGCGTCTTCAGCTTAGTCAAATGTCTAAGCGCTTCCAGCAATTTTGTGGAGAAAATCCTTGCATGCCACAACTCCTGCAAGGCTTGTAGATCTCCAATCTCATCGGGCAATTCTACACCATAGCTTACATGTAGGCACACCAATTTTTGCAAATGGCCTATGGACGGTGGCAATTTTCTAACTCCAGTGCTACATATATCTAGTGTCTGCAGGTACCGGAGGTTCCCAATGTCCTCTGGAAGCTCAGAAACATCATAAGAACTGATGGTCAAAAATTTTAGCTGGAAAAGGCTTCCTATGTATTTAATGTGTTGGTTTCCAAGACCAAAATGGCCGTGTATATAATCAAAAGACAGTACTCTCAGATGATGCAGCTCTTGCAGATGAGAAATTCGCTCCTCTTGCAATCCATAAAAGCTAATCGAACGAACCTGAGACCACTTATCCATAATCTTCTGCGTCACTTCATCTCCCACATGTTTAGACAGTACTGAGAGCCTACGAATCTTGTGACCATTACCACTATAGCTCTGCCCTTCCACTATGCAGGCAAAATTCTCCTCGGCTGACAGAGATACGATAAGCTCAAGCACCATATCATGCACTCGACAAGCTTCAGCCTTTCCGTCATACTGGATGTCTATTGGTTGGATCAAGCTTCTGTTTACAAGCTCATTGAAGTAACTCTCAGCAGTTTGCTCAACTGATTGACCCCTGACTTCTGTGATGAAACCTTCAGCTATCCATCTCCATGTTAGCTCTTCTCTGTCAATCTTGTAATCCTCTGGATACAAACTAAGATATAGCAAGCAAGTCTTCAGATTATATGGGAGATCATAATAGCTAAGAAGAAGTATCTCTCTCATTCCTTGGTGACTAAAAGCAGAATTGATAGAACTGTACACTTGCTCCCACTGATCCTTGTTGGATTTACCAGCCAGTAGGCTTGCAATAGTGATAATAGCTAGTGGCAAACCATGGGACTTTTCAAGGATTCTATGAGAAACTTCTTCCAAGTGAGGAGGGCATGCAGATTTATCGCCAAAAACCCTCTTGGAAAATAGTTGCTGGGATTGCTGGTCGCTTAGAGGTTGAATGTTGTGGACATATCCTGCTAAACTAGAGCAACATGATGTGGCGACATCGGCAATTCTTGTGGTTGTAATTATTCTGCTATTTAGATTGTTCTCAGGTAGAGCAGATTTGAGAAGTTCCCATGCTTGCGTGCTCCAAATATCATCAACGATGACAAAGTACCTACACATTAAAAGATGTTAGCACTGAGATCTTGTACTCTTGCACTCCCACAACCTCAAGTACCTACACATATTAATTTGTAAAAGATATTAGCACTGAGATCTTGTACTCCTGCATTCCCACAACCTCAACAACGCCCACTGCATCTAACCTGACAACTTGAGTTAAAATATATATATATATAAACAGTGGACTGGCATTCCTGATTGTGTGACATCACACAAACAAGGAAGCAACTAGTGAGCTTGACCACTATCTAGTTTCTACATGTTTTCCCCAAATGCAATTTGAGTCGATGTATTTCATTAAGCTATGATTATTTTGTACATATATAGTGAACTTAGACTAAAATTACTCAAACTAAATCAATAGAACATCAATATTTGATACAAAACATCTCCGTAAACTTTAAAATTGCAAGAAGTGAAGGTTGTGCATTTTTTTAAATTACTAGTGATATTTTTTATGTGTATATATCTTGATAACATCAAGCGTCATTAATTAGTTCATGTTTGCCTTTACAAGATGAACCATGATCTCAATTCATCCACAAGCAATACTGAACTTAATTCCACAATGGTATCTTATGATTATGTGATTCATCGAAAGAAGGCACAATATATATTACATTTTTGTTGTGTTTACAAGGCGATTGGCTACATTTATGAAAATGTAATTAGACGCATGCGTGCACGCACACCACTGAATGTCTGAGACTCACCACATGAACATTGATGAGTGCTTTACATAAACCCCACACCCAAAAGACATGGCTATGCATATGTTTGTGAACCTTGCAAAGTACCTCCTAAAAGCGCACTCAAGTTTACGTAATTAAGATACCAGGATTTGATCCATGTAGGGCAGTGTCATGCATACACAACTTCAGCATTGCACCAAACATGCTTTCCTAAATATTGCATATTAATATGGGGGCATTCTGTTATAAACATTGGCTGCAGTCAAATAAAGAGTGCCAAGTTTGATGCAGTCATGTAATGGCAACAATTGATTCGGCGAACATAAACTAAAAAAATAAAGTCAACCAATAAGCATTTCACTGTTTGCAAATACTCTCCATCCCAGAAAATGATAATCCTATTTCGTAAAAGGAAAAGTCAAATTTTACAAATTTTACCAACAATTATTCAAAATTACATATAATTTAGGAAATAGGATTTGCAACAACAGATTTGTATTCAAAGTGGCTCTAAGATGATATTGACTCTTTAACGGATAACATTGTATAAGAGAAATCAATGACAAAAATGTACTTTGTATGCTAATCAAAATACGCTTGTCATTTCAAAGCGAAAGGAGTAAATATATCTTGAGTACCATGAAAATGAATACAACATTCTAATTGGCTCCTAGAGTGCGTACTCATAATGCTATTAGCTAGAGTGCGTACTCATAATTAGGGATGAAAACGGACGAAAACAGACGGAAAAACCCTATTTTTACTTCTGTTTCTATATTTTTTGGCAGAAACGGGAGCGGGTTCGAAAAATGCGGGTTCGAAAACAGAATCGGAATATGCGGACATACAGAAATGGACAAATATGGATGGAGAGCCGGAAAATTAAATTAAGATCACATAATCTAATATTATCAAAGTATACATATATAAAATCATGTAATAATATATACAAAGTTTAATATTCATTTACATACTATGTACGTGAACATAACATGCATACTTGGTGATTCGTAGTTATATTAACATAACATAAGGACATGTAATTTTTGAACATGTTGAGCATAGATTGAAAACGGGATAAAAACGGGTCTATTCCATATTAAAACGGGATTACTCGGAAACGAACAGAAAACACCATTTTCTACTTCCGCAAATACGAAAACGGGATCTCGCAAATACGGAAACGGACGGAAAAATATAGAAAATGGAATGGGACGGTACGGGAAAAATTCCGTCCGTTTTCATCCCTACTCGTAATGCTATTAGGTTGCTGGTTCAAACATAGTACTTTAGGCTACTAGTATTAGAGATTCTAACACTATGCCAGGTCACATGATAAGATTATAATTATATTATAATGGAAAAAACTATGGTAAAAATCAGATCTGGAAAAACACAAGAAATAATGACGTCATATATATTTTGACCATGTATTAGAATTACCCCTTCCAAAGATGCGTACTATACAATAAATTGTAGCGTGCAAGCCAGGTTTTAAAGAATATTGTAATGGATATTATTATCTTTTATAAGCTGACTAAATTTTACGTGTGCATAGCAAGATTCATAAGCTCAATATTTATTTCTTTTATCTTAAAAATGAGAAATACTAGTATATCATAAAGAATTTCTGATCAACTAAACATAAGCATATACACAAATATACACAAATAGGGACAGATGACAAAAGAAAATATGAAATGTCATTTTTACACATACCTCTTATCTTGTAAGAGTGCTCTAAGCCTATAAATGAGTTGCCGCTCATCATCTGATGGGTCAACACAGCCCCCTAGTTCTTTGAGCATATCAGCTAGTATCTTTGCTATGTTAGGATTGCGTGAAACTGGCACAAAACCTGAGCTATCAAATTGACCTTTTATTTTCTGATAAATTTGGTTTGCAAGAGTTGTCTTGCCAAGACCACCAAAACCCACAATAGATACAACTTTGAGTCGCTGTCCACAGTCATCATCCTTCAGTAGCTCGATGATCTTCTCCCTTGGACCATCAATCCCAACAAGTCTCTCTGCTTCCACAAAAAGTGCTGGCAACCGAGGATCAATTTGAACAGCATGACTAAAATCAGTATCATCGATCTTGTACCTCAAGCGGCGATCACTTTCTTCCTCAACACGAGCCTTGAGTTCATCGATTAGGTTAGCAATCTTGTGGCATGACCATATCTTTTTAATCTTACTTGTTGTCTTCTTGACAAGGTTGGCTTTAGCACCACCTTTGCTCATCTTGTGCATGAAGAGGTCGATGCAATCTTCAATATCATAGCTGAGCTCGCGCACCTTGTTCCTCCAATCCTTGAGCTGCCCATCCAGCTTCTCCTCATTGTTAGCCAGCTTCTCAAGCAGAGTTTGCATGCTGCTCAGCTCGTTCATTAGAAAGCCGATATTGCCCTTCACTCCTTTCTGAAGCTTGTACTCCCCTTGTATCAACGCAGAGAGCTTGGGAAGCAGGGTGCTTATCGCACCCATTGTAGCACTCACTATAGGAGCAGCCATAGATATTGCTGCCTCTGTCTCTCACAACCTCCGTCCCTCTCTTGCTTGTGGATGCAGAATATGATTCTTCTGATGTGGTTGTGGTTGCAACTGCAAGAGTGTGTATATTTATTTAGAAATAATGGGTCGGAGGCTCTGCCGGCTGTGGTTTCAAATGCAAGAGTGTGTGTTTGAATGCTTACCTCTGCGGCTCTGCCTGCACGAAGCCTTTGTTTGGCAGATCCGGAGCTAGCCCAGGTTCAGGCAGTCCCTCACACCAGGGGCGGCCGACGGAGAGGCATGGCTGTCGCCACGGGCTACAGGCGACCTGAGCACCAGGCGGAGCACATGGGAGACACGAGGAACCAATCAGCGGAGGTCGATCTGGTAGGAGGTGCCTCGATTGATTCGGGCTACGGGGAAGAAAGGAAAGAGTGGAGGTACCGAGGCCTGAGCTGGTGGAGAGAGGTGGAGGAGCAAGGCGACGGCGGCTGCCTGTTTTGCGGGGAAGGATAGGCGAAAGGGAAAGGCGACGTATTTTTTTTTACACCTCAACTCTTCAAGGACAAGTTGCAGTAGTATCTGAACTTATCTACCAACACACCATCACACGCACACACTCACACACACGCCCTAGTGCATAAGCTATTATACGAAGAGACTACATGTGGCTAAAAGATATCCGAAGTCTCACAAGGCGAGCATATGACGAGCATGTCACCCTAACCATGCTCATCCACCTACGAGGGAACGAAATTATTTTGGGCTGCCCGAACACAGTCGGGGCTAGCCAACCGAGCATCCGCTCGGTCCTGGGAAAGGCGACGCATTGGTTGACGAAGACCGCATCAAGTCAGGTCTTTTTGCTTCAACGCGCATTCCACGTGAAAGGATTAGCACGAAACCGGCCTGGGTGGACCCAACTCCCCAGGAAAGGATTCACAGTTACGTTTCCTTCGTGTATCTTTGAGTCTCCATCGCACGCGGAAGCTTCATGGAAACAGCCTGTTCAGTGTTCACTGCCTCTAGGTATCTTACCACTAAGAGGCTCCAACGGACGCACCACGTTAACTCTCACTATATGTGCTAGAAAAAAAATAAATCCTAAGAATTCTCTTTTAATTTGATAGACTCTAATCATCATCTCCGATAATAGCCATTGGATCTATTGTAATTCTATAAATAAATTACCCATCTCTGCCATTATAAAAAATACATAAAGTAACCTCTAATTTTACATCTAAATTACCCACCTCTGTCATTATGAAAGATAATTCTAAATAACCCCCAAAATTTATATATAAATTATCCACACGTCATTATCAAAAGTAATTCAAAGTAACTCCCTAAATTTGTATCTAAATTACCCACTTTGCCATTATGAAACATATTCGTAATAACCCCTCATATTGCATCTAAATTACCCCACCTCTCTCAAATCTATATGTAAATGCTAATATATGCTATTAAAAAATCAATATCCATAAGTACGAGACATATATTTGTAAATTACAAACTTTCACAACCGTGAAATCAAATAACCATAATGCTATGTTTGACCATCTATACCAAGTAAACAAATATATATTATAATCATTATTTATTTTAATAGCTTATAAACATGGAAAACCTTTAATTAACAAAACACATAGTAATAAATAACAATGACAATTCACTTTAAATTATACAACTGTAAAATTAAATAAACATAATGCTATGTTTGACCATCTATACCAGGTAAACATATATAAATTAGGATAGTTATTTATTTAATTTTACAGTTGTATAATTTAAAGTGACATCACACAAACATGGAAGCAGCTGGTGAGCTCGACCACTATCTTTCTTGTTTCTATAAGTTTACCCAAATGCAATTTGAGTCGATGCAGTTGTGCATTTTTTAAAAAGAAAATATATATATATATATATATATATATATATATATATATATATATACGGCAGCGCTATTCTACACCCTAGGTGTAGAATATTATTCTACACCGAATAATATTCTACACCACAAGTCAAAATTGAACTGGAAAAATACTGAGTACTACTAAACCACGTTCAGTATCAGTCAGTACTACACCCAGCACCTCGAAAATACTGAACAATACTGAAACACGAGTACTGAACAGTACTGAATTTTGTTCAGTATAACAGCTTGGTGTAGAATACTATTCTACACCTAGGGTGTAGAATAGCGCGTGTGTATCAACAACAACAACAACAACAACCAAGCCTGTCAGTCCCAAGCAAGTTGGGGTAGGCTAGAGTTGAGACCCAACAAACACCGTCAGTTACGGTTCAGGAACGTCAATAGCCGTTTTCCAAGCACTCCTATTCAGACATAGGTCTCTAGGTATATCCCATTCTTTCAAATCTCTTTTGTCTCTTCCCAAGTCAACTTTGGCCTTCCTCTGCCTCTCCTCACCTTATTATCTTGACTTAGAACTCCATAATGCACTGGTGTCTCTGGAGGTCTCCTTTGTAAATGGCCAAACCACCTCAACCGATGTTGGACAAGCTTCTCTTCAATAGGTGCTACCCCTAGACGATCACGAATATCATCATTTCGCACTCGGTCCATCCTTGTGTGACCACAAATCCAACGCAACATACGCATTTCTGCAACACTCAGTTGTTGGACATGTCTTCTCTTTGTGGGCCAGCATTCTGCTCCGTACAACATAGCGGGTCTAATCGCTGTTCTATAAAACTTGCCTTTTAGCTTTTGTGGTATCCTCTTGTCACAGAGAATGCCAGAAGCTTGGCGCCACTTCATCCACCCTGCTTGGATTCTATGGCTAACGTCCGCATCAATATCTCCATCCCTTTGTAGCATCGATCCCAGATACCGAAAGGTATCTTTCCTAGGCACTACTTGACCTTCCAGACTCACGTCTCCCTCCTCCTGTGCAGCAGTGCCAAAGTCGCATCTCATGTATTCGGTTTTAGTTCTGCTTACTCTAAAACCTTTAGACTCAAGGGTCTGCCGCCACAATTCTAGTTTCCTATTTACCCCCGCTCGGCTTTCATCAACTAACACTACATCATCGGCGAACAGCATACACCAAGGGATATCTCCTTGGATGTCCCTTGTAACCACATCCATTACTAAGGCAAAGAGATATGGGCTCAAGGCTGACCCTTGATGAAGCCCAATCTTAATCGGGAAGTAGTCTGTGTTACCACCATTTGTTCGAACACTAGTCACAGCATCGTTATACATGTCCTTAATGAGGGTAACATACTTTGCTGGGACTTTATGCTTGTCCAAAGCCCACCACATAACATTCCTTGGTATCTTGTCATAAGCCTTCTCCAAATCAATAAAAATCATGTGTAGGTCCTTCTTCTGTTCTCTAAACCGCTCCATAACTTGTCTAATTAAGAAGATTGCTTCTATAGTTGACCTTCCGGGCATGAAACCAAATTGGTTCATGGATACCCGCGTTGTTCCTCGCAAGCGATGCTCTATGACTCTCTCCCACAGCTTCATGGTGTGGCTCATCAACTTGATTCCCCGATAATTAGTACAACTTTGGATGTCTCCCTTGTTCTTGTAGATTGGTACCAATATGCTTCTTCTCCACTCCTCAGGCATCTTGTTCGATCGATAGATATTGTTGAACACCTTAGTTAGCCATACTATAGCTATATCTCCGAGACATCTCCACACCTTGATTGGAATACCATCAGGGCCCATTGCTTTACCCCCTTTCATCCTTTTTAGAGCTTCTCTGACCTCCGATTCTTGGATCCGCCGCACGAAGCGCCTATTGGTGTCATCAAAAGAGTCGTCCAACTGGACGGTGGTGTTCTCATTCTCACCATTGAAAAGCTTATCGAAATACTCTCGCCATCTATGCCTAATCTCATCCTGCTTCACCAAGAGCTGCTCTCTCTCATCCTTAATGCACTTGACTTGGTTGAAGTCTCTTGTCTTCCTATCACGAGCCCTAGCCATCCTATAGATGTCCTTCTCTCCTTCCTTCGTACTCAAACGTTGGTACAGACCCTCGTATGCCCGTCCCTTTGCTTCGCTCACCGCTCGTTTTGCAGTCTTCTTTGCCACCTTGTACTTCTCTATGTTGTCGGCACACCTGTCATGGTACAAGCGTTTATAGCATTCCTTCTTTTCCTTAATAGCCTTTTGCACATCTTCATTCCACCACCAAGTGTCTTTTGAATCGCATCTATCCCCTTTGGTCACTCCAAGCACCTCTGAAGCAATCTTCCGAACGCAAGTTGCCATCTTCTCCCACATGTCGTTTGCATCCCCTTCATCCTGCCAAGGGCCCTCTTCAATAACTCTTTCCTTGAAGACCTTTGCTGGCTCCCCTTCCAATTTCCACCACTTTGTTCTTACAATCCTAGGTTGTTTAACCCTACAAGCTTGCACCAGAAAGCGGAAATCAGCCACCAACAACCTGTGTTGAGAAACTACGCACTCTCCAGGTATTACCTTACAATCAAAGCATGTTTGTTTATCTCTCCTTCTTGTAAGGACAAAGTCGATCTGGCTAGAGTGTTGGCCACTACTAAAGGTCACTAAATGAGACTGCTTCTTCCTAAAGAAAGTGTTGGCTAACATGAGATCAAAAGCTATAGCAAAGTCTAAGACTTCCTCTCCTTCCTGGTTCCTACTGCCAAAACCGAAACCACCATGAACCGCCTCATAACCTACCCTTGACGTACCTACATGACCATTAAGATCCCCTCCTATAAAGAGCTTCTCGCTACTAGGTACCGCTCTAACCAAGCCATCTAAGTCTTCCCAAAAAAGCCTTTTCGCACTGTCATCCTGGCCTACTTGGGGGGCATACGCACTAATTACGTTTAAGACCAAATCGCTAATGACGAGCTTAACTAAGATGATCCTATCCCCTAGCCTTCTCACCTCCACCACACTATCCTTAAGGCTCTTATCAATCAAAACTCCTACTCCATTTCTATTGGAAGCTGTCCCTGTGTACCAAAGCTTGAAGCCGGTGTCGTCCACCTCCTTCGCCTTCTGACCCTTCCATTTAGTCTCTTGGACACACAAGACATTTACCCGCCTCCTAACCGCTGTATCAACTAACTCTCTTAACTTACCCGTGAGGGACCCTACGTTCCAGCTACCTATACGAATCCTAGTGGGTTCGACTAGTTTCCTTACCCTTCGCACCCGTCGCTGATGCGAAGACCCTTGCTCATTTTTCACCACACCCGGGCGCCGATGTGGCACGCCACTAAGGATGCGACGGCCCGATCCTTGCTCTCTTGACACCGTGCCCAGATCACGACACGGCGCGTCACGGGGGTGACGACCCAGCCCTTGCTCGGTCGTCTCGCGTGTGTGTATATATATATATATATATATATATATATATATATATATATATATATATATATATATATATATATATATATGGAGAGTATACTCTATAGCTAGCTACAAAATAAGTTATTTTGTAGCCACCTCTATTTACGATAATTTTATATACTAATTTACGACAATGTCAGTATATATTTACGATAGTTGAATTACTATAGCACATGGGGATATTTACCATAATTTTATAGTAAATCACATAGTAAGGAGTTACTATAATCTCATAAATGAGCATAGCAATTATCGTAACTACAGCTGGCTACAAAATAACTTATTCTGTAGCCAGCTGTAGGGTAATAGTTCTATATATATATATATATATATATATATATATATATATATATATATATATATATATATATATATATATATATATAGAACTATTACCCTACAGCTGGCTACAGAATAAGTTATTTTGTAGCCAGCTGTAGTATATATATATATAACATCAAGGGCAATTAATTAGCTCATGTTTGCCTTTACAAGATGGTCCATGATTTCTGTTCATCCACAAGCAAAACTGAACTTAATTCCACACCACTGGCGCGCAGTCTGACACTCACCACATGAACATTGATGAGTGCTTTATATAAACCCATGCCCAAAAGACATGGCTATGCATATATTTGAACCGTATATAGAGCGGAGTCATGCATACACGACTTCAACATTGCACCAAACATGCTTTTCTAAACATTGCATATTGATGTGGGGACATTCTGTTACAAACATTGGCTGCAGTAAAATAAAGAGTGCCAAGTTTAATGCAGTCATGAAATGGTGACAATTAACTAATCTTCAGTAAACATAAAGTAAAAAGCTAAAGTCAACAAAATAAGCATTTCACTATTTGCAAATACTCCCTCGATCCCGTAAATGATAATCTTATTTCACAGAAGGAAAGTCAAATTTTTACAAATTCTTACAAACAATTATTCAAATTATATATAAGTTTAGGAAATAAAATTTGCAACAATAGATTTGTATTCAAAGCGCCTCTGAGATGGTATTCACTCTTTAGCAGATAACATTGTGTAAGAGAAATCAATGATAAAATCTATTTTGTATGAAAACGAATGCAACATTCTAATTTGCTCCTAGAGTGTGTACCCATAATGCTAAAGGGTCCCACATAAGGTGGTGGCCTAAGGAAGGGAATTTCTAGACAATTTTCCATAGAATATTTCTAAAAGGATGTTGGTTCAAACCTAATACCTCTAGGCTACAAGTAGAGAGATTCTATAACCGCCAGACCAGCCCTTCCTTAATTGGTCACTAAGCAAAAGAATAAACACATAAGCACATTCACACGCAAAGGGATCCTTTGTGCACACATATAGGTTAAATTACACTAAATCCCCTGGTATAGAACCAACCAAGATCACCATATTATTCCATATTTTTGTACCTAGTATAAATATCTCTACACTGTGTTCTAATAAAATAAGGATATCTTCCCATCAGAATTGACGACTGACATGCTCTATAATACCGACATATATATACAATACTCTTTCGAGTCACAAATATATGATGCTGACTAAATCTGGTCAACCTTTTGGAACTTTGACCAAGAGCAGTTCCGGTGAAAAAACTACCTAGTAGTTTCTATGATATGCCATGTCATATGGAAACCACCAAAGAAACTATACCTCAAAAATGTCCTCTCTCCCCAATGCACAATGTCTAATTATGGCTCCAATCATCTTTGTCCTCTCTCATCTTTCATCTCTCTTCTATTTAATGTTGTTGCCACATTGGCAAAATATCCTACGTGGCACGACATAAAAAGGCATGGTGACTATCCTTGTAATAGCATTGAGAGTGCCTTAATACCTCTCAAAATATTTAGTCTGGAGACATAAAAATGATTTGAATATATTTGTCTTGAACAACTATTTTAAAATCACATAATAACATTATAATATATTATAACAGAAAAATTATGGTAAAAATCAGATCCTGAAAAACACAAGATGTAAAGACGTCATATATCTTTTGAACGGAGGGTGTATTAGAATTACCCCTCGTAAAGATAAGTGCTACAATAAATTCTAACATGCAAGCAAGGTTTTGAAGAAGGTGGTAATGGATGTTATTATCTTTATAAAAACTGACGAAATTTACATGTACATAGCAAGATTCAGAAGATCAAGATATTTATTTCTACTATTTCAAAAGTGAGAAATACTAGCATATCATAAAGAATTTCTGAACAACTAAACATAAGCATATGCATAAATATACAAAAATAGGGACAAATGACAAAAGAGAATATAAAATATCATTTTTTACACATACCTCTTATCTTGTAAGAGTGCTCTAAGCCTGTATATGAGTTGCCGCTCATCATCTGATGGGTCAACACAGCCCCCTAGTTCTTTGAGCATATCAGCTAGTATCTTTGCAATGTTAGGATTCCGTGAAACCGGCACAAAACATGAGCAATCAAATTGACCTTTGATTTTCTGATAAATTTGGTTTGCAAGAGTTGTCTTGCCAAGCCCACCAAATCCCACAATAGATACAACTTTGAGTTGCTGTCCACAGTCATCCTTCTTCATCAGCTCGATGATCTTCTCTCTTGGACCATCAATCCCAACAAGTTTCTCCGCTTCCACAAACAGTGCTGGCAACCGAGGATCAATTTGAATGCCATGACTAAAATCAGTATCATCGAACTTGTACCTCAAGCGGCGATCACTTTCTTCCTCTACACGAGCCTTGAGTTCATCAACTAGTTTAGCAATCTTGCGGCGTGACCATATCTTTTCAATCTTGTTTGCCGTCTTTTTTATGAGGCTGGCTTTAGCACCGCCTTTGCTCATCTTGTGCATGAAGAGGTCAATGCAGTCTTCAACATCATAGCTGAGTTCCCGCACCTTGTTCCTCCAGTCCTTGAGCTGCTCATCCAGCCTCTCCTCATTGTTGGCCAGCTTGACAAGCAGAGTCTGCATACTGATTAGCTCATTCCTTAGAAAGGCGATCTTGCCCTTCACTCCTTTCTGAAGCTTGTGCTCCCCTTGTATCAACGCAGAGAGCTTGGGAAGCAGGGTGCCTATCGCACCCATTGAAGCACTCACTATAGCACCAGCCATAGATATTGCTGCCTCTGTCTCTCACAACCTCCGTCCCTCTCTTGCTTATGGATGCAGATTGCAGAATATGATTCTTCTGATGTGGTTGCAGCTGCAAGAGTGTGTATATGTAATGTGTCGGCGACTCTGCCTGCTGTGGTTGCAAATGCAAGAGTGTGTGTTTGAATGCTTACCGCCGCCGTGGAACCCTCTGCGGCTCTGCCGGCGCGGAGCTTTTTGTTTGGCAGATCCGGAGCTAGCCCAGTTTCAGGCAGTCCCCCCCCCCCCCCCCACCACCACCAGGGGCGGCCGACGGAGAGGCATGGCTGTCACCACGGGCAACAGGCGACCTGAGCACTAGGCCGAGCGCATGGGAGACACGGGGAACCACCGGAGCTGGATCTGGTAGGAGGTTCCTTGATTGATTCGGGCTATGGGGAAGAAAGGAAAGAATGGAGGTACCGTGGCCTGAGAGCGGGCGATGGGGGTCGGGTGGATCTGGCCGGTGAGAAGGCTTGAGCTGGAGAGTGGGGGAGGAGCAAGAGCAAGGCGACGGCGGCTGCCTCTGTCTCCTTTCCGAGGCCTGAGAGCGGGCGGTGGGAGTGGATCTGGCCGGTGAGAAGGCTTGAGCTGGAGAGAGGGGAGCAAGACGACGGCGGTCGGCGGTTGCCTGTTTTGCTGGGGAGGAGAGGCAAATGGGGGCGACGCGTTGGTTGGGACGACTCAAGGGAAGACCGCTCCAGTCAGGTCTTTGTGCGTCAACGCGCATCGCACGCGAAAAGATTGGAACGAAACCCTCGGTGGAAAGTATTCACACACCTGTTCGGGAGGCCGTTTCTTATAAGCCGGCTGTGGTCGTTTTTACTGTGAGAGAAAAATACTATTCTATGGCTGATAAGCCGTGCTGATAAATTTAGCCGAACAGAGTGATAGTTTGTGAACCAAAACAGAAAGAGACCTTGAAAGAAATTATATTGTTCTTGTTGAAGCCTACTTGGGCCTCGTTTAGATGTCATCCAAATTCCAAGTTTTTTCACTCTCTCCATCACATCAATTTTTAGCCGCTTGCATGGAGTATTAAATGTAGGTAAAAAAATAACTAATTACACAGTTTAGTTGGAAATCACGAGATGAATCTTTTGAGCCTAGTTGGTCAACGATTGGATAATATTTGTCAAATAAGACGAAAGTGATACTATTCATCGGTTTGAAATTTTTTCAGCATCTAAACGTGGCCTTGACCGAAGAAACTAAAGTACAAAAGCAGCAGACATCACCAACTGAATACTTCGGTACACATGAGAGCCAGACCTTAACTGGCTTTCCTTCTCAAAGAGCAACGATGCAACGTCAAATCAAATATCTATCTCACAGAAGCTAAAACAGATTATGGAAGAGGCACTCATGGTTTGAAGCAGCAGATATTCAGTAAATAAATATGAGTAAAGCAGAGCAGTCGATTAAAAAAACAATAGATCAGTCCGTTACGTGCCATCTGTTGAAGGCAGTAATGAATAAGTCAATGTACACGTGTCGACTGTCGACAGTGATAATGCAAGTGGAGAAGTGAAAGCTATTATTATCTATTTTGTTACCATTACATAGTAAATAGTAATTGTGAATGATGTGAGGGCAAGTTTTATCACAGTGGAAGCCACACAAAGTTTTGTCACATCGTTATATGCACCGTGCTTCGCACGGGTTAGAATTTTAGGAGATATATGTATTATGTACTATTTAATATTTTGGAACGAAGAGAGTACATTTGACTAATAAAAAAAATACTTTTACTAAATCATAAGTTTTTCTTTGTTTATTTTCTAACATAATAGACAAAATAGATACTTTGTAGTCTACATCTAGTAATCATAACATCTAGTTATCATAAACTTATTAATTACTATTTTTTCAAGGAACTTTCTTTCTTTTCATGAAACCTCTATATATTTTAAATATGCAATTACTTTGAAACCTTACCATTAACCATGGTGGCTCTGGTTGCATCATATATATTTTGAAGTCATGAATCTAAATTTTTGATTTTTCGAATTTTATTCTTATTGACTACTATAGATTCTCTCTCCTCAAGTTAAATTGAAACTGTTGTCCTTGTTGTATCTTTCATTAATTGCACTTTTTGAAAATTAGGATTTTAGGTCGAGTGTATTCTTCAGTACTTCAATAGCATAAGCCATTATTTGAAACTTGCAACATATCGTTTAAGATAAGTCATAGAGTTTGAAGTGAGATTTAGTACTAACCTCAGGAGAATTTTAATACTTAAACCTTATAATGCTTCACTTTTACTCTAAAGAATTTTAATACTCAAATCTTATAATGCTCGACTTTTAGTTTCCCACATTGCTCAAAATGATTGAATTTTTCTATCAAGGAATTATATTTACAGTTATGCTTGTACTATCAATATAAACATATTAGATATTTTAGTTAAAATACATAAATATATCTAAAGTAACAATCTATACAAATTATATGTTATGGTTACTAATATGGTCTAAATATTTTGTTAGTATCATTAGTATATGAGTTTTTAATTAAGAAAATTGTTTTTTATGTGATGAAACATAACATATGTATTTTTTTGCTCATGCACGATGCTTATATTATCTTTAATTAAATCTTACTATATTAATTGACAGAGATTGTGTAACGTAAAAACATATATATATGCTCTTGTTATCTAAAGAAATTTGTTGTAATCGAAAATATTGATAGTTTAGATGTAGATTTGAGGGGGTATTTAATTTTTCCAATAATAAGATGAAAGTTGAGTTATGTAATCAATCATAATAAGATGTTAGCTAAATTTAAATTTAGGTCTACTTTAGATCATGTTTCTTAACGATATATGCGGGTAGTATAAATTATAGTCATAAGTTAGTTTATATTGTTTTACACAATAGCAGAAGTGGATAATTATTTAGAAAATAGAATAGATCCAGTAGCTATTGTAACACCCCGGTGTTACTCAAGCATTAGCATTGCAAATCATACTCATGACACGTCATTGCATTCATGATCACATGTGAAATTAGAGTGCACTTTTAGTTTGAAAGCATCTAGACCCCGAGAGTTGGTTTCGGCAATTGATGACAACGCTTTATTGCCATGACTAACATGTGTTTTGCAGAAACTTTGATAAGTTAGGTCATGGAGGTGATAACTGCTTTGGGCAACATGGTATTCATGCCCCTTAATGAAAATCGTTTCGGTTTTCAAAGGAGTGACGTCAAGATTAAGGACGGTTAGTTTCGGATGTCAAGGTGTTGAGTTACATTCGGAATAGTCGTTAGGATCTTCGTTTTCTCTTTTGGCCGTACTATAAAGGGGAGCATGAGCGGGTAGCTTGACCTAGGTGAGTCCTATGTTTAGGTGTGGTGCACACTTGTTAAACTTAGCACTAGGCAGCTCTAGAATAGCTCAAAGTTCAGTTGGAAGCAACTTGGTTCAAGTTGCGTCGCGTTTCGGAGTGTTTAGAGAGTTTTTCCCTTGACCGGACGTGGTTCTCGGCTTGACCGGATGCGTCCGGTCAGTTCAAAACCGCGACTGTGTTTCGGCGCTGACGACCAGACGCGGCCCTTGCGAGGACCGGACGCGGTGGTCAGACCGACACGTGTCACTTGAGGGAAACCATCCGTTCGGACGCGTCTGGGGTGTGATCGGCGCGTCCGGTCACGTTCCAGTAAGGTCCTTGGACGACCGGACGCGTCCAGTCATCACCGATCGGACGCGGTCGCGCGTCCGGTCTCGTTACAGTAAGCTCCCTACACGATCGGACGCGTCCGGTCACCCCTGACTAGCGCGTCCGGTCACTCAGCCGAAATTTCAGATTTTCGACCATTACGAGCGACCGGCGCGTCCGGTCACCCCGTTTTTTTGCTGTGTTGGCAGGTAACGGTTCGTTTTAACTGTGGGGTGTATAAATACATCCCCACCACCTCTTTTAGAGGTCTCTTGCTCATTTGTTCAGCTGAGAAACACCTTTGGAGTGCAAGGGAGTGCAAGAGCTCTAGTGAGGAGTGTGATTTGAGAATCAAAACTTAAGAGTTCCTCACTAGTGATTAGAGAGTAGCAAGTGTGCATCCTCCTTCTCATTAGGCTCGTTGTGGTCAAGTGAGAGTTCTAGCTTGTTACTCTTGCTGATCGCCATCACCTAGACGGCTTGGTGGTGATTGGGAGTTTGGTGATCATCCGGCGAAGCTTGTGGATGACCCAACTCATCTTGTGAGCGGTTTTGGGCGATTCACCGTGACGGAGTGTCGAAGAATCAGCCCGTAGAGAGCACTTGATCCTTGCGCGGATCAAGGGGGAGCTACACCCTTACGCGGGTGCTCCAACGAGGACTAGTGGGGAGTGGCGACTCTCCGATACCTTAGAAAAATATCGCCGTGTTCCTTGCCCTTACTTTCAAGCATTTACATTCTCGTATTTACATTTATTGCTTGATTTACTTTCCTAGAATTGCCATGCTAGACTAGGATTGGAAAGTAGGGTGCAAAACTTTTTACCGGTAGAATATCTAGGAACACAAGTAGGCACTAGGGGTGAATTCCAGCTTGTAGGATTTAATTCTTGCAATTAATTTTTAGAGAAGCCCAATTCACCCCCCCCCCCTCTTGGGCATCTTGATCCTTTCAATTGGTATCGGAGCCGAGTTGCTCCTAATTTAGGCTTTACCGCCTAGAGCAAGATGTCTAACGGGGAAGGACCACCTCCCATCTTTGAGGGGGATGATTTTCCATATTGGAAAATCCGTATGGAGGCGTATCTCGAAGCCATAGATGTTGGGTGTCTTAGAGCCGCAACCCAAGGGCTTCCCGCTATCAAGGATCCCGCCAACCTAATTGGTGACGAGGAGAAGTACGACCGGTGGAATGCAAAGGCCAAAAATGCACTCTACCGGGGCTTAGGCAAGGATATCTTCAATCGTGTGCGTAATGCAAAGAACGCTCATGAATTGTGGGAAAACCTTTGTGCTCTCCATGAGGGAACTAAGAGTGAGCGTGAGGAACGCTATCATATTGCTTTAAAGAAAATTAATTCTTTTGAGACGCTTCCCAAAGAAAGTGCTAATGACATGTACACTCGTCTAAATGTTCTTGTAGAGGACCTCAATACTCTTGGGCTCACTCAAATGAGCCAATCGGATGTTGCAAGGAAGATCTTGAGTGTCTTCCCGTTGAGAAGTATGGTCACATTGTCACCGTGCTTCACCAAAATGATCTCTCCACCGCAACACCGACATAAGTATTGGGGAAGATCAATGCTCATAAGATGTACATGCACATCACTCCGGAAGAGGGCTCATCATCTTCCAAGAAGAAAGACTTGGCCTTCAAAGCTAGCCATGACAAGAAGAAGAAGAAGGGCCAAGCCATGATGGTGCAAGAGAGCTCAAGTGAAAGTGATGTTGATGATGAATCACTTGCACTCATGGTGAGGAAGACCACCAAAATGCTAAAGAAGCTCAACAAGAGTGGCATCAAGTTCGATGGCAAGAAAAAGAAATTCTTCACAAGTAGCAAAAGAAAGCTAATCTCGGAGATGGATTGCTACAATTGTGGTGAACTTGGCCACTTAGCTCATCAATGCCCTAGACCTCCAAAAGACAAGTACAAGAACAAGAACAAGGGTAAGAAAAATGATTCAAGTGATGAAGAAGAAGAGAGGAAGAAAAACAAGTCATACAAGAAGAAGGATGGCAAGAAGAAGGAGTTCCACAAGAAGAAGAAGGGAGGAAAGGCATACATTGTTGATGATTGGCTCACCGATATTGAATCTTCATGTGAGTCCTCCGAAGATAAAAGCAATGATGAGAAAGAGAAGGTTGCCGCATTTGTAATGGGGCCATCATCTTCACCGACATCTTCATCACCACCTTCACCGCCTCCATCACCATCATCGTCCACTACTCACCTATGCCTTATGGCCAAGGGTGAACGAAAGGTACAAAACTATGATAGTGATGATGATGATGATAGTGATAGTGATGATGAATATGATGCACCTTCTTATGATGAACTTGTAAAATTGTTAAACAAATATACTAAAGTCATAAGGAGGACTAGAAATAAAAATGATGAACTTCAAAATGAAAATGAATCACTCTCATCTAAGCTTGAAAGTGCTCAAAAGGCTAGTGGTGAGCTCAAAGATCAAAATGAAATTATGTCTTCTACTCTCAAGGAGCTCAAAACTTCTAATAAAGAGCTTAGAGATCAACATGATAAACTTGAGAAGAAGCATGATGAGCTCATCACTAGGCATAACTCTCTAAAAGACAAATATACAACATTGAAAATTGACTATGATAGTCTTTTGGTTGCTAATGAACTTGTTCTTGAGACACATGATGCTACTAACAAAGTTGTTAAGTGTGATATAGCTACATCATGTGATGACTTGATCATTGAAAGAATTGAGCAAGGTTCTAGTAGCAAAGACAAGAGTGTGGTTGAGTCAAGCAATTATAATGATTATGCCAAGATCAAGAGTGAAAATGAGAAGCTTGCAAATGAGAACAAGAAGCTAAAAGGTTTGATGGCTCTTGAGAAGCAAACAACAAATGAGTCACTCATTAAAGAAAACAAAAAGCTCAAGCAAGAGAAAGAGCATCTCAAAACCGGCCTAAGCAAGTTCACAAGAGGTCAATATTTGCAAAGTGAGCTACTCATGAACACCGTAATGAAGATGGATAGAAGTGGTATTGGGTACTTGGCAAATCAAGAGAAGAAGGCAAAAGCTCAACAACAACAAAGCAAGTAAAATCCCAAACCAAAGAGATGTGTTGAGTGTGGACAAGAAGGTCACTTTGCTCATGAGTGCAATACTCCACCACCACAACCCTTGCCCAAGCATGCTAGACCCTTTGCCTTCAATGCTCATTACATGCTAAGAAAAGATTCAAATGGAAAGTAGAAAGTTATGTTCTTGGGTCCCCCAAACAAGAATAGGCCTAAGAAAATATGGGTTGCCAAGTCACTAGTTGAGAAAGTCAAGGGTCCCTCTCAAGTGTGGGTCCCTAAACAAAAAGCTTGATCTCTTATATGTAGGTGAACTACAAGACTGATGGATCTCATTGGGTTATTGATAGTGGTTACACTCAACATATGACCGGTGATCCTCGTATGTTCACCTTCATTGAAGAGAATGGGATATGTCAAGAGAAGATCACATTTGGGGATAATTCAAAGAGCAAAGTCAAGGGTATAGGCAAGATTGCAATATCAAATGATCACTCACTCTCAAATGTGCTCTATGTTGCTTCATTGAGTTTCAACTTATTATCCGTTGGGCAACTTTATGACCTTGGCTTCCAATGCTTGTTCACACCAAATGAAGTGGTAGTTTCAAAGATAGATGACAAGCAAGTGATATTCAAAGGCTTTAGATACAACAATCTTTATTTTATTGACTTCACCTCCGAAGATGCAAACTTGATGACATGTTTATTCACCAAGACCTCACTTGGATGGCTTTGGCATAGGAGGCTTGCTCATGTTGGAATGAACACTCTCAACAAGCTATTGAAGAAAGAATTAGTGAGAGGATTGAAGGATATAAAGTTTGAAAAGGACAAACCTTGTAGTGCATGTCAAGCGGGCAAACAAGTTGCAAACACTCATCCAACCAAAGCTTTCATGTCAACTTCAAGAGTGCTAGAACTTCTATACATGGATTTGTTTGGGCCTACAACCTATAAGAGCTTGGGTGGTAATCTCTATTGTCTTGTGATAGTGGATGACTACTCAAGGTACATATGGACCTTCTTTCTTCATGACAAATCCGAAGTGGCCAATTATTTCAAGAAGTTTGCAAAGAGAGCTCAAAATGAATTTGAAGTCAAGATAAAGAAGATTAGAAGTGACAATGGCAAAGAGTTTGACAACACCAAGATTGAAGCTTATTGTGATGAAATTGGAATCAAGCATGAAGTTTCTTCAACCTACACTCCCCAACAAAATGGTGTAGTTGAGAGAAAGAACCGGACTTTGATCACTCTTGCAAGAACAATGTTAGATGAGTACAATACTCCGGAGAAGTTGTGGGCCGAGGCAATCAACACCACATGCTATGCTTCAAATCGCCTCTTCCTACAAAAGTTTCTTGGCAAGACCCCCTATGAGTTGCTTAATGGGAAGAAGCCGGACGTCTCATTCTTCCGGGTGTTTGGTTGCAAATGCTACATCTACAAGAAGCGTCAACACCTAGGGAAGTTTTAAAGACGTTGTGATATTGGTTTTCTTGTTGGTTACTCATCAAAGTCCAAAGCATATAGAGTATTTAACCATGCCACCGGTTTGGTTGAAGAAACATATGATGTGGAATTTGATGAATCTAATGGCTCCCAAGGAGCAATTGAGAATTGTGATGATATAGGTGATGAACCCTTGAGGGAGGCAATGAAGAACATGTCGGTGGGAGACATCAAGCCAAAAGATGATGAAGACAATGTACAAATTGTTGATCCACCATCTTCATCACATGTGCCTCAAGATGATGACAAAAATGAGAGAGTTGAAAATGAAGACACTTATGTCTCTCATGAACAAGCCGAGGCACAAGCTCAAGATGTTGATGCTCCCCATCCACCTCCTCAAGTGGTTGATAGAAGAAACTCACCTCTACTTCAAGCACATCTACAAGATCTCATCATAGGGAGTCCTTCTAAGGGAGTAATGACTCGATCTCAAAAGCTTGCTTCTTTTGTTGAACATCACTCCTTTGTCTCTTGTGTTGAACCTAAGAATGTAGAAGAAGCTCTTTAAGATCCGGATTGGGTGAATGCTATGCATGAAGAATTGAACAACTTCACCCACAATCAAGTATGGACACCTGAAGAGCATCCTAAAGGTGCAAGAGTCATTGGAACCAAGTGGGTGTTCCGCAATAAGCAAGATGACCAAGGCGTAGTGGTGAGGAACAAGGCAAGACTAGTTGCAAAGGGGTTCTCTCAAGTTGAAGGTCTTGATTTTGGAGAGACCTTTGCACCCGTTGCAAGACTTGAAGCCATTCGTATCCTCCTTGCATATGCATCACATCATGATATGAAACTATATCAAATGGATGTGAAAGGTGCATTCTTAAATGGCTTCATAAATGAACTAGTCTATGTTAATCAACCTCCCGGGTTTGAAGACCCTAGATGTCCTAATCATGTTTATAGGTTGTCCAAGGCGCTATATGGGCTCAAGCAAGCCCCTAGAGCGTGGTATGAGCGCCTCCGGGACTTCCTCATTGAGAAGGGCTTCACCATTGGGAAGGTCGACACCACACTTTTCACCAAGAAGCTTAATGGAGAGATCTTCATTTGTCAAGTGTATGTTGATGATATCATCTTCGGATCAACAAATGAAGAATATTGCAAGGAATTTGGTGAATTGATGTCGAAGGAGTTCGAGATGTCTATGATTGGTGAGCTCACATTCTTCCTTGGTTTTCAAGTCAAGCAAATGAGAGAAGGGATTTTCATCTCTCAAGAAAAGTATACCAAGGATCTTCTCAAAAGGTTCAAGATGGAAGAATGCAAACCAATCAAGACCCCAATGTCATCTAATGGACATCTCGACCTAGATGAGGGAGGTAAATCGGTTGATGAAACTCTCTACCATTCTATGATTGGTAGTTTGTTATACCTTACCGCATCTAGGCCCGATATCATGTTTAGTGTGTGCATGTGTGCTCGCTTTCAAGCGTGTCCTAAAGAACCTCACTTAAGTGTCGTAAAAAGAATCTTAAGATATCTTAAGCACACCCCAAGCATTGGTCTTTGGTATCCCAAAGGAGCTAGATTCCAACTAGTTGGCTATTCCGATTCAGATTATGCCGGTTGTAAAATTGATAGAAAAAACACATTCGGAGGGTGCCATTTGCTTGGGAGGTCTTTAGTATCTTGGTCATCTAAAAAGCAAAATAGTGTGGCTTTGTCCACCACCGAGGCGGAATACATTGCCGCGGGGGCTTATTGTGCACAAATCTTATACATGAAACAAACCCTCCTAGACTATGGAATTGTTCTTGAAAAGGTGCCACTTTTATGTGATAATGAAAGTGCCGTTAAAATTGCTAATAATCCGGTACAACACTCTCGCACCAAGCACATTGATATCCGCCATCACTTTCTAAGAGATCATGTTGCTAAAAATGATATATCACTAGAAGGTGTAAGAAGTGAAAATCAATTAGCAGATATCTTCACTAAACCTTTGGATGAAGCTACCTTTTTGTAGGTTGAGAAGTGAACTTAATGTGCTTGACTCTAGTAACTTTAAAAAATGAGCTTGTATTGTCCCTTGCATTGCATTGTATTATATGTCATGTTTAAATTCCCGTAATGCATCTAGGGCTTGGCTAACACGGTTACGATAACCCTCCTTTGGAGGAGTGAAGAAGCCTAATCGTGGATCAAACTTGACAAGCAACCTAGCTTTACTTACTTGTATTGCATTGCATATGCATGGTTGTTGCTTTGTTGTTTCTTTTCGGTTTGGCTTTGAGCAACCTCTGTGTTCATCCATAGATAGAGAGAGCATTTCACGCTCCTAAGGGTTCAAAAACTCTATTGCATGGCCATACGTTGCTCCTCGGGTGTTTGTTGCCTATTTTCCTAAAAATAATATTAGCCTAAGGCAAACTATTTTGAAAAACTTGAGGGTTTGAGTGAGGTCACTCATATCAGGTTCCAATTGGTGTTCATTTGTGTCTCTTTGAATTGGAACTTGATTGGGAGAAGTCGCGTCGAAGTTCGGATTGAAGAAAGGCGAAAAACTGTGACCGGACGCTGCACCGGACGCAGTGATGCTTCACCACAGCGTCCGGTCCCGGCGACCACCAGCGCGTCCGGTCATCCAAAAGACCTTCTCCTGACCCAGTGACCGGACGCTGCACCGGACGCGCCGCTGTTGACCACCGCGTCCAGTCCCGGTAACCACCACCGCGTCCGGTCATTCGCGATGACTTTCCCGGATAACCCTCGACCGGACTCTGTCCGCGTCCGGTCAGTCCTAACCGAACGCGTCCGGTCGCTCCAGGAGCTTACTGGAGTGTGACCGGATGCTGCACCACCGCATCCGGTCAGTGCATGCCAAGCGAATCTAACCCCTCATATAACCCTTCGTGTTTGTTCAGTTCTTCTTCAATCCGCCGCTCCGCTCGTACCCTAATCGCCGAACCCGCCGCTTTGCAGCCCTAGGTCGCCGGAACCGCCGCTCACCGCCGTGCCTTGCACCTCCTCCTTCGGCAAGCCGCGCTGCACTTCCTCTGCCTGCGCAGCACCGCCCGACCCGCGCCCGCCGCGCCTAGCCCACCGCCGCCGTGCCTTGCTACCGCCTTTGAGCCACGCCATCATCACCTGCTCCAACTCCGGCCAGCACTTGCCCCACCTCGCGCTTTGCCGAGCCACCATAGCTTCCTCTTCACCTCTGTGACCGAGCTCCGCCCTAGGGTTTGCCCTAACCCGTTGCTCGAAGTGCTCGTCCGGCGTAATTCGGGAAGTCTCGCGAACTAGGTCATCTTACCTTTCACCAAGTTCTCGTCGATCTGAGGTAGCTATCGCGTTTCATTTCATACCTTATCTTATATGCTTGCTATCTCTAGGGTTTCGTACCTTTTAGTTATGTATGTTGCTTATAGTAAATCCATCTATTCCGTCTTTTCAGCGAGTTTGTCGGTGTGTCGGGGTGACTGCTGTTCAGTTGTTGAATCCGAGGCTAAGCCTACGGATACGGATTGAGGCCAAGCCTCTTGAGTGTCAGTACACCATCTTTTAGAGGATTCCCGAAAGTTTGACAGCATGGTTCGTTGCAAGAACGCTGATGGTGCTCCCAGTGACAGGGACGATAGTCCTCCTCGACTGTCTGAGGTTGCGCGTGTGAAAGGTCCTTGTTTGGTTTTGGTAATTGAGTGACAACTTAGGTGTACTAATATGTGGTTATGTGAGATACACAGGAGATTAGTCCACAGGTAATGGTGTCATGGAGGAGCTCATTGTATATGAGACATGACATTGACTCATGTGACCAAGATGATGAAGACCAAGATGATGCTTGGCTCGATGGACCGGTTGTGAAGGTGAATGGCAAGTCGAGGCTTCGAAGCGAAGGACCATGCGGTGGTGAAGCTTGAGCAAGACTTGGCGCCGACGGACCGATGCAACGGTGAAGAGCAAGTGAAGTCAAGGTCGATGGATCGAGACGGTCATGTGATGATATGAAGTGGTTCATATCATTTGTGATATGGTTGGTGCATGTGTTGCATCAACGTCAGAGGAGATGGAGTGGAATGCGCAAGGCAAAGGTATAACCTAGGGCATTTCCATTTCACCGGTCATAGGTGTGTAGAGAAGTTTATGACCGGGTTTTAAGATAGATGGCCGTACTATTAAGAGGGGCAAACTTGTTTGCATATCGATCATCTAGTGCCACTCGAGTGATCTAACTATGCATCGTTGCTAGGATCGAGTGGCGTGGCAAGTTGAGTGGTTAACTCCTTCGGTAAAATGATTTTGAAAATGCTAACACACGTACACAAGGTGGTGATCACTTGTTGGTGTTGGCACATTTGCGAAGGCGGCGGAGTTTGAGCGGTAGAGAAGGGTTTGGGTTCCTTTCTCCCTACCGCCAAGCGTGCGAGCGCGGTATTCAGGCGATTTCGGGGAAATGAAATGCCTATTTTCCACTACACCGGAAGTCGGAAAAGAAACGGAGGCGAACGGAGGTCACAGTGGTGACCGGACGCTGCACCGGACGCGGTCACGATATGACCGGACGCGTTCGGTCAGTACAGCGCAGCAGTCAGGCGCGCGAGCTAGGGTTTGCAACCGGCGCGTCCGGTCACTCGCGGGACTGGCGCGTCCGGTCAGGCGTCCTGAGTTCGCAAGGTCGATCGGACGCGGTGCGCGTTCGGTCACACACGATCGGACGCGTCTGGTCATTGAAGGAGCTTACTGGACTCCGACTGGACGCTGGCACTGTCGCGTCCGGTCATTGTGTAGAGCGCGTCCGGTCGTTGCTTCGCGGGCGCGTGGTACTGTGCGACCGGGGCGTCCTGTCATTGCGTTTGACCGTTGGCGCGCAGTGACCATTGGAGGATCTAACAGTCGCGTTTGAATTCGAGGGACACGTGGACGGCGCAGGGCGACCGGACGCGGTTGAGCGTGTCCGGTCAGTTTCGACCGGCGCGTCCGGTCGTCCCAATTTTTGCCCAGTGAAGGGGTAACGGCTCTATTTGACCGTGGGGTTATAAATAGACGTTGTGGCCAGCCGTGGCCGGTAGCTGAGCACACTAGTCTTTGTGACTTGTGTGGTAGTGCTTGGGAGTCCTCTAACTCACTCATGCTTGATAGTGTTCATCGGATCGAGTGAGAGAGCGATTCTAGTGCGTTGCTTTGAGAGATTGCATCGTGTGGCACTAGGTGATCGTGTTGCAAGCCGGTGGTGCTTGTTACTCTTGGAGGTTGCCACCTCCTAGACGGCTTGGTGGCTTGTGGCTCCATCGAAGCTCGCAAGAAGATTGTGCGAGGCTCCGGAGAAGCTTTGTGAGGGGGATTGTGCTCACCCCGCGGGGATCGCGAAGAGCAACTCTAGTAGAGCGTGTCATTGAGCTACCACACTTTATGATGGGTTCTTGCGGTGCCTTTTGAGAGGCTCGGTGTGTGACCGATTAGCCGTCGAACCACGAAGTATTGGTCGACACAACGGGGACGTAGCTTGGTGGCAACCAAGTGAACCTCGGGAGAAAAATCACCGTGTCAACATTGTTCGTCATCTTCTCGGTGGTTTGCCTTCGTACAACACAAGCTTGTATTTACTTTCATATATACTTGTGCTTGTGTAGTTGCTCTCTTAACTAGTTTGCTTGTGTAGCTTGCTAGTTGTCTTCTTGCTTGTGTAGCTAGAAGCTTCCCCTTGCGTGACTAATTTGGTTTGTGTAACCTTGTTAGTCACATTGCTTAGTTTGTGTAGCTAAGTGACTTGCGCTCTCTAATTTGGCATTAGTTGCCTTGTTATTGAGCTTTGCTAGTGAGCTTAGGAGCTTTGTGCTTTTGCTTCACTAGTTGTGTAGGAGCTCCCTCGGTTGGCAAACTACTAGTGCATAGGTTTATGTGACCTTGCTCTAGAATTGAGTAGGTGAGCTCTTGGTAAGCTTAGCATCTTAGTTGCTTAATTAGGATCTTTACAAGGTGCTAGAGAACTTAGATAGAGGGGTGTAGTCTTGGCTAGACCGATAAGTTTAATTCCGCATTTGTTTTGGTTAGCCAACGCGTTTAAGTTTTAGAAAGGACTATTCACCCCCCTCTAGTCCGCCATCTTGACCCTTCAATTGGTATCGGAGCCGGGTCTCTCATTTGCGGTCTTCACCGACCCGAGAGGATGGCGGCTTATGGGCTAGATGATTGTGTGGAACACATTTTTGATGGCACTCACTATGCACGGTGGAAAAATCACATGCTTGATCATTTTCGTGCTCTTGGCCCTAAGTTTTGGTGGATCATAGTTGTTGGCTTTTCTCATGACTTGGATGGGTGTGGTAACCGTACCCAAGCTCAAAAGGATTGCCGAACACTTGATGCACAAGCTAAGTTTTATCTAATCAAAGCTTTGAATGATGAGATTTTTGACAAGGTGAGGGGTCTCTCAAGTGCACATAGCATGTGGACGGCGCTCAAGCATCATTATTGTGGCTCCTCAATTTGGGATGATGGAAAATTCAAGAAGGATGATCACATAGTGATGGAGGTACATGAGGATGTTGAGCATGACCACAACGAGGTGGTTGTGGAGGATTGCTCCACCTCAATGTCAAGTGATGATGATGATGATCATGCCACAAGATCACTTGACAAGAATGATGATAATGCCATAAGTGATGCAAGCAATGATTCTACTTCATGCACACTTGATGGTGAAGGTGATGGCTATGAGAGTGATGCTTCAACAAGCTCTTCAACATCACCACATTGTTCCATGTCACATGGTGACACTAAGGTATCTATTGGTGGTTTTGTTGTTGATTGTGATGGTCCAAATTTTGAGCTTCTATATAAACTCTCAAAGGCCCTAAGAAATGAGATGGCAAAAACAAGCAAATTGAAAAATGAAAACTCATTTCTAAAAACCACATGTGAACAACAAAAGCATCTACTTTATGTTACTACTTGTTCACATGAGGAGCTAAAATTGGCTCATGAGGAACTTAGTGTTGCTCATGATACTTGGTACAAGAACATGCTTTACTCACTAAGAAGCTTTCTAATAAAGAAACCAAATCTAGTGAGAGCTCATCATTTGGGTCAAATGATCAATCACATATGACTAACCCTTGTGATGTAGGCAAGAAGCATGTATCCACCTCTTGTGATGATTTATTATATATGCCATGTTCTTCACAATTAGATGCTTGTTCTACTTCTATGTCTTGTGAGACTAACCTTTTGAAGGAGAACAATGAGCTCAAAAGTGAAGTGAAGAATTTGAGCAACAAGTTGGAGAGGTGCTACAACTCTAAAATCGCCATTGAGCATATCATGACCAATCAAAGAAGATATGGTGATAAGAGTGGTATTGGCTACAATAGGAGCAAGGGCAAGATTATGAAGAAGCAAGATGCAAAGAAGCTATCCCAACTCATGTGCTACCGATGCCATGAAGTGGGACATATTGCCAAGTGTTGCCCTACCAAGAAGTCTCAAGTTGAGCCAAAAGCAAAGCCCCAAGCTCAAGTCAAGATCAACCATGAAGATGATGATGACTTGATGAAGAAGAAGAAGAAAACAAGAAGGGGTGGTAGAGCAAGACATCCAATGCAAATCCAAGATGCCAAGATGATGAGCAAGGATCAAATGGAGAAGAAAGTACATGCTCACATCAAGTGCTTCAAGTGTGGAGATATGGGACACTTTGCCTCGGGGTGTCCTACTAAGCTTGAAAAGAAGATTCAAGCAACTTATGAGAGGCAAGACAATGAAGATCATCACATGAGTAAGGAAGAAAAGGCTCAACAAAAGAGAAGATGCTATTTATACCGGGAAAGGGGACACAATGCTCATTCATGTCCCCTAGGTGAGAATTCTAAGCCTATTTCAATTGATAATACTAATATGCTTAGAAAGGATGGCAATGCTATTCATACCAGGAAAGGGGATCGCGAAGAGCAACTCTAGTTGAGCGTGTCATTGAGCTACCACACTTTATGGTGGGTTCTTGCGGTGCCTTTTGAGAGGCTCGGTGTGTGACCGATTAGCCGCCGAACCATGAAGTGTTGGTCGACACAACGGGGACGTAGCTTGGTGGCAACCAAGTGAACCTCGAGAGAAAAATCACCGTGTCAACATTGTTCTTCATCTTCTCGGTGGTTTGCCTTCGTACAACACAAGCTTGTATTTACTTTCATATATACTTGTGCTTGTGTAGTTGCTCTCTTAACTAGTTTGCTTGTGTAGCTTGCTAGTTGTCTTCTTGCTTGTGTAGCTAGAAGCTTCCCCTTGCGTGACTAATTTGGTTTGTGTAACCTTGTTAGTCACATTGCTTAGTTTGTGTAGCTAAGTGACTTGCGCTCTCTAATTTGGCATTAGTTGCCTTGTTATTGAGCTTTGCTAGTGAGCTTAGGAGCTTTGTGCTTTTGCTTCATTAGTTGTGTAGGAGCTCCCTCGGTTGGCAAAGTACTAGTGCATAGGTTTATGTGACCTTGCTCTAGAATTAAGTAGGTGAGCTCTTGGTAAGCTTAGCATCTTAGTTGCTTAATTAGGATCTTTGCAAGGTGCTAGAGAACTTAGATAGAGGGGTATAGTCTTGGCTAGACCGATAAGTTTAATTCCGCATTTATTTTGGTTAGCCAACGCGTTTAAGTTTTAGAAAGGACTATTCACCCCCCCTCTAGTCAGCCATCTTGACCCTTCAGCGTGGCAAGCGCATAAAGGTTATGGCCAGAAAGAAGAAGAAGACCCTCACAGATGCAGAGATCGCTCAGGCAGTCGCCGATGCAGCTGAGCAGGCAGAGAGGGGAGGCAGGAGCAGTGGTATACGCATTGGCGAGCGTCGCTTTCATCTTGAAGGTCGACAGCTTGGTACAGAGACTACTAAGGCCACTGAGGGCACAGAGGTGACAGAGGATGCAGATGCTATGTCAGTTGATCCACCTGCAGAGACTCCAGAGGGGACAGAGGAGCAGCCAGCTCAGACTCCACCGCGTCGCCGCTCCACACGCACTCGAGCTCAGGTGACTCCTAGGCCAGAGGGCCAGCGTCGTGGAGGACGTCCACCTCCTAGGGCTAGAGGTTCACCCCCAGTCGAGCACTTTGACTTGAGAGGTGCTACAGCACGTCAGGTGCAAGGTTTAAGATTTGTTGAGGTCAGCCGATGGTTCCCACCTCAGAGGGACTCTAGAGCTTCAGAGGGTTTCTATACTCCTCTACAGGAGGATTTTTACAAAGCTTATGTTGACAGTGGCATTGCCTTTCGACCACAGAGGGTCTGTCGCATTGAGTCACTTGTTGAGGTAGTGGGTGAGCAGCTTCGTTCGCACCTGTCCTTTCTACCGGGCTTGTCAGATTTTCTTGGACGGACAGGTGCATACTGCGGCACTTGGGTTAGGGAGTTCTATGCTTCACTATGGATTGATCCGGCCCATGAGTTCATACACTTTGCATTCTGAGGCCGCGACCGCAGACTGTACAGCATAAGAGTGCGGAAGATTCTCAGACTCCAAGCTTCAGACACGAAGATTCACCAGCTCTGCTTCGGTCAGACAGCTCCACCTAGACGCCCTCATGGCGGTACTGTGCCACCTACAGATCTGATCCGACCCTGCTTCCGTGAGCCTTTTGGCGAAGGGTCTCGTCACACACCTGCCAGTTTAACACCGCTTGCCCGAGTTCTGGATGCTATTGTCAGGCATACTCTTCTTCCCAGGCTTGGTTACTGAGAGGGATTGACCAGGATGCAGCTATGGATTGTTCACCACCTCCTCTCACAGACACCTTTTAACATTTGGGATCTTATGCTTAGTGAGATGGAGGACACCCTGGCAGAGGGCTTCAAGGGACACCGTCAGCTGCCCTATGCTCATTGGATTTGCTTCATCATCAGATCTGCACTTGAGCTTCCTGCAGAGATTAGAGCTGAGATATCTGATACTACCACTGCTTTTCCTGAGTATGATATCCGTCAGCTATGGGCTTCAGTTACGAAAGAGCATTCCCCTGTGTCAGGACAGCGAGAGAGACCTGAGGTCCCTGAGACAGCAGCTGAGCAGGACGCCACCATTGAGGGTCTTGCTGAGGCAGAGCTTGCAGATCTAGATGCTCAGCCTGCTGATCTAGCCGAGGATGAGGCCTCTGACAGCACTGATGAGGATTATCAGCCCATCCCCAGGTATCGGTCTCCTCGGCCTCACGACCACGAGGCCGGTAGCTCTGGTTCAGCCTCCCGCTCAGATCTAGCCATGGTGGCTATTCTTAAGAGGCTGACCCAGGCACAGGAGCGACATGAGCTTCAGCTACAGAGACAGGCTCAGGACACAGCTGCCGCGTTTGCACAGATACAGGCTCGACAGGATGAGTTCCAGAGACAGCAGCTTGAGATACAGTGCCAGCAAGTTGAGATGCAGCGTCAGCAGTATGAGATGCAGCGACAGAGTGCAGCTAGCCAGCAGCAGTACTTGGATCTTCTGCGTCACCTAGTCACAGTTGGGGTTCCTCCACCTGCATCTGTCCTGACTCCAGCCTTATAGTCTAGTGGACCTTCGAGTCAGGGACAGCCGAGCTTTCAGTTCACCTCTCCACAGCAGCAGGTCCCTCAGTCGTTCCAGTCCCCGAGCTACACGCCTATTCAGACGGGATTTACTCCTTCAGACTAGCCTCGCCCTCACCTTTTGACCGGCACACCATTCGTTGATTTTAGTGCCACATATAGTGAGTTGACTGGTCAGTCAACGCCCTCGCACACCACTTTTGCTCCTTCTTCAGGGTTGTCAGCTTCAGAGGCAGCTGTTCCTCTTGTGACAGGGACGGGCACTACAGAGACAGTTCCTTCGTCCGTTGCCTCGACAAATCCCCCAGCTGTTGGCTCACTTCAGGCACAGGTCACAGAGACTGCTCCACTTGTTGCTACTACATCAGCACCTGTCCCTGTTGTTCAGACCCAGACTGCTTCATAGCCACGTGCTTCTTCAGAGGGTCAGCTTGACAGCTCCGAGTCCGAGGAAGACACTTCTCAGTTTGTGATCACTCCGCGCTCCTCGGCACCCGACTCAACTCCGTCTATTCCCCCGTCAGATCCTTAGATTAGTTTTTGGCGGTTGATGCCAAAGGGGGAGAGAGAGTAGATTCAGGGGAAGTTTTGATAGAGGGTTTTCGTTCTTTTTTTGTGTGCTACTTTTATGCATCATGTTTACTTTACAGTAATTGCATTCTTGTGACATGTGGTCGTGTGAGATACTTTGAGTCTATATGGTTTATCTAGTCACAGTTTTAAATCATGTCACTTGTTTGGTTATAGCTCATAAGGTTGTGCTTCCGTGCCTTACTCCGATCTCTTTTGAGCTATATCTCTTTGTGTACTTTCGATTCATGTCTTATCTTATAAGTACACTCTTTTGGCTTGGAACACATAAGCAATTCCTAACCTCTTGTGCTTATTGCTTTTTGCTTATGTGAACCAAGCATGTTCGAAAACCTCAACTCCTATCTTTTGAATCTTAGTGTTGTCATCAATCACCAAAAAGGGGGAGATTGAAAGCATCTAGGCCCTAAGAGTTGGTTTCGGCAATTGATGACAACGCTTTATTGCCATGACTAACGTGTGTTTTGCAGAAACTTTGATAAGTTAGGTCATGGAGGTGATAACTGCTTTGGGCAACATGGTATTCATGCCCCTTAATGGAAATCGTTTCAGTTTTCAAAGGAGTGATGTCAAGATTAAGGACGGTTAGTTCTGGATGTCAAGGTGTTGAGTTACATTCGGAATAGTCGTTAGGATCTTCGTTTTCTCTTTTGGCCGTACTATAAAGGGGAGCATGAGCGGGTAGCTTGACCTAGGTGAGTCCTATGTTTAGGTGTGGTGCACACTTGTTAAACTTAGCACTAGGCAGCTCTAGAATAGCTCAAAGTTCAGTTGGAAGCAACTTGGTTCAAGTTGCGTCGCGTTTCGGAGTGTTTAGAGAGTTTTTCCCTTAACCGGACGCGGTTCTCGGCTTGACCGGACGCGTCCGGTCAGTTCAAAACCGCGACTGTGTTTCGGCGCTGACGACCGGACGCGGCCCTTGCGAGGACCGGACGCGGTGGTCAGACCGACACGTGTCACTTGAGGGAAACCATCCGTTCGGACGCGTCTAGGGTGTGATCGGCGCGTCCGGTCATGTTCCAATAAGGTCCTTGGATGACCGGACGCGTCCGGTCATCACCGATCGGACGCGGTCGCGCGTCCGGTCTCGTTACAGTAAGCTCCCTGCACGATCGGACGCGTCCGGTCACCCCTGACCGGCGCGTCCGGTCACTCAGCCAAAATTTCAGATTTTCGACCGTTACGAGCGACCGGCGCGTCCGGTCACTTCGACCGGCGCGTCCGATCACCCTGTTTTTTTATTGTGTTGGCAGGTAACGGTTCGTTTCGACTGTGGGGTGTATAAATATATTCCCACCACCTCTTTTAGAGGTCTCTTGCTCATTTGTTCAGCTGAGAAACACCTTTGAAGTGCAAGGGAGTGCAAGAGCTCTAGTGAGGAGTGTGATTTGAGAATCAAAGCTTGAGAGTTCCTCACTAGTGATTTGAGAGTAGCAAGTGTGCATCCTCCTTCTCATTAGGCTTGTTGTGGTCAAGTGAGAGTTCTAGCTTATTACTCTTGGTGATAGCCATCACCTAGATGGCTTGGTGGTGATTGGGAGTTTGGTGATCATCCGGCGAAGCTTGTGGATGACCCAACTCATCTTGTGAGCGGTTTTGGGCGATTCACCGCGATGGAGTGTCGAAGAATCAGCCCGTAGAGAGCACTTGATCCTTACGCGGATCAAGGGGGAGCTACACTCTTGCGTGGGTGCTCCAACGAGGACTAGTGGGGAGTGGCGACTCTCCGATACCTCGGAAAAACATCGCCGTGTTCCTTGCCCTTACTTTCAAGCATTTACATTCTCGTATTTATATTTATTGCTTGATTTACTTTTCTAGAATTGACATGCTAGACTAGGATTGGAAACTAGGGTGCAAAACATTTTACCGGTAGAATATCTAGGAACACAAGTAGGCACTAGGGGTGAATTCTGGCTTGTAGGATTTAATTCTTGCAATTAATTTTTAGAGAAGCCTAATTCACCCCCTCTCTTGGGCATCTTGATCCTTTCATACTTAAAGCATTTTGTGGAACAATTGTAGCATATAATGTTTATAATTGATTCACCCTAATTATGTTGGTTAGACTAATGAAACATGGGTAGTTATAATTTTTAAATCACCTAGAACTATTTAGTGCAATTTTTGGAGCAACTTGATAACCAAAGTTTTGTCAAATTTGCTTTTAAAAATATTTTTAGAAAATTGTTAAAAACCCTCCCTATTTAGCTTTTATTCTCTAATTCAAAATCTGTGGGGATTTTGGAGTTAGCCCCTTAATAAAAGTTGTAGAGAATTAAATTCTAAGCGACTTTTATTTTTGGGTCATTTCCAGAAAATGCCATCTTCTTGCTCAAAATTTTGATTTAAATTTGATGCCTTTGGAAAATCTTGAAATAGAATCGAAAATAAAATGAAAAACTGGTTTTCGGTTTTAGTGGGCCGGCGCCTCGCTTCTGGCCCGCTCGCGCAAGCCGGCCCAGCTTGCCTCTGCGCCCGCCCGCTCCCCGCTCCCCGCTCCCACTCAAGTGCGTCGCACGCGCCCGCGCTGCGCGCACCCGCTCGCCAACCAGAGCGCGCCGCGCTCGCCGCGTGGAGCTTGTCCACCGGCCGTGGTGGGCGGCGTCAGACCGCCGGTCGGAAGCCGTGCACCTGGACGGGCTCGCGTCCACATCCACGCCCTGGCTGCGCCTTAAGGCCGCGCCCGGCCCTGCTCTCTCTCTCCCTCGTGCCATTCTAGAGCAGCGCCACCCCGCACACCGCCGCACCTCCACCAGCCTTGCTCGCCGCCGTTAAGGCCTCCCATCCTGATTCGGCGTGCACGCGGTGCCGCCCCAACTTCCTCTTCCCCGTGCATGCGTTGGCAACTGCCGGCGTCGAGGTAATAGGGCAGACTCCGCTGTTTCGTCCCCGCCTCTGGCGAGTGCGCCGCCACGGCCCGCATGGCCATCCGCGCTACCACCCCCTTCTCCTCCTCTGTTGCGCGAGCACCGGGTCCGCCTTTGCCCCGTGTAACCCCCGCGCCCCTTGTCTTGCCCCGCCTCGGCCGGTGTCGGCTTACCGCCGGCGAGCCGCGCCTACGTCGCCGCCATGCATGCCCACATGCATGCTCCGGTGCACCGTCGGCTCATCCGAGGGCACCAAGCGGTGCGACCTAGCATGACGAGCACGTCGGTGCCTGCGGCACCGCCGGAGAGCTCGTCGTCAGTGATCACCGGCCGGTGGAGCTTCGCCCCTGCCTCTGTCTCACTGGACAGTGGGGCCATGGGCCCACCTGTCTGCCTCCTGGCTCGGGTCTGGGTGAACCCGCGGGGTGCGTTTAATAGTTAGGGCGGCTGATTTTTAAAAGGAAAAGAAAAAGGGAATTATTTATTTCAGTGAAAATGTTTTAGAAATTTGTATTTTTCTCCAAAGTGCTCCAAATCTGGTGAAACAAATTTTGCTAGGTTTATTTTGAGTAGATCTACAGTAGAAAAATATTGTATGTTGATTTTGAGATAATTTTCTGTAGAGTTTTAGTTAATTCTAGTAATTGCTATTTATCTAAGAAAATAAATAGTAAATCCAGTGTTGCTCAGAAAAATATGGTTCCAAGTGTGTTAGTCTACTTTTGTGATGTGCCTTGCATGAAAAATATATGTCATGCTTGTTCTATAGAAAAATTAGGATGTGTATTTCAAGTGCTTTTTATTGCTGATATTTGTTATTTTTTTAGAGAGAAAAATATGAATAAAACATGCAAGTGATAATTCTTATACAATGATTATTTACTGTGTAGAATCTAGGAAAATGATAAATCTATTGTTTGATACTTTTTCATAACACAAAGTATTTTAATAATCATACTTGTGCCATATCTTGTCATTTTTGTGTAGGCAGTTCTAGTGATCCAAATGTAACGAAATTTTTGTGGCATGCTAAAGTAGATGATAGTAGTCCACTGTAATTTTATTAGATTTTTCTATGCTATCAAAATAAGTGTTGATATTAAAACATAGTGTCAACTAGGGTTTAAATTAGCATTTTTAATGCAAGATTAGTTGATAAATTTTGCTTAGGTGTATCTTTGAAGCATCTTAAGATGCTGGAGTGATTTTGCATGGTAGAGAATGTTTGTAGTAGTTTATAAGTACATGTTCTTGGATGATGTAGACTACCTTGTATAAGAGTTGTATTCCCACTTGATCCAAATAAAGTAAACCTGTGCATCTACATCTCATTCATCACCATCATCTCATGTCATCTCTGCAATGCACCTAGGCATGAGCACTTACACATCTGCATCATACAGGATCGTAGGAAGTAACTCCGGTAGCAGTTCCCGAGGAGCCGGGAGAGCAGTCCGAGATGCAAGAGCAGGAGGTGTCCGAAGTCGATGAGGAGGTCAGTGAGGATCTTCCAGAGTGCCCAGACCACCGTCCGAGCTCTTTCGAAAGAGGCAAGCCCTGGAGCATTTCTCTCCCGGCTTGCAAATATTTTATTAAATTCTTTACTTTATTTGGTGCATTACGTTTAGGAGTTATTTGCAACCGTTGCTGCATTATACCTTGTTTACCCTTGCTCTACCATATCCTGGTTACCTTGGTATTCGCAGTCAAGAAATGCTTAGCTTGCTTAGACCGGTAGAAGTCAGGTGATTTCCTGTCACCTGCGAGCTATAGGTGGTTACCTGGATCTGTTTGAAAAAGTATGTCATATGGGAATAACTAAGTCTCGAATTGAAATTGAGACCGGACGGAGACTTGCAGGGTTTCGGACTGTAGTGTTTTCCGTCTGTGTCGATTAAGGACCGACTATTATTGGGCCTCGAGTCATGTTGAACGCATGTCTCACATTTAGCTGGCCGAATAATGTACCTTTTGACCGCGAAGCTGGGAGATTATTCGGGCCGAGTGGATTGCCCGTAACGCACTGTACCAGAGCAGTAGTGGCAGGATACGGGGGCGCGATGATAAGGCCAAAGAGTAGTCGGGCGGCCCCCGGATACATGTGGTTCCTGGCAAACTCGCGACTTTACCTGAATAGTTGACGCGGAGACCAATACCTCACTTTAGCGGGTGAGTAAGGTTTGTGTGAGGAACAAATTACCAGCTGGTTAATAATCGATTCGAATCGCCATCGTTCACTGGATAGTGAACACTTGACTTGAGCTACTTCATCGTAGTAATATTGATGCAACACTTGGATAGTTATATGGAATATGACATGATGAAGGTTGTTAATGATCATTGGTTATCCTTACCTGCTTATTTACATGTTACTCTAGTATAGGTGTAAATATAGTTGACAGGTTAATAAAGATTTAACTTGATGCCAGCTTTCGGAAATGATTCTTTAATACTAAGCATGCCTTTTTGCAAATGAGTCAGCTACCCTACCATAAAGCCTGTCATGATCCTTGGTGTCATTTTTATTTTTGGTTATGTCAGGTAAGTCTAGCTGAGTATCTTCTCGTACTCAGGGCTTTGTTCCCACTTGTTGCAGATGGACAGATGTATTACGGCTACTGTATCAACTGCCTTTATCCTGCGATGGGCGAAGCTTAGGACCATGGGCAATGGTCATTCACTACGTCTCGTCTGATGCTTTTGTTGGAAATGATCATGAGCTGGCACCTTATTTCGAACTCTGTGTGAGTGTGTGTGGTTTGAACTAAATGCTTCCGCTACTTTTATTTGAACTCAGTTTGTAATAACTATGTTTAAACTCTGATGTATTTGTGACACGAACTTTTATGTAACTTGTGATGGTGACCGCTAAACTTATTACGATCTTGGCTTGTATGTAAGTTGGTTTGAAATTCCTCGTGATTTCATAGACTACCGGGTTATACGGGCTTAAGTTTGTTAAATCGTCTGCTTGATGGATGATTTTATTACTTAATCTCGTATAATTGGTCGGTTCTGTTACAGCTGGCATTGGAGCCAGGTTTAGCGTGTTTACTGTTCATAAGTGTATTTAAAACAAAATTATGTTTGAAAAGCGTGATTTCCAAACTAAAAGTGTGCCAGTGGTCATATCCTTTATGCCCAGTTAAGGACTCTAGGTGGCTTATTTAAGTACTGACTTGGGGTTCTTGCACCATATTTCTCTTTCGTTGCTCATACGACATGCTATTATATGAGTGCCACTTAATTGAGTGGTAATGTATGAATCAGCTGCCTCTACGCCTCGGTAAGTGCGAGCTATGAGAGCATGATCGGATACACCACCGATCTAGGAAGAGTGCTTATATGATACTAGAGTAATTACATGTTCTACGCATGTTTTTATAAAAGTTTTGCATGTGTGGTTGTTTCGTCCGTTGAGGCGATGCCGTCAATAGGACGATGTTTTGGGTAGCTACTGCCGTTGTACACGTATCTGGGGATTCGTGTAGAGCATGTAGGTAAATTTACTGCTTTCATGCATTCATGGGGAATTGGGCTGAAATGAATTTTCTGCAGGTACATAACAACGTTTCTCGTGTAGAACGTATTAGTTACGTATATGAGGGATCGCTTGTATGCCACTGAATTCATCATTAGATATTGTTATTTCATAAGTTTGTGAGAACGTAAGATACGTACATACATCATATTTCTTATGCATTTCATTCATGTCATGCATTCCTCCCCTTATAAAGTGATTGTTCCCTTTTGATAAAACTTGTATCAACATAAAATATGTTCTCACCGGGTAATCAAAACTTTTGCTACAGATGGTCCGCACGAAGCAGACCGCCTGTAAGTTCACAGGTGGAAGAGCACCCCGACACCAGTTGGCCCCACGGGAGCGCCGCAGCACAGACACCTTTCTGAGCGAGTTTGGCATGCCAACCTTGCTTTGGAGAGTGCTCCATGATGTGGGGTACCCGGAGGGCTAGGAGCCGGTGTACTCTTGGAATAAGAGCCAGTTAGCCGAGGATGGACTTGCAGTGGTGGAGATCATCGTCGCTGCTCTTGGTGACGCTCTAGAGTGGGATGGTTGACACTTGGAGTTTGAGGGACGCACTCCAGTTGAGGGTGCAGAGGGAGCAGCCTTCCGTGTCATCAGAGACTTAATGAGCAGATTTCCCAATGAGTTGGCATCAGCCCTGGTCGGCACTTTTCCTCGGGATGATCCTCGCGATGCTATCTGGGTTCAACCTTAGGGAAGTGCTTTGGTCAGATGTCTAGATGAGGGACAGGCTAGCGACAACCATGCCATGAGCGCTATGTTCGCAGCTATCAGAGCTTATGAGAGTCTCGAGTGCACTTATTGGACCTTGACTGGTTTGCATGGGGATGATAAGCTCCAGGCAAGGAAGTAGAAGAAGAAGCAGGCCCGTGTGATAGCGAGCTTGCGGGAGCAGTTGGCTAGCATGACCTTGCAGCGAGACTAGGCTATGGTGAGAGATGAGGATGCTACGCAGCAAGTGCGGACGTTGACTCATGCCAACAACAATGCAGATCGCATAATTGAGCAGTTAGTTCAGGAGAGGAATGAAGCCTGGAACAAGAGGGACCTTCTAAGGCAGAGGGTTGATGAGCTAGAGGAGTATAATGCCAACTTGCATAAGGAGTTTCATGCACTCTACAACGGGATGGGCCCGTATGCTCCTCCAGACGCCGCCGGTATGGACGTCGATGACGATGAGGATGAGCCTATAGTCGCACCTTTCGACGACGACGCCGCTACTGATGGTAGCGATGGTGACGTCTCCAACCCCGACGATGGCCCCGAGGAGTAGGCTAGTTGCCTTGCGTTAGCTACTAGGCCTTATCGCGATGACCTTCTTTTGGTTTCATGTATCTTGATGTATCTCATTTCGATCTTGAGACTTGACAGTATGTTGGAACTTGGTTGCTTATGCGATACCTGAGCGCATAAAAGTCCAGTGTGTGTATGCTGGCAACGTGGTTGTATTGGACGCGATGTTTGCATTCGAAGTAATTTGATTAGTGGTGTTGTTTTAATTAGAATGCGATTATTGTGCCTCTGTTTTATTGTATGACTTGTTCTCTCCAATGAATTCAGTATGGCATAATTGTTCATTCAATTACAATTACTACAACTTCGCTTAATTGTTACTTGTTGCTAAAATATGCAAATGACAAATACTCGCTGTGCCACGTATGAGGCTGCTGAAACTGATGGTAATGGTGCAGGGGCAGGTGGGAGTGGTGGAAACAACATCAACCACAATAAGCCACAACCGGAACCACATTTGCCGCCTCCTCCACCGCTCACTACAGAGGTATTCTTTGCGCAGTTTCTTGGAAGTCAGTGCAATGCCGAGCAATCACAGAAGAACATGGAAGATTTTCTGCGTACCATTGCCAACAATGTTCAGCGTGGTAACAACCAAGGTGGTGGCAGTGGGGTGAACCAGTACAGCAACTTCAAGGATTTCATGGACACCAAGCCACCCATTTTCAAGGAAGCAACAGAGCCACTTGATGCTAAAGAATGAATCAACACCATGGAAGATAAGTTCCGGGTGCTGAGGCTAACCGAAGTTTTGAAGACAGAATATGCTGCACATCAGTTACAGGGGTCAGCAGGAACGTGGTGGAAGCATCACCTCACCACCTTCCCTCCAAACGCCCAGATTACATGGAGAGAGTTCACTGAAGCCTTTCGGGGAGTTTATATTCCCCCAGGGCTGGTCGAGATGAAGTTAGGAGAGTTCTTGGCCTTAAATCAGGGCACCAAAACTGTGACGCAGTATTTGCATGCCTTCAACAACTTGTGTCGTTATGCTCCCGACATGGTTGACACAAATGTGAAGAAGATTGCTAGTTTCAAGAGAGGGTTGAGTCCAAAAATGATGAAGCATGTGGGTACCCGCGCCAGATTCAATGACTTTATCAGTGATTGTCTGAAACAAGAGAAAAATAACAACACGTACACTGCATCCAAGACTCGCAAAAGGGTCTTTGAGTCAGGACCATCCCAGCCCAGAGTTCTCACCGCTAACCGCTCTGCCTACTGTCCGTCTACACCAGGTGCAAGGTTTAGGCCGTCACAGCATAAAACCCAGAACTACAAGGGACCGCAGAAGCCGTACAAGATGGTCGTGCCGCCAGCAAAAACAGCCGCAGCTACAGGATAGAGCAACTCCAAGAGAGCTATAGGATTTGCTGGTACAGTGAAGGGACCCTGCTACAATTGTGATCAGCCAGGCCACTTTTAAAAATTCTGCCCTTACCCGCCCAGAAAGAAGCAACAGACCTATACTGCTCGGGTACACCACACCACCGTGGATGAGATTCCTGAGGGAGAGCCCATAACCGCTGGTAAGTTTCCTGTTAACCAACACCCTGCAGTTGTTCTATTTGATTCTGGATCATCGCATTCTTTTATGAGTCAAGCATTTGCACGAAAGCATGAACAACTATGCACAGATTTGAGTTATGGTTACCGCATAAGTTCAGTGGGGGCTGATGTTCTAACCAATCAGATGGTTAGAGGGGCAACCCTTGAATTAGGTAGTCGAAGGTTTCGAGTAAACTTGATAGTTATACCTGGACTAGTTTTGGATGTCATCATATGGATAAATTGGATGAAGGATTGGGGAGCAGTTATAGATATAGGGAGTCGGGTACTTACCCTTAAGGATCCCAGGCGGAGCGTACTTTTCAGGTACCATTGCCCAGGAGAACAGACCTTGTGAGTGTGACATGTGCTATGGAAGTTACTCCTATTTTATCAGATTTCGGTAGTGTGTGAATTTCCGGATGTGTTCCTAGATGAGTTACCTGGTCTTCCCCTAGATAGGGATGTTGAGTTTGGGATTGAGTTAATCCCCGGGACAGCTCCAATTTCAAGGAGACCTTATCGGATGCCTCCAGATGAGTTAGCTGAGCTGAAGAAGCAATTAGAGGAATTATTAAAAAAGGGTTTATCTAGCCAAGTAAGTCTGAATGAGGATGTCCTATCTTGTTTGTGAAGAAAAAGAAAGAGGGTACTTTGAGAATGTGTGTGGATTATAGGCCTCTTAATACTGTAATTATCAAGAATAAGTATCCCTTGCCTCATATCGATGTTTTGTTCGATCAGTTAGCCAAGGCTAGAGTGTTCTCCAAGATAGATTTAAGATCAGGTTACCATCAAATAAAGATTAGGCCACAAGATATACCAAAAACCGCCTTTTCCACCAGATATGGGTTGTACGAGTATCTTGTTATGTCCTTTGGCTTAACAAATGCTCCTGCATACTTTATGTATATGATGAATACGGTTTTCATGCCAGAATTGGACAAGTTTGTGGTTGTATTCATTGATGATATTCTAGTGTACTCCGAGAACGAGAAGGATCATGAAGAGCATCTGAGAATTGTCTTGACCAGACTTAGAGAGCATAAGTTGTATGCTAAGTTCAGCAAGTGTGAATTTTGATTGAAGAAAGTTCCTTTCCTTGATCATATTCTATCAGAGAATGGAGTTTCGGTAGATCCGAGCAAAGTGCAAGAGGTTATGGATTGGAAGACACCAACCACAGTGTCAGAAGTTAGAAGTTTCTTAGGATTAGCTGGTTACTATCGCCGTTTTATACTAGATTTCTCGAAGATTGTCAAGCCAATGACAAGTCTGTTACAGAAAGATCACAAATTTGTGTGGACAGAGGAGTGTGAGACAGTTTTCCACACCTTGCGGAAACTATTGACCACTGCTCCAGTTCTTGCGCAACCGAACATTGAGAAACCTTTTGATGTGTTTTGCGACGCATCGAAAACAAGATTAGGTTGTGTTCTTATGCAAGAAGGAAGAGTCATTGCTTATGTCTCCCGCCAGTTGAGAAAACATGAGATCAACTATCCGACCCATGATCTTGAACTTGCTACTGTAGTGCATGCATTAAAGATTTGGAAACATTACTTACTTGGTAATGTGTGCAATATTTTCACCAATCACAAGAGTCTCAAGTACATTTTTACCCAACCAGAGTTGAACATGAGACATCAAAGATGGTTAGAATTGATCAAAGATTATAACTTGAATGTGCAGTATCATCTTAGAAAGGCCAATGTAGTGGCAGGTGCTTTGAGTAGAAAGTCACATTGCCTGAATGTGCAACCTTTGCTCGAAGATGGTTTCGATCTGATGCACCCTGTCGTGTTACATAGTATTCAGATTAGTTGCTCCTTGGAGAATAAGATAATAGAAGGTCAGAAAACAGACAAAGGGATATTCCACATCAGAGAGAAAATTAAAGAAGAACCATCCAAGCACTTTAGAGTGGATGAACAGGACGTGTTGTGATTTGACGACCGTCTTGTTGTTCCCAAGAATCAGGAGCTTAAAAATAAACTTATGGATGAGGCTCACCTCTCTAAGCTATCCACTCATCCTGGCAGTAGTAAGATGTACCAAGAACTGAGATCTCATTATTGGTGGACAAAGATGAAGAAAGAGATTGCAGCCTATGTGGCTAGATGTGACACATGTTCTAGAGTAAAGGCCATTCATATGAAACTTGCCGGATTGTTACAACCTTTGTCCATACCTAGTTGGAAGTGGGATGATATAAGTATGGATTTTATCACAGGTTTGCCCACTACTCAGAAAGGCCACGATTCGATTTGGGTAATCGTGGATCGTCTTAAGACAGCTCACTTTTTGCCTGTCAAGACAGATTATCGACCACCTCAATATGCCGACAAGTATATTGCTGAGATTGTGAGATTGCATGGCATACCGAAGACTATAGTGTCTGACAGAGGATCACAATTCACTGCTCACTTTTGGGAGCACTTGCACAAAGGATTGGAAACTAGTTTGATCCGTAGTACTGTTTATCATCCTCAGACAGATGGTCAGACTGAAAGAGTTAATGCTATTCTGGAGGATATGTTGAGAGCCTGTGTTTTATCTTCCAGGGGTTCATGGGAGTCCTGGTTACCCTTAGCAGAGTTTGCTTACAATAATAGTTATCAAGAAAGTATCAAAATGACACCTTTCGAAGCTCTGTATGGCAGAAAGTGTAGAACACCTCTAAACTGGATCGAGCCAGGAGAAAGAAGATATTATGGTATTGACTTTGTAGAAGAAGCCGAGAAGAAAGTTCATATCATTCAGCAAAATATGAAAGCAGCTCAATCACGTCAGAAAAGCTATGCGGATAGGAGAAGGAGACCGCTTATGTTCGAAGTTGGTGATTATGTTTATCTGAAAGTTATGTCAATGAAGAAGAAGCGGTTTGGAGTACGCAGAAAGCTTGCCGCCAGATTTGTAGGATCATACAAGATCTTGGAAAAAAGGTCTAGTAGCTTATAAGTTAGAGTTACCTGAGACAATGGGTGCTATATTCCTAGTTTTTCATGTATCACATATCAAGAAGTGTTTGCGTGTTCCAGAGGAAAGAATTGAACCCCGAAGCATAAAGCTCAAGTCAGATTTGGTATATCGTGAGTAGCCAGTTCGAGTTTTGGACTCTAAAGAGAGGGCTACTCGAAACAGTATGGTGAAAACATATAAGATACAGTGGAGTCATCATGATGAGGGGGATGCATCTTGGGAAACGGGTGAATATCTACAAAAAGCTTATGAAGATTTTTTATAACAAATGGTTCGTAACCCAAATCTCGGGACGAGATTTTTATAAGGGGGAGGGCTGTAACACCCCGGTGTTACTCAAGCATTAGCATTGCAAATCATACTCATGACACGTCATTGCATTCATGATCACATGTGAAATTAGAGTGCACTTTTAGTTAAAGCATTTTGTGGGACAATTGTTGCATATAATGTTTATAATTGATTCACCCTAATTATGTTGGTTAGACTAATGAAACATGGGTAGTTATAATTTTTAAATCACCTAGAACTATTAAGTGCAATTTTTGGAGCAACTCGAATCGCCATCGTTCACTAGATAGTGAACACTTGACTTGAGCTACTTCATCGTAGTAATATTGATGCAACACTTGGATAGTTATATGGAATATGACATGATGAAGGTTGTTAATGATCATTGGTTATCCTTACCTGCTTACTTACATATTACTCTAGTACAGGTGCAAATATAGTTGACAGGTTAATAAAGATTTAACTTGATGCAAGCTTTCAGAAAGGATTCTTTAATACTAAGCATGCCTTTTTGCAAATGAGTCAGCTACCCTATCATAAAGCCTGTCATGATCCTTGGTGTCATTTTATTTTTGGTTATGTCGGGTAAGTCTAGCTGAGTACCTTCTCGTACTCAGGGCTTTGTTCCCACTTGTTGCAGATGGGCAGATGTATTACGGCTACTGTATCAACTGCCTTTATCCTGCGATGGGCGAAGCTTAGGACCATGGGCAATGGTCATTCACTATGTCTCGTCTGATGCTTTTGTTGGAAATGATCATGAGCTGTCACCTTATTTTGATCTCTGTGTGAGTGTGTGTGGTTTGAACTAAATGCTTCCGCTACTTTTATTTGAACTCAGTTTGTAATAACTATGTTTAAACTCCGATGTATTTGTGACGCGAACTTTTATATAACTTGTGATGGTGACCGCTAAATTTATTACGATCTTGGCTGGTATGTAAGTTGGTTTGAAATCCGTCATGATTTCACGGACTACCGGGTTATACGGGCTTAAGTTTGTTAAATCGTCTGCTCGATGGATGATTTTCTTACTTAATCTCGTATAATTGGTCTGTTCTGTTACAACTATTGTTGGTATCAATGGTGATTAAGTTATACCTAATTGATGGTAAAATGTTTCTAATTTTCATGAAAATTTCTATGATCTATCGTTTGATTTTCTATCTAAGTCTTGAGAGGATTAACATGAAGTTTCAGTGGGGACCTTTAGTTAAAATTTCTAGTATTTATCTTTTTCTTTTCTAGTCACGAATCTAAAGTTTATCTTTTAACTTTAATTAAGTTGTTGTAATTTTTTCACATGTTAATTAGAAATTCTAGTATTCTTTATATTTATTCAAAAATTATTTTTATATTAAAAAGAGTCTAGATCCTAGTAGTATTGTTTTCCATATAAATTGAAACTCGGCTTGCATACCGACACTAAACCTGTTGAATTTGTTAAATCGCACAAATATATGTGTAGTACTATTTATATATTATAGAGTGCATAAAATTTAATTAACAAGATTGATATGGTATAATATTTTAGTAAAGACGTATACACTTATTTAACATAATAACTTATAAAATTTATTATCATGGAGTATTAACATGAAGTGTTATTGCTACGTGGTTTGTTAAGTGAACATTTTTTTTCATTTTTTATTACTTGTTAAAATAAATACTTATTCTAATATATATATGTTTATTTGATACACATGGTGGAACATAGCATTATAATTATTTTATTTCATGATTATATATATATGTATCATACTTTATGAATATTGATTTATCTTTTTGTAGCAATATATATAATACTATTTACTTATAGATTTTAGATATTTTTTATTTATTCTTTATAATGGCTATTGTGTACACAAATATAAGGTAATACCTTATATTATCTTTCACAACGACATGTATGAATATGTTAAATGCAAACTTAGAATATTATTTTGCATTATCTTTCATAATAGTAAAGGTGGATAATTTATAAATTCATTAGGAGGCATTTTAAATTATCATTCATAATGGTAGACGTGGGTAATTTTCTTTGAACCTAGACATGGCTAATTTAGGTACAAAAGTTAGAGGATTATTTCAAATTATCATTCATAATGACCAAGCTGGTTAATTTGGACGCAATGGTAGGGGGTTATTTTAGATTATATTTTATAATAGCCAATGTGGGTAATTTAGATGCAAATTTAGGGGGTTATTTTGAATTATTTTCATAATGACATATGTGGGTAATTTATATACAAATATAGGGGGTTATTTTAAATTATATTTTGTAATGGCAAAGGTGGGTAATTTACATGCAAAATTAGGGGGTTACTTTATGTTTTTTCATAATGGCAGTGGTGGATAATTTTCTTATTATATTATAATAGATGACCATTATTACTGATGATGATTAGAGTCTACCAAATCAAAGGCTAGATGTTTCTGATTATTGTGAGAATTTCTAGGATTTATCTTTTTCGTTAGCGCGTCTGGTGAGAATTAACGTGGTGCCTCCGTTGGAGCCTCTAATTAGTAATAGTAAGATAAGATTGGAAGCTTTTTCCATCTGACTTTTTTGAGCATTGGTTCAGGATCTATTATTACTGAGCTTCCAGAGGACATCGGTGACCTCCGTTATCTGCAGACACTGGATATACGTGACAGTAGAATTAAAAAATTGACACCAGCCATAGGCCGTTTGCAAAAATTGGTGCGCCTGCTTCTAGATGATCTAGTAGAATTGTCCAGTGAAGTTGGAGATTTAGAAGCCTTGCAGGAGTTGTCGTTTGGGGCGGTTTGCTCCATAAAAGTAGTGGAAGCCCTTAGACGTTTGGTCAAGTTAAAGTTGTTTGGCATAAATTTGTATGGCAGAAAAAAGTATGGTGGTGATACCGCTACGAGATGGTACAAGGAAGCTTTGAAGTCATCTCTCGCTGTTATGGGTGAAAATGGGCTTCAAACACTAGAAATTGGCACTAATTTTTTTCCTGAGAGAGGAACTGATGAGTATTGTTAAAGAATTAGGCAATTTTCAGATTAATTCCTAGATTAAAACCAGAATATAAATCATGACATATTGATGAATTAGATTAAGCTTGTATAGAATACTAGCATGACAGATCAGCATAATGCATAGTATAAGCATAAACATGATTGTGATTGTAAGCATAGCATAGATGAAACATTATGAATGACAAGATTAGATCACGAGAATAAAACCTGACGACTGTAGATGTAGTAGATGGTGATGAAGATGTAGATGTAGATGGCGCGTCGATGCAGCCTTTAGAAGACGAACCGTCGTGGAGAATTTAGGAGCAGTCGCGCGAAGAGCGCTTCCTAAAAACCTTATTCGCCTTCTCCCGGTGCAGGATCGCAAAGACGAGGGTTCCGGAGACCTGCTCTCCCAAACGCCGGTGCACGCAGACGATCGGGATGGAGAAACTACGGCGGCAGCGCAGTAGCAAGAAGAGGAAAATACTAATTTACTACCTTAGGGATATTCTAACTGAAACTCCCAATTGTAGTTTTTGGTGTATCTTTTCCCAGGAGGATAGGTATATATATATATATATATATATATATATATATATATATATATATATATATATATATATATATATATATATATATATGGAGAAAAACCCCCTACCTCTACATCAACTAGTAATGTGGTACTAATTGATGTTGTACCTCTCACCTCTATTCTTGGGCTTAAACATTAAAGCCCATTAGGGAACACATGTATTGGGCCTTTGAGATTTATTAGAATTTCTTCATATGAATTTAGGGGAATATCCGTATAAATTCTAACAAGTATAATATGCTGCACTGTTCCATGTCTCCGGAAGATTGTAGTATGCGGAAGTGGTATAACTCGCATTCCAAAGCAGACGGCATCTCTTGTTAATCTCACCTATCTTTCTATGTATGTTGACAAGATTAAAAAGGAAGATCTCTATGTCCTCGGGAGCATAAGTGCTTTGCTCTTCTCTCACTTAGCCACAAGGCATGCCCCTGATGAACGGCTTAGCATCAGCAGCCAACAATTCCGGTGCCTCAAGGAATTTTCGTTCCACAATTATGATTACGGAGGTGGCCTGGAGATGTTATTCCTAGAGGACTCCATGCCAGAGCTCCGAAGGTTAGATCTAGAGTTTAGAGCGCATCAAACAGAGTGCAAGATGGGGGTTTGAGGTCAGCTTCCAGCACCTTGCAAGACTGGAGCACATCACCGTCAGAATTTTTCGTAATCGTGCGACAAGGAGTAGGGTGAAATCTGCAGAAGCTGCAATCAGAAATACGGTCAACATCAACCCTGGACGTCCCACACTTGATCCGAAGTTTGAGCCCGCTGACCTTCATGACGAAGAATAAGGAGAGGGAGGTGCAGCCGGAGTCGGAATATTTTGTCTCACCAGAATGTGCAGTGCAGCAGTTGCAAAGGTATTCCTATTACTTATTTTCCCTAGGACCACTGCAATTGAATCTTGCAAATATCATTCTTCCCTGAGTTAAATGCACTATAGGTCCACAAACTTATCAGAAGTGTCACATAGGTCCATAAATTTCCCTCTTGCCCTGTCAGCTGATCACATAAACCTCTTGGCCCTCTTAGCTTGTCCAGTGTGGCCTGAACCGGCCTGGAGGATCACGTAAACAGCTCATGACGATGACTAGCACTTGAACATACGCAAAAGCACCCCCTCCCCCGCTTCCTCCTCTTTCATAACCAGTCAAGGGTTTCCATCCTCAAGTTCATCATGCACGAGGCAAAGAGGCAGGCAAGCGGGAGAGGAGACCAAGGGAGCCAATCACCAGCTAGATTGGAGCATCGAACTGTGAGGAAGGATCGATCTTCTGCCATCTACCATGGGGAATTTGCACGATGGTGCCTCCGTGTGAATGCGGAGATCCAGCTGTGGTTGAAGATTCCTTTGTTTCTGCACAGTTCGTGTGTTGCAATAAAAATCAAGTAAGTAAACCAATCTTGTGTTCGTGTAAATTTGGGTTCTTTGTATGTATTTACTTATGTACCTATTTGTTTTCAGCAGAAATACTATAAGTGTGGCTTCAGGGAGTGGCTGTATGGACCTATGTCTCATTGGCCAGAGCAAAAGAAAAAGAAGAAAGAGAGGATAATCATCCCAGCCCCTCCGGTACTATGTAAATGTGGCATTGAAGCCCACTACAGCCTAGTTCCTTCAGAGCTTGAAATAGACTATTGGTGCCGCCATATGGTTGATTATGATCGATGAGGTTGGTTATACCTTTTAAAAGAACGTGTAATTGAACTTGTGCCATGTATTGACTATTTTTTTCAACAGAGCACTAGAAAATGTGAATGGGAGGACATCAACGAAAGAGAAGAATACATGGATACACTCAAGGCGAAGGCAGTAATCCAATGGAAGTTAAGGTTGGGAACTCAGCTCGTCGACCATTACATTAAGGATCACAAAGGAGGCTTGTCGTAAAGCTATCGAAAGGGGTCTACTTCACCCGATACATCTAGGTACACATGAGTGGTATGTTCGGGAGAAGCAAAGGGAGTGGGCTGCCGAGCAAAAGGCAGAGAAGTAGAGGGCACTGGAGGCAGAAAAGTTTGAATGGAGGTCATGAAAGACCTCGTTGCTGGATTGCCTAGATTTTCTAGTGAGTGCTTTGACTATCTATTTGTTTTTGTACCCTATTTTTATGTAGTGTATTTGGCTAACTTATTCTTTGTGTGCATGCCGGGAAAGGACGCAGCGATGAGCATGCCGCTAAGGTAGCACACGCAAGTTTACAAAAAAAGGAAGGTGGAGGCCTAGAAGATGAAAGCATCTCACCCCATGTTGTCTCAGATTGTGGAGGCCGATGAGGGTGTTGAGGATGAGAACAGCTATACTAGACTTAGCGAGCTCATCGCTCTAGCGGAGGTAGGCTTAGAAGCAGAAAAACATCAAGTGGTGGAGGATGACTTCTTATCCCAAGCCGTCGATGAGCTGGAGGCTGATTACTTCAGGCGAAAGGCAGTTGAGGCCAGTGCAGGTGAGCCCAACCACACAAAGGAGGTTGTGGTAGAGGATTGGGATGAGGATGATGAGTTGCTCTTAGAGGGTGGTGATGACTAGCGTAGGATGTTGTAGTAGATTTTATTTTGCATGTGATGTAACATTTCTTCATCTTTGATTGTACTGCCTCCCATGAATTTGGACCATGTAGTTGTAGCCTTTTCAGAAGTTGCGATGCTGAGCTGCTACCACATAATGTGAACATGGAAAGTGGTACTGCCTTGGTTTTCCACATGTGCATGAGAAATTAATAAGTACCACCTTATGGCTCCTTGACGGCCGAACTTCACCATCGGTCGTTGTACCACCCCTTTCTATGACCTCGTACTTGCCCCGTGCCATGGTCAAAACTGTGCACCTCATGTGTGAGAGCCCTAGACTTTGCCTTATCAAGGTGAGCTTGAGGTTTAGGTTCCCATCTCTCATTCTTACTCTATATATCGAGCCATTGCATCTCAGTGTCTCTCGTTCAACCAGGCAACAAGCTTGTAGAAGGTGAATGATACGATAGCATTGACAGGCATGGCACGTATACCCTTAAGAAAATTATTAAATGATTCGACCATATTGCTAGTCTGAAACTCATACCTCTGGCCACCATCGTCATGAGCCCTTATCGATTTCTCGGGTTCCCTCAACAACCCTCGCAACCACTATCTACGTTCTGCGTTTGTTGCAGTTTTAAGATGCTCCAACTTCTCTTCGAACAACTTAACCTCGAGCATGCGAGCAACCTCCTCGAATAGAGGAAAGTTATCCTTGGTGCCATCCTTAAGGAGTAAATTCTCGGCAAGGTGCTGAGTGTACCAACGGTGGTGCAAAGGTGCATAGCCCACAATCTACTCATGTATGTCACTAACTACACCCTGGTGTCTATCAGATATGACACCAACCTTCCTACCAGGGCCTACCACATGTATCCGAACAAGCCTCAAGAATCATCCATAGCTATCTTTGTTCTGCTTTTCCACTAAAGCAAAGGCCAAAAGAACTAGCGTGTTGTCTGTGTCACATGAAATGGCTATAAGAAGTGTGCCTCGATACTTGCCAAGAAGGAATGTGTCATCAATGAAGAAGATAGGACAGAAATGCCTGAAGGCCTCGATGCACTAAGGGAAGAACCTGAATGCACGGAAGAATATCTGCTTCTCATCCTTCCATTCATTTGGTTTAGGCATGTACTCATAATGCAAGCCTAGATTAATTGCTTTGATTGCATTGAATAGTGCTAGCAACTGCTCATACCCCTGTTCCCAATCCCCAAATATCATTTTCCAGGCGTGCTGCTTTGCCCTCCATGCTTTTCCATACCTTATCTTGTATCCACCAAATATCTTCTCAGACATGTCCATCCTCACCTTCAAATTGGGCTAAACCTTCAATGTTGAGTATAGTGATCGGCAATGAGGGTAGAGGTCAATTATTGATGCTTCTGTTGCAAGTCTGCTTTGGCACAAGTGTGTGGACCGATGATTTTTGTGATCTTGAACTTTCCTGTGTCCTTCTGTTTCTAAGCACATACACTCTAGTTGCAATTGGCAGCCTTCTCGCACACCACACAGGAGTGCCTCACCTTGAATGGTCTTCTGTGTTTCACATAATACTCCTATAGCCACCTTCTTAATGTCGTTGGCAAATCCTTGAACCACAAGCCCTTCTGAATTTCCAGCCTCAAGAGCCTCTAGCAGCTTGTCATCTCTTCCTTCTGCATAAGCCTTATGAGAATGAGTGAGATCACTGAATTCATGAACCGCTAGATCCTGATCAGGGCAGAAAAGTCTAATCAGCTCAATATGGGTGTGTTTGGTTCATTTCCTAGACAAGCCTGGCTAGCAAAACTAAGATAGGCTAGCTCTATCTAGCTTTAGCTAATGCAAGCAACACATGTTTGGTTGCCTGTACCGGCTAAGCTTGGTTAGAAATTGGTGTGTTTGGTTGTCCGGTTTAGATTGCATAGAATTTCCTCTTCCTTCAACCGGTAAGTTTACCCCCTTTGAGGACCTCAGTCAAATAGGTGGTGGGCATGGTCTAACAGTGAGTACTGTGAGCACCTTGGCCGGCGAGCATGGCAGCAAGGAGGAGCAGGCCTTGCCGACCCGTGGAGTGGAGGAGGAGGAGGAGCGGCACCTCCACGGCCACCTCCCCTCAGCAGGAGGGCACATCACGCCGCTCCTCCTACCACGCGCACGGAGGCCACTAAACGCGTGATAGCCGAGGTGCGTGCCATGGAGACCGAGGCGGTGACGGAGAGCTCAGCGAGCGAGTAGAAGGCGCTGGAGCACGATTCAGCGCCAGTGAGGCATGATTCGGTGGTGGAGAAGCACGATTCGACGGTGGGGAAGCATGATTCGGGCGTGGGAAAGCACGATTCGGCCTCTGGCGCCATGCCGCTGCAGTGGAGCTCGCATAGGGCCATGGAGGAAGAAGGTCATTGGGGTCTGCAGAGCTGGTGCGGGCTCTCCACGCTGGCCACGCCGTCCGGCCAACCGCACTGCCGCACCGCTCCACGCCGCCGCGTCGTTCGGGACGAGCCATCTGTGCCACGAGTAGGAGCACAAAGATGCACCAGAGCACGAGCAGTATCCGTCGTGGTGGATTCGGCAGAGTCGAGGAGGTGTACAGCCATGCGGGTTCGGCGGAGGTGAGCGAGTCGGTCCTGGAGCGAGACGGAGCCAGGCTTGGCGAGAACGGCCAATTCGGCCATTTCTAGGAAGCCACCCAAACTGTACAAATTGGGCTTGTGGAAGCCTGGCTACCAGGCCAAACAGGCAGCCAAACAAGCCCAAGTTGTATTCTAGAAGCCTGGCTAGGGCCTAGACTAGGGAACCAAACATACCCTATCTTGTTCTGTTGGGGCTGCAATAGGGCGGTCGTCATTAGAATCAATGGCTCTAGTGATACCATAGGGCTCCTCATCATCCACAATTTGGACATCCACACTATTAGAGGCCCTGCAAGCTGATGGAGCTACATGAGGACAACCAACATTATCTTGAATGTCTCCTACATCACAAGCACAAAAATGAAATGATTGAGACAAAGGAATGGAAACATGGGCAGTACATAAAGTGTTACTGCGACACTTACTTGGATGACCCTGGCGCCACAACATCTTCCACATCCACCTCATTGTTGGGTAACAGAGGGTCAAAGGATGCCAGATTGACCGGTGCCAGATTGCCCTCTTCTCGTGAATACCCATGAGGGACTGAATGCCCATGAGAGGATGAAGACCCATGAGGAGTGGGACCAATGGACACCTTCTGCATAAACAAATCCAAACATTGGTACTGAGTCCTCATCACTGATCTCACATAATTCTGCCACTGATCCTCAGAGCCGATTGAGACCACCGATCTCCTGAGGCGGCGGCGGCGATAGACCAGCCATGAGACAGAGAGCCTGACGGGAAGAAGTCAGGCCCGTGGTCATGGCGCCATGGCCCATGGCGCCGGTACCAACTATACCACGTCAGATCCACTTCACCAGCCACGCAACCCCATGCCAGAGGGCTTAGTGCCATGGCCTATGGCGCCGAGCGGTGTAACCTCGGCGCAATGGCCTGTGGCGCCGACCCTAGGTCTAAACTCAGGAATACGCCACCGGGGGTGTAAACATGATTTTTTGAAAAAAAACGGCTAAATTGAAAAAAAAAATATATATATATAGCCACTGTTGTGTGCATCACCATTGTAATTGTTGGGCAATAATGACATTAGTTTTTTTTGAGAAACAATAATAATGACATCAGTTGGCAACGAAAAGTGACTGTAATTTGAGGGATCCAAACGGGCTATAAGAGTAATGGGTAAACTTCGTAAAACACATTATAACTGAAATAATCTTAGCAAAGTTGCACTTTATAAAACTATATAGTTTTTCGTCAAAACTAAGAAAACGGATAAACGGTACACCAAAAACAAAACATTTCGTTGGTTATACAACAACAGCTTGAAGTCAGGGCTATATTCAAACTTTTATGTAAACAAACAAATAAAAAAGTTTGTTCCAAAACAGAACTTCTATGGCAAGCATCCTTAACCCCCTCCCTTTCTCCTAATTTTGGAACAACCGCAGCAGCATGCAACTACCCAGCCCCACCCAGATCAGAAACCGAAGAAGAATGCAAAAATAACCAACAAACAAACCAGGCAACTCCTCGCCGCCTTCTTAGAGCAACTCCAGCAGGAGCCTTCAAATCAGAGCCTCTACTTTTGATTTGAGGGCTCCCCCTTATTTTTGCGAGCTTTATTTTTTGCAACTACTCCAGCATGAGATCTCAAATTAGATCCCTCAAATTCTTTTTTAAGACACTGACACATGGGGCCCGTTTGTCATACTCTCTGCCCCTTCCTTTTCGTCGTCCTGAGGTCGCTCTGCCCCGTGCTCGCCAGTCACGCCGCCGCCTCCCATACGCCGACAGACTCAGGCGGCGAGAGGGCTCCCTAGTGGAGAGGAGCATGCTCTAGGGAGGCGGCACGCCGGAGAGGAAGTCGCCGTTGAGATCCTAAGGAGAGATCCGGAGGGGAGGGAGCCTGCCACAGGAGCTGTCCGCCGGTGGGGAGGAGGTGGCCACGGGAGGTGCCCACCGACGGGTAGGAGGCCACCGGGGGAGGGCGCGTAGCCGGGGAGGCCTTTGGCGAGTACGTGGTGTGCCGAGGAAGTCGCAGGGGAGGAGCTATGGTAGGGGTGTCACCGGGGAAGGAGCCACCGGTATGAGTTGAGGTAGGGGCATTGTCGGTGAAGGAGCCGTCGGTGTCCTCCTGCTCGGCGGCACGCGGACACGGCGAGGAAGGAGCTGGAGAGGGGTGTCACCGGGCCTCGCAGGATGTGCGCGAGTAGAGAAGTCGCGAGCGCGAAGGAAGCGCTGGCAGAGAACATCCACAAACGGTGATTTGAGTGCTGAGTTCAGAGCCCCCCGGAACGAGGGGTAGGAGGGGGATCTGAGGACCTCTCAAATTTGAGGGCTCTTATAGTGGCCCTGCTGGAGTGCAGTTTTTGCCTCTAAACCCTGAAAAGTAGGATGAGAGAAGTAGGGGTTCTGCTGGAGTTGCTCTTACCCAACTCCCTTTGGTCGTCGGCGCGCGGAGCCACGGAGGCAAGGGGGGCGTACAGCGGTAGCGGCGGGCGGCGGCGGCCATGAACATCAACGCGAACGGCGGCATCCTGTCGTACGAGAAGATGGAGGGGTACGCCCTCTGGGTGGCGGAAAAAAAAAATTATATGGGCTCGTGCCGCACACCATCGAGCGTGCGACACCGCTGTGCGCAGTTGCTGGAGCGCTGCTCCTGCATCCACCTCCACACCGCCAAGGAGGACAACGGCAGCGACGAGGAGTACCCCGAGGAGGCCAAGGACCGCCCACTCATGTTCTCCCGCCCCGACGCCCTCCCCGAGTACTACTACAACCGGTCCGCGTCCTCGGTCTCCTTCGCCAAGATGTGATGTGATGCGTGATCTGATAGGGGAACGCGCGCGGCGCTGTCGTCGTCTCTGCGTGAATCACGCACCGATCCGATCGGATCCGTTTCTTGGTAGGTTGTTCGTGTCTTGGTCTTCTATGAATTGTGTTGTATTATCCGCACGATCGCCCGGCGCGTTGTGTTGTTGCCAATGCCAAGAACGAAATGTGCCCTGGTATGTTCCGGGCGATTTGGACGTCCGTCTGATGGATTTGTAATTACGCACACCTGTGTTGTGGATTCTTTTGTTTATTTTTTTATTTTCTGTTATTATTAGGACGGCGCGGCATTGTTGTGCCTGCACATCTTGGATCCATTGCATGAGATTGGCTGATTAATGTGCTATACATCTGTGTTGCAAAATATGTCGATCGAATGCATTCCTTATCACAACTCATTTGAATTATTGCTTTCTTTGCTTATGTGGATAATTAATTTTTTTATATAAAAAATCCTAAGCTGAAGTAGACGAAGAACATTAATTTGAGTGTCTTGGCGTTGTATTTTGGTGAGCAAATACCTTCTGTAGTAAAACAGGCCTTAACATCAACCCTAGTGGTGATGCTGGTCTAGTTACTTATTAGGTCATGTGGTTGCAAGTCGATTGGTGGCTAAATCTAACGAACTGCTAGCGCCCGAACAGACGCCCGCGGCTGCCGCCCGTTTTCATGCGTCCACGCATGGGGGCCCACGTCGCTCGACCGCGTATGCGTCACCCGTGCCCACACGGGGGCCAGGACGCACACCCACGCGGGGACCGCTCGCTCCCCCTTCTACTTCCCATGCATATCATATGCAACATCCGATCTTCTATTAAAATATTCATATACAACACTTACAACATAAAAAAAACAGATGAAACACTTAAAACATGCATTTTAAACACCTAAAAGACACTTGAAAAAGATTACAAACATACGCAACATCCAGATAAAATACTTGCAACATACGTGTGAAACATATGCAACATCTAGATAAAGACACTTGCAACATAAATATACAACCATTGCAACATATGCAACATCATGATCTACTTTTACAATATCTGTATGAAATACTTGCAACATACCTATAAAATATCTGAAACATTTGAAATGTACGCTTGAAACATGCATCATATCACGGTGCGGCCTTCGTTGTCGTTTGCTTCGGCGCACTGCAGCAGCAATAGTAGGAGGCGAGGCCGAAGGGCTTTGGCGCCAGGGCCCGATGCTTCTCCTTGCGCTGACAGCGCCTATCGGAGTCGGGCGCAAGAACTCTTGCAGCGACCTCAGTGGCGAGCTGGCGGCCACAGCGTGGACGCCGGGGCGGGCGACGGAGCAAGCGACAGGAGTGGCAGCAGCGGTAAAGCATGAGCAGGAGCAACGTGGGGTGACCGTTGACGGCGAAGCAGAGCAGAGCAGAGCAGGGAGCGGGTAGGCGGCGCGACGGTGGGGAACGCTGTGAGAGCCGATGCTAAATGAGGAAATGTCGCTATGTATTTGTTTTAATAAAAAATGAAGGTATAAAAGTAGACGGCAGGAGGCCTGTTGGACCGGTGCGCGGGCGTCTCACCAGAGTATTTCCGTAAGCCTTCGTATATCTGCCATTAGGCTCTATCAGCTACAAGCCCAACACCGTCGCCCATGCCTGTTACGAAACTGGGCCTCCGCGGACAGGCATATCAGCCCATATTGTGAGGTTACACACATTTGGGGTTTCTGACATGTTATTAGGACCCATGAAACATAGATGAACAGACTGCCCACTGCGGTCTTGTCCTTTAATTGATCAGTATGAGCAGGACGACCATTACAAGCACACAGGTCATCACCAAGATGAGCAGACACTGAAAGCATATCAAGTACCATTGGTAGTTTCATACAACAGGCAACACTATATGTAGCTCGCAACATAAATGCTTCACTAGCTTGGATTAGAAGATATTCTGATGCATTGACTTAACTGAAGTGTAAGTTAATTTAACGAAAAGTAAGCCACTGCACAGTTCATATAAACACTTTGGGTTACCACACCTTTATAATAATTAAATCATTGTAATTCTCTACTCCACACAGTTCTTGTTCAACTAACAAAATGCTTTCCTTCATCACCTATGCTATGATCTTCCATGAAAGATCATACGACACCATTAATGACCAGTGGTTCCATCCAGATTTCCATTTTGTCTACCCTCTTGATATTTGACTTGTTTTCCTTTATTCTTCACACCAATGTTAGATGCAAATTTCCAGATGCTGCTAGTTTATAAAATATATTGAAACCCATAAAGATGACCAGAAACATTGTCATCGCCGTCACGTGGTCGGCACTTATTGCACCACACGGTGGAGAACGGGGTGACCGAACAACTCTTTCCCACATGAGATGAAGAACGAGGGAGTGAGCGATTGCCGATCGAACTCCCTTAACTGACACGCACACGTCCGTTTCTATTGTGATGCGCGGTTCCTCTCTCTCTCTTTCTCTTCATCCAATGACTGTTCTTCTTCATCCTCGGACAACATCCTACAAATCCCCAACTACCTTGCTCACTGTCATCTCCATCGCCGCCCTGCCCGTTAGCTACCTAGCCGGTGACTTCATCGCCCACCACCCTTACATCGCCCTTCCCTAATATCAATTGACTATCTCTCCCGCTATCCTCCTGCCGCCTCGGATGCCACCCTGGACCTGACCGCCCACCACCCATCGCTGTCGTTGCCCCACCCTCCCCTAACCTTGAACTTGGCCGCCCCAACAACTGACCCCGCCTACCAGTTGTCTTCTCATACCTACTCGGCGGTACCGCCGCCGATTGAACCGTCTGGCTGGCCGCCGCTCCTCAAGCTCCCTTCTTCTAAGGCAAGAGACCTCCCTCCCCTAATTGGAACTATAGAGGAAGAAGAAACGCTGCTACCCGGCGTCGTGCCTGCCTCCAATCCTACGTCGGCTCGTATTCGTGCGCCGGCCCCCATTGCGGTGCACATGCTCAATAAGGATTTGGTTGCCAATCAACTGATTGTTGTGATGGGATTGGTCTAATGGAGTTGTTTTTTTTGCCCAATGAACGAGCGACCGATCGACTCGCACAGTCACACTATATGTAGGTTATAGTGGAGTTGATTTTTTTAAGGCTTACATTTTCACCGAGCTAGTAGATCCGCATGGAGACATGACGGAAATGCGTCGTGTACATACTTTCATCCTCGATCAACCGTGCATGCGACGCCAAAGGGGTACAGTGAACCTAAAATAAAATTGAACCGGCAAACAAAACTTGCATGCGTGGCTAGTGGCTTGGCCCTCTCTCCATCGGAAAAATACATGGTGTGAGAGATGTGGGGACGACGTACGGAGGATAGCAGGTCCATGCACGCTGATCCAATCGGCCGTCCCGGCCAGCTTCACTAGAGACACGGAGAGAGAAAAACAAGGGACGTGTTTCAATGCTTTGCTCGAGCTTCTGACGCGAATTGTATTACCGAAGACACACGAAACAACAACATTGGTGAGGCCACGGCCCACGTGTCGAACTCGCATCGTCACATCTACAAGAGCAAGCCGAAAGACCGACCGGCCTCACGGCCCTTTCTGTGGCCCGTGGGGGACAAGGCCCAATAAATGAATTGCTATGAGGGCGGCATGGAAAGCGATGCCCCAGCAGTCAGCAGACATGCATCACAAATTGCAGTCTTACTTGAATCTACGGCCCTTGCTTCCCTCCCATGTACTGTATCTGTATGTATGTAATCACATGTTCACATGTTAGCATAACAAAACTCCCATTTGGATTTCTACATGCATATATATCTAGTGACTAGTGGGGGCTATAAATAGCACCTCCTCCCCTGCGCCTACCACACGCAAGAGCTTCCCTTCATCGATCACCATCCAGCAAGGCAGCAACACAACCAACAACCTCGCGAAACAGGAGACCACACATTGCAACAAACAGTTGGTCATTCGTTCTTGTGGCCATTTGCTTGCTAGCTATAGCTCCTGCATTGTAGATACACATATACACATAGACAGAGAGAGCATAGAAATGAAGATCTGCTTGGATGAGAAGTGGAAGCTATCGAGCAGCTCCAAGAAGGGGAGCCGGCGGTCAGCGGCGGTGGCGCCGGCGACCTGCGAGGCGAGCCCGAGGGGCCTCAAGGGCCGCACATCATCGAGGGGGCCCGCCACCCGGTCTGCCGTTCCGGGCCGGCTGGCGAGCCTGGTGAAGGAGCAGAGGGCCAGGTTCTACATCATGCGCCGCTGTGTCACCATGCTCGTGTGCTGGAGGGACTAGCACCAGCTGCTTGATTCGCACGAACTCCCAGGGCCGTTGGCCTGGCCCTGTGGCCCATCAGGTGCTCTACAACGACCTGGCCCTGGGGACGGCCCTAGCCCGGCCGGCCCTGAGGGTGGGAGGAAGACCGGATCGGAGATGTGCCTATGTTTTGTGTGGCCGTCCTGTGGCTGACGACAGACAGTGTTTGTTTGTACGTACTTTCTAGTGTGTCAAAATGTTAGCATTTTTTTGTGTGAAAGATTTGATTTATTTGCTGCCTGATCTGAGCGCAGCTAGCGCTGCTGTAAAACGACTTAGACATCGTTACTAGCAGCTCATGAAATATATAGACCCCTTTCTTACACTTATTTTTTTTCAGAGAATATAACAATTTCAATGATAATGATATACTCCCTCCGTTCCAAATTAAAAGTTGCTTTGACTTTTTTAGTATATTTATTTTGCTATATATCTATATTTAATAACATGTTTAGATATATAATGAAATAGATGAACCAAAAAAGTCAAAGCGACTTATAATTTAGAACAAAGAGAGTATTAGTAGTAAAAGAGAACAATTCGTTCTGAATGCAACATTGCGTATCCTGTGGCCGGATGAATTTGACCCAAGTGCAAATCAATTTTTACATGCGGGTTACGTAACATTGCCGCCACTGAAATAAATCAGTACTGGTGGATTTTATTTTGGCGCAACTAGAAATACGTTATTTTTACTGGTCTTTCACGCTGACCGTTAAAAAAAACACCAGTGGAAATCATTTTTCTACTACCAGTATAACTACTCAGGCAGAATCTGCATCATCCACGCATTAATCAAAAAACGGTGCTTTGTGCACATGGGATGATGGGGATGCCTTTGCAAATGCGTGGATCGGACAGGCAGACAGCCGGGCAGTTTGTCGCTTCCATTTGACCAGATCCCTCACCGCTACAGATTCAGTCATCAGTGCCGGCCACATCACTACCGAAATTAGGACAACCGGCAGTGATGACCCTTCACTGCCGGTTCTAGGCTCTGACAACCAGAAAATAATTGGGGGGTGCGAGAACCAGCAGTGATGACAACTATCACTGCCGGTTTGTGCCTCCCGCCGGCAGTGATGACAACTCCACTTATCACTGCCGGTTCAAGCCAAGAACCGACAGTGATTTGATTCTATCACTGTCGGTTCTAGGATAGAACCGACAGTGATGAGCCTGACAGCACAAAAAGGTTGTAGTCGTCATCTTCTTCCTCCACTCTTTTATCCCGAGAACAGAGGCGCGCGTTTGGGCCACTCCCTCCAATGTTGCGGTCGCCCAAATCCGTGAAGCTACCACTTGGATTTAGAAGAATGACTTGATCTTTTTGCTTTAAGGTTAGTAACCAGCCTCCATTCCTTCGATTTTGTTGCTTAATTAGCTTTGTTTTGATGGCTATAATGCTTGATTCTCATTCTTATTTCTCCATTCTTCTACAGAGCACTTTTCTAATTCATGGCTATAATGCATTGTTAGTATGTGATGTTATAATTGGTTCTTATGAGTAGAGTAGATTCTTTTACAATGTTGATGAGCAAATTAACCCATGTGTCACCAAACAATACATTGTTTGGAGCAGTAGTGGCGGATCTACAGGGGGCTGGGTGGGCTCCAGCCCCCCTAATGATTTGATTTACTACTAGAAACACTATAGCAAAAATCTCAAATCACCATTAAATCTTCATGCAAATCAACATCTCCATTGTTTTTAGCCCCCCCTTGATTATCATCCTGCATTCGCCACATGTTTGGAGCTACATTGTTGTTTATGATCATGTCTCCAATTTTAGTATTTTTTAAATTAATATCTCTATTTTTATGTGGCATGGAGTAGAATAATTGTTCTACAATATTGTGCAATAATTATTTTTTATGGGGCTGCGATTTTTAATTTATATGGGCATTGTTTGGAGCAACATTGTTATTCATGATCATGTCTCCAAATTTAGTCTTTTTTAAATTAGTGACTCCATTTTTATGTTGCATGGAGTAGAATAATTGTTTTTCAATATTGTGCAATAATTGTTTCTTATTAAAACTTTCCTATGTTTCCTCTGCCCGGCCCATTTTACCTGTGCAGACATGGATCGAGGGTGGATGTACGATCTGTCATGTACAGACCAACGGTACTTGACGGGCATCGACGATTTCATCAAGCTCGCTAGAGCCAATGCTGGGGACTCACAGCTTGTATTCTGTCCATGCAAAGATTGCAAGAATACGAGAAAATGGGACGACGTGGAGCATATACGATTGCACTTGATTACCAGGGGTTCATGAGAGACTACACGATTTGGACTTTGCATGGGGAGGTTGGTCAAAATGTTGCACAAGAAAACAATGATGATGTGCCCATGCCTAGCGTATCCCTAAACACATTTCTGTCTATTGATGATTACCAATGCTACACAGTACCTGTGTCTACCAACGATAATGTGTTTAGGAATACATTAGTTGACGACACAGAGGAAAATAATGGCATTTCACAGTTTCTACATGATGTGCATGGCGGATTCCTTAGTGCTACACAGTTGAAAAAACTGGAGATCATGAGAAAGGATGCAAAAACACCATTGTATCTGACCTGCCCAATAAGCAAACTGGAAGCCAACATCATGCTATTAGAGTTCAAATCAACGAATGGATTGAGTGATAAAGGCTTCGATAGCTTGTTAGGTATACTACATAAACTGCTTCCGAAGGGTAGTGAGTTACCAGAAAAGACTTACCTGGCCAAGCAAATGATTTGCCCAATCGGCCTCGAGGTTGAGAAAATACACGCGTGTTCCAACGATTGCATATTGTACCGTAGAGAAAAATACAAAGACTTGGATGCGTGTCCCAAGTGTAAAGCTCCCCGATACAAGCAAGGGCCGTCAAATCAGGGAAGCAAGACCAGAGGAGGGCCCATAAAGGTCGTATGGTATTTTCCTATAGCTCCACGAGTGCATAGGTTGTTTGCAAATGCAAAGTCAGCCAAACTGTTGCGTTGGCACGGCGAAGAGCGTAAGAAAGATACAATGTTGAGGCACCCCACCGACGGGTCGGACTGGAGGACTATCAACACTATATTCTATAAGAACATCGGTGGAGAGGTAAGGCATCTTTAGATAGGTTTGAGCACAGATGGGATGAATCCGTTTGACCAGGTTAGAAGCAATCATAGCACTTGGCCAGTGACGCTATGTATATACAACCTTCCACCCTGGCTTTGTATGAAACGGTCATACATCCAGATGCCACTACTAATCTAAGGGCCAAAACAACCTGGTAATGATATCGATGTGCTTCTACAACCAGTGATCGATGAACTACTACAGATGTGGGATACGGGTGTGAAGGATGTTTGGGATGAGTACAAAAAAGAACATGTCACGATAAAGGCTATACTTATCGCTACAATCACTGACCTGCCAGGGCGAGGTTGCTTGTCTAGAGAGAAGACAAAAGGATACACTGGGTGTGTCGAGTGCTTGGACGAGACTGATGCTATACATCTACCAGAAAACAAGAAGATGGTCTATATGGGACACCGTAGGTTCCTATGAAGGGATCACTCTTACCGCAGGAATAGAAAAGATTTTAATGGGACTACTGAGAAACGTGGACCTCCAAAGTATCGAGACGGGAAACAGATACTTAAACAAGTAAGCAAACTCACAGATGTTGTCCTTGGGAAGAGGGAAGGTGCAGTACCAGCGCCAGCCGGTAGTATCTGGAAGAAAAATTCAATCTTTTGGGAACTACCTTATTGGCCACTTTTGAGTGTACGTCACTGTCTTGATCCAATGCACATAACTAAAAATGTGTGCGGTAACACACTTAACATGTTGATGAACATCGGGGGAACAACAAAGGATTCTCTCACGACACGCTTGGACATGCAACACCTAGGCCTCAGGAAGGAGTTGCACCCAATAACTCTTGAGGATGGCCACTTGAAACTTCCGGTGGCATCATGGACACTGAAAAAGGAAGAAAAGGCCATGCTTATTTCTTTCTTCAATGATCTCAAAGTGCCAACTGGCTACTGTGCGAACCCGAAGAGGCTAGTTAACATGAGAGAACTTAAGTTTAACTATGGTTGTATGAAGGCCCATGACTGTCATGTTATTATGACTCAGCTGCTCCCAGTTGCCCTGCGAGGTATCCTCCCTGACAAGGTCCGTGCCCCAATCATAAAGTTGTGTTCGTTCTTCAACGCAATCTCTGAAAAGGTCATTGAAGGGGCCAAGCTAGACCAGCTGAAGCAGGAGATAACCGAGATTCTATGTAGGCTTGAGATGCATTTCCCACTGACTTACTTTGACATATCAGTGCATCTACTTGTTCATCTTGTGGACCAAATTAAAGCCCTTGGCCCAATGTACCTACACCAGATGTTTCCTTTCGAGAGGTTGATGAAAGTTTTTAGGCGGTATGTTAGGAATAGATTCAGACTAGAAGGGAGCATGGTAGAAGGATGGACAACGGAGGAGGCCATTGAGTTCTGCACATATTATATGGACATCAATCGGGTCGGAGTTCTAGTATCTCGTCACGATGGAAGACTAGGGGGTAAAGGAACGATAGGTGAGAAAGCTGTCAAAATAGTCGAAGTGGTTTCCTTCAGACAAGCACACTTCGCTGTTCTCCAGCAGGCCGATGGTGTGATGGCATACATTAATGAGTACAAGCAGTTACTGCAAAGTAAGCACATCGGTAGGTCATAGGCTTGGCTTGAGAAAAAACATAAGGAGGAATTCGGTGACTGGTTTCGACACCGCAGGCTAGGAATGGTGACGGGATGTCAGCTAGATCTCTTAGCTCCCGGACCTTCGACTACGGTGATGATGTACCAAGGTTATGATATAAATGGTTTTACATTTTACACAAAAAATAGGATGGAAAGAGCACCAACCAAAATAGTGCTGTTCGTTTCGACGCCCACGATGAATACGGCACGGTGGAGGCAACATACTATGGTTTCATAGATGAGATATGGGAGCTAGACTATGGACGACAGTTGAAGGTCACTCTTTTCCGTTGCCAGTGGGTCCGGCTAGATGAAATCAACACCGACAATGATGGGTTCACTACCGTTGATCTATCCAAGACCGCATACAGAGATGACCCCTTCGTCCTTGCAAAGGATGTTTTGCAAATCTTCTATGCAAGGGATAACAATACAAAGGGAAGACTACAAGTAGTCATGCATGGCAAAAGGAAGATTGTCGGTGTTGAAGGAGTGACGGACGAAGAAGAGTACAAAGGTTATCAAGAAATGGCTCCTTTTGGGGCAGGCATTACCCTACCTATCCTTGAAGAGGGTGACGAACCTGCTTACCTCTAGAGTGATCACGATGAGGCCATCATAGTTAGAATATCATAAACTATGTAATCCTTAATGAAATGTTGTTTTAGTAATTTGCATCGAATTTGAGATCATATGGAGTTGTAGAGATTGATGAGTTCTACCACTATTATTTTGGAACTTTGTTGATATAACGGATGCCATGTTTCCAACAAAGTGACATAACTTTGTGTGAGACAGAGCACTTTATGAGACATGCCTGATAAAACTTTCTCAAATTGAGAAATGACTAAAATAAAAGTTGTAGACATTCATGAGTTCCACAACTTTATTGTTTACAACTTTTCCATTTGAGATCAATTGGGGACCCAAAATGTTTAAAAATAATCAATATCACTGCCGGTTCTAATAACCACCCGGCAGTGATGTCCCATATCACTGTCGGGTGGTTATTAGAACCGGCAGTGATATGGGACATTACTGCCGGGTGGTTATTAGAACCGGCAGTGATATGGGACATCACTGCCGGGTGGTTATTAGAACCGGCAGTGATATGGGACATCACTGTCGGGTGGTTATTAGAACCGGCAGTGATATGGGACATCACTGCCGGGTGGTTATTAGAACCGGCAGTGATATGGGACATCACTGCCGGTTCTAATAACATCACTGCCGGTTCTAATAACCACCCGGCAGTGATGCGTGGGTTATATAAGGCGCTGGCGCGCTCCAAGGCAGCACGACATTTTACGCGCTCGACGCTGTTCGCCAGTGCACGCCGCCGCCGCCCGACGTGCACTGCACGACGCCGCAGCCCGACGCCGCCCTTCACGATGCCGTCCCCTACCGCTTCCTCAACGCCGCCGTCCCCTACAGCTACGCCGACGCCGCGAGGAGCTCCTCCACGTCGCTGTTGAGCGCGCCACCACTGCTTACTCGGTGAGTGCCCATAAGGTGTTCGATAGAATGCCCATCTCACATTGTCTTTTTTTTCCTTCTTCCTGGTTGTGTGTGGGTGAACTTGTGCATGTGTGTGCTTGTTGCTCATATTCATGATCTCTAGTACCGAGAAATGATTGTTCGGTTGACACAGGTAGTTTTAATCTTGTCGAACTTTTGTTCTTTTTCCTTTCTTTTTAGAAATGAACACTTCCTTGAAATATTACTCTATCAGGATATGTATTCTTGGGGGGGTGTGTGCGATAATGGATAGATTAGAATGGGACATTCTGTAGCTTCCAAGAAATGTATTTTAGTTGTCAAGTTTTTACTTACTTCAGTACTTATTGCAAGCTTTTCCCCTATTCTCGTCCTGGTTACTAAGGTTTCTAACAAAAAAATGCAATCCTTGAATTGATTGCCAGCAGGCTTACCATATGCCTACATAGAAGGACAGTAGTATCCCTCGGCTCTGAGAGGCAAATAAGGTTTCTATTTTTTAATTGCCTGTCGAAATGCATGTCCAGAAACATGACTCGTCATCGCCAATTCACCACCCGTCGCCGAACTACTGATACCCCACAAGCAGAGAGCACTACGACAGGAGCGCCGCAGGATCCAACTAATGGTGGTGGTAACAATCAGGACGATTGGAGCCCTAGCCATTATCTGCAGCTAGACCAAGGAGATGAGGTAATAACTTAGGTCATACCTAATAACGCGATAGTAAGAAATCACGCTAGATAAGTTTGATGGGGACTTATTTATGAATTTTGAAGCAGGTTCCGCCGCAAGAGCCAAGTGGTGAGGGTACCAGTAGGACTAAGCGTGGTGCAACAAAGCTTCCTCAAACAAGTAAACATTGGCACATCTCTGAGTTCGACCAAGTAGGGGAGCCGGTGGAGCCTCTTAAAGCATTAGGCCCATACAAGAGTGTCATCGGGGCACTTGTAAGAGACTTTATCCCGATCAAATACAGGAAATAGACTGGTCATGAGGATGACCCATGGAGGGTTCCAGAAAGTGAGAAGGAGCTAGTTTGGAACAAGTTGAAAGGGTATTTCACTTTTCCTAATGACTATGACGAGGCGACAGTCAAGAAGAAGGCCAAGGAAATCATGGGTCGCTCGTTCAAGACTTTCAAGGGAACCTTGTACAAGTTAATCAAGGAGAACAGAGAACCAAATTTTGAGGGAGGTCAATACAACAAGCAGAGAGACTTCTGGGAGGAGTTCAAGGCTTACAAGCTATCCAAAGAGGCCAAGGCATCAAGCGAAAGAATTAGAGCAAACTCGCTTAAGGTAAAGGATCCTCATCGCCTAGGATTGCGTGGCTATGTAAGGAAGATTCCGGAATGGGAAATGGAAGTCCAGAAACTAGAGCAGCGCGGCGTTAGGCCTCAGACAAGTGATTGGCAGCCCAAATCAGTAAACTACCTACTCGCAAGGGGGGCACAATACAATAGTGACGGGAGCCTTAATGCCAGTAGTGAACCCGTCAGCAATCTCCTCCAGAGAATTTCAACCTTAACTGAGGAAGTGAATAGAGGTAACCGCAAGTCCGATAGAGAAAATGATGTGCTCATACAAGCACTTGGAAACAAGGAGCACCCCGGTCACACTAGAGGAGCTGGGAATGTTCCTTGGGTGAAAGCATTCGAAGGTGAATCTTCATCCTATAGGAGCCAGGCGAGGGCTAGAACGCAAAGAGAAGAAGAGCTCCAAAGGTTTCGAAAGGAAATCGAAGATAGCATGGAAGCACAGATAGCTGCTCAAGTTGATGCACGAGTTATGTCAGCTATGCAATCCATGTGTTCGATACAACCGCAGCCTATCCTAACTTTGAATAGCCCAGTGCCCAAGGGTCGTAGTAGCTGCGGCTCAACCTCTATGCTTGACGAAGAAGAGGTCAATGCTCCTCATCCGGTGGACAACATCACTGGACCTATTAATATCAGGTTGTACATCCGTCAGCAGTGGACAAAAGACAAGGTGGCGGTTGGACAAGCATTTCCAAGAGGAGACGGCATCATTCATGGCAAGCCAATGCCACCCGGGTATGCCAGGGTCAGCATTGATAAGATCTTGGATAAGAAGTACAATAAGATACACATTGATTTCCCAGTGGATGAAGATAGGCCGCGTCTTGTTCACAACTTGGGCACTCATGTGGCTTGGCGCAAACGCTTCATCAAGCTGGATGAGCAGCCATCTTTAGATGATGAGGATGACAGTGAATCATCGGCATCGCCGCCGCCAAGAGGTTTCTCTTCTCTGCAAGATCCTCATTCTCTCTCTCCTGCCTCGAAAGAGAAGACACCTCCTCCACCGCCAAAGGAGAAAACACCTCCTCTACCTCCTCCACCGCCAAAGGAGAAAACACCTCCTCTACCTCCTCCACCTCCTCCACAGCCAAAGGAGAAGACACCTCCTCCTCCTCCGCGAAAATCCAAAGTGCGATCAGGTTCGACCTCGCAACACAAGAGGTCATCAGTTTCAGTTGGTAATGCTCCCCAAACAAGTAAAAAGAAGGTGGATGCTAGCATTACGAGTAAGATGAAGGACCTGACTGTGGAGCCTCCAAGCAAGAAAGCCGTCGTTGCCTTCTTTAATCGAATAGCCAGTCTACCTAAGTGGAGACAACAGACCGAATTTGAAAGGCAACACAACAAAGAGAGTAATCAAATCAGAGCTAGAGAAATACACACCAAAGAATTGCTAGAGATACAGAACTTGGCCAACAACATGGGCATATCCATGGAGAGGGCCACAGAGTTGTATTACGGAACGAGAGATTTTGAAAAAGCCACGGTCGCATACAAGTATTCAAGAGGCAATCCTTTGGTCGCCACCGAACAAGAGTATAGAGATTTGCCAACATACATGCGACAATTGCATGATTATTACTCCCTGGATACTACCAACGGAGATTGTGTCGGTTTTGAAGTTTGCATCCCTCTCGGAATGGTTTTTAATCATCCTGAAGAAACGGTGCATATTATTTATTATGAACACCTCTTTCAGCTCTTCCAACGGCGCTCGCTTGATACGCAGATTTTGATGATATGGTCTATGTAAGTACCCTACCCTCACAACGTTATAATAAACTACGTGATTTGCATTTGAATATATCATATGTTTATTATGCAGGTGTATGGCAAAATGGTGCCTAAAGAAGCAATTGAGCAATATAGACTTCTTGGATCCCATATTTGTAAATGAGACAACATGCACCGCCCCTGGTGAAGATGACTATGTACCAACAAGTTTAAAGATTGAGTTTGAAAGGATGTTCAGAAACAACAAAACAAACGTACTCCTACCCTACAACTGCGAGTATGTGTTCTCGACCCTTATTTTAGTGTTTCTTTTCTTGATATGTCATTCAATAACATGGACTTTGTGATTGCAGCAACCATTTCATCCTCGTAGATATCTATCTTGAAGATTCACATATCGAGGTGTGGGACTCAAAGAAAAAGCCACTTTCTCTTATCGACCCCCTAGTCAAAGTGCTGAATAAGTAAGTGAACCCAATATCACAACACTTTCTAATCACATAGGATATTGTAATGTCCTCGGTCTTCACACTTCATTTACAATGTAACATAGAATGAAGGCATTACCTAATTGGAAAAATCTCGATAGCAAGATGCAAAAGCAATGGAGTGCCCCATTCAGTGTAAAGTATATGGAGGATCTCAAGACCCTAGATCAACCGATGGGGAACAACGAATGCGGGTTCTATGTGATGTGGGCAATGCTAAAATACTTTGGCGCAAAAACAAATAAGGAAGATGACATGGTACGTAGGCATCCCATTTCTATTGTTTTGTCTTACATTTGTGCATCTCAATATCATCTTGCTTCAATTACAGCGCAAAGCAAACAATCACAACCAGTTGCTAGATTTTGAGATGAGAGGAATTCAAGAGGAGATAGCAAGATTTGTGATGGACGAGATATTGACCAAGAAAGGATCATTCTCCACTACGAGGACTAAGAAGTACAAGGCGCAGTACGGAAGAGACCACATTGATAGGCTATTGTAATGCGACTCTTAATTCGATACTTAAAGTTTTTTTTGAAACTTTTGTAATATAAATGTTGATGGGTTTGTATTGTCGCTGATCAACAACCACCTTCACATCGATATCAAATTGATCGATAGCAACCAGCTCCACCTCCCCGACCTCCCACCCCACCACCTCCCCTCGAAATGAAAATAAAACAATTATTAAAATGCAAATTGTGAAAAGTATATCACTACCGGTTCAAAGAAAACCGGCAGTGATAATATAATCTACACAACCGGTTGATTAAAACAACCGGCAGTGATGGCTCAAGTATCACTGCCGGTTTGTAACACGAACCGGCAGTGATACATGAGCTATCACTGCCCGTTTGGCATCACCGGCAGTGATGTGATCAGCTCATCACTGCCGAGTTGGTTATGGCGGTTCAAAATCCGCCAGTGAAGGGGGGGTTTTGAACCGCCAGTGATGTCCTTCTCTGCTGTAGTGCCTGCAACTGCTAATAGCCAATTCATCCGGCCGGCCGGCCGGTCCGCCAAACAAAAATCTCTGACCAACTGCCATTTAAACAACTACCACTTCAGTATCAATACTGAGCAATCTAGTACTGATTGACAAGAAATCATCAGTTTATTGACGATCTGGTCTTGGACTGATTCAAGTGTTTGAACCCTAATTTGGACACATTGCATCTGGCGTATCCAGAACTCGTGTCCTGTTGCTAACGATCCATGCATGATCCATCAATCAGACTATCACTGCATGCACATGACATGCTAACGCATGATGGGCTCAAGATAGAAATACTTTGGTGCAAACCATGTGTGTGTGTGTATATATATATATATATATATATATAAAAGCCATTTTCAAAAATCGTGCTATTTTCATTCCAAATTATTTTTGAAACTTAGTACATCTATAGTGCATTCATATTACTCTTATGTACAAAAGTTGAGAGATGCAAACTCAAACAAGAAAAAATCGTATAAAAATAACGAGTTCTAGGTGCATGTGCCCTGCAAGACAAAATTTCTAGGTTTTTATCTTGTAGCGCACATGCACCCCTGAAAATTTGTCATTTTCGAATAAATTTTTCTAGTTTTACTTTGAATGTCACTTTTATATGTCAGCACATATATGGATGCACTAAACTGCTTATTGATTGACACAAAAATTACTAGTTTCTTGACGATCTGGTCTTGACCTGATTCAAGTGTTTGAACCCTAATTTGGACACACACACACACACTACACCATAGAAGGACATCACTGGCGGTTCAAAACCCCCCTTCACTGGCGGATTTTGAACCGCCATAACCAACTCGGCAGTGATAAGCTGATCACATCACTGCCGGTCTATCACTGCCGGTTCGTGTTACAAACCGGCAGTGATACTTGAGCAATCACTGCCGGTTTGGGTTACAAACCGGCAGTGATACTTGAGCCGTCACTGCCGGTTGTTTTAACCAACCGGTTGTGTAGATTATATTATCACTGCCGGTTTTCTTTGAACTGGTAGTGATATACTTTTCATAATTTGCATTTTAATAATTGTTTTATTTTCATTTCGAGGGGAGGTGGTGGGGTGGGAGGTCGGGGAGGTGGAGGTGGTTGCTATCGATCAATTTGATATCGATGTGGAGGTGGTTGTGGATCAGCGACAATACAAACCCATCAACATTTATATTACAAAAGTTCTAAAAAAAACTTTAAGTATCGAATTAAGAGTCGCATTACAATAGCCTATCGATGCGGTCTCTTCCGTACTGGGCCTTGTACTTCTTAGTCCTCGCAATGGAGAATGATCCTTTCTTGGTCAATATCTCGTCCATCACAAACCTTGCTATCTCCTCTTGAATTCCTCTCATCTCAAAATCTAGCAACTGGTTGTGATTGTTTGCTTTGCGCTGTAATTAAAGCAAGATGATATTGAGATGCACAAACGTAAGACAAAACAATAGAAATGGGATGCCTACGTACCATATCATCTCCATTATCTCTTTTTGCGCCAAAGTATTTTAGCATTGCCCACATCACATAGAACCCGCATTTATTGTTCCCCATCGGTTGATCTAGGGTCTTGAGATCCTCCATATACTTTACACTGAATGGGGCACTCCATTGCTTTTGCATCTTGCTATCGAGATTTTTCCAATCAGGTAATGCCTTCATTCTATGTGACATTGTAAATGAAGTGTGAAGGCCGAGGACATTACAATATCCTATGTGATTAGAAAGTGTTGTGATATTGGGTTCACTTACTTATTCAGCACTTTGACTAGGGAGTCAATAAGAGAAAGTGGCTTTTTCTTTGAGTCCCACACCTCGATATGTGAATCTTGAAGATAGATATCTACGAGGATGAAATGGTTGCTGCAATCACAAAGTCCATGTTATTGAATGACATATCAAGAAAAGAAACACTAAAATAAGGGTCGAGAACACATACTCGCGTCGAGCGGCGGCGGCGTGCACTGGCGGACAGCGTCGAGCGCGCAAGTGTCGTGCACTGGCGTTGGAGCGTGCTAGCGCCTTATATAACCCACGCATCCAGAACAATATCTACAACATATATAGTTCTAAGCATCTCTTTATTTCTAGCACATAAGTTTCAGTACTCAATAATATCTCTATCCTTAGCATTGCGGGATAATGAGTTTGGTAAGAACTCATCATTTGGAACTAGAAAAACAATTTCATCACAATAAACTAGTTGATTGGTGTATCATCGCTTAATAAGATTTGTCAGTATAGGTATGAAACACAAAAAATTCTACTGAACTGACCTGTTTAGAGACAAGAATGCTTGACCCCACTTGAATTTCCCAAGCAGCAAATGTGCTGTATCTTCCTCCCCACTGCAAATATGTATATAACATAAGCTGATGCCTGACAGTAACTAATTATAAATCAAGCTACACGATTATATGACCTACATATTCCAAACAATATTGTTAGGCAAGGCTTAAAAAAATTACCATATTATGAGGGCTGCTGATAAAGCTTCCACACAAGATAGTTCACATGGCCGACAATAGTTCACAGGATTTGCCGCTACTAACCATGGTACTTCAGCTTGTTTTGGAGACAGAAACGGTATGTAGTAGTCAGCTAAGTTCTTGCTTTCAGACTAATTAGTAACTTGATGCAAGTTCCGTTGGTGCTCATAAAGCAAATGGTAACGGAGACAAAATAAAACTCACGAGGATTGGATCCAGGAGAACAGGTGTTTACCTATGTTGAATAGAGTGAGCTTCTCCTTCCCAACAATGAGCTCGGACATCTGCCCCGGGCGTGGCGCTGACCCTGGCATAAGAAATCCCCAAATTTTAATCCAAATCGCCACCCTTAAGATCAGGTAAGACCCTTATTGCTTACATAAGACGTCGCTGGGCTCGGTTTTGGCCTAAGGGCCCTGCTCGGCCTCGGCGACGGCCACAGAAAGAAGCTGCTGCACCGCCGCCCTTCTCCTGTGTGCGCGCGCGAGGCCGCCCCGGCGCCGCGGGGAGGGCAGCGCTTGCTACCATGGCGCGTGGCCCCCCACCTCTGGGTGCGCGTGCGAGGCCACCCCGCCGCCATGGCCGTCGAGGGAGGGAGAGGAGAGGGAGCTCAGGGAGTGCGGCTGTTAATGGGAAGAGAGAGTGCTGCTGCAGTGGGGCGGAGATGAGAGATCCCGTGAGGGAGGGGGAGCCAGGAGTTAGGGTTCACGAGCAGTGTTCTATTCCGTTCGGACAGAGGAGGGAGGGAGGTCGAGCTATATGTACTGTGGACATATCACAGGCGGTTTAAACCACGAACCGGCAGTGAATCTAATTATCACTGCCGGTTCGTGGTTGGAACCGGCAGTGAAGCTCGTAATCACTGGTGGTTCAAAAACCGGCAGTGAACCTTATTATCACTGCCGGTTCTAGTCACGAACCGGCAGTGAAGCTCATTATCACTGCCGATTCTAGCCACGAACCGGCAGTGAAGATTCACTGCCGATCCCAGTCACGAACCGGCAGTGATAATGAGCTTCACTGCCGGTTTAACCCCTACCCCAATTATTTGAATGTATGTCAGAGTTTGAACCGGTAGTGAAGATTTATCACTGTCGGCCCAATACAATCCGGCAGTGATGGGCCGGCAGTGATGTTTGAATCTGTAGCAGTGACACACCTGGCGTATCCAGAGCTCGTGTCCTGTTGCTAACGATCCAGGCATGATCCATCAGTCAGACTATCACTGCGTGCACATGGGTTCGTCATCTCTCTACTGAACTCACTCACATGCTAACGCATGGTGGGTTAAGTGGTGCAAATCATGTACGTATTATTAGATAACATGTAAACCATATTTCAAAAATTGAGCTTGACGCTACTGAAAAAAGATTTTATGAAACTCGTATATAATATGTTCTATAATTCATTCACTTATATACAAAAGTTGAGATGCAAACTCGAAAAAGAAAAAATCATATGAAAATAATAAATTCCAGGTGCACGTGCAATGTAAGATAAAAACAACATGCACCTGGAATATTTCATTTTTATATAAAATTTTCTAGTATGACTTTGCATCTCAACTTTGTTTTGTACGTAAGTTATATATAGATACACTAGAATATACTAAGTTTTTTAAAAAATGACTGAAAGACGATTTTTTTAAATAATTTATATGTTTGCACCTAATATGTGGTTTGCACTATAAATGAAATAAGTTCCAAAGAATTTAAAAAATTTGTATATTTGCACACCACAGATTTTTCCGGGTTAAGAGACTAACAAGTGCAAAAAAAAAGCAAAAGGCAGATTAACTCTCTTGATCTCATACAGATACAGTACCGTGTTTAGTATACGCATGCGCACAGTTGCATGTTAATTAAAAAAATACATGCATGTTCGTTACTACCTTTCGGCTGCATGTCGGCACACCCATCGATCTAATTCATCTAAATACACTTAACCGTCGCAGCATGACACCATGATGCATGATTGATGAGACTCCGATTCATGTCTTGCTGAGTGACACGTGTCAGAGAGGGAGAGGCACTTGACCGGCTGCCGCGCGGTCAAATGATGACACGCATGTGCGTGCCCGGATCCCTATGCGTGGTCTCTCGTTCCCTCCTCATCATGTGCTTCAGAGTTTATAGTAGTAGTGGAGCGGCAAATGGTTTTGAACTAATCTATCCAGGCTTATCTGACACTCGATCACATGGCAGACAGTGCCAGAGCAATGTACTATAGTATCTATCATCAGCATCAGGATCAACATCTACTTAATTAGCATAATATATCTTCTAGCTAATTCTTGTCTTTTTTGCAGCTTCATTGTTTTACATGTGTACGTTTTATTTGCATCCTAGTATTCCATCGATCATTTCTTTGAGCATTCCATTTATCCTGCCTTCCGACTTGTGGATATATACGACTTCTCTTGTCAGCTTTAATGGGAAGTTCTATAAAAGTTTTATGGGCACTAGATAATAACTGACATGACGCTAGAAATTAAAGAGAGAGGTGATATATAAAAGTTTCATGAGTTGTACGCGAATGAAACTTGTCTACACCGACTGTTCTACACATAGAAGCCTTATAAATTAGGACGTGAAAGGTGAAACCCCACACATTTTGTTGCTAAATAAACCGTTTATTATTTGCTCCAACGACGAGAGCCGAATTAATGCAATTTGCATATTGGAGATTATGCATGTCGCTGTATATTATCGAACAACTTGTCCGACAAGGACGTGTTACTACCAAATGCATGCCTGTGCCCGGGTTGTTATGACTGTGGATGCCTTGTCTGCGGGACTCATCTCATCAGTGATCAGAGCCTGTGGGGGCAGCAAGTGTTGTCCGGCCGGTGTGCCTAGCGGCAGTAGGGGCCGCACGTACCTTGTGTGTTACCGCACCATATAGGGCTCGCACGTCTCATGAGATGATGCCGGTGATCGTGTCTCGCACCTGTTGCCCCAACAAATGACAAGGCGATCAATGCGTGGCACTGTACGTGGACGAGTGGTTGACAATCGAGCTGAGAGCTTACAGTACTAAGCTATACGTACGAGCAGCGACGAAGCCAGCGGGGGGCTACCCGTGCTCCAGCCCCCCTACGGCCATGATTTACATGGAGCCCGGGCTTAGCCCAGGCTACCGCCATGAGGAGGAAGAAGAAGGCAAGGAGGGGCTGGAGGAAGAAGAAGAGGAAGCCAGCTCTGACTTCGTCGATTCCTGGCTTCGTCGCTGCGTACGAGTATAAGCTCTCATCACTGACTGATGTCTGACAAAACCTAGGAAGGCCCACCTGCAGCGAGCGATGGCTTCGGGTTATTAATTGATCGAGCGATCGAGCTATAGAGTGGAGGAGGGCTGGAGAGACGTGCCGTACGTACGTCCTCTCGATCGTAGGATTGGACCGTGTGCATGCATGTTTGCTCTCGTGTCGACATTGCATTATTGCCTCTTGAAACGACGTGCCATCCGATTCCGGCCATCATCGGACATCTCGGTGCCGGTGCATGCATCCGCTGGAATGGAAGCAAATACACTACTGTTTATGCATCATGCAATGGAGGGCTTGCAGCGATCGATAAGCTGCATGGCTCTCTGTCATCCTGTCGTGATGTCATCCATGTCGTTGCAACCTTATTTGTGCATGCATGCATGGCGATCGACTTTTGTCGCGCGGTGTGGGTCGCGGGTGTATCAGTGTGACCCGTGCCGTGAGTGAGCTATGGAGATGTCGTTTTAATTTGACTCTACAGTTGAGTTATTAGCTAGTAGTAATAGGGTGCTTGGTGGGCAGTCCACTTCAAGGATGCACCGTGGATGGAATAGGATAGGCAGCTGTTTGGATCACCAAAAGGTAACGCCCCTGATCCTGAGTGACTGGGACCAATTCCCGGACCGCTTGATTTGAAAGTGAGAAAAATTCACCGGCGGTCCCTGAACTTGGTAGCTGGTGTCACTTAGGTCTCCGAACTTTGAACAGTATATTTCTGGGTCCCTGAACTTGGCTTCAGGTGTCATCTAGGTCCCTGAACTTGGGTTTGGGTGTCACTTAGGTCCCCGAACTTTGAACAGTGTATTTCTGGGTCCCTGAACTTGGCTTCAGGTGTCATCTGGGTCCATGAACTTGGCTTCGGGTGTCATCTAGGTCCCAATGCTGACGTGGCACGGTCTTACATGTGGGGCCCACATGTCAGTCGGTTATATTTCTATTTCGGGGTACTGTAGCTACAATTTCTAAAATATTTCAAAAATTGTATCTTTTTCATATGATCTCGGATGAAGATGATTTTTATATGAAAAATGTAGCTCTCGACGAGATCTACAACTTTCTAGTTTTGAGTTTTTTAATTTGAGATCATTAAAATACTTAAAAAAATTATACAAATTTTCAGCAGTATATTAATCGCGTACCAGCGCTTGTCGCCTTGGAAAAATCATATTTTTTATATGCTGTCAAATGGAGATGATTTCTATATGAAAGTTGTAGCTCTCGATGAGATCTGTGACTTTTTAGTTTTGAGTTTTTTTAATTTGAGGTCGCTAAAATGATCAAAAAAGTTAAACAAATTTTCAGGAATTAATATACTTGAAAATTTGTTTAATTTTTTTGAGCATTTTAGCGACCTCAAATTAAAAAATTGTAGCTGCAGTACCCCCGAAATAGAAATATAACCGACTGACATGTGGGCCCCACATGTAGGACCGCGTCACGTCAGTATTGGGACCTAGATGACACCCGAAGCCAAGTTCAGGGACCCAGATGACACCTGAAGCCAAGTTCAGGGACCCAGAAATACACTGTTCAAAGTTCGGGGACCTAAGTGACACCCAAAGCCGAGTTCAGGGACCTAGATGACACCTGAAGCCAAGTTCAGGGACCCAGAAATACACTGTTCAAAGTTCGGGGACGTAAGTGACACCAGCTGCCAAGTTCAGGGACCGCCGGTGAATTTTTCTCTTTGAAAGTGGACGGCCAGCGGCGATTACTCGAGCTCCTCGGCTTACCAGACGTTCTTCCTTGGGAGGACTACTATGCCTGGCGCTAGGGAGATTTAGTGTGCTTCGACCCCGCTGAAGGTAAAGTTCTTCTTCTACCTAGCTCTTCATGGCCGCCTGTGCACCGCGGAGCGCCGCATGCACCATGGCCTACAGCAGAACGCAGACTGCGTGCTCTGTGCTCAGCATGCTGAGTCCACTGACCACCTGTTGACCTCCTGTGTGTTCACCAGCGAGGTCTGGCACCGCCTCCTCCCACATGTCGGCTCCCAACAACAACTCTGCCTGAGCGCCGATTCCTTCCTAGTGGAATGGTGGCAGCAGGCGCGTTCAAGAGTGCCGGAGACCTTCAGGCGCGGATTCGACTCCCTCGTGCTGCTCGAATTGTGGGAGGTCTGGAAAGAGCGCAACAGGAGGACATTCGACTCCATCCGCAGGACGCCGACCTAGCTGCTATCCCAAATCCGTGACGAGGCCGACTCTTGGATAGTAGCTGGCTTCCGTAGTCTGGCGCCACTCTTCACCGCTGCCTCCTAGTGGGGTTTCTCGCTCTCTCTTTGTCGCACAATAGGTTCCTTCTGTAGTACGACCCCCTAAGCCGGTGATTCTTGTTAGTGTTCCACCCGTTGCACCTATGGCATCTCGCCGTCTAGACCTTCGGGCAGACTTCCCTTAATGAAGCACGTGCAGCGCACGTTTTCAAAAAAAAAGTGACTGAGACCAATGTGCAACAAACAAATGTCACTAGTTAGAAATAGGGGGCCGCCCGGGCCGGCCGGGTTCACGAATAAACTGAGAGAGAAGGAAACAAGCCACACACAGCATGGAGGAGGTCGCCGACAAAGATATTGGAAGTTTGGAACCATTTTGGAGAGACCGTACCTCAAACACATACTCGCCTGAAAAAGCGGAATTTTTACCTTGCGTGCTCCGTCGCGCACACATGCACGGGCCAGCCAGGACCAGGAATGCCGGAATGGTCTCGTCTGGTCTGGTCCGGTCCGCAGAAGATCCGTGGACGCCCGAGGTGGACACACGGACACGGACAACACGCGAGCGGTGGACACGGACAAGGACGACACGAGTGGCCGCGAGCGTGACCGGGCCGCCCGGCCGGCGTGGGCGCGTGCGTACGTCACTGTCGTTTCTGGACCGCACGGGTGTGGTCTCTCGTCTCTCCTCTATTGTCACCTCCGCGTCGCGTCCCATCTTTGTGGGCTTGTGGCTGCCGGCGCCGTGTCGCCCAACTGCCCCCGCAAACACGCAAACGCAAGCAACGACACCAACGACGTCCTTCACCTCAAGTTGTCATTACTACTAGTACTGGTTACAGTGGATTAAGATTTGGCCAAGTTGAATTTGTACCACAGACCAAATTGTTAGAGAAATGAATACCAAGTTGTTACAGAAATGAAGACCAAAATTACACAACACAAATGCAGGTATATACCATAGAGATGTGACCCTGAGCCCTGACCATGCGCTTCAAAATATGCACCGGAGGATGAGATGAGAACTCCATCACTCCATGAGCAATGCCAGGCGCCGAAAGGACCGGGCGGGCCCACGGCCCTTTCGCCGGGGGACATGGTCCGATAGAGTATGAGGGACATGGAAAGAGACGCCCCACCACACAACACGTATTACATTACATACAAGATTAGTCTTAGTTAATCGACCATGGCCGCTCTAATAGTCTAATCCAAGCACTCGTTGACACCACATAGCAGATAGCCGATCTCCCATCCTCCTCCTCCCTTGGATTGTCATCTCATCATCATCCCTTCTGGGGGCTGGCGCTATAAATACCACCTCACCCCCACCACCCAATCCTCACTCTTTCCATCTTCAACAAACCAACCACAACCAGAGAAAGCAAAGAGACCCACACACCACACGCCACACTACGCATTTGCAAGCTTCCAACAGCTCCTGCCGTTTGCCACAAAGAGCAAGATGGAGATGTACATGGAAGACAAGAGCAAGATGCTGTTCAAGAAGGGGAGCCGGAGGTCGACGGCGGCGGGGCTCAAGGCGGGTCGGGCGTCCGGGGCCCCCGCCGCGGGCCGGTCGGTGCCGGGCCGGCTGGCGAGCCTGGTGAAGGAGCAGAGGGCCAGGTTCTACATCATGCGCCGCTGCGTCACCATGCTTGTGTGCTGGAGGGACTAGCACAAGAGAGTGGGCATCCAGGGCCGCAGGCCCATCGGGTGGATGTGGCTGGGGCCCAATTGGGCCTGGAGGTGTAGCCTGGTAGGTCGTTCATGTGTCATACTGACTAGTTTCTCATTAAAAAAAAACGAGTGTCATAGTGACTCTTCTTTCCGGAGACTGGAAGGAGAGATCAGAGATGTGCCTGTTCCATGGCCATCCTGTGCTTCGTAGTGTTTATAGTGTCAGAGAATTAGTTTATGTTCTGGCTGAAGGACAGCACGACATTGTTGTAAAAGGCTAGTACACTTCCAATTTCAGTGAAAATTACGGTTCCCGTTGCCATGTTTTTTTCTCTCTCCTCATTTATGCTTGGTATCATGAGTCTGAACTCTGAACAAGGCAAGATGGTGGTTAACACGACAACGTAATTTCTTGTCAATTCAGTATCTGTAAATGAAAATCGTTTATCAGCATTTGGCAGTCACTGTATTTTTCTGAATTGTTCTCTCCTGCTCAGTGCAAACGACAACCGAAGACAAGCCTGCAGAAAAATTCTATTGAAAAAATTGCTGTCATGAATGTCTGAAACATAACCTTCACCTGTTACAACAAAACTCTTCTCTTACTGAACTTTCCGTCAAAAGAAGGAACAAATAAACGTAGCTACAAAAAACCGACAGACTGCCAGTTTCAATTCTGTCAAACATTCGAAAGAATCTGTAACAACTACACAAACATCAGCTAGCGTGCACTATCTGCTGCTAATCATCTGGTTGATTGAGGTATATGACCCGATGCACGCACATACGACGCCAATCATTATGATGATTATGCACAGGATGATCTGAAAAGAAAAGAAAAGAAAAGTTAGATCACAGATATTCAGTGTTCAGCAATTTCGGGGTTCAAATTCTGTATTCGTTGGTGTGTATGTGTCAGGGTTTCTAATACCTCCCACAAAGGTACTGCACCTTTCTTGATGGAGAGATAGCATGCACATGGGAGTATCAAAGCCTATCATCAAGCACATTTTAATTAACATTGTTCAATTGGCCAAAAAAAAATCCACTGCACAAGTTTAGGTGAAATGTTTTCCAGAACCCACCACAAGCATTGTGAAGACAGATCCAAGCAATGCCATCACCAGGGCTGCAAATCAGAGGGGATAGGAAGTAGCATTAGCACACATGATGTTTTGAAACTATAAGACGTTTTGATTTTTCTATATACATTGCTTTTTTTTACGTAAAAAAGAGATACATTGCTTTTACTAGACATAGTCTATATCTAAGTGCAATAGCGAAAGCTATATATCTAGAAAAGTCAAAACATCTTAGAATTTAGAATAGTAAATACTATTCGACATTCAGTTACTGAGAAGTCTACTCACCAAAATAAGGAAAAAGCAGAGCCACCGCAACAGTTGAGAAGACGAGGCATGTCCTAACAGACATTCCAACCAGGTAACTCTGCATCTTCTTTGGTAGGGCTTCCTCTATAGACAAGGCGACTGGCGTCATTGTCAATGCATACTTTGTGTATGGATTCACAACCTGAAACCAGATAAAAAGAAAAAATCAAGTAATGAAATTGGCATCTCTTCTTCATTTTGAATGCAATGGCAGAACGATAGGATGTTTTTCCCCTCGTTACCGTCATCCAAATAGCATTTTTCGATGGGATGTACTGTTGTGGCAAGTTCAGAGTGAACTGTGACATAGTGGACTCGCCAAACATCAGAAACCCTGAGACCGCAACTCCAGCATAAACAAGTGTTACCACTGTGAAGCTGAAACGGTGAAGAACACGTCATGTAAGCAGGAGGCAATTTTCACAAGAAACAACAAAGTTATCGTGTTGATAAGAGCACTACTTACCAGAACAGGAGCACAAATGGAAACTGCGAGCGTTCCTTCATGGATGAATATATGTTTGGAAAAACCGAGTGTCCTGAATAGCAGTATCCATACAGGCCAAGTGCCACTGGAAGGTGGGTCACGTTCACTACAGCACCAGAAAAGTGAAACCCAATTCCTTCTCCAATGCCAACCCAGAATAGGCAGACGATGACTGTAATTGTCGCGATCACACCTCCAGCTGAGTATAAAGATGGTCAGGACTCAGGAACAATCCTTCTTTCACTGAAAGATTACTTTTATTGCTCAGAAACTAACTGAACTATTAGTGATACGAGTCAATTCTAATAGTGACATTCCTTAGAAATATTGTCCTGACTAAAATAGTCCTACATTCCTCTGAAAGATCAGAAATATAAGCAATGCTGTAGAGATTCTACATTTTTACATACCAGAAAGATATGAGAGGAGACTGAGGTTCCTGAGCCAGACTGATGGGAGAATTGCCAAGGCCATTGTGATTGCAAAGAGATTGTGTGCGTTCAGATCGATGCCGGTAAAAGCTAAATGTGCTGAGGGAAACACTGATGACAAGCTGTCTCCTAGCAACGTGATGTACTCCACACAGCTTGCCTGCAAAAATTACTTATTCAACAATCAAATGCATACTAGCCATTCACAATAAGTTTCAGAGTTCAGAGAACACTTACATAAAGCTCCAGGTAAAGAACAACCTGAAAAAGAGATGTGATCAGTCAGGTAAACAATAGATGAGGTGACTTTTGAAGAAATCTGTATTGTCAGGGAATACACACCGATACAAAGATTCGACCGAAAATACCGAAAGCGACTTGTCCAATATCTGGGTATGTCTCAATGTTGGGCGAACTGTCTATGCATCTCTTCAGAAGCAAGCCCGTGTAGCACGAGCTGCCACCCAACAAGGGGAGCAGCAGGAGGCTTAACCATCCCCCTTCCTTGATTCCATAAGCTGTGGTGAGAATTCCAACGCCGCACAAAACATTGAACCCTGGAAAAATTCGACCAGCAGAGAAGTTCAGAACAAAAATCAGCATCACAATACGACATCCCAAACCTATCTAACTACTCTGCAGCTGCTTCAGAGTTTCAGACGATTTCAGATATTCAGCTACTATGATTTGAATATGAACAACAAACTTAAAACCAGGGAATCAAGTTCAACTGATCACGCACCATTGATGATTGACTGGCTCCTGCTGCACTTGCTAGCAGGCGGAGGAAGCTCGATGTAATCGGATTTCAGACACGCCCGCGACGGCCTCTCGGGCAACTCGGCCTCGTGCCCAGCCGGATGCTGCGGCGGGTGGGCGAGGCTGTCCGTGGACGGCTTCACGGGCGGCGGCTGCTGCGGGTGCAGCGACGACTGCGACAGCTGCGAGAGATAGGGCGGCAGCAGCGGCCTGGTGAGCGGCAGCCCCGAGCCGTCGCCCTTCCTGAGGAAGAAGGAGCTCCCGGCCTTGAGGAAGGAGCTGCCGAATCTCGTGAGGCTCGGGCTCGCTGCCATGAGCGTGTTCACCCTCGGCGACGGCACCGCGCTCATCATGTCGATCGACTGCCTGCAAAACGAAAATGCCGCCGAGAAAAACAATCGTTCGTCAGCTCCGAATCGCGAGCGACATTGCCAGCGTGCAACCGTCGTATACATCGTCGTCGTTGCGTGGAAGAGAGGGCGAGGCGATTGGTTCACGAACCTGTAACTCTGCGGCCACGCGCCCTTCGGGCCGTCGTCGGGCGCGTCGTCGTCGCGCTCGTCGCCGCCGCGGCCGGCGCGGGCCTCGTCGTCGCTCCGATCGGAGAAGGACCCCTCGTCGGAGGAGGTCGGCGGGGATCCACCGTCCCGGTCGGCGACGAGGTCGTCGTCCTCGTCGCCGATGAACAGCAGCGACCGGTCGCCGTGGCCCATCTCCTCGTCGCGGTCCATCGCTGGCGTCCACGATCTCTCTACGAGGGTGCACGCACACGACACAGCACGTCAATGCAAGCGAGGATCAACGAGACTCCAATCGTATCGGCATCAATCCCTGATGCAACGATCTCCCAACAACGAAGAAGAGATTAGGGTAAGTATCGATCAGTACGTACCCGAACACGTACGTGGCGACGCTTCCGCGATCTCCAACTCCTCCAGCCACGAGCGAACGAGAGAGCGAGGGGAGAGAGAGAATATGGGGCCGGCGAACACGAAGGGAGGGAGGGGGAGAGGTGGCCGGTTTCTGAGGAGCCGGTCCCGGACTCGTGGCCGCGCCGCCTCTCTCGCGTTCGCACGCCTCTCTCGCAAGTCGTAACGATGAACCGGGTGACGTACGCACGTAGTCGTGTTCGCGGCGGCTGACACTGGCCCCCTCGCTACTGCCACTGAATGGTGGGCCGTGGGCCCATGCCCTCCCCCTCGTGTGATATCGGAAGAGTGCATGCGTAAATCGAGATGTCGCATCAGTTTGGTGTACGTTGAGCTGGAAAACAGTAGGAGTACGTAGTACGTGACAGCTTGTTCCGATTTCAAATCACGCTCCTACTCCGTATAAAACAAGGTCAAACTTTACGTGACCGAATATTCCTTCGTGTAACGGTAATGATACAGTCGGGACGTCCGGACAATGTCGGACGCACCCGACGGGCACGACGCGGTGCGACCCGTGCCGCCCGAGCCCCCTCTCCCTCCCCTTATCCATTCGTCAGGCCACCGCGACCACCTGCTCGCCTTCTTTCCCTTTCACTCGCTGCCCACGCGCGCCTCGCTCTCTCCGCCGCTGCGCCCTCGCTCTCCCCTGCCTACCCTCCCCACACGCGCCACCGGCTCGTCGCCACTTCCTTGCTCTCTCCGGCGAAGCCACTTCCCTCTCTTTTTGACTCTCCTACCTCTGTGGCTTCCTTCGAAGTTGACGGCGGCGGCGGTCTCTTCGACCTTTCATTCCAGCGGATCCATGGGAGCCCAACCTCCCCCGTGGCGGATCCATGGGAGGCGCTGTAGATCTAGTGTCGTGGGTGCCTCCTCCACCCTCGCGCGCCCTCCCTCACCACGACGGGGGCATGGGGGGCTTCCCCCGCGGCGGATCCATGGTGCACTTGGTCCCCCGTGGTGGATCCATGGGGAGGCGGTGCAGATCCAGCTGCTCGGTGGTGTTTCTCGACCATGGCATGCCTCCCCCACCTCGACGGCGGCATGGGGGGCCTCCCCCGGTGGGGGATGCATGTAGCAGCGGCCCCCCGTGGTGGATCCATGGGGGGCGATGCAGATCTGGCGGCGCTGGCGGCATTTCCCCTCTCCTCTCCCCCTGTTTCAGTAGTGTTTTTTCTGTTGTTTCATTTGCTCGAAAGGTATGTTTTAGTAAAACTATTTGAATGTTGGAGAAGCAGATCTGGGCATGTTGTATGAGCTTTCTTCCCTCCCTCCTCCCCTTTTCTCTTTGCCTTGTTACAATGGTTGTTTTGCATTGTTGCAGTAGTGTTTCAGTTGGTGTTGATGTGTGTTTGAGATCTTGTTTCATTTTTTTGTTTCAACCACATGGTGAAGTAGTTGTCGTTTGCTGTTGCAGTAGACGATTGGGTAATGTTTCAGTAGTTTTTCATGCTCTTTTTTGGTGCAGTAGGTGTTCGTGGTGTTTTGCCCTTTGTTTCACTAGTTGTTTAGTTGTTGTTGCATTAGTTGTCTTGCTTTGGTGCAGCAGGTAGTCGTTCTATGTTGAAGCTTCATTTTCCTGCATTGTTTCAGTAAGTATTTGATAGTTGGTTTAGTGAGTGTTTGGTTGTCGTTGCAGTAGGCATCATGCCTTGGTGCAGTAGGCGTTCCTTTGTCAGTTGCATCTTCAGCTTCTGTATGGTGCAGTAAGTGTTTTTTCATGGTGTTTCGTCGTTGTTGCATCTTCGATTCCTACAAGGTGCAGTTTGTGGGGGTGGGGATGTTGCAGTGTGGGGAGGGGCGATTGTTGCTTTGAGGGCAGGACGAAGATCTGGAGATGGGGGGAGCGGATCCCCGCGCGTGGCCGGGTTGCGTTCGATCTGTCCCCCCGCTCGCGTGGGGACGTTGCGGGTTTCGCGTTAGGTCTGGAGACGGGGGGAGCGGATTCCCGCGCGTGGCTGGGTTGCGTTCGATCCGTACCCCCGCGCGCGTGGGGACGTTGCGGGTTCCACGTTTTTCGTTAGCGTGGTTCGGGGGTGGAAGCGGGAGTGGGCTGGAATCCTTCTCCGGCGGCGCGTCCGGATGCTAGCGCCCAGATCCGGACGTCCGAGCGCTAGCAGTGCCCTTTGTCTAAACTAATATCCCCTCCAATCACAAATACCTGTCTTTTCTAAATACATTCTTGAAATATTTCAAATCTATGAGATTTATAAGAACTTCTTATTACAAATCTACATATATAGCTTAAATGCTTTTAGTAAATTAAATATTTTATAAGTTACTATTACATTGCTATAAAATTGGGTTGAGAATACAACCTTATATATTTATAGAGATAGTACAAATTTGTCTTTGTCTCCTAAAATATTTAGTAAGAGACGGTCAGTGTATTTTGCAGAGACATTAAAAACATCAACCATGCTTATACACAACACACTAAGGGTTTCCTCATCCATGTCGTTGATCTCAGCTCTCTCTCCCCACCTTCCCACCAATCGTCCCACCTCCCCACCATCACCCTCCTTTGTCTTCCACAAGCGGCGACTACTTTCTCTATCCACCTTCCCAGCAAACACTCTGCCTTTCCACTACTGCCCTTCTTTACCTTCCATTGGCGGTGAATCTAGCTGGGGCCCTATGTTCCAATCATGTGTTGGTCAAACTTGAAGCAAAGTTGTGTGACCAAATTTGGTAATGTTGTGAGGTTTAGGTGTTGGTTTATTCAAAATTGAAGGGATCATGACGCCTAAAAGGGGTGGGAATTAGACACTTAAAAACTAATGGCCTCTAAAACCTACTTATCATCAAAAGCTATGCAAGATAGTAACTAGATGTGCACTATGGTTTTGCTAAGTGTTGCTATCTCTAACGCAAAAATGGTTTGGCACCCACCTTAGGTTCCAATCCTATCAATTAAGCTATAGAAGGAAAGGTAAGTACACAACTAAAGAATGCAAGTAAGTACAGAAACATAAATTGAGTTAGAGAATGCAAACTCCCACAATGACTACTTTTCCTAAGGTATCGAGAAGCTCAAACTTTCCTCTAGTCATCGTTGGAGTCCCTCACAACGATGCGCTCACAAGGGCCAAGCTCTCGGTCGGGTAACTTCATGGATAGCTCATGGGCCTTTCCCACACACAAAGTGGGTATCTGTGTGGCCTATCCCGGACCTTTCCTAGTCGTCTTTACTATTGACCTTCCAATCAAAATGCTGCGAAACTCATTCCCTTAGTACATGCTAGGTGGCCACTCCACATGTCGAAGGGTCTAGCAAAACTTACGAAGTCCCTAGTGTACAACACTTCGTGCATGCAATCACCAGTGGCTTGGAGGTATGCAAACCTCACTAAACACAAGGTCTAAACCTAGAGCAAGCACCAATTGTGGTTTAAACTAGCCTAAGCACTTCGCATACCACAAACACTAATCACCTAATCTTTCCTTAAGCACTTTGGTGGCTAGAACACTTCTATATGAGCCTCAACTTTCTCACAACTTCAGCACATTCTAACACCTCTCAAATGGTCGGGTACCAAGGTATCTAGCCATTGTAGTTGACCATCTGTTGACATCATTTTTTAGCACGTGTCAAGATGGTCAGGGAGGGCTAATCAGCAGAGGAAAGATTATTGTGTAGATTGATAGCTGATGAAAATGAGTTTGCTTATGAGTGGTAGCGACGTATGGGTTCAAATTGAAATGTTGCCAATAAGGTTAAGGGTATTATTACCGATGCCGATGAAAGATGGTTTGAAGACTGCTGCCGATGTAACAGGGGATGTACCGATGGAAGGATCTTGAAGGCTGTTGCCGATGGAACATGGATTGTGCCGATGGAACAAGGATTGTGCCGATAAAAAGGAGGTCGATGAGAATACCATCATGACTGAGGCGGACTATGGAATAAGATAGGAGTTAATTTCCTTATATACGTTTATTAGAGTCTGAGTTGTATCAAAGTCATGTGTTTCCATAGATTTGGATTTAGTGTCCTAGTCGTATTTGGTTACGTTTCTGTAGATCAGGATATAAATATAGGGTGAAGGGCAATGTAAAAAAGGAGATCAATCAATACGTCAAAAACAACTTTTTATTCTTATTTACATCTACTTTCGACGACTTTGTCAATTTGTATATTTTTCTTTTTTACGAGTTCTCATTGATTCGGCGAGTTGCATTGCTCCAGTGCAATCTTCGGTGATCCTCGGGTTCCGCGTGAGTACCTCTTGGCCGTGACTTCCGGGCGTATCACTGTTGTCAGGACCAAAGTGCTCGTATCTTCATCCTTGTCGATTAACAGGTCAAATCGACTGGCACGCTTTGGATATCGATTTCGGGTATTAGCCCTTTGTGTTTGCAGATCTACTTTTGCATCAACACATCTTTTGGCACGCTCGGTGGGACAGATCTAGTCAAGATGCTTAATCCTGAGATCGATGCGGGGAACATCCTCGCGGTAACAGAAGAAGATCTTAAGGACGATCAGAAGCAGGCTATGGAGAGGGCTATAGAAGAATACAGACAGCTCTGCTTGAAGTCATTCAGTTTGAACAAAAGTGGACAAGTCATCCAGAAGCAAGACTTGCCGTTGCCTCGGCAAGTTACCTTTGATTCTAATCCGGGTAAATTTCAAGAGATGGTTAATTTTGCAGTGAATCATGCTTTAATTAATCATTCCAATGTGTTGTCCAATACTGTTCATAATGCTGTGATTCAAACTTTCAAAGAAGGACAAGCGTCACCTCGTTACGTTGGGCCTGCTTATCATCAACCAGAATCAGCATCTGCTATTGCTCCATCGGCTCCCTCGGCCGTTGCAGGTATAAAGATTTCTTCTATTCCAGTATCAGCAGGTTTATCTAACGTACAGTCTACACCGATGCGTCCGGATTCAGCATTATCAGGATGAGTTCAGCTTAATACAGATCTATCAGCATCGGCTTTATCAGGTCCTGCACCACAGAATAATCAGACTCCTGCTAATTGGTGAGGATATGGTATGCCTCCAGAGCCATCTGTTTTTAACTATGGATCACCTCAAGTGTTTGATGTAACGGGAAAAGCTCCTATGCTATCGGCCGGTTCACCGATAGTTCAAGTACCCCAATATACTACAACAACTACTGTACAACCAACTCTAGGAGGTTTCCAAGTGTCTTTGGGTCAAACATCTAGTTCAAGTCCATCGGCAAATTTGTTACCAATGCAACAGAAGGTCCAATCGTAAGTCAACCTGGAGTCCAGGTTTTACCTCAAGTTAGTTGTAATTATCCGGCAATGCCAACAAGTTACCAACCATCGACAAATTTTGTACCGATGAACGCTAATAATTGGCCAGGGCAGTTTTCCACTCAACATTTAGTTCAGCCAAATCAGCAAGCCACAGGTGTTCATCAAGGTCACATGCATGCTGGTTTTCAGAATCAAGCATCGGCAGCTCAACCGATGAACCCTTTTTAGCAGGTTAATGGACCACAGATAGTGACAAATATGCCAATTGCTGGAGATCGTGGGCCACAAAGGTATGCAGAAGGGTATCAGCAAGTACCTCCAGTGGAGATTCAACCATGTCGTCAACAAGATGTTGATGCTTTTTGGGCCGATAAAATAGCAGAAATTATGAAGGATAAGTTTGGGATCAAGCCCAAAGTTAATACCTATTCTTATCGGACTCCGTATCCTCCGGCATATGATTTAATTCATCTCCCAAATCGTTACAAGGTGCCAGATTTCACTAAGTTTTCTGGGTAGGACGATACATCAACCATGGAGCATGTTAATCGTTTTATTATTCAATGTGGAGAGGCAGCTTGTAGAGATGAATTGAGAGTTCATTTGTTTTCATCATCTCTATCTGGATCAGCATTTACATGGTTTATCTCACTACCGTCAAATTCTATTATTACTTGGGCTGATCTAGAAAAGCAATTTTATAAGTATTTCTTTGCTGGAGTTCATGAAAAGAAGCTTACCGATTTGGTAAAGATGAAACAGCGCAATGATTAATCGGTAGAAGGCTTTGTGCAAAGGCTACGAGATGTAAAGAACAAATGTTATAGCCTGGTGTTGGATGATCGGTAGCTTGCCGATTTGGCTTTTCAGGGATTGTTGCCACACCTTAAGGACAGATATGCTTGTCAGGAGTTCGAAAGCCTAAGTCATCTAGTGCAAAGAATTTCTGATCAAGACACTAGGGTTTTTGAACCTAAAAGGAATTGGAATAAGAAAGTTTCATTTATCGAAGAAGTAGAAGATTCTGATTCGGATGAAGAACCAGTTATCGGTTTGGCTGAGTGGGTTAAGAATAAAAAGCCGATATCTTGTCCCTTTGGTCACAAAGAGCCAGAGAAGTTTACTTTCGACGTCACCAAAGCCGATAAGATATTTGATCTTTTGCTTCAGGAGGGCCAGATTAAGTTGTCACCTAATCATGTGATCCCATCGGCAGAAGAGTTGAAGCATATGCTGTATTGCAAATGGCATAATGCAACTTCACACAGTACAAATGAGTGCAAAGTATTTAGACAACAATTACAGTTAGCTATTGAGTCTGGGAGAATAAAATTTGGCAATTCCAAGATTCAGAAGCCGATGAAAATTGATCAACATCCTTTTCCAGCAAATATGTTGGATACTGAAGGTAAAATTAAGGTGTTAACATCGGAAGCTGCGAAAAAGAATGCATCGTAGATCCCCAACATCGGATAACTACCGATGATGCAAAAGGCAAGGGGTTATTGATAGAAGGTGGCAGTTCTGGAAAGCCTCCTCGATCTGGCATCATGATTACTCAACAAAGACAACAGGAAGGCTGGCGTCAGTGAAGGGACCGATATCGACAACAGCAAGAGGAAAGACATCAAGAAGAGTGGAATCAGCATAAGGATCATTGAAATTGTCTGTTTTTTATTCATTGTTGGGAGGAAGGTATTAAGTTACCTACTGTTGAAGATTGCCTAGAGTGCAATGGTTATTATGGAGTTAATCGTCCTATAAGAAGATTTCAATCTGGTAATCAAGGTTTGTCCATTAATGAGCCGATCAGAAGGAGAGCATCAGTATATGATCGGCTGGGGGGCAGGCTCAGTGTACATGAAAGGCTTGGCAAACACGTTGCATATTTTCCGAGAAACCAAGAGGAACTTGAAGAGATGGCAAATGCAAGAGTTCCTGATGAAGAAATATTTTACAGGGATCCTAATATACGTCGTGTGGAGACAACCAGGACCTATCAGCCAGTGTGGAAAACTAAACTTCCTCAATAGTGTCCAGAGGGTTTGACAAAGACACAGAAAAGGAAAATGCAGCGAGAGCGTCAAAAAGACTTTTAAGAAGAAGGAAGTCCCTCCAATGAGAAATCTGGTAATCAGCAGTGGCAGATAAGGCACAAAAATAAAGGCCCATCGGCAGATGTCAATATGGTGTTTATGTTGCCGATGGAATTTTTGGCTCTATCTGATAGCGAAGAAGAAGTTTTTTCTCTGACCAAATAGCTCAATTAACACTAGATCCAATGATGGCTATTTTTGAGAAGCCTGCCGATGATGAGAGACAACACCTCAAGGCTTTGTTTGTAAAAGGCAGAGTTGATGAGCAGCCTGTATCTAAGATACTTATTGATGGAGGAGCTGCAATTAATATTATGCCTTATGTGATGTATCGAAAGCTTGGTAAGGGAGATCAAGACTTAACTAAGACTGATATGATGCTAAAGGACTTTGAAGGCAATGTATCACCAGCTAAAGGGGCAGTGTGTGTTGAATTGACCATCGGCAGTAAAACCTTACCGACAACTTTCTTTGTTATTAATGGCAAGGGTGCATATAATCTGCTTTTAGAAAGGGATTGGATTCATGCTAATTGCTGTGTTCCTTCTACAATGCATCAGTGTCTTATACAATGGGTTGGAGACAAAATTGAAGTTGTTCCTGGTGATTCTTCTTATATCATCGCATCGGCAGAATCAGACACTTATGAGCGAACTAGGTGCATATCAGGAGAAGCTTGGGAAAAAGAGTTCCTCAAGGTTGCCGATTACGAAATTCTACCGATCCAAATAGTCAGTTCTGAAGAAGAGTTTTAATGGATAGATTTGCCGATGATGGAAAATTAGGTCAAGGATTTACATCGGCAGATGATTTAATAGAAGTAGATATTGGTGAAGGTGATGGGCCAAGGCCCACTTTTATTAGCGCTAAGTTAAATTCCAAGTGTAAACAACAACTAGTTGATTTGTTAAAGGAATATAAAGATTGTTTTCCTTGGGATTATACTGAAATGCCTGGGTTAGACCGATCTATAGTTGAACATCGGTTGCCTATTAAATCTGGATTTTGGCCACATCAGCAGCCGACACGCCGCTGCAATCCTAATATACTTCCTGATATTAAGGCCGAAATAACTAAATTAATTGAGGCAAAGTTTATTCGACAGTGTCGATATGCAGAGTGGATTTCTAATGTGGTTCCTGTATACAAGAAAAATGGGAAACTTCGTGTTTGTATTGATTTCAGGAATCTCAATAAGGCCACACCGATGGATGGTTACCCAATGCCGATTGCTGATTTGTTGATTGATGCTGCAGCAGGGTATCAGATTATCAGTTTCATGGATGGTAATGCAGGTTATAATCAAATATTCATGGCTAAAGAAGATATTTCTAAGACTGCTTTTAGATGTCCAGGACATGTGGGATTATTTGAGTGGATAGTTATGACATTTGGTTTGAAAAATGCCGGTGCTACTTATCAAAGAGCTATGAACTTTATTTTCCATGAATATATCAGCATGTTGGTGGAAATCTACATTGATGACATAGTGATTAAGTCTGGAGACATCACAAAGCATCTAACTGATCTACAGAAGATATTGGAGTGCACAAGAAAACATGGATTAAAGATGAATCCTAATAAATGTGCATTTGGTGTATCGACAGGACAATTCTTGGGTTTTATGGTGCATCAGTGGGGTATTGAAATTAGTAGAAAATCTATTGAGGCAATCAACAAGATTGTTGCTACTGCCGATAAAACTGAATTACAATCCTTGATCGGTAAGATTAATTTCATCAGAAGATTCATATCTAATTTGTCGGGTAAGATCAAGGCTTTTAGTCTATTATTGAAATTGAAAGCCGATCAGGAATTTAAATGGGGGGTGAACAGCAGTTAGCCTTAGATGAAATTAAGAGTTATTTAACAAATCCTCCAGTGTTAGTTCCACCCCAACATGGAAAACCTTTCAGATTGTATTTATCAACTGAAGATACTGTTATCGGTTCAGCTCTTATTCAAGAATTTGAAGGAAAGGAGCGTGTTATCTATTATTTGAGCAGACAGTTAATAGATGCTGAAACCAGGTATTTGGCCATTGAGAAATTATATCTATGTTTGTACTTTTCTTGTATTAAGCTGAGACATTATTTACTATCGGCTGAATGTACTGTCATATGCAAAGATGATGTGGTCAAGTATATGCTGTCAATGCCGATACTGAATGGTAGGATTGGTAAATAGATTTTAGCATTATCAGAATTTGACCTATGTTATGAATCGGCTAAGGCAGTTAAAGGACAGGTTATGACCGATTTCGTTACTCAACATTGCAACACGGTGGATTCTCTGGAAATTGCTCCATGGACACTTTTTTTTGATGGGTCTACTTGTGGTGAAGGGGCAGGCATTGATATCGTATTAATTTCCCCTCAGGGGAAGAAGTATGAGTTCTCATTGCCGATTGTTGCTACATCGACAAACAATCAAGCTGAGTACCAAGCCCTGATAAAAGGGTTAGATTTGCTTAAGGAAGTACATGCTGATGCTGTTAAGATCTTTGGTGATTCTATGTTAGTTATAAATCAGTTGACTGGGATTTATGAATGCCGAAGTGAAATTCTAATTTCATATCATGAAAAGTGTTTGAGATTATTAAAAAGGTTCAGGAGTTTTCATCTGGAACATATTTCTCGGATGCATAATGAAGAGGCTAACCGATTGGCTCAGCATGCTTCAGGATATCAACCTGTTCAAGAAGTATTAATATCAGCAGCTGATACTGATGACTGGAGGAAGGAAATTATTGATTATTTAAAGAATCCATCTAAAAAGGTTGAAAGACGTATAAGGTTCCAAGCTACCAAGTATGTACTCCTCAATGATGAATTGTATTACCGTACCATAGATAGAGTTTTACTCAGGTGTGTTAGCATAGAGGAATCAAAAGGCCTGATGGGTGAAATTCATGGAGTATGTGGGGCTCATCAGTCAGCCTTCAAGATGAAATGGATGATCAGAAGAAATGGATATTATTGGCCGACTATTCTTGAAGATTGTTTTAAATATTTTAAAGGATGTCAGGAATGTCAGAAATTTGGTAATATTCAAAGGGCACCCGCATCGGCTATGAACCCTATAATTAAGCCTTGGCCGTTCTGGGGTTAGGCTATTGATCTCATCGGTCAGATTTATCCACCATCGAGTAAAGAGCATAAGTTTATTCTGGTTGCTACCGATTATTTCACAAAGTGGGTTGAAGCAATTCCTTTAAAAAAGGTGACATCGGCTAATATGATTGATTTTGTGAAGGAGCATATTGTTTACCGATTTGGCATCCCTCAAACCATCACTACCGATCAGGGCACTATGTTTACATCGGGTGAATTTGATGAGTTTGCTATAGGAATGGGGATTAAAGTTTTGAATTCTTCACCGTATTATGCCCAGGCTAATGGTCAGGCTGAAACATCTAATAAAGGAATTATCAAGCTCATTAAGCGCAAGATTAAAGAGTATCCTAAGAAGTGACATACAGTATTAAATGAAGCTTTGTGGTCATATCGGATGGCGTGTCATGGTGCAACCAAGGTAACACCTTATCAGTTGGTGTATGGACACGATGCAGTCTTACCTTGGGAGATTAAAATTGGTTCTAGGTGAATACGCTCTCAAGATCAATTGACTGCCGATGATTATGATATCCTTATGAAGGATGAGTTGGAAGATGTAGCAGGTCATCGGTTAAAAGCTTTAGTTAGCATCGAGGAGAATAAGAAAAGAGTAGCTAGATGGTATGACAAGAAGGTGAAGGTAAATGAATTTGTCGATGGAGAATTGGTTTGGAAGTTGATTTTACCGATTGGGACTAAAAGTTCTAAGTTTGGCAAATGGTCACCTAATTGGGAAGGTCCATATCGGATAAATCAATCTGTTCCTGGTAATGCATATATTCTTGAAACTCTTGAAGGAGTTGTATTTCCCAGAGCATTAAATGGAAAATATTTAAAGAAATATTACCCTAGTATCTGGATGGATGCATAAAAGAGTAATTGCCGATAACAATCCTATCAGCTAGAGTCAAAACAAAGTATCAATCATTGCCGATGCGCTAATTTAACAAAGCTTGGATAGCCGATATCGCACGCAGACGAATTTCATCGGTTTCTTTTAATTCCTTGGCATCTTCATCGGCACTTCCTTCCACAGGCTTGAGTTTCTTCTTGTGGACCAAGGCCTTACGAGCTTGGACGTCTCGTTCTTGCTGAAAGGCCTTGATAGCGTCAGGAAGCTGGTCTTCTTCTTGCTTGGCTTGAGTCAGGGCTGTTTCAACCTTTTCCAGTTCGGCTAGCAGAGCTGCCCTTTTTGCCAATAGGTCTAAGATTTTCTGTTTAAGATCAGCACCGGAGGCTTGCAAGTTGCCGATGCTTTTGTGCTTCTCATCGGCAGTTTGCTTCAGCTGCAGCATTTCTTCCTTAAGTTGAGCCTGAGCTGCTCTGTCGGCAATACGATGAACAACCTTTTGATATTGAAGTTGTCTGCTCTCCAGATGGACTGCTGGGAAGATGATTTCTTCAACATCGGCAGGGACTTGGCCACGGATTGTTTTGAAGATGGTCCTTGCAGGGTCTGAATCGATCACCAGTTGAGCAGTATCTTGTTGCAGCAGATTCAGGAGAACTTCTAGTTTGCCATAGGTATCTGCCGATATTGTTCCCAATGCCAGGGAAGAACTCGCCTCTTCTCCGTCATCATCGGAGACGTCGATAGCAAAAGAAAACAAGCTATCGGGAGAATCTTGTTCCTGTGAAATAAAGAGAGTTAGGAATCCTATTTGTGGTGTCTAGGGATATTATAAACCAAACAGTTAATCGGTTTACCTGCTTCAGAGCAATTTCTTGAGCCTGGCTTGAGGGAGCGGCTTGAAAAAGATCATGCGAAGGATCGACAGAGGATGCCGATGGAATGTCTTCCACGACCTCATCAGTAGTCGGCCCTTGGGGTATAATGGCTGATGGTGTATCTTGTACAGAAGAAGCAGCTTGTTCAATTATATCAGTGGGTCGATTGACAGGTGTTAGAGCGGATGAAAGGGCTGGTGTAGATTTCTGTCGCTTTTGTTGAGCTTCAGCATCGGTTAAATCTTTGCACTTTGTTTGGGCAGCAACAATTGGCTGGGGGGCATCGACATGTGTTGATTGGGGAGCTTGCATGCTTGGTGTGCTTGCCAATGTGCCCGTTTGTTGCTGCAAAAACGAGTATAAGATTGGATATTTAATAGAAAAAATGTAAAAATAAGAGAATACCTCTGAAGGAGGAGTAGAGGTCGTGGTGCTTGATATTGGAAGAGTTGCTGATGACGATCCAGCTGCAGCTCTCACATCCTGATAGTTATATGTTAATATAGTGTGCATCGACAGAAAAACAAAGTAAGCAAGGTTATTACCTTAAAAACCTTGATTAGGCTTGAAGCAGCAGCCATTGGAGTGGCCCTGGATGTTGCTAGTCTTGGTCTGTAGGTGATAGTTTTGGCGCGAGTCCTCTGGAAGGTTAAGGCCTCTAAGGTAGGGGCGTTGTAGCCAATTATTGAGACTGGAGAAATAGGGTGGTGGTTGAAGGGTCTTCCACTTTTGCTTATTGATGAAACTAGATCATCGGCCTGTTTCAGGGAAGATTAGTTACCAATATACATATAAAAGGAAGGAGAGAGACGAAAGTTAAAAGGAACTTACTGCATCGTCAGGAATAGCATAGTCGGGATCGATCATGTGCCGATATGTATGAACGGATGTTGAAAACAACTGTTCTTTCCACTCTTGCCACCATTGCTTATATGACTCTGTGATGAAAGACACTGGTGACCAGGCAGAGAGATCAACATTTGAAATATCAGCATCAGGAGCAAGTCTTACTACTCTACTCCATTTAGTTCCAGCTGTAATAATTTCTCTGGGCTTAATCACATCGGCAAAGCATAGCTTGATTGGCAGTTGCCCAAAGGCTAATTGGCGAGACACTGCGGATGGATTGTAGAATTCATAAGTGATATGGGAATTCTTCGCGCTACCAAATGTGTTTACTGGGATTGCTCTGGGGGTAATAATAGCCATCATAAGATCATTATCTTGGTTCAGATCACTATCGGCAAAATTGAAAAGAAGAGGGAACTTGTTATCCTCATCGATATAGGGTACCCAAGCTCTGAGATCACGAGGGAGACCATGGTAGAAATTCTGAAAAAACTTGCCAATTTGATCTTCATTAGACTCTGTTCCAGGAAGGACAATTATGGCTTCGCCAAAGTTGAGAGGAGGGCGTGTTGCCGATTCATCATCTCCAAGGATGTAATCTTCGGCGATCTCTCGTGGGAATTCTTGGGCAAAGAAATCTCATTGTAGATGCTTATGCATGTGAGCGTTTAACCACATATTGATGAACCACCACGGGCCTCCCAGATTGCCGATGGGTTCACCAAGTAGAAGCTTCTGAGACGCTTGGTGGAGAAGGTGGTAAGTTGAGCTCAGGAGGTATCGGCCAAGAGTTCCGCTGCTGGGAGGAAGGCGTTAGTTGGTCCTACCAATCGACCACAGAAGATAAACTTCTCCAGCCACATGTTTAGGAATATGGCGTGTTCCCTTTGATTGACAGTACCAGTTTTTTGGTACTCTTGGATGTATCCTGTCCAGCTGCCAATGTTGCGTGTATTTACTCTATACTCAGTTTTTCTACCAAAAATGTGGCTTTCATCGATAGTTGAGATATCCAAGCTGGTGAGCATATATACATCGGCAAGAGTAGGGGCACATGGGCCATGACCGAACATGAAGGTATTTGTGGTATCTGACCAAAAATGAGCAGCAGCTATCATCATGGATTCATTCCTTTGCATTTCAGCAATGGATAGCCTGATACATTGATCTATCTTCCGTTCTGCCCAGAACACTTGCATTGATCTGTTGACTCTCAAGTACCAGTTTTTCCACCCTTTGGTAGGTTTGGGCCAAGATCGAAATGTATCTTTCCATAGATTCAAAGAGAAACTTTGAGCTTTGAAGGGAATACGATTAGCCTCTGCATTGATCAGGTCGGTTGGATCTGGATCACCCATTGGACCTAGGCAATGGAGGGGAGGTTGGTTGGTTGGAATAACCAATGTGTTGCATAGTTCCTGAGTTTGGAAGATCAAGAGAATGGAAGAAGTAGAAAAAATACCAACTGTAAGAATTCGCAAGGGGCCAGAAGGGTCGAAGTAAAAGTAATAAAAAAAACGAACCGCAGGGACGTTGAAGTTGACCGCCATTGTTTCGAGAATGATGAGGGCACGAGCTGGAGATTGGAAAATGACGATGGAAGGAGCTCTGGTGGGTTGAGGATGCGCAGTTAGGGTTGCCGCCGGAGAGAGAATGCCAAAGGTTGCAATTTGAAGGTAGAAGATGAGCAGTTCGGAGAAATCTATTTATAGGCCATTTGGGGTAGGGGTATTCTTGACTTATCTCTATGCCATACGCGGATGGATCGAGGTGGTTCAGATAGATATGGTAACTGTTCGCATGGCAATCAAGGGATTGTACAGAAGATTTGATGGCATGGCAAGTAGTCATGACTTGAAGGATATTTTGATACAGGATCTTTCAGTTCTAAAATGGTGATGTTGCTGTGATAAGATCTTGCCGATGGATTGTTATTTTGGTATCTCAACCGTAATTGAGGCAAAAAATAGTTGGAAAATGTGCGATATTTACTGAGATACATGGATTAGATCTAGATTTGATTAAATCTAGTAACAAATCATGTTATGCTTGGAGAATGGGTTGAAAAATAGGTAATAGCAGGCATTATCTGGAGTAAATTTCAGAGCATCAATATCTTATACTCTGAAATTGAGGGGCATGTGTTGACATCGTTTTTTAGCACGTGTCAAGATGGTCAGGAAGGGCTAATCGGCAGAGGAAAGATTATTGTGTAGATTGATAGCTGATGAAAATGAGTTTGCTTATGAGTGGTAGCGGCGTATGGGTTCAAATTGAAATGTTGCCAATAAGGTTCAGGGTATTATTGCCGATGCCGATGAAAGATGGTTTGAAGACTGCTGCTGATGAAACTAAGGATGTACCGATGGAAGGATCTTGAAGTCTGCTGCCGATGGAACAGGGATTGTGCCGATAGAACAGGGATTGTGCCAATAAAAAGGAGGTCGATGAGAATACCATCGTGACTGAGGCGGACTATGGAATAAGATAGGAGTTAATTTCCTTATATACGTTTATTAGAGTCTGAGTTGTATCAAAGTCATGTGTTTCCATAGATTTGGATTTAGTGTCCTAGTCGTATTTGGTTACGTTTCTATAGATCAGGATATAAATATAGGGTAAAGGGCAATGTAAAAAAGGAGATCAATCAATACATCAAAAACAACTTTTTATTCTTATTTACATCTACTTTCGACGACTTCGTCAATTTGCATATTTTTCTTTTTTACGAGTTCTCATCGATTCGGCGAGTTGCATTGCTCCAGTGCAATCTTCGGCGATCCTTGGGTTCCGCGTGAGTACCTCTTGGCCGTGACTTCCGGGCGTATCGCTGTTGTCAGGACCAAAGTGCTCGTATCTTCATCCTTGTCAATTAACAGGTCAAATCGACTGGCATGCTTTGAATATCGATTTCGGGTATTAGCCCTTTGTGTTTGCAGATCTACTTTTGCATCAACACCGTCGGAGACAAAAGATCCGGTGGGGAGCTCCGGTGTCACATCCACCAAGTCTCCAACATACCCTCTCTAGACATAAGCTCTAGTGCAAGAGGGCCTTCTCTTCCCAACCTCGAACTAGGCTTGACCAAAAATATTAATGTTTTTCCAATGAATTGTTCTCAAATTGGGTAATTGTATTTGTGTTACATGTGGTCTAAGTTGTGAGTATTGACTTTTGCAGTATAGATTGATTTTTGGAGCCACTTTATGTTGGACCATATTGCAAATGTGAAACTAGAAGAGAAAATAATGTTATACATATAAAGCACACCTCATGCTATAAAATGTGGCTGCCATGTTTGGGAACCATGCAGTCCAGAAGATCATATAAGCATGATGGGGAGATTTCTACACACACAAAGCTAATTGTATTTGTGTTATATGTTAGCTAAGTTGTGGGTATTGACTTTTGCAGTATAGATTGATTCTGGAGCCACTTTAGGTTGGACCATATTGCAAATATGAAAATAGAAGAGAAAACAATGGTCTTCATAGAAAGCGCACCTCGTAGTTGAAAATGTGACTGGTGTGTTTGGAAATCATGCAGTCCAGAAGATCATTAAGCACAACGATGAGATTTCTTGTTTACACACACGCGCGCGCGCGCGCACACACACACGCACGCACGTGCGCGCGCAGAAACCATGGTCAAAATATGTTTCTTTATGTAACAAATATATGTTCAATTTAGGTCCCCATAATACACTAAAATCTTCCTTTCTTTGGATTCCTTCAAAAGTTTGGAAACATTCAGTGGAGTTCTAGCAACCAAATGATTGATTTAAAAATTATAATTTAAATAATATGTGAACATATGCCAAACCATACAATCGAAACAAAGCCAGCTATGCAAACATAGTGTGGCTCAATTTGTTTGGTTGCTTGTGGTGGAACCTTCCTATCCTTGTTCAAATCCTCAACTTATCACATGTGCTCGCATTTTTAGAATTGACTAAGCTATTGTCCAGTTGTTGGCAACTCTTGCATGTCAACACTAAAGCACATGTGGCAACTTCGTCAATCTCAAGATTTGTCGGCTTAGTATCTCAGGGATTCTCATATGAGTAGAGTGGGCATGAATATAGGTGCGTATATGTGAGCGTCTACGTCTGTACTATATTTTGTAAAAAGGGCTAACTCTAGGTATACCTTCAATATTTCACGAACAAAGTAATATCCCTAGACATAAATTCCACTCTACAATTACTTGCAAATAGTAAAACCCTAGGGTCAGCCCAACAAATAAGAAATAGCATGGCCATCAAGGCTAAAGGCAGTTGCCATTCATTGGTTTCATGTCAAACGGATGATGTTCCCTAGTACCCCCTCTTTCTAGAGCTGTAAAGTGTTCATTGGTGCTGCTATTTATGTTGCCTCACACACATCATTCCACATTGACCTATGAGATATATAGGCACAGGGAGAATTATTTGTTTTGTGCATCTCTGTCAAGGATTAAGGTACACAAAATGCGAACTAAATGTAGATCAGTTGTACTTCACGTAGTGATGTTCAAATATACTTTAGTCACATATGTTGAGTTACAAAAATAAATACACCCTAATCTCTTACACAAATATTTATGTGCATATAGTAACTTTCCCTTTTTAGTGGGTCACTATTTTGATTGAGCTTTTGATTTGATAACTTAGTTGTATCGACAAGTCAATATAGTTTACTTTTCAACATTTCTTGCTATATGTCTCATGAAAATGGAATTTGTGCATATGCCACTGTGAATCCGCTGATTAGCTCACATCCTGCTTCAAATTAGCTATTTATGTGTATAACTCACAAATTTGTATATCTGCCATTATCCTTCCATTGCCTTTTGTGTGCGACCCATTCAAGTCGTAAAAACATCAATGCCAAGTTTGCATGGCATGTGAATAAAATGACAACATTTGGTGGCATCAACACAAATGTCCAATAAGAGATTTTTTGCGAACCACGGTACAAATGCAGATGCTCACATATATATGTGCACACAATTACCCTTATTAACACAGGGACACATGCCCTACCTAATGAGTACCTCTCAAAGACTAAGCCGGTAGATATTCAGATTGACAAAGTCACCCTTGGTGACGATGGGCGCGTCACCTTCCACTAAAAGTAAAGTTTCGTTAAATCCAAGAATATATCAAGGAAATTTGAGAACCTATGTGAAACCAAGGATTTTAACCCGGGAGGATAGGTTCCACCACAAGAAACCTAGCTAATCAACTGAACTACGCTCAGCTCGCAATGTCGAATGAAAAAAAATGTGGAAGTTCATACCAAAATCTTTATTATTTCCCACTTAATTGCCCTAGGGTGAATAAGAATACAATTTAAGTGCTTATGTGCCCTTAGATAAGAATAAATGCCATTAGCTAGATAGGATAGCATGAAACATATATATGGGGTGTGTTTGGTTCCCTAGCCTCATCCCTGGCCAGGCTTCCATAATACAACCTGGGCTCCCATAAGCCTAGGGGGAGTGGGGGTTAGCCAGGCTTCCTGGAAACGGTGGTGGCACTCGTTTCTGCGGAGCCTGGCTTGGCTTGGCCGCACACGGGGGTTCTCATTGGCCTGCGTAGTGCATCGGACAAAACCCCACTCCCGCATCCACCTGTTAGGGTTATGTCTCTCATTCACCACTCGTTCACTCGACACTGCTCTCGCTCTCGTGTCACTCACTGCTGCTGGGGTTCCCGGTAGGGAGCTCGTTGGAGAAGGTCGTCAGCCCTCCCCAAGTGCTCACAGGTGAGACACTACGGATCGAAACCGAGGAAGCGTGCTGGATATCTCTCTATTTGCTCCTCCTCGAAGGGCAAATCATGGTTTTTGTTTGGATCTAGGTGTTTCTTGCCTTTTCTAGTGGTGATTATGACTAGATCTGTTAAGCAATGCAAGTTTCCTTTACTAGTATTCATTGCTTATTCTTGTACTCTGCCATACGTACTTGATTTTTTTGCTAGGTCCATGGGAATGGTCGATGATATGTTCGTGGGTCTGGGTGGCGCATCTTGAATGTCGTAGTCGATCCATGTTTATATTCTAGATTAGGGTTTATTCATACTTATGCACCAGTTCTCTCTACCCAACTATATAAAGCACATGCTATGTTTCCTTGGTCATAGTTGTTGACTTCTATATTATGCATGTCTTTGTTTAGTTGGTCACAAGTCATTGACTTCTATAGGTTGTCTTCCCATTAGACTAATCTATTAAGCTCATGATTGAAGACAAATTGCTTGCAAAATTGCAAAAGCATCATGAAATATAGAAATCCTTACATGGAAGAAATTGCATGCACTTATAAACATATAAACAGATCATTGGAGGTAAATCACATGTAATACAAAAACACTAAATTTGGTTTTGGACTGAGCAAGATGATGGTAAATGTCTTGCAACAGTTGGAGCTCCAAAGGGCAAACAAGGGCATGTTGAGCAATAGCTAATAAAGACCCTTTCTTCTCAGTCATACAGCCATGCCACCTCTCACAGGATGTTGGCTCCAGTTCATTCCCCATGAAGGACATGGGTGCCTGTGTTGCAAGAATTGACTTGATCATCGCCTCAAAATGTGGAAGAAGAAAATGCACTCTGCTTGGCCTTACCTCTATGTGGGTGGGGGCCCTCATCGGGTCCTTTGTGGTGCAGGCATACTTGCTAAGCCATGGAGATCCCCTCGACTCCGAGGTCGAAGGTTGGGAGATACTTTATTAGTAGATTCAGTTGACTATTGTGTCGAGCAGCCACATGCTTACTTGGGATACTTCTCGACTAAATTGTTGATCCCAGTGCTCCGAGCGTGGAGTCAACATGTTGGCTTCTCCTGTTGTGGCTTCTATTTGAGTGTCGCGCCGTTCGAGATGTGGCCCGAATGGTTGGTGGGTCTCGGGCCTACAGAGCTTGGTCGTAGCCCCTAAGTCCGACTATTTGATCGAGTCCATCTAACGAGTCCTTGTGATGTCTTTGCCTAAGCTCCCCAGTTAATGAGGGTACTTGAAGTAAAGTTACTCGTTAATAATCCTTTCATAATGATTATGTAGAGAACAAGCCATACACTTAAATTGCACCATATATAGAAGGATGCATTTGTTGGTTAATGTTGAAACGAAGTTGTGTGACCAAATTTGGTGACCTTTTGGTGTTGTGTGGGTCCACTAAAACATGATTACTTGTGTTTTATTTATATGATAATGGATAGGTTGCATTCTCTAAATAAATTGATTTTTGCATCGTTTAATGCTAAACTTTGCAATATGAGGTTTGGCTAACCAAAAAGACCATTGTGACTCCATAAGATAAAGTGTGGACTTTTCATGGAACCATGTTTCCAAAGAGTAATACAATGAGTTGCATCAGTATATTATGTGGATGATCAAACGTTTGAACAAAAATAGTTTTCAACTTTGTTTTATCAAAGATCACTACTTCACACATTTTTGGCATATTAATTTTGATGTGACTCAATATCAAAAGTATATGTGTCGCAATGAATTGTTCACAAGCTGGGTAATTGTATTTGTGTTACATGATAGCGAAGTTGTGAGTACTTTTGCAATGTATCGATTTTGGAGCCACTTTATGTCGGTGCATATTGCTGATATGACACTAGAAGAGAAAACAAAGTTCTTCATAGAAAGCACACCTCATGGTTGAAAATGTGACAAACATGTTTGGAAATCATGCAGTCCAGAAGATCACATAAGCACCACGATGAGATTTCACACACACACACATTTGTGTTACTGTTGGCTAAGTTGTGAGTACTGACTTTTGCGTATAGATCAATTTTAGAGCCACTTTAGGTTGGACCATATTGAAAATATGAAACTAGAAGAGAAAGCAATGTCCTCCATAGAAAGAACACCTCATGGTCGAAAATGTGACTGGCTTGTTTGGAAACCATGCAGTCCAGATGAATACATAAGCACAATGGAGCGTGCGCGACACACACACAAGTTGTTGTATTTGTGTTACTGTTGGCTAAGTTGTGAGTAGTGACTTTTGCGGTATCGATCAATTTTGGAACCACTTTAGGTTGGACCATATTGCAAATATGAGACTAGAAGTGAAAACAATGTTCTTCATAGAAAGCACACCTTAATTATAGTCGAAAATGTGACTAACGTGTTTGGAAACCATGCAGTCCAGAAGATCACATAAGCACAATGGCGAGATTTGTTGTTCACACACACACACACACAGAGGCCCCTTATCGCTTTAGATGCGATGTCATTGTGAATATCAATCTAGTGCTATGTGGGTGTGCATCTTTGCAGGTGACGACACTGATATGTTATATCTTAGGTGTTCATATTGGCAGTGGGACTACACCCAATTAACTAAACTTAGCAAGCACACAATATTTTTGCCAGGGGTGATAATCCAGAAAGACCGATTGTAACGGAACCGCCCAAATTATAAGAACAAAAGTACAAAAACAATCGCCGGAGCAATTAGATTCTCGTACTTAAGCCCCTATAACCCCGGTAGTCCAATGAAATCATAGGGGATTTCAAACCAACCAACGTACAAGCCAAGATCGTAGTGATTCAACATAACAAGTTACATGTTACGTCCATTAATACAAGTAATTCAACATAAATCAGAGTTCCATAGAGTTATCACAACTCAAGTTCAAAAGTAGCGGAAGCAAAGTAGTTTAAAACTAATATCATCTTAATTCAAATACATGCCAGTACCAAGGTCAATTTCCAACAAAAGCATGAGAGACAAGATAGCTCAGAAGGATCATGCCCATGATCACACTCCGCCACTACAGCAGGAGCCATCCAATTCTTGCAGTAGCCATGATATATCACAACCTGCAACAAGTGGGAATAAACCCTGAGTACGAGAAGGTACTCAGCTAGACTTACCCGTCATAAACCAGAAATAACATGACACCAAGGAGTATGCAAAGCTTTCTTTTAGTGGGCTAGCTTGACTCATTTGCGAAAAGCGTAAGTTATCATCTAGGAACCATTTAAAGTATAAGCATCAACTTAATTATACCTGATTAATCTAAGTAAGCACCTATGCTAGAGCAATCACTTGATTAACCATTAACATCAAAGGTTACCATCTCAGGTTTAGCTTTTCCACATCATCCACATAACCATCCATGTTCCATCATTATTACTACGATGTTGTAGCTCGAGTCAAGTGCTCACTATCCAAGAGCGATGGCAATTCGAATCGATTCCTAACCAGCTGGTGATTTATTTCCCACACAAACCACACTCATCGATCAAGTGAGCTACAGATCACCAATGACACGATTTCGGTAAACATCGCGGGATAAACTGGGGCCGCAGTACCTAGGGACCGCCCGACTGCTAGGACGCACCTTGGGCTCACTCTTCGCGTCCATGTCATACTCCCTTCAGCACCAGTACGCGCACCCGTGTAGGTCCTGGCCCGAATCATGTCACTAGCTTCGCGGTCGAAAGGTACTTTATTCGGCCAGCTAAATGTGAGGCATGCATTCAACATGACAAGAGGGACGAGCAACGATTAGTCCTTAACTGACACAGACGGAATCACTATAGTCCAAAACCCTATAAGACTCTGCCCGGTCTCCATTTATCCATCAACACTTGGTTATTTTGCATGATAACAATTATGGCCAACCATAACCAGGTATCCACCTATATCTTGTAGGTGACAGGAAATCACCCGACTTCTACCGGTCTAAGCATGGCTAAGCAATACTTTCGATCCTAAACTAAAATAGGATTCCAGGCATATTTATGGGACAAGGAAAAGGTATATATGCAGCAAGTGTTTTCACTCAACTCCTATAACTTAATGCAATAATACATATGTAACCTATATATATTCAATTGTTTTATAAAGTAGGAGGCTTAGAATGCTCCGGGGCTTGCCTGAGATCGAACACTTAGGTTAGTGTTTGACAGATGACACTCGCTTGGCGAGCATCTTCCATCCCGACACTTGCTTAGCCCTTCCATCTTTGGGATAGGTCCACCAAACACCGTCTTCGGGTTTAGCTCCAACATCTCGTCCTTCACACGGTGTATCTAGCGTACCTAGATGAGATGCAAGATGCATGTGTATGAATATGATGAATGGTAACACAAGATGCATCACATAAGCATTCATACGAACACAAGATCATACAAAACATAGACACCAATAGCTATTTAACTATCACCACACAACCAATTATAGAGGGCAAGCACATCAAGCATAACACAAGCTTAACAAGACCACAAGTATCTTAACTTAACCATCATCAAGGGCATAAGCCACACTTAGCAACACATGGAGTAAACAACTATAACTAGCATCTGTCTATTTCTGGACTGCAAACAACAGCTGCATGTTTAGATCATAACTGGAGTTATACAAATCCAATATCCATGCAACAAGACATTCTAGAAATCTTATGAAATTGTCTACAATTCATCTTTAATCATCTTAGCATGATTCTCAAGTTAACCAAGTCAAACATGCATAATTACAGAATCTGGTCCAGAGATTCCAGAGAACAACTATTTCTAGAACCTAACTTGGAACAGTCATAACTCACAAACTACAAGGCCCAATGCCACCAAACTTTAACACAAGCTAGATTAATGAGTTATCTACAACTTTGTTATAAGCATGTTTCTCAGCAAACATCATTTTCATGGTGCAATTACCAAAGTCCCAGAAACTGTCCAGGAAAGCATCAATTGCAAGAATAAATATTAACTTATATTCCAAACATACATTTGGCCACAACCAATGTAACCATCATAAAGTACATGTTAAATAATCACCAAAAAGCATAGTGCTCATCACTAAATAAATTCTTTTAATGCATTTCTTAATTTATTTAGATGCCTAGGTGATTTAATAAACATATACCAAAAGTGTACCATAAATTCTACAAAACTTATAGTAGCTAGAATATCACCACAATAGTGTACTATAAACATTTCAAGTCATTTGGACATGTATATCAACCTCTATGAAAAAGACAAATTGCTATTGCAAGAAATCATGGGAGAGCAAGATACACTAATAACTCACTCATAAAGCAACCAAAATTCATGAAAATTTTACCACACATCAAACATCACATGACTATCATGCCACCAAAATTTCACTTCATTAGGAGCTCTACATCTTCGGTTATGAAAAAGACAAAACACAACTGGCCTTAAAACCTAACTGCATAAATCTATTTTTACAGAGAAAAATTTAAACTAAAACAGGATATATTATAGATCTAGTGCATAGAGAATTTCATAAGGATTCCAAAAAGTTCTTATTTGCTATTTTACTATTTTTTTACAATTTACTATAAATTTCCAAATTTCCTACAAAATAAATACAAATCAGTCCTGAGAGCACTATTCATATGAGTCTATGACAGTGCAGATAGGCCCCTGAATTTAGTCGAATTCTTGTGCGAGGTCCCTAGTCGCGAGTCACAGTAAGGGAGGTGGCAGAGCTCGCTGAGGCCGCGCCGGCATCGAGGAAGTGAAGGGGGAGCATCATGGAGTTGTCGCGCATGCGTAGGGCTATAAAGCTCGTTCCGAGGCTGCCTGCAGTGGCCTGGCGACGGAAGAGAGCGACGGCTGCGCTGCTCGTGGGGCGGCCATGGCTGCGGCGGCGGCCCTCTGCAAGTGGCGCAGCGGCCCAGTGGTGAAGCACGCGAGTGCAAGGAGAGGGTGGCGGACTCGGTGATGTACGCGGAGAGGCGAGCGATGGCTTAGAGTGGCGGGAACGTGGCGACCACGGAGCTCGGTGGCGGTGCCCATGGCGGCTTGCTCTGGAGCGGCCGGAGCACGAGAGAGGACAAACAGGGAGGCAAATGAAGGCAGAGAATGAGTGAGGGGGTGTGGGGGAGCTGGTCATCGGTCGCAGGAAGGCAGCGACACGCGGCATCGAGGTGGGGGCGTGCTGCTCCGCATGAACGCCACGACGACATTACAACGAACACGTAGTGAGCGACGAACGGGGCACGGTGGGTGGCGCTTTTGGGCTAGATCTGGGCCGATTTAGTCGATGGGCTCAAAATGAAGATTGCAGCCCACGTGAAGTTCTACGTTTTCTATTAAGGCAGTTAAGTCATTGGAGCAACAGATTAAGAGATAATTGCATGCCAAGATGACAATGTCAACACATTGACGACCAACTCAAAATTGACGCTCAAAACGTGGTCAAACTCAAGCCAACTTTTTGTATGCTCTTGTCCAAGACGTAAACTCCAACTTCTATTTTTGGGTCGACTCAATTTTCTTAACAAAATCTCGAGAACGCGGCATGCCAATCATTATCGCCATTGAAATCCCAGACTTAGAAATATTCTTGAGTGCTGAAAACTGCAGCAAATTCAATCTTTGTGCCCCGATTAGACTCACTTCCAAGCTGATCTAGCTCTTGGTCCGAAAACAAAGTTTCTTCTACACAACATGAATTACAACTTTCATTTAAGGTCCAACATCAAAACTAGTATAGAAACTATATTTCTACTTTGATCAAAGTAGTATCGCGATAGAGCTTGAATTGTCCTTTGTGATCCATTGGAGCATTTTCTGGGCATTTGCTCAACATGAACCTTTCATGACTTTTGCTGTAGAATCCATTTAGAGTCATTTGGAAAAGGTTGCAAGGTTTGGTTGATAACCTATATTTTCATCCACTTAATAATGCAATTCTAGCACTTAGTAAAGCCATTCCAACAATGATATAACTTATCATTTCATGTGACTTTTTGATTCCATACCTCATGAAACTTTTTGAGTGATCAATATAGATAGGTACTAAGGTGAGACATATGAAGATATTGCAATAACACCACCCAAGCATATATCTTGAAAATGGCCTATATGCAAAGCAATGGTGCAACATCCAAGTTTAGTTTAGGCTCATCTCCATAGGTTGACCTTGACATCGTCATCTCCACTTAATCTATCATGTTTGAGTTCAAACCCACTGCTTAATGAGTGACAAACACCTAGGGTGTTACACCGGTTTCCTTCGCTCGATGAGCTAGGAGCAGGATCAGTGCATGTGGATGAGCACATTGAGAATTACATTGGTGGAATGTCATTGAGTTTCGTGTTAAGTAATTCAGTTTTCTTCAGTTAAAACTTGTGTCAGGATGATGTTTAGAATAGCTCTTGAGCTATGTGGGTGGTGTCCATGTCCATGTGTAATATATTGTGAAATGGAAAACCTTAATATATATATATTATTTTGGCTAACGAAACAATAACAAAAGTTGGTTAGTTATGGGTAGAGTTGCTGGTAAAAATATAATAAAGTAAATATCATAATATCTTTTCTTAAAAGAATGCACGGTTTATGTATTGTAGATGTTTCCTATAAGATATCGCCAGGTTACTTTTATCTAGACCTTTTGAATTTATCTTTTTCATATTGCCTACTCGTGGTAATACAACGTTTGTGATGCACTAAAAAATTTGCTATTTCCGTTGCAAGGTGTTCTTTGTGTACAAGGCACTCAATATAGGATGCCTACTGATGTTGAAGAAAATTCATATTCTTCAGATGTTCAATCTGGAGTAGTCACAGATATTAGAAGCTTGTGCACAAATATTCAAATTGCCTCTGAGAAAGGGCTTGGGGATTCGGATGACAACTTTTTGAGCTATCCATCACACCCAGGAGTCTATGCTAGTAACCCCAAGACTCGGCATGGCCTACATTGGCGGACATCAGAACGTGTTCCTCCAGTTGTTTCTATTAGAATACGTATGGTCTAGAATATGATAAGTCTAGATTGAAGAGTCCCATTATGTGAAGAGTCATGCAATCATGTGAAGAGTCATGTATTCTCTATTTAACGGTGTCCTGGAACCAGGCTGCCTTGGCCAACGCCTTATGACCCGGCACCAACCAGACGCTACTTGGTTCATGGACTCCGGTGCATCCTCGCATCTTTCATCATCATCTGGTAATCTTTCTTCCATCAATTCCTTCATTCCTTCCAACTCAAATATCATTGTTGGTAATGGTACCTGTTTACCCATCACGTGTTCTGGTAACACTTTGCTTCCTAACCCTATCCGCCCCCTACATCTTTCCAATGTCCTTATTTCACCCCAACTCATAGCAAATCTTGTTTTAGTTCGTCAATTCACTAAAGATAATTCTTGTTCCATTGAATTTGACCCCTTTGGTTTATCTGTGAAGGATCTCCACACAAGGACGGTGCTCCACCGATGTGATAGTTTTGGAGACCTTTATCCGCTCCTTTCGACATCCACAACTCCTCCCAGTGCCCTCCTTGCAGCAATGGAGATGACTTGGCATAGGCGGTTGCAACATCCCGGCGTCCAAGTCCTTTCACTCTTGCGCTCCAATAAGTCAATTTCTGTTACTCCTGGTACTCTTGACACTTCTTTGTGCCATGCGTGTCAGCTGGGTCGTCATACTTGCTTGTCCTTCTCCAATTCCTTGTCAAGGGCTTCCAAACCTTTCGAGTTGATTCATTGCGACTTGTGGATGTCTCCCATCATGGGCATATCTAGGTTTAAATACTATCCTGTGTGTTTGGATGATTTCACTCATTATTTATGGACTTTTCCTATCAAACTGAAATCTGAAACATTCACAACCTTACGCAATTTTCATAGCTATGTGCTCACTCATTTCAATTGCCGTATACAATTTGTTCAAAGCGAAAATGGTCGTGAATTCGACAACAATGATGCTCGCTCATTCTTTCTTGAACAAGGCATTCATCTTCATCTTTCTTGCCCCCATACATCCCAATAGAACGGCAAGGTTGAACGCGTTATTCGGTCCACCAACAATATCATGCACAGCTTGCTATTTCAAGCTTCTATGCCTCCTGCCTATTGTGTCGAATCCCTTCGCACCGCTACTCATCTTTTTAATCTACACCCCACCAAAACGCTTCACAATCGAACTCCCCATCAAATTCTATTTGGCACACCCCCCACTTATGATCACCTCCATGTTTTCGGATGTCGTTGTTATCCTAATTTATCAGCCACCATGCCTCATAAACTTGCTCCACACTCTACCGAATGTGTCCTCGGTTTCCCGGATAACAACAAAGGCTATCGTTGCCTTGACCTTTCTACCAATCGTATCATCATCTCTCATCATGTAATCTTTGATGAAAACCAATTCCCTTTTGCACATGACTCACCAGCACCTTTGAGTGTCTATAATTTTTTGGATGACACAGATAATGCTCTAGAGGTGCCAGGCATTTTCCCCATGGCGACATCAGGTCCCACTGGTCCTTCAATAGCCACACTAGGCACCAATGCTGCCACTCCATCGACAGCAGCGCCCACCCCTGGCACTGGAAATTGGCAACAACTAGGGCTAGGTACAGCGTCCACAACAGCTGATGTGCATCACAGGCTAGAGTCCAGCACCAGCGAGGTGCCTGCTCCTATTGCTGGTTTGAGATGCCAACCAGGACTGAGCACCTGTGTGCTCCCTGTTGCCGGTCCAGGACAACAGCCGGGACCGAGTGCCACTATTCCTGGTCTAGGCCTACGACTCAGGCACTCTAGCAATCAGGTGCTGCCATCTGTGGCTAGTGCCTCCTATCGGCCGCCGATCACACAGGTGTACACGCGCCGACAACCTCTTGTGGCACCAACAACACCTTCTGGCTCCACAGCTGCAGCGGAGTCGCCCTCTGCAGCAATGGTGCCATCAATAGCAGCAGCACCAGCGCCTACTGTAGCACCAACGTCTACGCTACACCCACTGCTACTGTAGCACCAGCGCCTACACCTACTGCTACTGTAGCACCTACGCCTACAGCAGCAACAACGCCGACGCCCACAGCTACTGCAGCGCCCTCAGCCGTGGTGGCACCCTCCGGCTCCCCCTCCACTATTATATCGGCTGCTCTCAGCTCCTCACAAGCACCTATTGTTCCCATTCCTCCTATTACTTATCAACATGCCATGCAAATGAGGGCCAAGTCCAACATCAGTCAACCGCAACAACATTTCAACTTGTCTGCGGTTTCATCTATAGGCTCTATAGATATTAGCTCACTAGTGCCCTCTCAGATCCAAATTGGAAGCGTGCTATGGAGGAAGAATATGGTGCTCTCCTTGCAAATCAGACATGGGACCTTGTACCACCACCACATGCTACTATTGTCTCAGGCAAATGGCTCTATCGCCACAAGCTCAATGCTGATGGATCTCTAGCTCGGTACAAGGCTCGTTGGGTCGTACGTGGTTTCTCTCAGCAGCATGGTCTTGATTATGATGAAACATTTAGCCCGGTGGTCAAGCCTGCAACCATTCGTATGGTATTATCTCTTGCCATCTCCAATGATTGGCATATTCATCAGTTAGACGTTAAAAATGCATTCTTACATGGCACTCTCAATGAAACTGTCTACTACCAACAACCTCCTGGGTTTGTTGATTCGGCACGGCCTAATTATGTGTGCAAGCTTAACAAAGCTCTCTATGGCCTCAAACAGGCTCCGTGAGCTTCGTATAGCCGATTCCAGGCATTCAACACCTCGATTGGTTTCCGGGTTTCTCACTGTGACAACTCATTGTTCATCTACACTAATGGGGCAGATGTGGCGTACCTATTGTTGTATGTGGATGACATCATATTGACAGCTTCCTCTCAACATCTTCTTAAACATATTACTGGCTCTCTACAGTAGGAATTTGCCATGACGGATCTTGGTAAACTTCATTACTTCTTGGGAGTTTTTGCCCAACAATCATCCACATGTCTCTTTCTATCTCTAGCTAAATATGCTACTGAAATTTTGGCTAAGGCAAACATGTCTTCATGTAACCCTTGTCAAACCCCGCTTGAGGTTCATTCCAAACTATCCTCCCATGATGGACCACCAGTTGCCAATCCAACTCTCTATCTCAGTCTTGCCGGTGCCTTACAATATTTGACTCTTACACGGCCAGATATTGCTCATGCCATTCAACAAGTCTGTTTATATATGCATGACCCTCGGGAGTCTCACTTTCCTCTCATCAAATGCATTTTGCGTTATATTAAAGGCACTATGGAGTATGGACTTGCTATTTCTCGCAGTTGGTCACGTGAGTTAGTTGTTTACTCGGATGTGGATTGGGCCGGCTGCCCCGACACCCGTTGCTCCACTTCTAGATATTATGTGTTTCTTGGTGATAACCTTATATCTTGGTCCTCTAAGTGCCAACAGACCGTCTCGTGCTCTAGTGCTAAAGCCGAATACAGGGGTGTGGCTAATATCATGGCTGAGGCATGCTGGATTCGTCAACTCTTGGGCGAGCTTCGTCGTCCTCTAACACGTGCTACTCTTGTATATTGTGACAACATTAGTGTCATGTATTTGTCAACGAATCCAGTTCATCACCAAAGGACCAAGCATGTGGAGATCGATCTCCATTTTGTGCGGGAGCATGTGGCACTTGGAGCTATATGTATTCTTCATGGTCCAACGTCCCTTCAATATGCTGATATATTCACTAAGGGTTTGCCTACTGCTGTCTTCATCAACTTCCGCTCTAGTCTCAACGTTCGCTCTTCTCCCCATTGATACTACGGGAGGGTATTAGAATACGTATGGTCTAGAATATGATAAGTCTAGATTGAAGAGTCCCATTATGTGATGAATCATGTAATCATGTGAAGAGTCATGTAATCTCTATTTAAATTATTGCTCAATGAATGGATAGTGCTAAGCCAGTTACTATCAGTTTCTAAGTGCTAATGTGTTGTGCTATGAATTGGAACGGCAAGGCAACAACACCATTGCTGTCGCGGTTGACTCGTCCTTCCTTCACCTCCTTGTACCGTGGGGCCGCCTCCGCCATCTCCCAGCGAGAGCAGCCACTCGAACGTGTCCACCAAGTACTTGACAGCCCTCACCGGGCTCCTTCATCACCACGACCCTCATCGCCTACTTCCGTCGTTCTTGGTCCACCTCGCTTCTAGGGTTGGAGAGCTTGGTCTGCACCATGTCATTGTGCTCCTAGGTGGTGCCCGATGACATACAAATAAATGCCATATCAAAAGATCATGTGTAGTAGCAACGACCTCAAGAATCTCTGTAGGAGCATGTGTAGGAACAATCTCAAGAATCTTTGTAGGAGCATGCTTATTACCATTATTGTACAACTTGTAATGTCCTCTCCATATATACGGATAAGCATGCATACGACCAATGCTTCCTAGCATGTTTGGAAAGCCAGACCTCATTGAGTTGCAAGTGTTAAATGTGTAGTGCTTGTTCTGCAGTCTCTTTGTTTTGCCTATCTATAGTAGTGCTGTCGGGTTGTCATCATATAATATGAGGTGCATGGCAACATACTTAAAATGGTATTTGATGAATCTTGTAACTTAAGAAACAAACATACTTAAAATGGTACAGTATGATGAATCTTGTAACTTAAGAAATGACGAGTGAGTATCGTACCTATTTCACTAGACATAAAAAAATGAATATGTTACTCATTTATATATGAGCAACAATAACAAAAACACAGTCTAGAGTGAGTCACAACATTAAGCCTCTTTGGAAACCCAAGCCCATGTGGATGTCCTAGTCTTTGCCCCTAATCCCAGGCGAAATAACTCGGCCATGGCCCATGCTTCCTCTGCATTTGGAAGCCCACGCGAAGGGGGAGGTCGACCTGAACCCTGCCATTTCCCTGGAGGCGGCTGCTCTTGCACGCTCGGGTCCAGGCGGCTTTTTCCCAAGCGAGTCGACGTGCGAGACGGAAGCATTGTGCATCCATCGTCGTCCTCGGCTCCTCGCCTCGCCGGCGTCGCCATCTTCTTCCTCTCCTCAATAGCTCTTTTCCATCATTGGCCCCTCCCTCGACACGTGGCTTTTGGGTCTACTCACCACGTCGACACGTGATTGCCGCCGCCACCTCTGCATCAGCTTCAAGATCCAAATCCATTCTAGGTTAGCTCCAAGATATAGTCCAAGTTCCTCTCCAAGATTTGTTGATTCATGCGTTGATGAGACGAGTGCGGGTAAAGGGTCATAGAGCGTGCTGTGGGAGATTATGGCAACTGAGACTCAGATCAAGATTCTAGCAGTAGTAGGTGTGTTTCATAATATAAGAGGGCACAATAGGCACGATAGTTGGCTAGATCACCAACCACAAACATATCGACCCAACCACTTTTGTTGATTTGCTAGAGGGGTAGCAATTACCCAACTGAGATGGAATCGAATGATAGCAACACACTACGAGATCAAATAATGCAAGTGATGTGGGTTGCCTATAATAATTAGATGGTAATTTAAAGCATTGTTCATCTTTATCAGCTTTTAACTTATTACAATTATGTCTCATTATTTTCAGCCATGTCAACATCCCAGAGTACAAGGGCTGTATGGAGCTATACATATGAGAAAGGACTTGTGGACGTAATGAAAGAGCATGTCAATATCCCTATGTACAAGACACAAAATGGTTGGACAACAAAGGGTTGGAGACACCAAAAGTTCAATGAAAAGTTTCCTTTGGCTCATTTTACACAACAACAAATACAATCAAAGGAAAAGGAGTTGAAAGAGAACTACAAGATACTATGAGATGCTAGGAAAAATAGTGATAATAAGACAAGTGAATTCTGGATATCCAGCAACAACAGGAGGCTCGTTGGGCAGATTACATGGGATATCTCCAGATCATCTTCCCAGCACCCTAATGCTGTCAATCAGATATTATAATTCCTAGAGCATTTTGATTGTGTGTATCACACACATCCTTCATCACTGACACCAATAACTAGAGTCAATAGCACATTTAGGACACCTCATGAAAAGGTTAGTTCTGTGGATCATCCTAATGTTCAGGAAATAGACTTTGGCAGGAATAGCAATCTACATATGGTATTGCTTCAAGATGTGTCCAGTTTGGCAACATCTACTGGAGTGGCCAGTAGTCTGAGCAAAGGGACTTCTCCCATTTCTCTTATCAAAGTTCATGTTGCACATTTTTGTTACATGAATTTTAATTTAGTTTTCATGTGCTAACATAAATATTCGCATGCCAAGGAATTGTATTTGTGTCCTGCAGTGACTAACGGGTTGTTTGGACAGTGCCTTCCCAGGCGACCGAAATTGAACACTTGAGATCGCTCCTAACGCTAGGCAACCATGCCTGGGATGGAACCAAACACCTCCTAAGTTGCTCTGTTTGGATGTATTTTGCAACTTCGATCAGTTTGGGAGCCACTCTATATAGGCGAATATTACAACAAGAAGGCCTGAAGAGAAAGCAACGGTCTTAACAGAAATCATACCTTATGTTGCTGAGCTGGGGATTGACGCCTTCGGAAACTATGTAATCCAAAAGGTCCCCTTTGTCAGATTTCAACTCCTTAACATTTGGATTGTGTCGGTAAGCTACGGGGACTATATTGTGCCGGTAAGCCACACACTAATTTACCTTCTTCAAGGTTTTCCTTGTCTATTGTAATGCACACATGCACAAATAAAATACCGCTTGCGCACACATGTCGTGTGTGTCGCTCACACACGTGCACATGCACACACATAGGCTGGCATCTTGTGTGATATACATACACGTACACGAACAAAAAATACAAAAATTTGGTGCACGTGCACATGCACACGCATACATGTTGTGTGAGCTGGTGACTGATGCTTTCGAAAACTATGTGATCCAAAAGGTTCCCTCTGTTAGATTTCAACTCCTTAACATTCTAATGTGTCGGCAACACTGGACTAATCTCAAACTTGTATTATGTAATTTTTATTTGTTTTAGGTTATGGAGTACGGAGCACCCGATCACGGAAGAATAATCATTGAATTCCTTATCGGAAATGTGTTTACCCTAAGCTATCACATATATTTTTTTGAAAGAAAATGGGCAGAGTTTAGAGCGTGTTTCGTTTGCGTCACTGCATGGCGATTTTCTTTTAGCTTCTTACCTAGCAGACTGATTCATGAACCTAAGATTTTGGTGCGTCACCGCCACTACGTTGGCAGCTGCTTCTACTAGGTGCATCGTCATGTGTTAAACCATATGCTTGTCCTTCACCTGCTTGAGATGAAATTCTCCATCACCGACCTCCCTTTTGGTATTCATATGGAATGGCATCACAAAGCGCTGGGCATTGTTGATGCAGGGTGAACAGCCTTGGCTTGGCAGTTCTTGGTCCTGCATGGAATTTATATCTCTATTCTAAGACTTGGCAGAACTATGGTGGTAGCGCAGAGGAGTGGTAACATGACAAGCACCACCAATTGCTTGAGGGCTACACACGCCACTACACTAGCGGTGCAGGCGAGGGCTACTTGCTACTTGTAGGGCACTGCAACATAGAAACAGTATAGTATTTCATACTGGACCTCAAAACATTTCAGGTTGAGAGATTTTGCAAGTCAATGGATGCGGTTTATCACGCTCTCCCATATGCAAGATTCCGACCATCATTATTGTCACCGCCAAGTAGCTGAAATGGTAAGAACCTTCCTTAGCTTGTCTCACTCATTGGGAATTAGATTGTTTTGTTGATTTGACCCTTCATGCATCCTACTTGCTCACCTACTAGACTAACGTTTGGAGCATCCAAATTTATCTCATGTCCACCATTCTTATCAAACGTGTATCACACACATCCTTCATCACCGAGGTCAAGAACTAGAGTTGATACCACATTTATGACACCCATGAAAAGGTTAGTTTTGTTGATCATCCTAATGTTCAAGAAATGGAGTTTGGCAGGAATGGCAATATGCAAATGGTATTGCTTCAAGATGTGTCCAGTTCGGCAACATCTACTGGAGTGGCTAGTAGTCTGAGCAAAGGGACTTCTCCCATTTCCCTTATCAAAGGTCATGTTGTATATTTTTGTTAGGTGGATTTTAATTTAGTTTCCATGTGCTAACATAAGTATTCGCAGGCCAAGAAATTGCATTTGTGTCCTGCAATGACTAAGGGGCTGTTTGGATGGTGCCATCCAAGGCGACCGAAATTGAATGCCTGAGATCGCTGCTGACGCTTGGCAACCATGCCTGGGACGGAACCAAACTCCCCTAAGTTGCTCTATTTGGTTGCCTTTTGCAGCTTCGATCATTTTGGGAGATGCTATATACAGGAGCATATTGCAACAGCAATGCCTAAGGAGAAAGATACGGTCTTAACAAAAATCATACCTTATGTTGCTGAGCTTGAGATGCACGCTTTCGTAAACTATGTGATCCAAAAGGCCCCCTTTGTCAGATTTCAACTCCTTAACATTCGAATGTGTCAGTAAGCTACGGAACTATATTGTGCAGGTAAGCCACACACTAGTTTACCTTCTTCAAGGTTATATTCTAACACACGCATGCACAAATACAATGCCGCTTGCACACACATGTTGCATGTGTCGCTCACACTTGTGCACAGGCACACACATAGGCAGGCATGTTGTGTGATATACATACACGTATATGAACAAAAAATACAAAAATGTGAAGCCTAAATATAGTTTGGTTTCTTTTTCCGAACCTTTTATAGTATGGGATTCCATCCTCTATGATCTGCAATGATAAGGATGTTTGCTGGAAGGCTTATGGCCATTTGCCAGGGCAATACACATCCACGTGCTGCAGAAGCCGATTGAGGCCTGCAAGGACTGGCAGCGCGGGATGATCCTCGAGTGCCTCAAGATCGCTTCGGCAGGTTGAAACGCTACTGCTATGGAAATCACATCATAGCGCTCTTGGAGAAACTTATCCCTCATATAAGCTGGTAAACAAGTCAGTTGCTGTGACCATCTGCCTCCTTGGAAATCAATGGACGACCACTTCCTCCAAATCAAAGGTCTGTCCAATCCTTGCTCGGACTAGTATTATATGCATATAGGAATTTCTAGCGAGATGTTGACATCATGGGAATCCCTGATGAGATAAAAACAAATGTGGAACTTGATTTGTCAGAATCATGCAGAAGTGATAATGGCATCGTTGCCATACCTGTTCACGCCAATTCATACGGTAAAGGTTTGCCCTAAGCTCCTGAAAATTGGCCATGTTCTGGAGACATATGGCACTGGAAAGTTGGAAGCACTAGAAATTGGTGATCTGACGCCGCCATCCCGTTTTCATGATGCTACTCCTAAGAAATTAGGTTGGCATGTAGAGTATAAGTTGAAGAATTTGTTTTGAGTGAATTTTCGGATGTTGATCCTAGAACATTCTTTTCTATGTTTATCTAGAAGATCCCTGCTGAAGGATACAGGATCCAAAAAGACCCCAGTAAGTGTGGCTCCATGAACCTGAACCTGTGGTGGCTCATCCAAGTGATCTCCGCAAGACTAGGAACAGCTTGTGCAATCTTGAAAAAAACCTGTGGTGGCTGATCCATGTGGTCTCTGCAAGGTTAGGAATAGCTTGTGCAATCTTGAAAGAGAAGGCTTTGTTGAATCATCACTAACACGGGCTTGTAATATCTGCTGGAAAGCTGTCACATATATGGCTCTCCAGTAATCCAGAGGGTAATGTGCACCTCAAGTGTAATCCATATTCATAGTATTGAGCATGTGTTCTTTCTATACAATGGCATTTGACTGATGCTGGTACGACTTTTACTCTAAATCTTCCCTTCTTATATTAGTACACATTATTTTATATGTGTATAAAACATAACTTGGCTCTTCATTTTTTTTACACTGAACTGGAACATGCCATGTTATTCACTTAGCTGATGGATACTTATTGTATGTTTTCTATCTTTTGCATTCTCCTGTAGCCTATAGAAATTGGTGATCTTGATCAGAAGGTGCGGCTTGCAAAGGTGTTTGATGGATTTATATAAGATAGATGTACACATGACCAAAATGCTAGCCACATTGTTCAGAAATGTATCGAACACATTCCACAGCAACACATGCATTTCATTTTTAAGAACGTGTGTGGGTGAAGGACCGAACAAGCTGACCAGAGGGGGTGAATAGGAGCCTAATCCAATTTCTTTCGATTTCGGCCGCTGTCCCAACACCGCCCTCTGAGACCCTCAAAACACCAAAAACTCATAGATGAGTGCACAAGAGCCAACCGGTGACTAAATGCACCCAAAAACACTTAGAGCAACTAGCGGAAACAACACAGAAGCAATGCAACAAAAGAACGATGTCGGAAAGCAAAAAACGCACCAAAATGGGAGAGGCACACAAGGAAACCCAGCTAGGCCCATATGCCAACCCGGCCAAGCCTACATGCCATCCCAGCTAGGCCTACTTTAGAATCTGGCTAGGCCGGGTTTGAAACCTAGCTAGTCCTATATGCCATCCTCTGGCATGGCCTACTTTCTTTTTTTCATAATGGTCAGGCTGTCCTCATATAAAACACTCGATATGAGGCGCATGGCAACATACTTTAAGATGGTATAATTTGATGAATCCTATAAGTTTCTTAAGAAACTACTAAGCCAGTGAGGATCAGACCTATTTCACTAGAGATAAAGATATGAATATGTTACTCATTTATATACGAGCAACAATAATAAAAACACACTCTAGAGTGAGTCACGACATGAGGCCTCTTTGGAAACCCAAACCCATGTGGATGTCCTTGCCTTTCCCCTGGCAAGAGGCCCATGCGAAACTCAGCCATGGCCCAGGCTTCCTCTGGATTTGGAAGCCCACGCGAAGGGGGATATCGTCCTAAACCCTACTTTTTCCCTGAAGTGTCTGCTCTTGCACGCTCGGGTCTAGACGGCTTTTTCTCAAGCAAGTCAACGCGCGAGACTGAAGCGTTGTCAATCCATTGTCATCCTCGGCTCCTCGTCTCACCACCACTGCCATCTTCTTCCTCGCCTCAATAGCTCTTCTCCATCGTTAGTCTCTCCCTGGACATGCGACTTTCGAGTCCGCTCACTGTGTCGACACGTGATCACCGCCGCCGCCACCTCCGCATCAGCTACAATATCCAGATCCACACTCTAGGTCAGCTCCAAGATCTAGTCCAAGTTTCTCTCCAAGATTTGTTGATTCGTATGTTGATGAGATGGGTGCGGGTAAAGGTTCATCGAGCGTGCTGTGGGAGATTATGGTAATGGAGACTCAGATAAAGATTCTAACAGCAGCAGGTGTGTTTCTTAATATAACTAGAGGGCACAATAGGCAAGATAGTTGGCTAGATCACCAACCACAAACGTATCGACCCAGCCACTTTTGTTGATTTGCCAGATGGGGTAGCAATTACCCAAATTAGATGGAATCGAATGATAGCAACACACTACGAGATCAAATAGTGCAAGCGATGTGGGCTGCCTATAATAATGAGATGGTAATTTAAAGTGTTGTTCATGGGCCCAACACTCATAGACACACAAGTCAGTTTCTGTGACCATCCGGTTCCTCGGAAATCAACGGATGACCACTTCCTCCAAATCAATGGTCTGTCCAATCCTTGCTAAGACTGGTATTATATGCATATGAATTTCTAGTGAGATTTTGACATCATGGGAATCCCTGATGAGATAAAAACTAATGTGGAACATGATTTGTCAGAATCGTGTAGAACTGGTAATGGCATCATAGCCATACCTGTTCGTGCCAATTCATACTGTAAAGGTTTGCCCTATGCTCCTAAAAATTGGCCATGCTCTGGAGACATATGGCACTGGAAAGTTGGAAACACTGGAAATTGGTGATCTTACGCCGCCATCCTGGTTTAGTGACGCTACTCCTAAGAAGTTAGGATTTGCAAGTAGAGTACAAGTTGAAGAATTTGTGAAGAGAGAATTTCCGGATGTTGATCCTAGCACATTCTTTTCTACATTTATCTGGAAGATCCCTGCTGAAGGATACAGGATCCGAAAAGACACTCAACAAGTGAGACTCCATGAACCTGAACCAGTTGTGGCTGATCCAGGTGGTCTCTGCAGGGCTAGGAATAGCTTGTGCAATCTTGAAAGGACCTGCGTGGTGGCTGATCCAGGTGGTCTCTGCAAAGGCTAGGAATAGCTTGTGCAACCTTGAAAGAGAAGGTTTTGTTGAATCATCACCAGCACGGGCTTGTAATATCTGCTGGAAAGCTGTCACATATATGGCTCTCGAGTAATCCGGAGGGTAATGTGCACCTCAAGTGTGTAATCCATTTTCATAGTATTGAGCATGTGTTTCTTTCTGTAGAATGGCATTTGCACTGATGCTGATACAACTTTTATTTTAAATCTCCCCTCCTTATTTTAGTACACATTATTTTATATATTATATCATATATGTGTATAACACATAACTTGGCTCTTCATTTTTTACACTAAACTGGAACATGCTATGCTATTCACTTAGCTGATGGATACATATTGTATGTATCTTATCTTTTGCATTCTCGTGTAGGCTATAGAAATTGGTGATCTTGATCAGAAGGTGCGGCTTGCAAAGGTGTTTGATGGATTTATAGCAAGATGCACACATGACCAAAAATGCTAGCAACATTGTTCAGAAATGTATCGAACACATTCCACAGCAACACATGCATTTCATTTTTAAGAACAGTGCTCCTCTTGCACTCCCCCAAAACGCAGCTCCCACAGACAATCTTCCCCAGAGCGCCGCCAGGCACAGGTTCTCTCTAAAACCATGTTTGTTTCTATTGATTTCCCTTACTTCCTGTGGTTTTGGCCTCGTTTTACCCCAGAAAACTTGAACGAACTTGGCGAATCGTTTGGGAAGCAGGGGCTTTTTGGTCGGCTAGGTGTTTCAGGTGGGCGATTTATGATGAAAGGAGGGATGAGAGCCCTCCGCCCCCACCCCCCGCGCCCACCACAACAACCACTCTCGCCACGCCGGTCTGGAGTACTGGTGATGTGAGCAAGCTCCAGGCCGCGCGAAGGTCAAGGATGCCAAGTCTGGAGTACTGTTGCAGGAACACTTTCTTTCTACAACACTGACATCCTAGGTTCTATCTCCGCTTCGCCGTCTGCCTCTATTTGGATCACCCCTCCCTTCAGATTGCCGAAATTCAATAACTGTTGCCTCTTGCTGCCCCTAGATTATACGTGATTCACCTGCCCATGCCTCTACTAGAAGTACCCTGTCTACCTCACCGGGAGCAAATGTCGGGCTTGTTGCCAATGACCTAGCACACCTGCCTTCACGTCCAAAGCTGGATGGCTTCAATGCCTCTCCTCTGCCAGCGCCTCTCAAACCCTACCTGATGAGGACATCCTCCACTATTACCCGCTGGCAAAGACGCAACAAAAAATGCCAAGTGGCCTAGTTGTAGTCGAGCGGCGACCGTGTGAGCCTCTGAATAATTCCACCTTGCTTAGCTTAGGAGGAGGAAGTCACCTTAAAAGAGAGAGCCACCCTTCCCCTATCGGACTAGTCTTTTAGGGGACATTGGGCCTTTCCCCGAGTGGGTGTGCATAAGAACTGTTGGGGTCCGGGCAACCTTAATTTATTGGGCCTCGGCCAACCCCACCTGGGCCGGATACCTCAAAGCCGTTCTCTCCCGGCTGCCCCCGAACAAACCCCCAAAACTTTTCACCTACACCAATGGTTGTTTCCGCTGCTTAGCTTAGCAACCGACCACCCGTGCCACGTTAGTTTGTGCCGGGATCCCATCCGCTGTCGGCAGCGAGACTGCAAGATGTCACTTGCTCGCAACCTCAACCCTTTCTTGGCTGGGCATGTTACCTTCTTCAAAGTACTGCTTGCACGTGCATGTTGTGTTTGTTGCTCACACTCATGCACTCGCTCAGACAAGGTGACCTGTTTGAAGTAGTCGATCTAGGTTTGATGAGGGAAGTGGTACGCAGTGCAGTCCCACAAGCGGTTGTTAGTATGTAGTCATTCACACAAAGGAGACATCAGGAACTGGATCGAATCGCTAAGAACCAAGGAGTGCGAGGAAAAGCAGTCACGGGTCGAATCATCGGGAAACATGGAGGAAAAGTCTTGCTCCACAAAAGCTTGATTTCCTGCCTACCAGTGCAGGTATGCAAGCAGACGGAGTTCCGGAGGCCTACTCGCTCAGAACCCTGTGCGTGCAAGGGATCTAAGCCAGAGATGATGGACAACAGTAGCAAAGCAAGAACTTAGTGGAGAAGAGAGTGTCTGAAAGAAGGATAGGGGTGCTCCAGATAAATCCTAGGGTCTAGAGGGGGGATAAACCTGGATGGGTTCAAGGAGGGTAGAAAAGTAATTGCACGCTTGACGTACTACGGTGATAGGCACTAGTACAGAAAAAGAATATTAGGGACACCTCTCTTTTCTATCAGAGATAGTTAAACTAGCACGCCGCCTCTAACATCGCCGGAGAGCACTGTAGCTCCGTGACCATCACTGAAGATCTATTTTCAGGCACGGTTCCATTAAGAAATCCATCTCTAAAAATGGATACATTTTTAGGGGCAGCTTCATTAAAGGAACCGCCTCTGAAAATGATATTTTTAAGGACAATTACTTATGTCAACTGTCTCTGAAAATGGGCGATTATTAGAGGCAGTTGACTAACCATCCTTAAAAATACCTGCAATACAAATAAATTCATATCTTTTTAAATGAAGTCGGATGAAGATAAAATTTATATCATAATTGTAGAGCTCGACGAGATCTAAAACTTTGTAGTTGATAAAATTTTTGTTTGAGATCATTTAGGGTTCCAAATATATAAATTAAGTCTCATATTTTGAATTTCAAATTTTTAAAATTTTCAAATGACCTTGGATGGAGAAGTGTCATATATGAAAGTTGTAGTGCTCGATGAGATCTAAAACTTTGTAGTTGAAAGTTATCTCATTTAAGATTGTTTATGAGTTAAAATATTAATTACAAGATTCATACATATTACTACAAATAGACAGCATCATATAACTAGGCACACGTTATTGTGTGGTCCAGTGGTTGAGGATGAGATACACGAGGAAGAGGTTGTCGGTTGGAATCTTGGTCTCTGCACTTATAAAAATTATTTTTATTCTTATTTTTATTAGACTCTAAATGATTTTAAAAAATTTTAAAAATTATTTTTTTGGGATGGTTGAGTTAAGTCAACCGCCTCTGACAATTGATTTTTAGTTACGGTTGTCTTAAGAGAGCCACCTTTGAAAATCTATTTTTAGAGGTGAAAATCACTTATTTTTAACATCAGTGGCATTGTAGCGGTTTTTCAAACCGTCTCTGAAATCAAATTTCAACCGTCTCAAAAAAAACTTTTCTGCACTAGTAAGACTCACACGTTTTTACCCATTTTCCTCCCTTTGGGCCCACACATTACCCCTTGTGCCCTTTATAGCCATTGCCCACATCCGGCCACGGGCCCAAGCACAGTTTGGTGCATGCGCTCACGTGTGGCCCCAAACTCTCCTCAACTTGTTGTCACCTTCCTGGTGTGTTTTCCATACGGTACTAAACTCACTTCCACTTAGCACTAAATGTAGATCTTTAAAATTCTTTGATTAATTGCTAGACTATGAATGTCACACCCGGTTTTAAGGACAAAACCAGACATACACCATATGTGAAATAAAGAAGACAAATATCACATATAGCCACAGATAAGTGTAATATCAAGAGACAAATGCTTAATATACATAACACAATAGTATAAAATATACCTTAAAGAACAACACAGCGGAAAGACAACTCCGAGCACCGGGTGTAACCTTCACTCCAGGATCAAACTGACTGGTTGATCACAAGCCTAACAATTCCAGAATCTAGAAATCGGGTACCCTTCCTGAGATGGGGGAAATAGCAAGAGTGAGTCCATGTCGAACTCAGCAAATATATCATAGGGTTCATGAGGCTCAAAAGGTTTGACACGGGTTTACTGCGATAGCTTTTATTAAGTCATATTTTAGCAATTGAGTAGCAACAAGTTTACCATAAGCCCAAATAACCTCATGATCATGTATACGAGAATAATGTATAGCAAGAAACAATAATCATTAGTGAACATCAATATCATCAGTGTTATCATTATCATCAGTGTTCATCATTTATTCTGTAAGGGTCCAAGGCCACTCGTGACCGTGAGCACGGCTGTTATAACAGTTTTACACTCTGCAGAGGTTGTACACTTTCACTGTGAGTCATGATTACCCATATGCCCGGGATCGCGACTCCCAAAACACTTCCAAGGTGAGCAGGCAAGGAATCACTATGAAGCCTTTCAAAGGTTCGCCTAACAAGTTAGGGCCGCTAGGTTTCAGAAGTCAGTCCGTGTGATACACCACGCAGGGATCCACAGTCTGCTTTACCCCATTTGCGCCACAAGGGTAACCTCTAACAAGCTAGAAAAGGTCCTCATACTGAGCTAAAGCCAGAGCCATATAGCCCTCACAGTTGTACTGTAAGTCCCGGATGTTCGCTTACAGATAAGTCCTTAGGGAGAGAAACTAGAGCACCATAAAAACAACCAAATATGCTCTAGCCCTCTTGAGCCATATTGCTTTAAAGCATCATTTAAACGTTTATTGCATATAATATTAGTCAAGTTACAGATCATGGTTATTCAAAAAGAGCACTAGCATCACTACCCAATGTAATGTCCCATAGGTGTCAAGGTACAAGATACAAAAACTAGGATATCCTTAGTGGTAACAAAGTAGACACATGCACATGAATTAAGTATATTAAAGGTGAATAGGAAACAAGGATAATCCCATGCTATACTTGCCTTAAATCAAGATCCTTCTCTGATCCAAATCTTCAATTAATAGCTTCTTGAATCTTCACGTAAATCTCACCGACTGGACTTGATCAATAAATCACCACACACACATCGAGCAATCATACACGAAGCAAACAATGAATCTAAATTAGAACAGTACACCAAACATATAAACATCAATGAAAAGGTTTTAAAGATGTTCTACACGTTTCTACGAACAGACATAAAGATCATGAAATTTGGATTTAAAACGTAAAAGTTATGAGTTTTCTAAGATTTCCTATAGATAAATAATTACTTTAATATAAACTCGAAAATAAATTGTCTCAAACCTACTGTTCAGTTCTATAATCATGTAGAGCTCGCAAATATGAATCTAACGCAATTTAAACGAGTCAAATCGGAGTTAAAACGGATAATTTATAACTAAAACAAACTTAGTGGCAAAACTGTAAATATCAGAAAGCGTATTTTTCTTTTTCCGAAACGAATTACGTTTTCAATTAATCAAAACGTATTTTCTGGTTTACGCTTTGGACCGCGGGTTCGATAACAGAAGTTCAGGGTCTCTTTTACAAAAGTTCACGCGAACCGGTATCTTCTAATCTAGATCGTTGGATTCGAATCGGAGGGTCCAGATTGGATCTGGGAAGACCCGGCGGCGCTCCGGCCGGACTCCGGCCGTCGGTGAGCTTCCCGCGGCGGCGCCATCGTCGGAACACGCGAAACACGACTTCGGGCACCATTCAACGAAGGGGAAACACCGGGAGGTAGCTTGGAGCACGGCGAACTCACCTCGGACAAGAACGAGGGCACGGGATGGACGAAGACGGCGGCGTGCTTGCGGTGGCGGACGGTGGAGGCGGTGGTGCTCACGGTGGCGGCGCTAGGCGGTTTTGGCTGCTCCAAAAGGGTGAGATGAGGGCAGTACGATGCAGGGGTCTCGTTTTTATAGCCCGAAGGCGTCGCACTTAAGGAAGAGAAGAAGATTGAGCCGCGGATTCGAATCGGAGAAGGAGGAAGGCGAGCTCGCGGTTGGAAAGAGCTGGAGGAAGAAGAAAGGAAGGTGGAAGGAGACGCTGACAGGTGGGTCCCACATGTCGGCGACTCGGAGGGGGAACGGCCGCGCGTTGGCTTGGCGGGCCGCGGTGGCTGGGCTTGGCCCACGCGGGCGAAGGGAGCACGGGACTGGGCCGCGGCCAAGGCAGCCAAAACGGGCCGAAAACCAAGTGAATAGTATTTCTCTTCCCTTTTTTTTCCAATTTTTCAAATTCATTTTTCAAATGATTTTCAAATCAAATTTGAATTTAATTTAAACCACTCAATACAAAACTTCAAATGCAGCAGCATGAATGCTCAATCATGTTTCTACCCTTATATTTGATTTTAAATTTATAAAAATTATTCTTATTCTAAATTTGCATGCTCACAAAAATATATATAAAAATCATATTTCTCCTACTTTTCTTCTTTTCAAAATTTTAGGGTGTTACAATTCTACCCCCCTTAAGATGAATCTCGTCCCGAGATTCAGAAGATGATGATAAAAGAGATAATGACACTTTGTCTTTATTTGATCCTCATTTTTTTCAAATTAGTCTTTCGTTCAGAGTCATAAGACAGTTTCTCATATCCTGACTAACTAATCTGCCTAAGCATGATCATCTCTCCTATTGAGCTCCTCCAAAGTTATTTGTTCCTCTGCTATGACTTCTGTAAACTCATGGTCCACTTTGCTACCCTCGGTGTACCTATCTTCTAATTGATCATTCTCATCTCCCTCAGGTAAAAGTCGACCACCTTGATACTCAATTCTTTTCCCTGACGGTGTTGTTAAGAGCATTGTGCACCGAGTACCATGAATCACTCCTTTGTGTGCACAGAGCCATCCATTACCAAGAACCACGCGAATTTTAAGTGACTCCAACACAATGAGTGTCGCGGTGAAGTTTTCTTTGTTTATGACAAGACTGACATTCGGGCATATCTGATCTGCCTGCATTTCTCCCACTGGGGTTTGAACTAGCAAAGGCCTCCTCATTGGACACTTCACCATCTTGCACGTCTCTACCATGTCGGCGGAAATGAAAGAATGCGAAGCACTAGGGTCCAATAAAGCAAAAACTTGTACTGAGCTTACTTGAATATAACCTCCCACTACTTTGGTAACTCCATGAATTTTATCCATATCCACATTGCTCAGTCTTCCATTGACATAGTTTTGCTGCGCTTTGCTTCCTTGAGCAGGCTTCTTATGGGCTTTCCTTTTTCGCTTTCGTTGTTGTGGATTCTGACTTAGTTCACTCCCAACTTGCTCTTCAACATTGTTGTTTTGATAGTGCTCGGCTTCATCATACCCATAACATCCTTCAATGGCAGAAACATCAATCTTTTCCCACATATTAGTGCGAGACGTCATATAGGACTCCTGAGTCATGAGACACTACACTTCCTGTCATCAAGTGACCAACATCAGCAATCACGAGCAAGTATAGATGATCATACTCATGAGCTATCTAAAAGGACAACTCTCATCTCCATGGATCCAAAATTATCAACCTTGTTCACAGGACATTTTTGCTCATGAGTGGCAACTCAATCATGGAGACTAACCAATACTTCTAAATAAAGAGTTCAATCTTAATAATCCTTCTTTACATTGGCTACCCCCTTAAAATAAGAGACACTAAATAGGGTAGCTTGAACCCTTCTTCTAGATGAGTTAAAAAGTGTTCTGACATCCCAATGATACTCTTGTACATGGGTAAGAACAAGAAATCTGAAATTTCTCATGAGCAGAAAATCAGCAGTGCAGTAAAACAGCTGTAACTCTCATTCTGTTAATCCAATGAAGCTGTAGTTTACACCGATGGAAAGCTTATAAAATTCTCTGCAACTTTCTTATAGAACACACTTCTAGATTCTATAGTTAACTTGGTCAAAAACAGTACCTATCAGAAATTGTCCCAGGTTTATGACAGCACATATGCATTGCCTTATGCTTTTTGTATCTCCCAAACCAAAACAGCTATGAGGGTGGTTCTTGCATTTAGAGAGAGATGTTGAAGTCCACTCTTGTTCAGAATTTTCTCATGATTTTTGGTCTTTCAAGAACAGAGATATAAGTTGATAAAGACAGGCTGCTCCGAAAGACAAGATATAGAAAGCAGGAGATAACCAAAACCCAGCTATTTATTTCATTAATCCTTATACCTTATACATAAAAACTAAATGAAATCATGGTCAAAACCCACGAGATCATTCCACTCATTACAAAATTCCAACTCAAGCATAAACATAAGCACAAAGCAACTAAACACTTAAATGTTCATTAGCCACACATTAAGACGACTCAACTTGGCTACTAATGGTTTTATTTCACGGGACATAACTCCTATTTCTTAAATGTCACACCCATTTTTAAGGACAAAAATAGGATGTATAAAAGACTCATGTGCGCCCCAGGAAACAGTCGCACACATAAGTTGACAAATTACAAAGTATCATCACAGTGCTTATTACATAACGAATAAGTATTTAAGACATAGTCTTGAACAATAGGTAATAATAACTAATAATAATTCTTCAGCGGATACTCCACACAGGGACACGGTTGACTGGTTGACATCAAGACTAGTACTCATTCCGATAATCTTCCTCATTATCTTCATCTGTTATGGTGGAAATAGCAAGGGTGAGTCCATGTCGAACTCCACAAATATAACACAGGGTTCATGAGGCTCAAAAAGGCTAGACACTGTTTAACTGCGTTTAGCTTTTTAATCATATATTAGCAATTGAGTAGCATCAAGATAAACCACTTCCCATTAAAGAACCAATGATCAATTGTAATAAGGATAATGAATAGCATTAACATGAGCATAATAATAATCAACAATAATTAAGCATGATATAACAGTTATGATCAACTATTCCATAAGAATCCCCAAGGCCGCTCGTAACCGTGAGCACGGCTAGTATACCAGTTTTTAACTCTGCGCAGAGGTGTACACTTTCACTGTAAGTCATGATTTCCAAATGAGTGGGGAGATCAAACCCAAACACCCGAGAACCATATAAAGCCACTCAAAAGTTCGTCTAACAAGTTAGGGCCATTAGATTCACTCGGCAGGCAGATGTAGAACCCCCCTTCCCTGTGGCACAACAACCGCAGCCTATACACACTAGGCCAGGGGCTCGCACTACACCCAAAGTGTCAAGCCATTCTTACGCCATTTAAGGTAACCACTAACAAGCTAGAAAAGGTCTCTTGAACAACTAGAGCCAGAGCCATATAGCCCTCACAGCTGTACTGTATATCCCGGTTATCACTTACAGATAAGTCCTTATGGAGAGAAACCAGAGCATCAAAATAATACACAAGCTCTAGCCCCCTTTCAACAACAATTAAATCATCTTAATAGTTGATTGCTTAATCCATTAATCAAATCACAAGATCATTGTTCTTAGTTTAAGCACTAGCAATAGCTATCCATATGCATTCCCAAGGTTGTCAAGGAATCAAGATAACAATCACTAAGTTATAATCTCTAAGGTTGTCAAGGTAAGCACATGCATATGTATGACAATTCAATGTATAGGTAACAAGGATAGTCCTGTGTTATACTTGCCTTGATCAAAGCTCTCCAAGTGATACTGCTGACTTGGCTCAAAATAATACTCCGAATCGTCCAAGTACTGCTCACCTTCTATACTCGATCATCAATCAACAACACACATGCATCCAATCAAACATACACGAAGCAAACAAATAGATATAATTAGAACAGTACACCAACAGTAACAAAACAGTAATAAAAGTTTATAAAATTCTTCTACACGTTTCTACGATCACACAGACGCAAAGATCACCAAATTCGGAGTTAAAACGTAAAAGTTATGAATTTCCTAAGATTTCCTATAGATAAATAAATACTTAATTATAAACTCGAAAAATAAATTATCAAAACTAACTGTAAAACTATACTAACATGTAGAGTTCGCAAATACGAACCTAACACAATTTGAACGGATCAAATCGGAGTTAAAACGAAGATTTTATGACTAAAACAATTCTAATGGCAAAACTGTAAATTGCTGAAAACGTATTTTTGATTTAACCGGATGAAAATACGCTTTCAAAATACAGAAACATAATCTCAGCTTTACGCCTTGGGACCGCGGGTTGATTACTAGAAAACGCAGGGGCTCTTTAACAAATATACCCCGCGAAGGGGTATGATCTAATCTCGATCGTTGATTTCGAATCGGACGGTTCACGATCACCAGCAACTACACAGTCACAAATCCGATCCTTCTTCCTCCCATCCGGCCACCGGCCGCCGTACCCGCCATGGCCGGCTCGCCGGAGTTCATCGGCCCCGCAAATTCCGACCACCACTCACCCCCCTTCCAACTCCAATCGGTGGAGAAGCTCCACGCGATCTCATGTACCCGAAAACAAACTGTCTACGGTCACCGAACGCAACACGCGACGACAAGGGGGCGACGGCTCCATTGCCGACCGGCGGCAAGCTTCAAAACCTCGATTCAAAGCTTCTCTACATCAAAGAAGGGCACGGGAAGAAAGAGGAGGAGTTAGCGATCTCACCAACACGAAGAAAAAGAGTCCGCACCGTCCCACAAGCTCCACCGACGACCAACCGAACCCGCCAATCACCTAAACCCTAGACCTCCGATTACTTGCGATAGCGATCACGTTTTAGATGAAAAACGGAAAATAGAAGGTCCCCTCTTCCTATTTATAACCTCAAAACCGAAATCGGTAAGACTCCCTAGCTAATACGGCAAGAAATCGATGTCGGCTTCATCGTGTCCGGGTCGGCTATGGGAGGTTGAAGACAACCGACAACCGGGTCCCACCGGTCAGCGGCTCAAGAAAGGGGGAAACAGCTGCTGCGGCACTGGGCCGACTTGGGCCGCGCGGGCTGTGTCGCTGGGCCGGTTCGGGCGCAAGGAAGCAGGCCGACTACGAAGAAAAACAGGCCGGCGATCACTGGGCCGCTGGCCTATCAGGTAAGTTATTTTTTTTTTCTTCTTTTCTAATTTTTCCAAACACATTTTCAAATCAAATTTTCCTCAACCAAATCAATTAAAATAAAACCAATATAACCACACCACAAAATAAAATAAATGCAACAGCATGAATGCAACATAAAATTTATTTTATTATTATTTTAAATTGGACATTATTTGTTATCTAAATTATTCCAATTTTGTTATCTCTAAAATTTGGGTGTTACAAATTCTACCCCCCTTAAAAGAATCTCGTCCTCGAGATTGAACTGCTTACTCAAATAACTGCGGATATGATTTTCTCAATTCATCCTCTCTTTCCCAAGTTGCCTCTGCCTCTGAATATCGATTCCACTGCACTTTGCACATCTTAATAATCCGACTTCGAGTAACTCTCTCAGCCGTTTCTAAAATCTTGATCGGAAACTCTTCATATGTAAGATCTTCCTTAACAGTCAACTCTTCTAAAGGTATCTGCTCCTCAGGCACACGCAAACACTTCTTAAGTTGTGAAACATGGAACACATCATGTACTCCAGATAAGTTTTCAGGCAACTCTAATTGGTAAGCAACTTCCCCACGTCTAGCAATAACTTTAAATGGTCCAACATACCTTGGTGCTAGTTTACCTTTCATGTTAAATCTCTTCACACTTCTCATAGGTGACACCTTCAAATAGACATAATCACCTACCTCAAAAACTAAATCTCTTCTTCTATTATCAGCATAACTCTTCTGACGAGACTGTGCTACTCTCAAATTCTCTCGAATCACTCGCACTTGATCTTCTGCGTTTCTAAGAACATCTGTACCAAACACCTGAGATTCACCTGTATGATCCCAAAACAATGGAGTTCTACACTTTCGTCCATACAAAGCTTCAAACGGTGCCATCTTAAGACTCTGTTGATAACTATTATTGTAAGAGAATTCTGCATAAGGCAAACTCTTATCCCAACTAGTTCCATATTACAATGCACAGGCTCTCAACATATCCTCTAATACCTGGTTGGTCCTTTCAGTCTGTCCATCTGTCTGTGGATGATATGCTGTACTAAAGTTCAATTTAGTTCCTAAAGATTCATGCACAGCTTGCCAAAAGTGCGATGTAAACTGCGATCCTCGATCAGATACAATTTTCTTTGGTACTCCATGCAAACAGACTATTCTCTCCATATACAACTCTGCCAATTTTGGTCCATGGTAAGTAGTCTTAACTGGTATAAAATGAGCAACTTTAGTTAACCGATCTACTATCACCCAAATAGAGTCATAACCTTTCTGTGTACGAGGTAACCCTACTATAAAATCCATACCAACTTCCTCCCACTTCCATTCAGGGATCTTCATTGGTTGCAACAATCCAGCAGGTCTCTGATGCTCTGCTTTCACCCTCTGACAAGTATCACACAAAGCCACATACTCAGCCACATCTCGCTTTAGTCCAACCCACCAATATTTCTGTTTAAGATCCAAATACATCTTAGTACTACCAGGATGAATAGAATAAGCTGACTCATGAGCTTCACGAAGAATTGCCTGTCTAATAGCTTGATCCTCAGGTACACACAGCCTCTTTCCAAACCACAAAATTCCATTATCATCCATTCTAAAGCCTGGTGACTTACCAATCACTATATCCTCCGCTATCTTCTTTAGTTTCTCATCCTTCAATTGACCCTCATAGATCTCTTGCTCTAAAGTAGGCTCTATTACTAATTCCATTGCATTAGTAACAATTCCCAAGTTCAAATATTCAAATTCAGCACATAACTCACTAGCCATAGACAATGTTCTTATCTCATTGGCATAACTCTTCCTACTAAGAGCATCAGCTACTACATTAGCCTTACCAGGATGATAGTGTATCTCAATATCATAATCCTTAATCAACTCCAACCATCTGCGTTGCCTCAAATTCAGATCTGACTGAGTGAAAATATACTTCAAACTCTTATGATCAGTGTATATATCACTCTTATGTCCAATCAAATAATGTCTCCAAATCTTTAAAGCATGAACTACAGCTGCTAACTCCAAATCATGTGTAGGATAATTCAACTCATGCTTTCTCAACTGCCTAGATGCATAAGCCACAACTCTGCCTTCTTGCATAAGAACACATCCCAAACCTTGACGAGAAGCATCACAATAAATAGAAAACTTCTTACTCAAATCTGGCAAAACCAAAACAGGCGCTGTAGTCAACCTCTTTTTCAACTCCTCAAAACTAGCTTGACATTTATCAGACCACACAAATTTAGCATTCTTTTCTAACAGAGATGTCATAGGTTTAGCAAGTTTAGAAAACCCTTCAATGAACCGTCTATAATATCCAGCTAAACCCAGGAAACTACGAATCTCACTAACATCAGTAGGTGGTTTCCAATTCAATACATCTTTTACCTTACCTGGATCCACTGATATCCCTCCATTAGAAACAATATGACCAAGGAAAGAAACTTCCTTCAACCAAAACTCACATTTACTTCGCTTCGCATACAGTTTATGCTCTCTAAGTTTCTGCAATACCAACCTCAAATGTTCAGCATGCTCTACCTCTGTCTTGGAAAATACCAGTATATCATCAATAAACACTACCACAAACTTATCCAAATATTCCATAAACACCTTATTCATCATGTACATAAAGTATGCAGGTGCATTGGTCAATCCAAACGACATAACAGTATACTCATACAATCCATACCTTGTAGTAAAAGCTGTTTTTGGAATATCAGAAACACGAATCTTCAACTGATGATATCCAGAACGTAAATCAATCTTAGAGAACATACAAGCACCTCTCAACTGATCAAACAAGTCATCAATCCGGGGCAAAGGATACTTATTCTTGATAGTTACTTCATTTAGTGACCGATAATCAACACACATCCTCTGACCACCATCTTTCTTATCAACAAAAATAACTGGTGCTCCCCAAGGTGATGAACTAGGTCGAATAAAACCTTTTTCTTGTAATTCTTTAATTTATTTCTTAAGTTCTTCTAATTCATCTACTCCCATCCTATATGGTCGTTTGGCTATAGGTGCAGTTCCAGGTAATAATTCAATAAGAAATTCAATGTCTCGGTCAGGTGGCATACCTGGCAATTCATCAGGGAAGACATCCGGAAATTCCTCAATCACTGAATTCTCCTTAATAGTATCTTCAATCTGATTCACCACCGCGGTTGGTTGCTTCTGCATTGCTACATCCACATTGATTTTATCTCCATTAGGCGCAGTCACAACTACCACTTTCTGCTGACACTGAATCTCTGCCTGATTTTGCATCATCCAGTCCATACCCAATATCACATCAATCCCAGATGTTCTCAACACTATAGGAGTTATCTTAAACTCTACCCCCCTTAATACCATACTAATTGGAAGACAACGATTACTGGTTTGCATGGTACCTCCAGGTGAATTTACTAAGAGAGATTCTTTCATAGCTAACATGGGTATACTATGCATTTTAACAAAAATGTTGGATATGAATGTATGAGATGCTCCCGAGTCAAAAAGAACAGTTGCGGGAGTGGAATGTACATTGAACGTACCAATCATAACTTCTGGTGCATTATGAGCTGTATCAGAAGACACGTGATTCACCCTTCCAGCACCGGATTGCCTCTGATTGCTCTTCTGGCTCTGAGGAGTCTGTTGGTTCTGCTTCTCAGGACAATTATAAGACAAATGACCCTCTTTACCACAGACAAAGCATCTAATAGGAGTGCTGGGAGTACTATTCTTTATGGGGGTAGTATTGGGATTTCCAGTGCGAGGAGTCTGTTGCCCAGTCTGCTGATACTGTTGACGCTGTGGATATGATGAACGCTGTTGTGACTGATTGTTTTGCCAATTTTGGGACCACCTCTGATTTGAATTGCGATTCCACTGACTAACCGGTCCCTGAAACTTCTGATGAAAGCTATGCTGAGAATTTGTGCGCTGACGGTTGTTACTTCCTGAGCTTTGTACCTTCATCTTCCTCTTTCTATCCATCTCCCTACGCTCATTATCCAGCACAATCGCTTTGTTCACCAGCTCTTGAAAACTAGCATAGTTATTCCCCTTCAACTGCAATCGAAGATCATAATAAATTCCTTTCAGGAAGAGACGCTGTCTGTCTGCATCATCCCTAACTTCATTGGGAGCATAGCGAGCCAACTGGGTAAACCTGTCATGATATTCACTCACACTCATCTGTCCCATCCTCAAGTTTCTGAATTCTTCCTGCTTCAGCTCAATTATACCTTCAGGAATATGACGAGCTCGAAAATCTCTAACAAACTCATTCCAAGTGATAGGAGGAGCATTGTCAGGGCGTGCAGCCTGGTACGACTCCCACCAAGTCTGAGCTGTCCCCTGTAACTGACCAGATGCATATAACACCTTCTCCATATCATTGCATTGAGCTATATTCAGCTGTTTCTCCACTGCCCTCACCCAATCATCTGCCTCTAAAGGATCAGCAGCATGAGAAAACACTGGAGGGCGTCCCTTTAAAAATTCTCCACGCTTATCTCTCACTTGCACAGGCGGTGGTCCTCCTGCAGCGGGATTGTTCTGCATGTGCTGCATAAACATCTGCATCATCTGGTTCTGAGTTTGCATGAGTTCCTCCATAGTAATGGGTATGTTAGCACCTCCACGACCTCTGCCACGACCTCTGCCTGACATCTGTTTCCAAAAACACAGAAATTGGAATTCAGTACGATCCGAGATGATGTATTCAATAGATAAGCAAAATCTGATTTTTTTTTCTGGACAAGCTCCAATTTCAGCAACTCAGTAAAACTGTCATATCTCGAGCTACAGACGTCCAATTCAGATGATCTTTACATGGTTGGAAAGCTTACAAAATTATCTACAACTTTTATTCACAACACTTTTTCTGATTCTGTCAATAAATTGGTCAAAAACTGAACTTAACCGAAACTGTTCCAGATTTCCAGACTGTGCAGTAATTCCAACTTGAAACAGGTATATCTCTTAACTCATAATAGATATTAAGGTGATTCTTGTGAGATTGGAAAGATATAGAAGTCTAATTATTCCCAGTAAAATTTCTTAAATTTCTCATGAACGGATTTTAAGTTATTTCTAAAACATCCCAGACTGATCCAAAAATCAGCAAAGGACAGAACTAATTTAACCTCATGTTCAACTAATATATCTTGATCAAACTTAATATTCTTAACCATGGAATTTGTAGACATGTCTACAAAACTCCAGCACACATTACAAAGATCCAAATCACACATTATCATAATAACAATTCATCAATCACACAATTGTTCACACCACAAACTGACTCTTAAAACAATCCAAACTCGAAATTAACTCGCAACTACTATCGTTCTTATTGCATAGGGATTTTTCCTATTTCCTAATTAAGCTTCTCATAAATCTTAGGACGACCTAACTCCGCCCTTAATTGGTCAATCTCCTTATAAGCTTGCTCCTTAAGTTCTTTTTCCTTCAGCAACTCATCCTTCAAATCCACCTCATGGAGAGCCAATTCTCGAGCTAATCCCACCGTAGCTTGTAAAGTCAAGGAGGAATCATCTGCAGGCGGCACGGTCCAAATACCCTTGTCATGTAAGAAATAAGGAAAATGCCGGAGTGCACCCTTTAGCGTCCTGTCCGAGCGTAGACCATGGTAATAAACAAATGCATTGAAAGCAACATCCTCCATGCTTATCTCCACAGTTGCCCGGCTCACTCGGGTAATGAACTTTGACTCCACCTTAGGCTCCTTAGTGGTAGGATCCCTTTTCTTGACCCATAATTCCGTCTTCCAATAGGAATCCACCCAGGGATGACTATACTCTGCACTGCGATACTCTAAAGTAGCCTCCCAGTCGTAGTAGTAGTTATCCAAGGTTCTTGTCAACATATCATGGAAGAAAGCATCAGCCTTAGGAACCATGATATGAAACTTCGTAGTCCATCCCATAACTACATCCTCCATAGGTGTATCACCAACTCTTGATTCAGCATCGGATAGCTCTTGCTCACCACCTTCATACGGCTCCTGGGGTTTGAAACGGGCAACGTACTGTACAGCTGACAAACGGGGATGAGGAGGCATCTATAAAATTTAGACATAGATTAGATAGAATCAATGTATTTTCACAATAGAATAAAGTAGAGGAAGCATAAACTTTAGTAATTAACAAGGTGAAAAGAGGAAGCATGAATTAAGTGAAGTATGGATGCTATTAACGACCATTCTAACTAGGCTCGCGTCCTACAGTCAACACGGCTCTGATACCAATCTGTCACACCCATTTTTAAGGACAAAAATAGGATGTATAAAAGACTCATGTGCGCCCCAGGAAACAGTCGCACACATAAGTTGACAAATTACAAAGTATCATCACAGTGCTTATTACATAACGAATAAGTATTTAAGACATAGTCTTGAACAATAGGTAATAATAACTAATAATAATTCTTCAGCGGATACTCCACACAGGGACACGGTTGACTGGTTGACATCAAGACTAGTACTCATTCCGATAATCTTCCTCATTATCTTCATCTGTTATGGTGGAAATAGCAAGGGTGAGTCCATGTCGAACTCCACAAATATAACACAGGGTTCATGAGGCTCAAAAAGGCTAGACACTGTTTAACTGCGTTTAGCTTTTTAATCATATATTAGCAATTGAGTAGCATCAAGATAAACCACTTCCCATTAAAGAACCAATGATCAATTGTAATAAGGATAATGAATAGCATTAACATGAGCATAATAATAATCAACAATAATTAAGCATGATATAACAGTTATGATCAACTATTCCATAAGAATCCCCAAGGCCGCTCGTAACCGTGAGCACGGCTAGTATACCAGTTTTTAACTCTGCGCAGAGGTGTACACTTTCACTGTAAGTCATGATTTCCAAATGAGTGGGGAGATCAAACCCAAACACCCGAGAACCATATAAAGCCACTCAAAAGTTCGTCTAACAAGTTAGGGCCATTAGATTCACTCGACAGGCAGATGTAGAACCCCCCTTCCCTGTGGCACAACAACCGCAGCCTATACACACTAGGCCAGGGGCTCGCACTACACCCAAAGTGTCAAGCCATTCTTACGCCATTTAAGGTAACCACTAACAAGCTAGAAAAGGTCTCTTGAACAACTAGAGCCAGAGCCATATAGCCCTCACAGCTGTACTGTATATCCCGGTTATCACTTACAGATAAGTCCTTATGGAGAGAAACCAGAGCATCAAAATAATACACAAGCTCTAGCCCCCTTTCAACAACAATTAAATCATCTTAATAGTTGATTGCTTAATCCATTAATCAAATCACAAGATCATTGTTCTTAGTTTAAGCACTAGCAATAGCTATCCATATGCATTCCCAAGGTTGTCAAGGAATCAAGATAACAATCACTAAGTTATAATCTCTAAGGTTGTCAAGGTAAGCACATGCATATGTATGACAATTCAATGTATAGGTAACAAGGATAGTCCTGTGTTATACTTGCCTTGATCAAAGCTCTCCAAGTGATACTGCTGACTTGGCTCAAAATAATACTCCGAATCGTCCAAGTACTGCTCACCTTCTATACTCGATCATCAATCAACAACACACATGCATCCAATCAAACATACACGAAGCAAACAAATAGATATAATTAGAACAGTACACCAACAGTAACAAAACAGTAATAAAAGTTTATAAAATTCTTCTACACGTTTCTACGATCACACAGACGCAAAGATCACCAAATTCGGAGTTAAAACGTAAAAGTTATGAATTTCCTAAGATTTCCTATAGATAAATAAATACTTAATTATAAACTCGAAAAATAAATTATCAAAACTAACTGTAAAACTATACTAACATGTAGAGTTCGCAAATACGAACCTAACACAATTTGAACGGATCAAATCGGAGTTAAAACGAAGATTTTATGACTAAAACAATTCTAATGGCAAAACTGTAAATTGCTGAAAACGTATTTTTGATTTAACCGGATGAAAATACGCTTTCAAAATATAGAAACATAATCTCAGCTTTACGCCTTGGGACCGCGGGTTGATTACTAGAAAACGCAGGGGCTCTTTAACAAATATACCCCGCGAAGGGGTATGATCTAATCTCGATCGTTGATTTCGAATCGGACGGTTCACGATCACCAGCAACTACACAGTCACAAATCCGATCCTTCTTCCTCCCATCCAGCCACCGGCCGCCGTACCCGCCATGGCCGGCTCGCCGGAGTTCATCGGCCCCGCAAATTCCGACCACCACTCACCCCCCTTCCAACTCCAATCGGTGGAGAAGCTCCACGCGATCTCATGTACCCGAAAACAAACTGTCTACGGTCACCGAACGCAACACGCGACGACAAGGGGGCGACGGCTCCATTGCCGACCGGCGGCAAGCTTCAAAACCTCGATTCAAAGCTTCTCTACATCAAAGAAGGGCACGGGAAGAAAGAGGAGGAGTTAGCGATCTCACCAACACGAAGAAAAAGAGTCCGCACCGTCCCACAAGCTCCACCGACGACCAACCGAACCCGCCAATCACCTAAACCCTAGACCTCCGATTACTTGCGATAGCGATCACGTTTTAGATGAAAAACGGAAAATAGAAGGTCCCCTCTTCCTATTTATAACCTCAAAACCGAAATCGGTAAGACTCCCTAGCTAATACGGCAAGAAATCGATGTCGGCTTCATCGTGTCCGGGTCGGCTATGGGAGGTTGAAGACAACCGACAACCGGGTCCCACCGGTCAGCGGCTCAAGAAAGGGGGAAACAGCTGCTGCGGCACTGGGCCGACTTGGGCCGCGCGGGCTGTGTCGCTGGGCCGGTTCGGGCGCAAGGAAGCAGGCCGACTACGAAGAAAAACAGGCCGGCGATCACTGGGCCGCTGGCCTATCAGGTAAGTTGTTTTTTTTTCTTCTTTTCTAATTTTTCCAAACACATTTTCAAATCAAATTTTCCTCAACCAAATCAATTAAAATAAAACCAATATAACCACACCACAAAATAAAATAAATGCAACAGCATGAATGCAACATAAAATTTATTTTATTATTATTTTAAATTGGACATTATTTGTTATCTAAATTATTCCAATTTTGTTATCTCTAAAATTTGGGTGTTACATTAAACATGGTGTGATTGTAGCAGCATCCAGAGTAGATAACGTCTCTTACATTCCTTATTGCTTTATATGGACATCTGAATCTCTGCATCTCTCTTTACCATTCTTATAACTCATACCTTAAGATGGGTCAACCTGGTATCCCTCAGGTGTAGATTTAATACCCTTATACTTAATCCTTTCTCCTGAAAGTGTAGTTAGAAACACTGAACATTGGGCATACTCAATCACTCCTTTACAAGTAGATAACCAGTCTATTCCAAGGATAACATCAATGCCCATTAATTCCAAAACAATGAGGTTTACCTTAAAATTTACCCCCTTTATGTCAAGACTAACTTTTGGGCATACGCGGTCTGCCTTTATTTCACCTCTTGGAGTTTTAATCATCACTGTTTTCCCCCTTGGAAGCATAAGTATGTTATGATCTTTTGCATATTGTCTAGATATGAACGAATGTGAGGCACTGGGGTCAAACAAAACCTTGGCATTTCCTGAACTTACTGGTATTGATCCAAACACGACCTCCTTAGCTCCAGGAATGGTGGAAATATCCACATGTTTCAACCTTCCATTATTGTAATTTCTCTTTAATTTATTTCCCTGCACATGCTCCTTTTGGACATCCTGTCCTGGGTCTCGCTGTTGTGGATTCTTCTGTGGGCAAGATTTGATATAATGTCCTTCCTGCTGGCAATGATAACACTTTCTCTTAGCTGGATCTTTTGTGATGTCATACTCCAAGGAACTGTTGTTTGGTATGTTGCTATCTTGCTGGCCATAAAAGTTCACCTTCGTCCCTTTGGCTTGTTTCTTAGCTTGTTTGGCCTTTCGGGGTTGATACTCCTTATAGGTAATTGTCCACCCATCTATGTCTACTTCATGGGGAGTAGTTTTAGCGGGAGGGGCTTCTAACTCTTCAGGGTTTGGATTTGTTTGACAGGGGATCAGGGCTGCATGTGACAATGTAGTATAACTCGCTTGCTGATTGCTTTCCACAAATGGTTCTAATGAGATTGCCTTTCTCTTCTTGTCCATGTTGATCGCAAAATTTGGATCCACCTTGACTTTCCCCTTATTAGACTCGTTTCGAAGACAGGGAAAACCATAATACTTACAGCAGTGACATTGTTCCTGCTCTCCAAATGCCTTACTATCAACATCTTTATTGGATTTCATATTCTTCCAAGCTTCTACTACTTGTATCTTCTCTGACCCCTTGGATATGTTGGCTTGACCTTGAGATAAGCATCGTTGAGAATTCCCCTGTTGAGCCATTTCTTCTAGTAATTGGTTTTGCATCGCTAATGGTTTCTTGTCAAAAGTGAGCAAGAGCGACACAATTCAGTCCTCTTAACCTCTGAAATCCACAGTCTTCTCGTCACGAACCGTCTAATAGATAAGGAGAAAAGGTTCAAAATAGAGACAAGGTTTTTATAACAGAACGAGGATAGAATTAAGCATAACTTTGAGAAAATAACAAAGTTAAAGAGAAGCAAGAAATAGGCAACAATGAGAACATGCTAAACGTCCAGTTCTAACTAGGCTTGCGTCCTACAGTCAGCATTGCTCTGATACCACTCTGTCACACCCGGTTTTAAGGACAAAACCAGACATACACCATATGTGAAATAAAGAAGACAAATCTCACATATAGCCACAGATAAGTGTAATATCAAGAGACAAATGCTTAATATACATAACACAATAGTATAAAATATACCTTAAAGAACAACACAGCGGAAAGACAACTCCGAGCACCGGGCGTAACCTTCACTCCAGGATCAAACTGACTGGTTGATCACAAGCCTAACAATTCTAGAATCTAGAAATCGGGTACCCTTCCTGAGATGGGGGAAATAGCAAGAGTGAGTCCATGTCGAACTCAGCAAATATATCATAGGGTTCATGAGGCTCAAAAGGTTTGACACGGGTTTACTGCGATAGCTTTTATTAAGTCATCTTTTAGCAATTGAGTAGCAACAAGTTTACCATAAGCCCAAATAACCTCATGATCATGTATACGAGAATAATGTATAGCAAGAAACAATAATCATTAGTGAACATCAATATCATCAGTGTTATCATTATCATCAGTGTTCATCATTTATTCTGTAAGGGTCCAAGGCCACTCGTGACCGTGAGCACGGCTGTTATAACAGTTTTACACTCTGTAGAGGTTGTACACTTTCACTGTGAGTCATGATTACCCATATGCCCGGGATCGCGACTCCCAAAACACTTCCAAGGTGAGCAGGCAAGGAATCACTATGAAGCCTTTCAAAGGTTCGCCTAACAAGTTAGGGCCGCTAGGTTTCAGAAGTCAGTCCGTGTGATACACCACGCAGGGATCCACAGTCTGCTTTACCCCATTTGCGCCACAAGGGTAACCTCTAACAAGCTAGAAAAGGTCCTCATACTGAGCTAAAGCCAGAGCCATATAGCCCTCACAGTTGTACTGTAAGTCCCGGATGTTCGCTTACAGATAAGTCCTTAGGGAGAGAAACTAGAGCACCATAAAAACAACCAAATATGCTCTAGCCCTCTTGAGCCATATTGCTTTAAAGCATCATTTAAACGTTTATTGCATATAACATTAGTCAAGTTACAGATCATGGTTATTCAAAAAGAGCACTAGCATCACTACCCAATGTAATGTCCCATAGGTGTCAAGGTACAAGATACAAAAACTAGGATATCCTTAGTGGTAACAAAGTAGACACATGCACATGAATTAAGTATATTAAAGGTGAATAGGAAACAAGGATAATCACATGCTATACTTGCCTTAAATCAAGATCCTTCTCTGATCCAAATCTTCAATTAATAGCTTCTTGAATCTTCACGTAAATCTCACCGACTGGACTTGATCAATAAATCACCACACACACATCGAGCAATCATACACGAAGCAAACAATGAATCTAAATTAGAACAGTACACCAAACATATAAACATCAATGAAAAGGTTTTAAAGATGTTCTACACGTTTCTACGAACAGACATAAAGATCACGAAATTTGGATTTAAAACGTAAAAGTTATGAGTTTTCTAAGATTTCCTATAGATAAATAATTACTTTAATATAAACTCAAAAATAAATTGTCTCAAACCTACTGTTTAGTTCTATAATCATGTAGAGCTCGCAAATACGAATCTAACGCAATTTAAACGGGTCAAATCGGAGTTAAAACGGATAATTTATAACTAAAACAAACTCAGTGGCAAAACTGTAAATATCAGAAAGCGTGTTTTTCTTTTTCCGAAACGAATTACGTTTTCAATTAATCAAAACGTATTTTCCGGTTTACGCTTTGGACCGCGGGTTCGATAACACAGAAGTTCAGGGTCTCTTTTACAAAAGTTCACGCGAACCGGTATCTTCTAATCTAGATCGTTGGATTCGAATCGGAGGGTCCAGATTGGATCTGGGAAGACCCGGCGGCGCTCCGGCCGGACTCCGGCCGTCGGTGAGCTTCCCGCGGCGGCGCCATCGTCGGAACACGCGAAAACACGACTCCGGGCACCATTCAACGAAGGGGAAACACCGGGAGGTAGCTTGGAGCACGGCGAACTCACCTCGGACAAGAACGAGGGCACGGGATGGACGAAGACGGCGGCGTGCTTGCGGTGGCGGACGGTGGAGGCGGTGGTGCAAACGGTGGCGGCGCTAGGCGGTTTTGGCTGCTCCAAAAGGGTGAGATGAGGGCAGTACGATGCAGGGGTCTCGTTTTTATAGCCCGAAGGCGTCGCACTTAAGGAAGGGAAGAAGATTGAGCCGCGGATTCGAATCGGAGAAGGAGGAAGGCGAGCTCGCGGTTGGAAAGAGCTGGAGGAAGAAGAAAGGAAGGTGGAAGGAGACGCTGACAGGTGGGTCCCACATGTCGGCGACTCGGAGGGGGAACGGCTGCGCGCTGGCTTGGCGGGCCGCGGTGGCTGGGCTTGGCCCACGCGGGCGAAGGGAGCACGGGACTGGGCCGCGGCCAAGGCAGCCGAAACGGGCCGAAAACCAAGTGAATAGTATTTCTCTTCCCTTTTTTTTCCAATTTTTCAAATTCCTTTTTCAAATGATTTTCAAATCAAATTTGAATTTAATTTAAACCACTCAATACAAAACTTCAAATGCAGCAGCATGAATGCTCAATCATGTTTCTACCCTTATATTTGATTTTAAATTTATAAAAATTATTCTTATTCTAAATTTGCATGCTCACAAAAATATATATAAAAATCATATTTCTCCTACTTTTCTTCTTTTCAAAATTTTAGGGTGTTACAATGAATGAGTCAGACACAATTAATTCACACATGTTGTGTGATATACATATACATAGACACAAACGAAAATACAAAAATGTGAAGCCTTAATATGGTTTGATTTCTTTTTGCAGGACCTTTTACAGCACGGGATTCCCCCTCTTCGACCTGCAATGACAAGGATGTTTGCTGGGAGGTTTATGGCCATGAGCCGGGGGCAATTCTCATCCACGTGCTGCAGAAGTTGATTGAGGCCTGCATCGAATGGCAGCGCAAGATGATCCTCGACCTCGATGTGTGCCTGAAGACTCGCTTCAGCAACTTGAAATGCCACAGGCACATCATATAGCGCTCCTGGATAAACTTATCCGAGCAACACGTATGTATGCTACTTATCTCCTGATCTCTCGTATAGGGAAAATTTAGTGGAGACGGTCCTCAAGAACACCTATAGCCCATAGGCACCCACCATAGATTCGCGGCATGTGTCATTCACATGCATCCAACGCATGAGAGAATTGTAGCTTTCTTTCTAATTATTCCTCTTAAATAAAAGCAATAGTTCAATGCGCTGGATGCATGTGTGGGTGTCCATGAGTGTTCTATGGGGATTGCCCCACCGCCAAACGGAAACTAAAGTAGAGCTTTGCTTGGTTGCATAGGCACGTATCTCAAAGTACATTTTTAGGCCCGGTTGGGAACACGGATTTTTTTCCTATTCGTATGTTTTTCTGCAAAATTGAAGTGGTTCTGTAAAAAAAATTCTACATAATTTCTATGAAATTCTTGCGTTCCAAATAGGCCTTATAACATGCTTGATCAACTGAATATACGAAGAAACATGAGTTTGAATTGTAGTCACAGCAAAATATATTCCAGCCATTTTCAAGCATAACAGGTCAAGAAATGGTTTGTCTCTAACACCTTTGCTAATTATTAGAATGATGGATTCACAGCTCATCATCATTAGAGGAGGTCTGTACTGATAACACACACGGTGGTTTCAGAAAGCGAAGTGTTGCGCACATTATGGTCACTACTCGCTACACTAATGTCTGCTGTAAAGTTGAGTGCAGAACATGTGTGTGTCCTGGAGATAAAAGATGAGCAGAAAGGCGATAAGTTTAGTTAATTGGCAGCATAATTAATATATATATTATAGTGTGCATACTTGTTTCATCATGGAATCCACGTGCTTCCTCTACTAAAGGATCATAGCAGCTATAGCGTGTTGATGAGGCCAAAGGGCATACCTGAATTTCAAGCACAAGCAGTTACTTCACATGGTCCACTATCTCATACTTCCTCCCTCATGTTTTTTAACGTAGGGTATGCTAGGATTTTAAATAAAACCAAATTAATCTTTGAAGTTTTATAAACCGTTAATCAAATTACGTGAATCATTACTGTTTGAAATATGTACCAATATATTTGTATTCATGTAAATTCTGGTCCTTTTTTAGAGCTACTAGCAAATATGCCCGTGCATTGCAGCGGGAGAGAAAAAACTATCAAATTTTAAATAGAAAATATTACATTATATATTTATTTTTTTATCCTTTTCTAGAAAAATTAGTAGATATAAGTTATTCTTTGATCACTATGGCATCCATAATATAAGGGTGCACCCATTTGGTATAGCTCTGTGCCAAGTGCTTGTTCTCGGAGTTAGAGCCAGAGTCGAAGGCCTTCAGGCAAAGCCAACGTTTGGCGCTTCGACTCTGGCGACCAAAACAGTTTTGGCTCCATGTATGGGAGGGTAGAAGCGTTTCTCCCTACGATCTCATTTGATGTGGCTTCGCTTGCTCGGGTGCTAGAGCCGTTAGTACTGCCAATAATATAATAATATTCTATAAGTTAATACTGGCAATAATATGACGATGTCCTATCAAGTCTATATTGAATTAAACTACAACATTGATAGATCTTTCTCCTTCATTGTAAAGCACAAAAATATTTACTTGTAAATATATCATCATTTTTTTCATGTGCTGGTAGAGTTAGATATCAAGTTACTTCTTTTTAGGATACATAAAAATATGTAATATTAATATCTGATTAAAATAGGCAATGAGTTAGTTGTTGTCAAGGACCTCGATTTCTACGTGGCATCTATAAAAATATGTAACTGTAATATCTAATTAAAATTGGCAAGGAGTTAGTTGTTGTCAAGACCTCTCTTGATTAAATTTCCACATAGCAACCTTCATCGAGGATTGCATTGGTGTATACATACAACTTGAAGATACATTTATTTTCATTAAGTTGACAAACTACTCAAGATTTTAGTCCATGGTTTGATTAATTAGACCATCGACTCATCTAGGTTCTAATGATAGTAAGTTTTATTTCTAATTAAAATTACATCAATAATTTAATGATGAAAATATTTATTTATGAGGGATAGGGATAAAGAATGATCAAAGTTCAAAGATCTATAATATTGTATTTATTTATTTATTTATTTATTTATTTATTTTATGTTTATATAATAAAACAGGAGATACTCTAGAAAAGAAAAAACAAAAGAAAAATCACGCAAAAATGAGAGAGCTAGATATATAGAAAAGAAGAGACATGGGGAAACCGTCAAAGTCACGGGAACAAAACTGTTTTTCTACAAAACAGAAAGAGAAGTTGGACACGGGAAAAAGAATAGACAACGAAAAAACAGAAACGCACACGCGGGAACGGTCGGGAAACAGAAACGCAGACGAAAAAGGCCGAACTGAAAAATATATAGATAGGCAGAAAAAATATACGTGTAAAAATAGCACAGGTGAAATAAAAATCATATTAAATCGTGATTTAATAGTAGGATAAAAAAGGAATAGATACATCATTTTCTATTTCGATTTGGTTTCCTATTAAGGTTCAAGATCGAAAAGATCTTTTTAGATTAGGAATCATAGCTATCCAGGTTACCTTAGGAAAGCTCTACATATGTCATATATAAATTTGGAGGGATGCTATAAACCTGGAGGGCTGCACACAAAGAAATAGATACAGTTTTCGCATTCAAGAATCAAGAGTTAGTGGAGGGACGGACCAAATTTGGAGAGAAATTTTTCCTGTTTAATATTAGGTATATAGATATAGGGTAAACTAAACAACTATGGCCCATTAGCGTTGCTCTCAGGACCAAATATGTTCAAACGTTACAGCCCAAATGAGTACAAGCATACACAAACACACACATGTTTGAGTCTGACAGTACCAAAAGAGAGACACCCGATGCAAACACCACCTAGGGAGCATGTCCTTAGCAACATGTGCATGTTCTAACATATATTTCATATGATTTGAATTTGTAACAATTAATATTATAGTCTAAGAGGATGTAATGGTGAAATTTACTCTTTGCTTCTAAAATAATTTTTGAATTCATAACACACCCTACAATCCTACATAGAAGATTAGTACATAAAAGTAATCAAAATTGACTATCTTTACTATCTCTATTCATTTTCTAACACAACACCCATCGGTTGTGATAAATTTGTAATTATGTGTTTTCATCCTTTACATTGCAACTATGCAGGTTTGTAATATGTATTTAGTTAAAAACTTAGCTGAAGTATGTCATGTCTTGTTACATCTTGTTTGTGATAGATCTTAAGTTTAATTTAACTAAATTGCCAGTGTTATGGGTGTGTGGTTGTAGGGTCGAGATGGCGGACTAAAGGGGGGTGAGTAGTCATTTCTAAAAAATAATTGCGCCGGCTTACCGAGATAAATACAGAATTGACACTAACGGTCTAGCCAAGATTACACCCCTCTATCTAAATTCATAAGTACCTTACAAAGATCCTAATTAAGCAACTAAGGTGCCGAGCTACCTAGAGCTCACCTAATCAATTCTAGAAGCAAGGTCACACAAACCTATGCAACTGGTACTCAAGCAACCGAGGGAGCTCCTACACAAACTAGTACGCAAAATCACAAAGCCTAAGCTCACTAGCAATGCTCAATAACAAGGCTACACAAGACAAATTAGAGAGCTCAAATTACTTAGCTACACAAACTAAGCAATGTAACTAACAATGGCTACACAAGCCAAATTAGTTTTACACAAGGGAGCTACTTCTATGCTACACAAGCAAGAAAGTAACTAGCAAGCTACACAAGCCAACTAATTACAAGAGCAACTACACAAGCACAAAATATGAAAAGTAAATACAAGCTTGTGTAAAAGAGGAATGCAAACCAATGGGACGACAAGGTTGACACGGTGATTTTTATCTCGAGGTTCACTTGGTTGCCACCAAGCTAGTTCCCATTGTGTCGACCGCACACTTGGTGGTTCAGCGAGCTAATAGGCAATCACAAGCCTAGCCCACACTTGGGTGCCACGAGAATCTACCCATAAGTGAGGGTATAACTCAATGACACGCTCAACTAGAGTTGCTCTTCGCGGCTCCCGTGGAGAGAGCACAATACCCCTCACAATCACTTCTCCGGAGCACCGCACAATCTTAATTCTTTGCATGCTTCAATGGAGACCACTACCAAGCCATCTAGGATGTTGCAACCTCCAAGAATAACAAGCACCATCAGCTTGCAACTCGATCACCTAGTGCCACTCGATGCACTCTCATAATGCAATCGCACTCACACTCAATCGGATGATCACTATCAAGCGTATGTGAGCTAGAGGGCTTCCAAGCACACCTACACAAGCCACCAAGACTTAAGGATGCTCAGCAACCAGCACAAGGCGGGTCACCACTTCTACTTATAGCCCCAAGGGCCAAAGAGCCGTTGCTTCAAACTTCAGTGATGGGGCTCCGGACTCAGGCTCTGGACCCATGGTCCAGACCATGAACAATAGGGTCCAGAGCATGGATCCTCGCCACATGTCCCCAACCGTTTGAAGTCGACCATTGGTTTCCAATGGCTACTTCACACTCACTCAGCCATCTCCGGACTGAGGGTCCGGACCAATGCTTGTTAGGGTCCGGAGCACTCCAGAGAGCTCCCGAGGGCACCAAAGTGCTCCAAACTGAGTCCTGAGCTTCGGTTCGGACCATAACATGGTCCTGAGCCCTCTGAACTAGTGTAAAAACACTCAACCAGTCCCAGAGGACATGGTCCGGACCCTAGCTCTGGACCGAGTCATGAGCTCCGGACAAAGTCCTAAGCCAGAGTCCTGAGCTCTAGACTTAGAGGACATGGTTCGGACCCTAGCTCCGGACCAAGTCCTGATCCAGAGTCCTAAGCTCCGGACTCAGCCTTAGGACCATGAACAGTAGGTCCTGAGCTCGTTTTTCATCCTTTTCAAGCCCAACTTCAACACCCTTGCTTCCATGTGCTAACACCATTGTGTCCCAATATATGTGCATGTGTGTTAGCATTTTTTAAAGTATTTTCAAGGGATTTTCACTTGCTCTCACCACGCCACTCGATCCTAACACGTATGCAAAGTCAGATCGCTCAAGTAGCACTAGATGATCGATATGCAAACAAGTTTGCTCCTCTTGATAGTACGACCATCTATTCTAAACCTGGTCATGCACTTCTCTACACAACCTTTGACCGATGAAAATGAAATGCCCTATAGGTTGTACCTTTGCCTTGCGCATTTCATTCCATCTTCTCTAATGTTGTTGCAACACATCCACCAACCTTGATCAACAAATGATATGATCCACTTCATATCATCACGTGGCCTTATTAGTTCATCGATTTTGATCTCACTTGCTCTTCACCATTGCATTCATCCATTAGCGCCAAGTCCTTGATCAAGCTTTTTCGCCACGCGATTTATCACTTCAAGGCCTCTGACTTGCCCTTCACGCTAGCAACCGGTCCATCAAACCAAGTTTCATCTTGGTCTTCTCCACCTAGCATATGACTCCATGTCATGTCTCATATGCAATGAGCTCCTTAATCACGTCTGTGAGCCTTGCAACATATCCAAGTCATTTTTCACCTCCATGGCATGTGTTGTTCACATAAGTGTACATGTGGACTAATCACCTGTGTATCACACATTAAACACATATTAGTCCACCTAAGTTGTCACTCAATTACCAAAACCAAACTATGGACCTTTTTAGTAGTTCGTTAAAAAATATATTTTGATGATTGATAAACTATAAAAAATATATATATTTATGCTAGTGTTTGCATGCATACTCGGTATACATGGTGACACATAGCATCTATATTTACTTTGAATTTAACAATTGCTAATTTAGAAACATATATAAAATATTTTATGTTTATTTAATTATCTTCCATACTAGTTCATATTAGCACTTTAGATATAGATTTGAGTTATATTTTAGTCAAAGTTTTATACTGACCATTGGTGGTGGACATAGGTAGTTTAAAGGCATATTTAGGCATAATGTTAAGTCATCTTTTATAATGACAAAGCTTGGTAGTCTAGATATAAATTTAAGGGGTTATTTATGTTTTTTATAATGGTGGAAGTGGATAATATTTTTAGAAAACGAAAAAGATACAGTGGCTATTATTCTCTGTAATGATTAGAATCGATTAACTAATGGTTAGACATTTCTGATTTGTATGATAATTTCTAGAATTTATCTTTATTCTATAACATATATTGTGGAAATTAATGTGGAGCTTCTGTCAAGGGCCTCTAGTTAGCAATGTTAACACACGTCTCTTCATGTTTTGTATTGCACATCCGTAGGTTTTTAAAAATGTACTTAATTGAAACATAAGCTTACATTATACCAGCACGTGTTGCATCTCTTTCCATGGCATCACGAGTCCATTGTTTTGGCTATCAACTTTTGATCTTCTCAGTTGGTGCAATTCTTTTATCCATGTGTTAAGTTGAAACTCTAGCACTTAGAGCAACTTCATGAGCCTCTTTATATCCTTATTAATTGATAGGAATAAAGATTTTGGTGAAAAAATACTCTCCAACAATTTCTTTAATTAGATCTTCAGATATAATCATCTTCTATTTCAGATTTCTCGTTGGCCAAAGGTGGAGAGTCATGGCAATAAGTCCTACTTTAATAGTTGTGATTTATAATTTTAGACATTGTTTATGCAACCTTAACTTTTTTCCGTCCTCTGCCACTATCTACATGATTGTACATACGATTTATACTTACTTTTAATTTTTTTTAGCTCTACTTACTTTTAATTTAACATGTGTAGAAGTGTGTAATGTAGAAACACTTTGTCGTTATTGAATTATTTACTATAATAATTATATTGGGATTTATACTTAAATTTGAGGGATATTTTAGTTTTATTTTTATAAAGTTGAGTAATTTAGACACAAATTATATGGGTTACTTTATATTATGTTTTATAATGGCAGATGTGAACAATTTAAAAGCAGATTTAGGTGTTACTTAGCATTATTTTTTAGTAACATGTGTGGGTAATTTAGAAGCAAATTTATGGGGTTATCTTAAATTATCTTCTAAAATGGATACATTGAGTAATTTAGATGCAAATTTACGAGATTTCTTTATGTACTTCACCAAAACAGAGGTGGATATGTATTTGTGGATTTTTAGAATCGCTAGATTTATGCCCGTGCATTGCACCAAGAGCCGAATAATTTCCAAAGCAACAAAAAAAAAGAACGAGAACATGCGGTTCAGAGTCACAATGGGATATAGATGCATCAAATTTATATAAATGTTATAGCAAATGGTCTTGTAGAAAACTACACTCCAAATTTCATGTATTTCTCGACTATAACAAATAATATGAAAACTCCAGTATACTATATATATATATATATATATATATATATATATATATATATATATATATATATATATAGCAGCATCTCATTCTTCTCCTCGCGCCCAACCACCTCATCCTATTCTTCTCCTCTGGTCCTCGCGTTGCTATGCCGCATCGCGTCACTCTCCTCGTTCGGCAGAGATCTTGCATGGTCACTGCGGCGACACACGACGGAGGGCCCTGACCTGAGCAGGGCCACCAAGGACGTCGAGCTTGGAGCCCAAGTGGAGTGGAGTTTGTGGAGGTACTTACCCACAACTATGCTATATGTTCGGCTGGACTTAAAGCCAGTCATTCCAGCTGCTACTGCTGCCAACCTGTACACAAAGACACTGTAGTTATAGTACTATCAGACTGAAGCACACGAGATTGTTTGGACGAAAAGTGTTGTATTTTTTAGGGGTATAATAACAGAACAGATATATGTACTAGTCTTTCCTTTGTATAGTAAAAAAAAAGGGCAACTTCATGGACATATACTCCCTTCGTCTTTAAATAAACGACGTTTTTTACTTTTAGACTTCTTTGACCAGTCGTCTTATTCAATTTTTTATATAAATATTATTTATTTTGTTATGAAATATTTTATCATTACACATAATGACTTATTTATTTTATTATTTGCATAAAAAAATTAAATAAGACGACTGGTCAAACAAAAAATTCAAAAACAGCACTTATTTGGGATGGAGTATATGTTTGGTAGAGACATGGCATTGGCTACTACTCACCGATCTTTTTGAATTTTGACGCAGCCATATGTCAAAATTTCCTTGATTTCAAAATTTTGCACGCTAATAAGGTGCATTCCAATAAAACAAATATTTTAATTTTAATCCAAGGAGACCACATGTGTATATGACTAAAGATGGCAACGGGTAAAATGCCCACGGATACTGGCGTCGTATGCCCGCGCCCGCGAGTAAAATTTTGTGCCCGCGTCCGCGCCCGTCACCTGCCACGGGCGCCATCCTATGCCCGCGCCCGCTACCCGCGGGCATGCCTTGCCCGTGGGCATGCCCATGTGCCCGGCCGATGTGGAGGAGGGCGGCGACGGCGCTGCTGCAGGGTGGTGAGGACGACGGCAGTAAGTTTGAAGTCGAGATTGCCAAGAAACAATTGTAACTCTTATCTAAAAAAATCCAAATTAGAAAAAAAAAATGCAAGGCGGACAGCAGTGCTGTGCTTCTTTCCTCCAAGGCTTCAATCCTCATTCTTTAGCCAATCACGGATGAGAGTTAAAGGACCAGCAGTTGTATGCTTCTTTCCTCCTCCTTTATCCAATCACGGAAGAGTGAGTGTTCAAGGATGCACGCATGCTGCATGCGTGATTGGAAGAGGGAGAGAGGGCGGCTCTCGATCTGGAACGCATGGTGCATGCGTGAGCGTGACCGCAAGTGTGAGAGGAGGGAGTGCGGCTCTCGATCTGGAACTTGCGAGCAAGAGCGACTGTGGGCCTGGTGCTACCGGACTGCAGAACTCGCGACTCAGCAGGCGGTGGCGGCGGCTGCGGCGGCGGCAAGACTGGAGGGCGGAGAGTGGGGATATGTTCAACAAGTTAGGTTTAGCTGCTTTTATATGCGATTTTTGAGCTGGGCTTTGATGGGCCGGTAATAAGAATGTGGGTTGTTGCCAGTGCGCTGGAGATAACGGGCATGGCGGGTTTGCGGGTGCGGGTAGAACATTTTCTTGCCCGTCTGCTAATATCCATCGCGTTTGGAGGCGTACCCGCACCCGTGCCCGCGGGTAGACTCATGCACCCGTATCTTTGCCCAACGGGTCTCTTGCCCGCGGGCATGCGGGTATTTTGTACCCGTTGCCATCTTTATATATGACTCTTCGGCCCAAAATCGAACGGTTTCTTAAAAAAAACAAAAAGAGGTTACCACTGTCACTCTGCCATTTGCCGTTATATTTTAGTTTAAGTTTTATTCTAACCATTGGTGGCGGAGATAGGTAATTTAAAGGCATATTTAGGCGTAATGTTAAATTATCTTTTATAATGACAAAGCTTTGGTTAGTCTAGATGAAAATTTAAGGAGTTATTTATGCTTTTTGATAATGGTGGAAGTGGGCAATCTTTTAGAAAACAAAAAATGTTTAGTGGCTATTATATTCTCTATAATGATTAGAATCGTTTGAATTAATGGTCAGATGTTTTTGATTTGTATCATAATTTCTAGAATTTTCTTTATTTTATAACATATATTGTGGAAATTAATGAGGAGATTCTGTTTAGGGCCTCTAGTTAGTAATGTTAACACAAGTGTCTTCATCTTTTGTATTGCACATCCGTAGGTCTTTAATATGCACTTAATTGAAACATAAGCTTGCATTATACCAGCATATGTTGCATCTCTTTCTATGACATCATGAGTCATAGTTTTGGCTATCGACTTTTGATCTTTTTAGTTGTTGCAATTATTTATCCATGTGTTAAGTTGAAACTCTAGCACTTAGACCAACTTTAGGAGCCTCTTTATATCCTTATTAATTGATAAGAATAAAGATTTTGGTGAAAAAAACTCTCCCATAGTTTTTTAATTAGATCTCCAAGTATAATCATCTTCTATTTCAGATTTCTCGCTAACCGAAGATAGAGAGTCATGGCAATAAGTCGTGCTTAATAGTTGTGATTTTGAATTTTAGATGTTGTTTATGCTACCTTAACTTTTTTCCATCCTCTCCCACTATCTACACGATTGTACATAGGATTTATACTTTTAAGTTAACATGTGTAGAAGTGTGTAATTTTTTTTGAGAATGTGTAGAAGTGTGTAATGTAGAAACACTTTGTCGTTATTGAAATATTTACCATAATAATTATATTGGTATCTAGACTTAAATTTGAGGGATATTTTAGTTTTATTATAAAGATGAGTAATTTAGACACAAATTAAATGGGTTACTTTATATTATGTTTTATAATGGAAGATGTGAGCAATATAAAAGCAGTTTTAAGTGTTACTTAGCATTATTTTAGTGAATGTGGGTAATTAGAAGCAAATTTATGGGGTTATCTAAAATTATCTTCTAAAATGGCTACTTGAGTAATTTAGATGCAAATTTACGAGATTACTTTATGTACTGCACTAATGACAGAGTGATATTTTTTTAGAAAATTTAACAGACTGAATACCTATTATTAGCGATGATAATTTGAGTATCTCAAATCAAAGAAAGATGTTTTCTAATGTTTATGAGAATTTATAAGATTTATTTTCCCCTTGCGCATGTAATGAGGATTAACATGGTACGCATGTCATGAGGATTATAAGATGATAAAGAGGCTCCCTTGGGGCCTCCAACTAGTAGCAATATATAGATTAAGATTCAGTAAATGTTGGAATAGCGTGTTCCGACACAGGGTGAGCGGTGAGTAGGCCTCCGCCCGCTCGTTGCCCCTGGGCGGAGGCTGGTTCTTTGGGGCTAAGGGATAAAAAGAACTAGGGTTTAATAAATGCATTTACCAACCCTCATTCATTATAGCTACAGCTCCCCTTTTTATAGGACATTGTTCCCTTCCGATCTTTTTTACAAAAATGCCCCTTGACGGTGGCGAGATATCCTAGGAATATTCTTGCTACAGACGACCTAACCTAGGGTAGTCAGGTAATTTGATCTCCAAACCGCCTTCCTCTCGTGGGCCGAGGTTCGAGGCCCATCTCCAGCCCATGGCCTCGCTGAGTCGATCGCCCAGTCCACGAAGCAAGAACCCTTCGTCTGCTGTTCCCGACCGCCCCTAGGCGAGCCTCCGCCAAAGACGCCGGAGGCTACGCCACCGCAATCTCCAGCCTCCGCCTACCCTCGCTTCAAGGGGAGCCGGCCAAGGCCAGAGCAACCCTCATGGTGCCTTGCCTGCAAAAATAAGTGGGGGAGCTCACTCCCAGTCAGTTATTTTGACCTTCGCCTAGACCTAGCCTTAGGCCTCTGCCCTAGCTCGTCGAAGGTCTCTCCTGCTCCTGCAAGGACCCCTCCGAAAAAGTTAGTTTGTCTGTGACAATGGAGACACGGACCTTGCTCTCCTAGGGCCTGTGGTCTCGCTTTTACTGCTAGACCTCCGCCCACATTACCGAAGGTCCCGTCTTCCTCTACGGGCGTCTTCCTAGGGGACCTAGCTCATGGCCAAGCAACAAAGCTATGGGCCTCCGTCGCTGTGGGGATGCATGCTCCAACAGTTCCCCCTTTTGAGTCTACAGACTGATGCGGCAGACTGTGGACCTCAAAATTTCTGCTCCTCTCGGTGACGGTGGCCACACTTGCATTCCCCCCTTTGCCCCTATAGGCATCCTGGCGATGGAAGCTCTCTTCCCTTGGGTTGTGGAGGCTACTTTGAATTCCTTGGAGGCGGAGGTCCTCCTCCCCCCTTGGCCGTCTGGATTTGACCATTGGCCTCCTATGCTGTACTGCGGGTCGCTTAGATTTTCTGTTGGAGCCTTAGGAAGCGTGACGGTTACCCCGTCAGAGGTGACCATTGATCGTTGGGGGCAGGGTGGAGGTCCCCCTCACCCAACTTGCGTCACTTTCACGCTCACGCTTGCGCCCACACCCCTGTTCGCATTTGCGCTGTGTGTCCTGGCCAGTTGCCTTCGCTCTGTTGTGTTGTCTACGCTCTGCTCCCTTTCCTCTGCTTTTGCTCTTTGTGCTTTCTTTGGTGGTGGCTTCCTCTTGTCCTTCCTACATCCCATGCTAGGCTACCTTATACGGTCCCTACCACCATCTCCTTGGTATTAGGGCGATTGGGTGGTCTGCGTGCTTCAAAGATTGTATGGTGGCGAGCGCCCTTGCTCAAGATCTAGAGGAGGATCTTGGCAGCATGGAGGCCTCCATTGGCGGCCTGGTTGGAGCTAGCGAAGGCACAGATATGGCTAGCAAGACTTAGGATTTTGGCCCTTCGTCTGTTACTGCGGAGGCTATTGTGGAGATGCTGGATGATGGCTTCTTCAAGGCTAGCCGCGCTATGCCTTCGCTAGCAGGTGAGACTGTCCCTGACCCTCAAGAAGGTTATGCGGTCATGTTCAAGGATTACTTTACTTGTGGCCTCCGCCTCCCCTCCATTAGTTTCCTGCGCCAAGTTCTTGAGGCATTTCAACTCCAAATTCACCACTTGACTCCCAACGGCTTTTTGATGCTTAGCAAGTTTTGTTGGGCCTATGAATCATATGGTGCTATCCCCAACATTGATACATTTTGCGCCTACTATGAGCTGTAGAAGCAGCTGAAGAAGGTGAAGGTAGGCGGGGTCGAGCTTGTAGCATAGTATGGAAGTTGCGCTTTCATGGTGAAGAGGTCGCAGTAGGATGATCGCTTGGAGATTTCTTGGTGCCAGAAGAATAAGCGGGATCATGACTGGATGAAGCATTGGTTTTATGTGAAGACGTCTAGCATGACGCGTACATATGTGGATGGGGCATCAGAGGTGCTTTGGCCGCCGGCCTCCGTTGTGAAGACGTCTAGCATGACACGTACGTATGTGGACTTACGGGCAGTCTGCTTCGTGCGGGCCATCTGTACCAAAAGTTTTGATTACCCGGTGAGAACACATTTTAAGTAGGTACAATTTTTATCAAAAGGGGATAATCAATTTATAAGGGGAGGAATGCATGACATGAATGAAATGCACAAGCAACATGATGCATGTACGTTTCGCACGTTCTCACAAACTTAAGAAATAAATGATATCTATCGATGAATTCGGTGGCATACATGTGATCTCTCATATACGTAACTAATACGTTCTACACGAGAAACATTGTTATGTACCTGCAGAAAATTCATTTCAGCCCAATTCCCCATGCATGCATGAAAGCAGTAAATCTATCTACACGCTCTACACGAATCCCCAGATACGCGTACAATGGTAGTAACTACCCAAAACATCGTCCTATTGACGGCATCGCCTCAACGAACGGAACAACCACACATGCGACACTTTTGTAAAACATGTGTAACACATGTAAGTACTCCAGTATCATATAAGCACTCTCCCTAGATCGGCGGTGTATCCGATCATGCTCTCACATCTCACACTTAGCGAGGCGTAGAGGCAACTGATCCATACATTACCACTTAATTAAGTGGCACTCATACAATAGCACGCCGTATGAGCAACCAAAGAGAAATATGGTGCAAGAACCCCCAAGTCAGTACTTAAATAAGCCACCTAGAGTCTTTACTGGGCATAAAGGATATGACCACTGGCACACTTTTAGTTTGTAAATCACGTTTTTCAAACATATTTTTGTTTTAAATACACTTGTGAACAGTAAACATGCTAAACCATGCTTCGATGCCAGCTGTAACAGAACCGACCAATTATACGAGATTAAGTAAGAAAATCATCCACCGAGCAGACGATTTAGCAAACTTAAGCCCGTTTAACCCGGTAGTCTGTGAAATCACGACGGATTTCAAACCAACTTACATACCAGCCAAGATCGTAATAAGTTCAGCGGTCACCATCACAAGTTACATAAAAGTTCGCGTCACAAATACATCGGAGTTTAAACATAGTTATTACAACTCAGTTCAAATGAAAGTAGCGAAAGCATTTAGTTCAAATCACACACTCACACAGAGTTCAAAATATAGTGCCAGCTCAGGATCATCTTCCAACAAAAGCATCAGACGAGATGTAGTGAATGACCATTGCCCATGGTCATAAGCTTCTCCCATCGCAGGATAAAGGCAGTTGATACAGTAGTCGTAATACATCTGCCCATCTACAACAAGTGGGAACAAAGCCCTGAGTATGAGAAGGTACTCAGCTAGACTTACCCGACAAAACCAAAATAAAAGACACCAAGGATCATGACAGACTTTCTGGTGGGGTAGCTGACTCATTTGCAAAAAGACATTTTTAGCATTTAAAGAATCTTTCCAAAAGCTTTGCATTAAGTTAAATCTTTATTAACATGTCAACTACATTTGCACCTGTACTAGAGTAACATGTAATTAAACAGGTAAGGATAACCAATGATCATTAAACAACTTCTATCATGTCATATACTACATAACTGTCCAAGTGTTCCATTAGAATTACTACGATGAAGTTACTCAAGTCAAGTGTTCACTATCCAGTGAACGATGGCGATTCGAATGGATTATTAACCAGCTGGTAATTTATTCCTCACACAAACCTCACTCACCCGCTAAAGTGAGGTGTTGGTCACCGAGTCAACCATTCAGGTAAAGTCACGAGCTTGCTAGGAACCACATGTACCCGGGGGCCACCCGACTGCTCTTTGGCCTTATCATCGCGCCCCCGTATCCTGCCACTACTGCTCCGGTACAGTGCGTTGCAGGCAATCCACTCGGTCCGAATAATCTCCCAGCTTCGCGGTCGAAAGGTATATTATTCGGCCAGCTAAATGTAAGGTATGCGTTCAACATGACCCGAGGCCCAACAACGGTCGGTCCTTAATCGACACAGACGGAAAACACTACAGTCCGAAACCCTGCAAGTTTCCGCCCGGTCTCAATTTCACATTAACACTTCGCTATTCTCAGATCACATACTTTCTCAAGCAGATCCAGGTAACCACCTATAGCTCGCAGGTGACAGAAAATCACCCGACTTCTACCGGTCTAAGCAAGCTAAGCAATTACTTGACTGCGAATAACAAGGTGACAATGATAGGGTAGAACAGAGTAAGCAAGGTATAATGCAGCAACGGTTGCAAACAACTCCTAAACATAATGCAGCAACCGGGGGAGAAAAATGCTTCGGGGCTTGTCTCTCTCGAAAGAGCTCGGACGGTGGTCTGGACACTCTGGAAGATCCTCACCGACCTCCTCGTCGGCTTCGGGCACCTCCTGCTCCTCGGGCTGCTCTTCGGCTCCTCGAGAACTGCTACCGGAGTTACTTCCTGCGATCATGTATGATGCAACCGTATAAGTGCTTATGCCTAGGTGCATTGCAGAAATGACATGTAATGGTCATGATGAATGAAATGTAGATAAATAAGTTTACTTTATTTCATAAAGTAGGAATACAATTCTTCTACAAGGTAGTCAACATCATCCAAGAACATATACTACAAGCACATGTCATCTACTGCATTCTCTTCTACTACTTCTATGCTAAGTCAGCACATCTTATTAAATGCTTCAAAGATACACCAAAGTAAACCTTATTAACTAATTATACATTAACAATGTTAATTAAACCTTAATTACAACTAGGTTTGAACAGCAACACCTATTTTGGTAGCATAGAAAAATCTGAGAAAATTACAGTATCTTTCTATCATCTAATCTAGCATACCACAAAAATTTCATTGCATTTGGATTACTAGAACTGCCTACACAAAAATAACAAGCTAGGGCCTAAAAATGAGCATAAAAATACTTTATACTATGAAAAGTATCAAACAACAGATTTAGCATTTTTCCTACATTCTACACAATAAACAATCACCATAGAAAAATTATTACATGCATGTTTCATTCATCTTTTTCTCTCTAGCCCAAGGCTCGGCTTGGCCCAGCGAACAGAGAGGGGCGAGAGCGGGGCGTGGCCACGGGGCGCCGGCAGTCGCCGTTGGCCAACGACCAACCCCTGACTCGGAGCTGCTATTTGGAGGGTGCTCGGTTTCCGTGAAGGAATGGTGAACACGGTAGTGCGATGCAAGGGGAGAAAGAGAGAGCGAGGGTGCCGGTGGCGGAGCGCGAGCTCGGCAGCCCGGCTCGGTGGCGCGTGCGGGAAGAAGCTCGATTGAGCCTTACCGTCGATGAGCAAAGCACACGGTGGCCCGTTCGCAGGAGAGGAGGAGGTGGTGGAGCGGGTGGCAAGACGAATCAGAAGGAGATGCGGCCGTTGAGCGGGAACAGCGGCGTTAGCCGACGGTGAAACTGCGGCGAACGCGGGGAGGCAGGAGCGGCGGTTGCTGCGGCTCGCATGAGGCCGAGAGGGGCAGAATGGAGGGAAGTAGGTGAAGTGGAGCTGGGCTGCGGCTGCTTAAGGCGTGGGCGAGGACGTGGGACCCGCCGAGGCGCCACCCGTACGCCGGCGACGTCGAGCAGCGTCCACACGGCGAGCGCGTCCTGACGCGGCCGGTTGCGCTGGCGTGGGGCGCGCGCGCGGGTGAGCGCGCGGGCGGAGGCGAACGCGGACGCGGACGCGGGCCGGCTTCGGCCGTTCGGCCGAAAGTGGGGCGGCGGCCCGTTAAGGTAAGAAACCGTTTTTCTTTTCTAAATAAAATTTTAGACTTTTATAATTTGATTCAAATTCAAATTTTGAAGATAAAAAAGATATTTTCACAAATTGCCCCCAAAACAAAAGTTGTTCAAAATTTAATTCTCTACAACTTTCATTTAGGGCACTTTTCCAAATTCTAAATAGATTTTGAATTAGTGATTTAAAGTCCAAATTTTAAATAAAAACTCATTTTTCTGAAATATTTTTAAAAGCAAAATTTGGGGAGATTTTGAATACAAAAATTGCTCCAAAAATCATGTTAATTATTTCTAAGTCATTTAGAGTTATATCTCAACAAATGTTTATCACTCTTAGCTAGAATTTTTACTAATTCAGGGTTGAAACATGTGTTTTCCCAATTTTAATTAATTCCAACTTATATTGCATGCGATGATGAACATGTATGAAATGGAAATGCTCATGATTTGGGATATGAATGCATGCTTAACACCCAGGGGTGTTACAGCCCTCCCCCTTATAAAAATCTCGTCCCAAGATTTGGGTTACGAACCATTTGTTATAAAAATCCTCATAAGCTTTTTGTAGATATTCACCCGTTTCCCAAGTTGCATCTCCTTCATCATGATGACTCCACTGTATCTTATATGTTTTCACCACACTGTTTCGAGTAACCCTTTCTTTAGAGTCCAACACTCGAACCGGTTGCTCACGATATACCAGATCTGATTTGAGCTTTATGCCTTGAGGTTTGATTCTTTCCTCTAGAACACGCAAACACTTCTTGAGATGCGATACATGAAAAACTGGGAATATAGCACCCATTGTCTTAGGTAACTCTAACTTATAAGCTACTGAACCTTTTCTTTCTAAGATCTTGTGTGGTCCCACAAATCTGGCTGCAAGCTTTCTGCGTACTCCAAACCGTTTCTTCTTCATTGGCGTGACTTTCAGATAAACATAGTCACCAACTTCGAAAACAAGCGGTCTCCTTCTTCTATCCGCATAGCTTTTCTGACGTGATTGAGCGGCTTTCATATTTTGCTGAATGATATGAACTTTCTTCTCGGCTTCTTCCACGAAGTCAATACCATAGTATCTTCTTTCTCCTGGCTCGATCCAGTTAAGTGGTGTTCTACACTTTCTGCCATACAAAGCTTCGAATGGTGCCATCTTGATACTTTCTTGATAACTATTATTGTAAGCGAACTCCGCTAAAGGTAACCATGACTCCCATGAACCTCTGGAAGATAACACATAGGCTCTCAATATATCCTCCAGAACATCATTAACTCTTTCGGTCTGACCATCTGTTTGAGGATGATAGGCAGTGCTACGAATCAAACTAGTTCCCAAACCTTTATGCAAGTGCTCCCAAAAGTGAGCGGTGAATTATGACCCTCTGTCAGACACTATAGTCTTTGGTATGCCATGCAATCTCACAATCTCTGAAATATACTTCTCTGCACATTGAGGTGGTCGATAACTTGTCTTGACAGGTAAAAAGTGAGCTGTCTTCGTAAGACGGTCCACGATTACCCAAATCGAATCATGTCCTTTCTGAGTAGTGGGCAAACCTGTGATGAAATCCATACTTATATCATCCCACTTCCAACTAGGTACGAACAAAGGTTGCAATAATCCAGCAGGTCTCATATGAATAGCCTTTACCCTACAACATGTGTCACATCTGGCTACATATGCTGCAATCTCTTTCTTCATTTTTGTCCACCAAAAATGAGGTCTTAGTTCTTGGTACATTTTGCTACTTCCGGGATGGATAGATAACTTCGAAAGGTGAGTCTCATCCATAAGTTTATTCTTAAGCTCTCGATCCTTAGGAACAACAAGACGGTCGTCAAACCATAACACGTCATGTTCATCTAATCTAAAGTGCTTGGATGGTTCTTCTTTAATCTTTTCTTTAATATGGAATATGCCTTTATCCGTTCTCTGACCTTCCATTATCTTACTTTCCAAAGAACAACTAATCTGGATACTGTGTAACATGGCAAGATGCATTAGATCAAAACCATCTTCGAGCAAGGGTTGCGCATTCAGGCAATGTGACTTTCTACTCAAAGCATCTACCACTACATTGGCCTTTCCAGGATGATATTGCACATTCAAGTTGTAATCTTTGATCAATTCTAACCATCTTCGCTGTCTCATGTTCAATTCAGGTTGGGTGAAGATGTACTTGAGACTCTTGTGATCGGTGAAAATATTGCACACATTACCAAATAAGTAATGTCTCCAAATTTTTAATGCATGCACTACGGCAGCAAGCTCAAGATCATGTGTCAGATAGTTGATCTCATGCTTTCTCAACTGACGGGAGGCATAAGCAATGACTTTTCCATCTTGCATAAGAACACAACCTAATCTTGTTTTTGATGCATCGCAAAACACATCAAAAGTGTTGTAAGGGGTTCTTGATCCTTCCCCGCGAGAGTTCGCAAATTGGATACTCTAGTGGAGCTCGTGGCTTGGAGGATCCCCATCTTGTGTGCGGTTGTGCGGCGCCCGCCGAGGGCTCGACTCTTGATAGTCAATTAGCTCGCGAACCGACAAGTGGGTGTGTCGCCACAACGGGGAGTAGCTTGCCGGGAAGCAAGTGAACCTCGGGATAAATTCTTGTGTCATTCTCTTCCCGAGGATTTCTCTTGTGTGATTGATTGATTGGTACTTCTCATCTCTACACGGCGGTATAATCACTCAAAGCTCTTCTCTCGTATTAATTCTTGTTTCTAGCTTGTAGTTGTTGTTGTGTTTAGTGGATAGCCTTGTACTAGACTTGTGTAGGTGGCTTGCTTAATTAGTTAGGGCTAGTGCTTTTGCTTCGCCACCTTTCGTACTAACTTGTGGTTAAGTAATTCTTGTAGAAGTTTTAAATAGGCTATTCACCCCCTCTCTAGCCATTTGGACCTTACACACGGCCATCTTGTATGGCTTCTGCAGTCCCTTATAGTTCTGGGTTTTCTGTTGTGGTGGCCTAAACTTTGCACCTGGTGCAGACGGACGATAGGCAGGACGATTAGCATTGAAAACTCTTGGCTACATCAGTCCCTACTGAACTTATACGGTAACCATAACTTAAGTCTGTGTATAGTTATTTATGTTTCCGTGCAAATGCTTGACTCATGAAAGAATGCGATGATCCAGAATCAAATAGAACAACTACAGGGTTTTGGTTAACAGGAAACTTACCAGCAGTTACGGGCTCTCCCTCGGGAATCTCATCCACCGTGGTGTGGTGTACTCGAGCATTATAGGTCTGTTGCTTCTTTCTGGGCGGATAAGGACAGGACTTTGAAAAGTGGCCTAGCTGATCACAATTGTAACAGGGTCCCTTTACTGTACCAGCAGATCCTATAGCTGCCTTAGAGTTGCCTTGTCCAGTATTTGCGGCTGTCTTTGGTGGCGGCACGGTGAAAGCCCAAGTTTGGTTTTGGTAATTAATGATACCAAGTTGCTAATGCCATGTGTTAAGTGTTTTGAGTTAGGCATAAGCAACACATGTGATGAAGGTGTATGTGGCAAGGAGTGATGGCCACAAGATCACAAAGAGATGGTGCATGGACATGAAATAATGATCATGGTGGAGATGCACATAATATGAAGGACATGATGATCAAGTGAAGGAGAAGGATATAAGAGCGCAAGGCAAAGGTATAACCATAGGGGTTTTCCTTTTGCCGGTCTAAGATGAGTAGAGAAGTGATTGACAGGGTTTAGGATACATAGCCGACTATCAAGTGGGGCAATCACAGTTAGCTCGGGAATCAAGTGCCACTAGATCATTGTCTTGAGCATATGCATTAGGATCTAGTAAAGAGCTAACATAACGCCTTAAGAAATTATTGTGAAATGCTAACACACATGCACATGGTGGTGTACACTTGGTGGTGTTAGCACATTTATGAAGGCGGTGGAGTTTAAGCGGTAGAGAGGGGTTTGGGTTCCTCTCTCCCTCCCGCCGAGCTTGCGAGGCGGGATTCGGCGCTTTTCGGGGAAGTGAAATGCCTATTTTCTATTACGCCGAAAGTCGGAATAGAAACGGAGGCGAACGGAAGTCACAGAGGTGACCGGACGCTGGACCGGACGCGGTCTCTGTATGACCGGACGCGTCCGATCAGTGTACAGTGTCTGCGCGTGTTTTAGTTTGATGATCGGACGCGCAGCGCGTCCGGTCACTGATGATCGGATGCGTCTGGTCATTTAGGGAGCTTACTGGACTCCAACCGGACGCTGGCACTGTGGCGTCCGGTCAGTTCAACAGCGCATCTGGTCGTTGTTTCATTGTGCGCTACTCAGGCCTGACCAGCGCGTCCGGTCAGTTACGGGACCCATGCGTCCGGTCGCACCCAGCGCGTCCGGTTAGCGCGACCAGCGCGTCCGGTCGGTGCTTCACAACTTAGCCATTGCGCGACCGGCGCGTCCGCTTAGTTTGACCAGCGTGTCCGGTCAGCGCGACTTCGGCTGTTTAAAGTTCCTAACGGCTAGCTACGTACCCCTTCGCTATAAATAGAAGATGTCTAGGGTTTGAGGGTAGCTCTTGCACATTTTGAGACCTAGAGACATACTTTGAGCTAGAGAACAACCCCTCCACTCATCTCTTTGCATAGTTGCACATCTTGAGTGAGATTGAGTGAGATTCAAGTGCATTGCTTGAGAGTTGCATTCTAGAGGCACTTGATCTTCGAGTTGCTGTGGATTTCTTGTTACTCTTCCATGTTTCCCGACACGGTAGACGGCTTGGAGCAGCGGAGGTGATCGAGCTCACAATTAGAGATTGTTGGAGCCTTCACCAAGTGTTGTAAGGGGTTCTTGATCCTTCCCCGCGAGAGTTCGCAAATTGGATACTCTAGTGGAGCTCATGGCTTGGAGGATCCCCATCTTGTGTGCGGTTGTGCGGCGCCCGCCGAGGGCTCGACTCTTGATAGTCGATTAGCTCGCGAACTGACAAGTGGGTGTGTCGCCACAACGGGGAGTAGCTTGCCGGGAAGCAAGTGAACCTCGGGATAAATTCTTGTGTCATTCTCTTCCCGAGGATTTCTCTTGTGTGATTGATTGATTGGTACTTCTCATCTCTACACGGCGGTATAATCACTCAAAGCTCTTCTCTCGTATTAATTCTTGTTTCTAGCTTGTAGTTGTTGTTGTGTTTAGTGGATAGCCTTGTACTAGACTTGTGTAGGTGGCTTGCTTAATTAGTTAGAGCTAGTACTTTTGCTTCGCCACCTTTCGTACTAACTTGTGGTTAAGTAATTCTTGTAGAAGTTTTAAATAGGCTATTCACCCCCCATCTAGCTATTTGGACCTTACAAGTGGTATCGGAGCCGAGGCACCGTTTATTTGAGGCTTAACAACCTACGGTGAAAAAGAAATGGCTCAATTAAGCTTGCACATCAACAACACCAAGAAGGCACCTCACTTTGATGGCACAAATTATGCATATTGGAAGGTTAAGATGACCGCACACCTCAAGTCAATCAATAGAGAAGTGTGGAAGGTCACCGAAACCAAATTTGAGGTTGCTAATCCGGAAGCACCGACACCGGTGGAAGAGAAGAAGCTCCAATGCAATGACATTGCCATTAGTGCTCTTCATGAGGCACTAGATGACAAGACCTTTGAGCAAGTGAAGAACATTGAGATTGCTCATGATGCTTGGGCCAAGCTAGAAGAAACATTTGAGGGCACCGAAGGCACAAAGACCGCTAAAGCATATATCTTGCAAGAAAAATTCTCAAGCTTTAAAATGCAAGATGATGAGAGTGTACCAGAAATGTTTCATCGGTTGCAAGTCATTGTCAATGAACTCAAGGCACTTGGTGAGGAGGTCAAGGACAACCAATTCTCTATGAAGTTCTTGAGAAGCTTGCCCAAGAGATTTGATACATTGATCACCGTGCTAGTGAGGACTACATTGAAGGATTCAACTCCTCAACAAATATTCCAAGAAGTGATGACCGATGATTCATATAGAGAAGATGATGAGAAAGAGGAGTTGGTCAAAAGGAAGAAGAAGGAAAGTGAGAAGAAGGATGATGAGAAGAAGAAGAGTGTGGCATTCAAAGCCACCACATCCAAGGGCAAATCCAAGATTAAATCATCAAGTGATGAAGACTCAAGCTCTTGTGATAGTGATGACATTGATGAGAAGATGGCTCTCTTTGTCAAGCAATTTGGAAAATTCATGAAGAAGAAGGGCTTTTGTGCAAGGAGGAAGAACTCATCTAAGAAGAATGAGCATACCATGAGATGTTTTAGATGACATAGCAAGGACCATCTCATTGCAAAGTGTCCTTATGATAGTGATGATAAAGATGCTATCAAGAAGGAGAGGAAGAAGCTAGAGAAGAAGGAGAGCTCTTATAAGAAGAAGAATGATTCTCATGTTGCTATATGGGATAGTGATGATTCCTCAAGTGATGATGAGGATGACAACAAGAGCAAGAAGAAGAGACATGCTAGCATTGCCATCCAAGAGAAGGTCTTCCTCTTCGACACTCCATCGTGCTTCATGGCTAAGGCCGCTAAGGTATCATCCGACGATGAGAGTAATCATGATAATGCTAGTGATAGTGATAGTGATGAGGAAGAATTCACTAAAGATGAACTAATCACTATGCTAGAAGATTGCACTCAATATTTTAAAGAATCTAGAAAGGAGTGCAAGGGCTTGCTCAAGGAAAAGAAAAACCTTATGCAAGAACTTGATGAGCTTAGGGCATCTTATGAGAGTCTAAAGGTAGACCATAAGAAGCTTCAAAAGTCTCACACTAAGCTTGAAGAAGCTCATTCCTCTCTAGTTAAAAAATGTGAAAACATGCCAACTAATGTTGAGAAAGCTAAAACTTACAACATAGGCATATCATGTGATATAATTGATGAAACTTTTCATAAGCCTATTATTGTTGCTCCCACTAACCCTTCATGTAGCTCATCTACATCATCCTCATCTAGTAGTGATGGTTTCACTTGTGACTCCACACTTATAGACGAGAATGAAGATCTCAAGAAGGAAGTAAAAGAGCTCAATCACACATTAGCTAAGGCTTATGGTGGTGAGGACCGCTTGCTTATGTGCTTGGGTAGCCAAAGAGCTTCTCTCTACAAAGAAGGATTGGGCTATAACCCCAAGAAAGGCAAGGGCACTTTTGCTCCTCACAAGACTCGTTTTGTGAAGAACAATGGTAGCTATTGCAAAAGTTGTAAGCAAGTAGGTCACATAGAGCAACAATGCATGAATAAGAAATCCAATGCTAATGTATCCTCAATTAAGTTTGATTCTTTCTATATGCTTACTAAGGGTACAAATGGTGTTCATGCTAAGTTCATTGGTACACCATGGATGGGCTCAAAGAAGAAAGCCATTTGGGTACCAAAGAGCTTGGTCACTAACCTTGGAGGACCCAAACATGTTTGGGTACCTAAAAAGAATTGATCTTGTCTTGTAGGTCAATTACAAAGCCGGAGGAAGGCATTGGATGCTTGATAGTGGGTGCACTCAACATATGACCGGGAATTCTTGTATGTTCAAATCAATTGATATAAGTCAAAATTGTGGTTTTGATGCTATCACTTTCAGTAACAACAAGAAAGGCAAGGTTAAGGGGCTTGGTAAAATTGCTATCTCAAATGATATGAACATATCTAATGTGTTGCTAGTTGAGGGCTTGGATTTCAATCTTTTATCGGTGGCACAACTTTATGATCTTGGCTTCAAGTGCATATTTGGTAGTGATGATGTTGAAGTTGTTAGTGTTGATGGATCAAATTTGATATTCAAAGGTTTTAGACATGGTAGCTTATATTTGGTTGACTTCAATGATAGTGAAACACAATTGACATCATGCTTGCTTAGCAAATCTAGTATAGGATGGTTGTGGCATAGAAGGCTTGGTCATGTTGGAATGAAACAATTGAACAAACTTTTGAATCATGACTTAGTTAGAGGATTGAAGGATGTCACCTTTGAGAAGGATAAACCATGTAGTGCTTGTCAAGCTAGCAAACAAGTTGGAAACACACATCCTAGCAAGAGTGAAATGAGCACATCAAAGGCGTTTGAGCTATTGCACATGGACTTGTTTGGGCCAACAACATACACTAGCATTGGTGGCAACAAGTATGGTTTTGTGATTGTTGATGACTACACTAGATATACTTGGGTGTTCTTTCTCTATGACAAGAGTGATGTTTATGATCTATTCAAGTCTTTTGTCAAGAGAGTGCAAAATGAGTTTGAGACTACCATCAAGAAGATTAGAAGTGACAATGGTAGTGAGTTCAAGAACACAAGAATTGAGGAATTGTGTGATGATCTTGGTATTGGACATCAATTCTCTCCAACCTACACTCCTCAATCCAATGGTGTAGTTGAAAGGAAAAATAGAACCTTGATAGATATGGCTAGATCAATGCTTAGTGAATACAATGTTAGTCATTCATTTTGGAGTGAAGCCATCAACACGGCTTCCTATTGTAGCAACCGTCTCTATTGCCATGGAAAGCTTAGAAAGACACCATACGAGCTATTGAATGGAAGAAAGCCCAACATTGCATACTTTAGAGTGTTTGGTTGCAAATGCTATATTATCAAGAAAGGCACTAGATTGAGCAAGTTTAAAAAGAAATGTGATGAAGGGTTCTTACTTGGTTATTCTACCACAAGCAAAGCATATAGAGTTTGGAATCTCACAAATGGTACCTTGGAAGAAGTTCATGATGTTGAGTTTGATGAAACCCAAGGATCTCAAAATGAACCTCAAAACCTTAATGACGTGAGAGGAGATCAATTGTCAAATGTAATGAAGAACATGGACATTGGTGATATAAGGCCGATGCAAGTTGATGATAATAGTGACATACATATGATTAATCAAGATGTGCAAATTGATACACTTCAAGCAAGCTCAAGTGGTACTCATGATGAAGCTCAAGTTCAAGGTCAAACAAGTGGAAGCAATCAACTCCCAATACTCCAACCTACTAGTATTGCAAGAGATCATCCATTAGACCAAATCATTGGTGGAATTCAAAGTGGTGTTCAAACTAGATCAAGGCTAGCATCCTTTTGTGAGCATTACTCATTTGTGTCACTTGAAGAACCTAAGAAATTAGAAGATGCTTTGAAGGATTCTGATTGGGTAAATGTCATGCATGAAGAACTAAACAACTTTGCTAGAAATCAAGTTTGTAAACTTGTTGAGAGGCCAAAGAACTACAATGTGATTGGCACTAAGTGGGTCTTTAGAAACAAGCAAGATCAAGATGGCATGGTTGTGAGGAACAAAGCAAGATTAGTAGCACAAGGATACACTCAAGTTGAGGGTCTTGACTTTGGAGAGACATATGCACCGGTTGCAAGATTGGAGGCAATTAGAATCTTATTAGCATATGCTTATGCACATAACATTAAGCTCTATCAAATGGATGTCAAGAGTGCATTTCTCAATGGCTACATCAATGAAGAAGTTTATATTGAGCAACCTCCCGGTTTTGAAGATGACAAGAAGCCCGACCATGTTTACAAGCTAAAGAAGGCATTGTATGGTTTGAATCAAGCACCTAGAGCATGGTATGAGAGATTGAGGGACTTTCTTCTCTATAAAGGGTTCAAGATGGGAAAGGTTGACACCACTCTCTTCACCAAGAAGCTTGGAAATGACTTGTTTGTGTTGAAAATCTATGTGGATGATATCATTTTTGGATCAACCAATTAAGACTTTTGTGAAGAGTTTGGAAAAATGATGGCTAATGAGTTTGAGATGTCTATGATTGGAGAGCTTAGTTACTTCCTTGGACTTCAAATCAAACAAATGAAGAATGGCACTTTTGTAAGTCAAGGCAAGTACATCAAGGACATGATCAAGAAGTTTGAATTGTAAGATGCTAAGCAAATGAGTACACCAATGGGCACAAATGATCAATTGGGTGTTGATGCTAGTGGAAACATGGTAGATCAAAAGATATACCGGTCTATGATTGAAAGTTTGCTCTATGTCACCGCTGCTAGGCCGGATGTGATGTTTAGTGTGTGCAAGTGTGCAAGATATCAAGCTTCACCTAGAGAAAGTCACTTGAAATCAACCAAGAGCATATTGAGATATCTCAAGGGCACTCATGATGTTGGACTATGGTATCCCAAGGGATCTATTTTTGAGTTGATTAGATATTCGGACTCTGACTATGGTGAATGCAAGATTGATAGAATGAGCACAAGTGGTACTTGTCAGTTGCTTGGAAGGTCTCTTATTTCATGGTCATCAAAGAAATAAAATAGTGTTGCACTATCTACCGCCGAGGCCGAATACATTAGTGCCGGTAGTTGTTGTGCACAATTGCTTTGGATGAAGGCCACCTTGAATGACTTTGGAATCAAATTCAAGAATGTGCCATTGTTTTGTGACAATGAAAGTGCTATCAAGATGACTCAAAATTTGGTTCAACATTCAAGAACCAAGCACATTAACATAAGGCATCACTTCATAAGAGACCATCAACAAAAGGGTGATATTAGCATTGAGAGCATTGGCACTGAAGATCAACTAACCGACATATTCACAAAGCCACTTGATGAGAAGAGATTTTACAAGTTGAAGAATGAATTGAACATACTTGACTTCTACAACTTAAAATGAATGCAACCCCACATTCTTTTATGGCATGCCTCTCCTCCAACATAGCAAGGTAAAGTTGTTTGGCATATCATTCATACTTTGCTAAGGACATGGTTAGAACATATAGACATATTTGCATAACAAATAAGCTCATTCATGAAAATCAAATGATTTTGATGTATATATGGTACCACTATTGCTTCTATGATTGATTGATCTAGTGGTAGCATATGGCATGTTTGTGGGCTTGCAAACCTAGTGTTGAATCTAGTAAACAAGCTCATGATGTGTAATTCAACATGGTCAAGATAACCCTTATACTTTATGAGGTGTGAAGAAGCTTGTCCTTGGATCAAACCACATTACATATTCTAGGGAAGTAATCTAGATTGAACCATAATTTGGACTCCCTCATATTGATTGACTTGACTCTCACTAAAATTGGCACCTTTTTTTTGGTGATTGTTGACAAAGGAAGAGAGAAAAGTCATAAAGATAGAAAAGTCACAAAGAGGGAGAAAGATATAGTAAGGGGGAGAGAAATTAAAATTGAGCACACAAGTAGGGGGAGCAAGCTCATGAATTATTTGTTGTATTTGTATGTGCATTAACATGATGAATTATTGCATTGCAAAGCTTAAATTCATATTCATGATTGAATGGTGATTGCTAAAAATAGAACTTGAATGATGACTTGTTAAGAGTAGCTTTACAAGTGGTATCTAGACACCTTGTACTTATAATGTTGATCTCACGGGGTACTTTAGTGTTTGTGATCTTTAAAAGTGATGTATTACAAGTGGTGTCTAGCTACATCGATGCTAAGGATGGTATATAAAGGCAACTCTGATTGGTATCACGCTTCAAAGGTCCATTCTATATACCTTAGCATCAATTTGATAGCAGTAACTCTCCCAAAATTCAAATCCATACATATGTGCACAATTGAACCAAACTCATGGGAGCACATATGTAGGGGGAGCTAATACTATCGAAATTGAAAATTGATTTCATTTCATATCTTTGTGATGGTTGTCATCAATTACCAAAAAGGGGGAGATTGAAAGCCCAAGTTTGGTTTTGGTAATTAATGATAACAAGTTGCTAATGCCATGTGTTAAGTGTTTTGAGTTAGGCATAAGCAACACATGTGATGAAGGTGTATGTGGCAAGGAGTGGTGGCCACAAGATCACAAAGAGATGGTGCATGGACATGAAATAATGATCATGGTGGAGATGCACATAATATGAAGGACATGATGATCAAGTGAAGGAGAAGGATATAAGAGCGCAAGACAAAGGTATAACCATAGGGGTTTTCCTTTTGCCGGTCTAAGATGAGTAGAGAAGTGATTGACAGGGTTTAGGATACATAGCCGACTATCAAGAGGGGCAATCACAGTTAGCTCGGGAATCAAGTGCCACTAGATCATTGTCTTGAGCATGTAACACTTCAAGTGTTTAGTCCTTGATTGCATTGCATTTGCATTTGCATAAGCATAAGCATGCATCATTCAGGTTTGTTATTTTATGTGATGCAACACATGTGATTGTTCTAGGGTTTGTTTGATTTATTTCATGAAGTATTTGATAGTTGGTGTAACAAAAAGGTAAGGTAGCCAATCATGACCTACAACACCTTAGTTATACTTAGGGTAACATTTGGAACAAGGTTCATGTTGACCAAAATTACAAATTTGCCCTCCAAGAGAAGTTTGACCACCATTTGACCCTAGAAGGCTCTAGTTTGACCAATTAAAAAGTCTAGTTTAGAGACCTTGCATGGAAGAGCACCCTTAAGCAAAGTTGTAAAGAAATTCATGGGGAACAAAAGTCTCAATATGACGATCTCATGAAATTGACCCTAACATGCTCAAAAGTGGCCCACAAGTCAGTTAGAGAGGTAGCTCCAAGACTTAGAATTTTTCTAAGTCTGGAATCTGACCCTACAGTTTTACTGATGTCTACTTTAGGAGCTTTTAGTTTGCAAACCAGGCCAAACCAGTCTTCGAGCCAATTGATAAAGTTGTTGTCCACACATAGCTCTACAACATTGTCAATATCACCATCACCTGGTTCTCAATAGTTTAGGAGATATAGTGTCAAGAAGTTAGGGTTTCAGTCGGCGTTATCTCTGAAACTGCATTTCAGTTTCAAGGGGCACCACTTTGGAGCTCTGTAGTTTCAAATCTAGGCCGAACCAGCCCAAACTCCAATTGACAAACTTATAGACCTCATGTAGCTCTACAAAATTGGTGTAATCATCTTCGACTAATTTGAACCGGTTTGGGAGATAATCATCGTGGAAGTCGCTCTGTCAGTCGGTCATCGATGTCACCATTCACCCGATTCAGTTTTGTCAGCAGGGGGAGTGGCCGACCGGCCGCAGGCCGTCGTCGACGCGTGGAGGCACGGTGGCGCCCGTACGCCGGCCCTGGCCCCACCAGTCAGGCCGCGATGCCTTCAAGACGCCACGACGCGCGAGCCGGCCTCCATTCCTCCGCCCCCTCTCTTCCAGTTGCAAAAACACCGAAACCGAGCCGCCATTGCCGTTCTTCTCCGGTGAGCTCAAGCGCGAGCTACACCGCATCACCGGCCGCCAGACCTCGCCACTCCCTCCGCCTCACCACCCTCCATCCCCTTGACCCACCGAAGCCCGCGATTCGACTCAAGGTGAGCCGCATTGCTTTCTTTCCCGTCTCCGAGAGGTCGCCGGAGCCCGCCATGGGACCTCACCGTGGTCGGGGTGCTTCGGGTCTCTCTCCATCCTCCCTTCCTATCAAAATGGATCCGCCTAGCTTCGGTGAAGCTCGTACCGAGCCTAGACTGCACCGTACATCCTCACCGGCGACGGTGCGCCGCCACCGGACATCACCGGCCGCCGCTCGCGGTGACAAGCCCCTTCCACCCCATCCCCATCCATTCCACGAGCACCAATCGACGCACCGGGTGACGGAGAACACGAGGCGGTGTTCGATTGGCCGAGCGAGCTCTTCTCCGGCGAGCTCGAGCTCGTCGGAGCTCGCGGGTCTCCGCCTCCCCTGCCTCCGGTCACTGACCGCGGGGGCCCGCCCGTCAGTGTCGCGTGCGGGCGGGGGCGCTGAGCGGGCCGCGCGCGCGCGAGTGTGTGGGCCGAGTTTTCCGGGCCGGCCCAGTTCATCCGAAATGAAATTCATTTTTATTATTTTGTCACTGATTTTTGTACAAGTTGGAAAAATATAGATCTAGGGTTTTAATGATCCAAAAATCATGAGATAAATTTTGTTAGGGTCTACATGATGTGTAGTATTTTAGAAAAATATGGATCTAGCATGAGATGTTTAAATTCTGTAAGAATTTAATAGATCCTTTAAATGTGTTTTGGAATGTATGCAAATTTGTTAAATTTATAACTTGAGCTGTATTGTTCCATAAATCATGAAATTTGGTGGGTAGGTTACTCTATGCTAGCCCTAGCTCTGGTAAAAATTTGGGCATCAGTGCTTAAGTAATTTCCAAGTTATAAGGCTATCATTTTATTCTAGGAGATAATTAAAGGAATTTTTGTAATTTTTCTACATGTGCAATGTTCTTGTAACTTTTTGGAGAATGTCTTGGTACCCTAGAGTGTCCAAGAAAATTAAGAAATCTGTTGTTTGACACTTTTGACTATGCTTTGTTAATTATACAAAAATCAGCCTTTTTGGCTTGGGAATTTTGTGTAGGAAGTTCCTTTGAATAAATTGAGTTCAACATTTTACAGTAGCCTCTTTCTGGGTCAGAGAGTCTCCTGTAATTTTTGTAGAATTTTAGGAGTAGTTTACATGTATGTTTGAAATTCCACTTAATTACTTAAGTAAATTAAGAAATGGGTTTAAATAAATATTCTAGGTGGGCACACCTTACTTTCTGGTGTTTTTGTGACATTTGTGAACTTTTAGTAGTATTAGTTTGGTCTTAGAGAATGTTTGCCACATCAATAAATGTTTAACCTTTGTAATTTTAGGTTTTCTGGACAGCTAAGTAGTAATTCTAAATTTGGCTTTGATAAAATTGGTTGCTGGAAAACTTGTAAATACCAAAGTTGGAGTAAACTTGATGAACTAGCTTGTGTCAAAATTTGGGAGCATTTGGCTTAGTAGTTTGAGAGTTACTGTTGTTTAAAGTGGCAGTTCAAAATCTGCTACTCTCTGTTTTGAGAGGACAGATTCTGGAACTTGTGAAGTTTGACATGGAAAACTTAGGAGTTTGGAGTTGAGGTCTGAAAATGAATTGTAGTGCAATTCTTAGGCTTTCCAGATTGTCTTAGATCATATCTTTCGGAATTGTAAATCTCCAGTTGTGATAAAAACAAGTAGCTGCTGTCCAGAATGCTTACTGTGGTGTTTTGCTGATTGATATGGTGTGATATCCTAAGACATGCTACTTTTGTAATTGTTAGGTGTTAGGGCCTAACTGAGGATGAGCAGCTTTATCTTAGGATAAGTAGATTAGGTGAGTACTTCTCTACCGGAGAGGAAATTTGCACCTACTCTTTTGAAGTGATTTGAATAGAGCGTTAAATTGTTGTAATGCATTTTATTCCGAGCATATTGCATCTTTCATTATGCATTCATGGGATTTATTATGCACTCATGCAATAGGTGTACCGGAGGGGGTGACACTCCTCGAATTCGAACAAGCGATACCAGTGGAGGTGCTGAGTCAACCGGAGGAATTAGCAGAAGAACCCAACGTCGGGGAAGCTCCGTCAGAAAATCTACCCGAGTGTCCTGACCACCGGCCTTCGACCTTTCTGAAAGGCAAGCCCCGGTGCATGCTGAACCTACTGATTTATAAATTAATCTTGAGTACTTTTAATTGTTTACTGCATTAAGTTGTAGGAGTTATATGAAAACACTTGTTGCATTATACCTGTCCTTGTTCAGATATCGTACTTAATCCTATATTAGGTTTAGGCACGTGTCAATGCTTAGCCCTGCTTAGTACGGTAGAAGTCGGGTGATTTCCGGTCATCCGCGAGATGTAGGAAGGAGTCACAAGTGGCTTTATAGCTATCGTGGATGGAACCATGCTTAAAAATGAAATTGAGACTGGGCGGGAGTTCGATAGTACAGCCGCAAGACACTTCACGTCTTGGGTGTGGAGCTATGCCCGTCTGAGTCGTTTAAGGACCGATTCGCTGTACGTCCTTGAGTCATGTTGAACGCAGTCTAACACTTAGTTGGCCGGATAAGTCGTTCCGACCGCGAAGCCGAGTAATGTGGTTCAGGCCGGGAATCGAATGGTAGGTTGCTTCTTGGAGGAGAGAAAGGATGTGCTTGGGGACATTGGCGTGAGACCAAGGGGGGGTTAGAGTCCCTATCACCTGGCAGAGTGTCGCCCTTGGGGTCGCGACATTATTCGGACCCGCGATTCCTGAATCATATGAAACGGTGGCCTGTGCGACCCTGGCAGGGGTCTGCACGGTGAGTGTTAGAAATACCCCTCCAGCTGGATAGGAATTCGATTCGAATCGCCGTCGCTCCCGGTTAGTGAGCACTTGACTTGAGCAGCGGCAACGTAGATCTCATTAAATGAACTGGTGGTTAAGGGAATAATACAATATTGCCACAATTCATACCTGCTCTGGATATAAAGATGATAATTGTTTGATTATAATCAAGTGCATGTTTAGTACAGGTGCTAAGATAGATGACAGGTAATTGCTAAAAATAACTGCTAGTACAGGTTATAAGAGTCTCAATTACTTATGCCTTTATGCAAAAATGTGATGTCAGCTAGCCTCTTGTGTAAGCCTTGCATAATCCTTGGTGTCATCTTATTTCTGGTTTCCGACGGGTAAGTCTAGCTGAGTACATTCCAGTACTCAGGGTTTATTCCCTCTTGTTGCAGATGATATGCTCTACCAAGGCTTCTGCAAAACTTGTCTCCACCCTGCGGGTGAAGAAGACTAGATCACTTGGGCGTGATCGTCCTTTATGTACTTTCCTCATGCTTTTGTGGGTTGTTGATCATTAAGACTGGCAGTAGTTAACAACTGGTGTGTGTTATGCTTCCGCTACTTTATAAACTTGGTTTGTAATAATTGCGACTCCGTGTGTGTGTAAACTTATTTCGGAACTACTTGTGAAATGTAACGTATGATGTTGTATGTTGAATGATGCGATCCTGGTTGTAAGCGAGTTGGTTTGAAATCCTTCGTGGTTTCGATTGACTACCGGGATTATATGGGCTCAAGTTCGAAAATTTGAGCGCTTCGGTGCTTGTTTTTGTACTTGTGCTCTTATAATTTGGTCGGTTCTGTTACAGAGCATATGCATTAGGATCTAGTAAAGAGCTAACATAACGCCTTGAGAAATGATTGTGAAATTCTAACACACATGCACATGGTGGTGTACACTTGGTGGTGTTAGCACATTTGCGAAGGCGGTGGAGTTTAAGCGGTAGAGAGGGGTTTGGGTTCCTCTCTCCCTCCCGCCGAGCTTGTGAGGCGGGATTTGACTTTTTTTCGGGGAAGTGAAATGCCTATTTTCTATTACGCCAGAAGTCGGAATAGAAACGGAGGCGAACGGAAGTCACAGAGGTGACTGGACGCTGGACCGGACGTGGTCTCTGTATGACCGGACGCGTCCGGTCAGTGTTCAGTGTCTGCGCGTGTTTTAGTTTGATGACCGGACGCGCAGCGCGTCCGGTCACTGACGACCGGATGCATCCAGTCGTTCAGGGAGCTTACTGGACTCCAATCGGACACTAGCACTGTGGCGTCCGGTCAGTTCAACAGCGCATCCGGTCGTTGTTTCGTTGTGCGCTACTTAGGCCTGACCAGCGCGTCCGGTCAGTTATGGGACCCGCGCGTCCGGTCACACCCAGCGCGTCCGGTCAGCGCGACCAGCGCGTCCGGTCGGTGCTTCACAACTTAGCCGTTGCGCGACCGGCGCGTCCGGTTAGTTTGACCAGCGCGTCCGGTCAGCGCGACTTCGGCTGTTTAAAGTTCCTAACGGCTAGCTACATACCCCTTCGCTATAAATAGAAGATGTCCGGGGTTTGAGGGTAGCTCTTGCACATTTTGAGACCTAGAGACATACTTTGAGCTAGAGAACAACCCCTCCACTCATCTCTTTGCATAGTTGCACATCTTGAGTGAGATTGAGTGAGATTCAAGTGCATTGCTTGAGAGTTGCATTCTAGAGGCACTTGATCTTTGAGTTGCTGTGGATTTCTTGTTACTCTTCCGTGTTTCCCGACACGGTAGACGGCTTGGAGCAGCGGAGGTGATCGAGCTCACAATTGGAGATTGTTGGAGCCTTCACCAAGTGTTGTAAGGGGTTCTTGATCCTTCCCCGCGAGAGTTCGCAAATTGGATACTCTAGTGGAGCTCGTGGCTTGGAGGATCCCCATCTTGTGTGCGGTTGTGCGGCGCCCGCCGAGGGCTCGACTCTTGATAGTCAATTAGCTCGCGAACCGACAAGTGGGTGTGTCGCCACAACGGGGAGTAGCTTGCCGGGAAGCAAGTGAACCTCGGGATAAATTCTTGTGTCATTCTCTTCCCGAGGATTTCTCTTGTGTGATTGATTGATTGGTACTTCTCATCTCTACACGGCGGTATAATCACTCAAAGCTCTTCTCTCGTATTAATTCTTGTTTCTAGCTTGTAGTTGTTGTTGTGTTTAGTGGATAGCCTTGTACTAGACTTGTGTAGGTGGCTTGCTTAATTAGTTAGGGCTAGTGCTTTTGCTTCGCCACCTTTCGTACTAACTTGTGGTTAAGTAATTCTTGTAGAAGTTTTAAATAGGCTATTCACCCCCTCTCTAGCCATTTGGACCTTACACACGGCCATCTTGTATGGCTTCTGCAGTCCCTTATAGTTCTGGGTTTTCTGTTGTGGTGGCCTAAACTTTGCACCTGGTGCAGACGGACGATAGGCAGGACGATTAGCATTGAAAACTCTTGGCTATGACGGTCCTGACTCAAAGGCTCTCTTGCGAGTCTTGGATGTTGTGTACGCGTTATTGTTCTTCTCTTGTTTCAGACAATCACTGATGAAGTCATTGAATCTGGCGCAGGTATTGGTACCCACATGCTTCATCATCTTCGGACCTAACCCTCTCTTGAAGCTAGCAATTCTCTTAGCATCTGTGTCAACCATGTCGGGAGCATAACGACACAAGTTGTTGAAGGCATGCAAATACTGCATCATGGTTTTGGTGCCCTGATTTAAAGCCAAGAACTCTCCCAACTTCATCTCAACCAGCCCTGGTGGAATATAAACTCCACGGAAGGCTTCAGTGAACTCTCTCCACGAGATCTGAGCATTTGGAGGGAAGGTGGTGTGATGATGCTTCCACCACATCCCTGCTGGTCCTTGTAACTGATGTGCAGCATACTCTATCTTCAGTACTTCCATCAGCCTTAACACATGGAACTTATCTTCTATATTGTTGATCCATTCTTCAGCGTCAAGTGGCTCGGTTGCTTCCTTGAAAATTGGTGGCCTAGTGTCCATGAAATCCTTGAAGTTGCTGTACTAATTCACCCCATTGCCACCACCTTGGTTGTTACCATGTTGAACATTGTTGGCAATGGTACGCAGAAAATCTTTTATGTTCTTCTGTGACTGCTCGGCACTGCGCTGACTTCCAAGAAACTGCGCAAAGAATACCTCTACAGCGAGCGGTGGAGGAGGAGGCAAATGCGGCTTCGGGTTTGGCTCATTATGGTTGACGTTGTTTCCACCACTCCCACCTACCCCGGCACCATTTCCACCAGTTTCAGCAGCCTCATACGTGGCGCGGCGAGTGTTTGCCATCTGCATATTTCAGCAACAAGTAATGATTAAGTGAAGCTATAGTAATTGTGAGTGAATGAAAAATTATGCCGTATGAATTCATTGGAGAGAACAAAGTCATACAATAAAACAGAGGCACAATAATCGCATTCCAATTAAAACATCATCACTAATTAAATTACTTCAAATGCAAACATCGCGTCCAATACAACCACGTTGCCAGCATACACACACTGGACTTTATGCGCTCAGGTATCGCATGAACAACCAAGATCCAACATTCTACCAAGTCTCAAGGTTCGAACGAGATACATCAAGATACATGAAACCAAAAGAAGGTCATCGTGACAGGGCCTAGTAGCTAACGCAAAGCAACTAGCCTACTCCTCGGGGCCATCATCGGGGTCGGAGACGTCACCATCTCTACCATCAGTAGCAACGTCATCGTCGGCGGCGGCAGGTGTGGCTGTAGGCTCGTCCTCGTCGTCATCGATGTCCATATCGGCAGTTCTGGAGGAGCATACGGGCCAATCCCGTTGTAGAGCGCATGAAACTCCTCATGCAAGTTGACGTTGTACTCCTCTAGCTCCTCGACCCTCTGCCTTAGAAGGTTCCTCTTGTTCCAGGCTTCATTCCTCTCCTGAACCAACTATCCAATCATGCGGTCTGCATTATTGTTGGCCTGAGTCAACGTATGCACCCACTGTAGAGCACTATCACCTCTCTCTAGAGCCTGGTCTCGCTGCAAGCTCATGTCAGCCAACTGCTCCTGCAAACTAGCTATAGCACGTGTCTGCTTCTTCTTCTGTTTTCTTGCTTTGAGCCGATCATCACCACGCAAACCAGTCAAAGTCCAATAAGTGCACTCAAGACCCTAGTATGCTCTGATAGCTGCATACATCACACTCATAGCATGGTTGTCGCTAGCCTATCCTTTGTTTGGGTCTCTGACTAAAGCACTTCCTTGCGGCTGCACCCAAATGGCATCGCGAGGATCATCTCTTGGAAAAGTGTCAGCCAAGGCTGCTGCTAGCTCGTTGGGAAATCTGCTCATTATGTCCCTGATGACACGAAAAGCTACTCCTTCTGCACCCTCAACCGGAGTGCGTCCCTCAAACTCTAAGTGCCAACCATCCCACTCTGGAGCATCACCAAGAGCAGGGACGGTGATCTCCACTACTGCCAGTCCATCCTTAGCTAACTGGCTCTCACTCCAAGAGTACGCCAGCTCCTGACCCTCCGGGTACCCCACATCATGGAGCACCCTCCAAAGCAAAGTTGGCATGCCAAACTCACTCAGAAAGGTGTCCATGCTGCGGCGCTCCCGCAGGGCTAACTGGTGTCGGGGTGCTCTTCCGCCTGTGGACTTACGGGCAGTCTGCCTCGTGCGGGCCATCTGTACCAAAAGTTTTGATTACCCGATAAGAACACATATTAAGAGTTACAATTTTTATCAAAAGGGGATAATCAATTTATAAGGGGAGGAATGCATGACATGAATGAAATGCACAAGCAACATGATGCATGTATGTTTCGTATGTTCTCACAAACTTAAGAAATAAATGATATCTATCGATAAATTCGGTGCCATACAGGCGATCTCTCATATACGTAACTAATACGTTCTACACGAGAAACACTGTTATGTACCTGCAGAAAATTCATTTCAGCCCAATTCCCCATGCATGCATGAAAGCAGTACATCTATCTACACGCTCTACACAAATCCCTAGATACACGTACAATGGTAGTAACTACCCAAAACATCGTCCTATTGACGGCATCGCCTTAACGGACGGAACAACCACACATGCGACACTTTTGTAAAACATGTGTAACACATGTAAGTACTCCAGTATCATATAAGCACTCTCCCTAGATCGGCGGTGTATCCGATCATGCTCTCACATCTTACACTTAGCGAGGCGTAGAGGCAACTGATCCATACATTACCACTCAATTAAGTGGCACTCATACAATAGCACGCCGTATGAGCAACGAAAGAGAAATATGGTGCAAGAACCCCCAAGTCAGTACTTAAATAAGCCACCTAGAGTCCTTACTGGGCATAAAGGATATGACCACTAGCACACTTTTAGTTTGTAGATCACGTTTTTCAAACATATTTTTGTTTTAAATACACTTGTGAACAGTAAACACGCTAAACCATGCTCCGATGCCAGCTGTAACAGAACCGACCAATTATACGAGATTAAGTAAGAAAATCATCCACCGAGCAGACGATTTAGCAAAATTAAGCTCGTATAACCCGGTAGTCTGTGAAATCACGACGGATTTCAAACCAACTTACATACCAGCCAAGATCGTAATAAGTTAGCGGTCACCATCACAAGTTACATAAAAGTTCACGTCACAAATACATCGGAGTTTAAACATAGTTATTACAACTGAGTTCAAATAAAAGTAGCGGAAGCATTTAGTTCAAATCACACACTCACACAGAGTTCAAAATACAGTGCCAGCTCAGGATCATCTTCCAACAAAAGCATCAGACGAGATGTAGTGAATGACCATTGCCCATGGTCCTAAGCTTCTCCCATCGTAGGATAAAGACAGTTGATATAGTAGCCGTAATACATCTGCCCATCTGCAACAAGTGGGAACAAAGCCCTGAGTACGAGAAGGTACTCAGCTATACTTACCCGACAGAACCAAAATAAAATACACCAAGGATCATGACAGGCTTTCTGATGGGGTAGCTAACTCATTTGCAAAAAAAAGGCATTTTTAGCATTGAAAGAATCTTTCCAAAAGCTTTGCATCAAGTTAAATCTTTATTAACCTGTCAACTACATTTGCACCTGTACTAGAGTAACATGTAATTAAACAGGTATGGATAACCAATGATCATTAAACAACTTCTATCATGTCATATACCATATAACTGTCCAAGTGTTCCATTAGAATTACTACGATGAAGTCACTCAAGTCAAGTGTTCACTATCCAGTGAACGATGGTGATTCAAATCGATTATTAACCAGCTAGTAATTTATTCCTCACACAAACCTCACTCACCCGCTAAAGTGAGGTGTTGGTCACCGAGTCAACCATTTAGGTAAAGTCACGAGCTTGCCAGGAACCACATGTACCCGGGGGCCGCCCGACTGCTCTTTGGCCTTATCATCGCGCCCCCGTATTCTGCCACTACTGCTCCAGTACAATGTGTTGCGGGCAATCCACTCGGCCCGAATAATCTCCCAGCTTCGTGGTCGAAAGATACATTATTCGGCCAGCTAAATGTAAGGCATGCGTTCAACATGACTCGAGGCCCAACAACGGTCGGTCCTTAATCGACATAGACATAAAACACTACAGTCTGAAACCCTGTAAGTTTCCGCCCGGTCTCAATTTCACATTAACACTTCGCTATTCTTAGATCACATACTTTCTCAAGTAGATCCAGGTAACCACCTATAGCTCGCAGGTGATAGGAAATCACCCGACTTCTACCGGTCTAAGCAAGCTAAGCTATTACTTGACTGCGAATAACAAGGTGACAAGGATAGGGTAGAACAGAGTAAGCAAGGTATAATGCAGCAACGGTTGCAAACAACTCCTAAACATAATGCAGCAACCGGGGGAGAAAAATGCTCTAGGGCTTGCCTCTCTCGAAAGAGCTCGGACGGTGGTCTGGACACTCTGGAAGATCCTCACCGACCTCCTCGTCGGCTTCAGGCACCTCCTGCTCCTCAGGCTGCTCTTCCGGCTCCTCGAGTACTGCTACCGGAGTTACTTCCTGCGATCCTGTATGTTGCAACCGTATAAGTGCTTATGCCTAGGTGCATTACAGAAATGACATGTAATGGTCATGATGAATGAAATGTAGATAAATAAGTTTACTTTATTTCATAAAGTAGGAATACAATTCTTCAACAAGGTAGTGAACATCATCTAAGAACATATACTACAAGCACATGTCATCTACTGCATTCTCTTCTACTATTACTATGCTAAGTCAGCACATCTTATTAAATGCTTCAAAGATATACCAAAGTAAACCTTATTAACTAATCATACATTAACAATGTTAATTAAACCTTAATTACAACTAGGTTTGAACAGCAACACCTATTTTGGTAGTAAAGAAAAATCTAAGAAAATTACAGTAGCTTCCTATCATCTAATCTAGCATACCACAACAATTTCATTGCATTTGGATTACTAGAACTGCCTACACAAAAATAACAAGCTAGGGCCTAAAAATGAGCATAAAAATACTTTATACTATGAAAAGTATCAAACAATAGATTTAGCATTTTTCCTACATTCTACACAATAAACAATCACCATAATAAAATTATTACATGCATGCTTCATTCATCTTTTTCTCTCTAGCAAAAATAACAATTATTAACAATATTAAACACTTGTACTACACATCAAGATTTTTCTACAGAACATGCATGGAATATATTTTTCCTAGCAAGTATATCACAAAAGAAAATTATTGCAAGTGGAACCATATTTTTCTGAACTTTCTATGATTTATTACATATTTAACAAGAAAACAGCAATGTCAGTGATTAAATAAAAACCCTACAGAAAAGTATTTCAAACTTAACATGCAATATTTTTAAACTGTAGATCTACTCATAAGAAATACTACAAAATTTGTTTCACAATTTTTGAAGCTAAAATGATTACACAAACATTTTCCAAAGTATTTCTTTCTCAAATAATAAAAGAAAAACGAAAAACCAAATTTTCTTATTGATAACGGGCCGGCCCAGTGAATCCATTCGGCCGGATGAGGCTTTCGGCCCGAGCGCACGCGCGGGGAAGGCAGGCGCGCCGGCCTGGCTTGGGCTTCGGCCCAAGGCCGTCTTGGCCCAGCGAACAGAGAGGGGGTGAGAGTTGGGCGTGGCCACGCGGCGCCGGCGTCCTCGACATCGCGGGTGCACGGCGGTCGCCGTTGGCCAACGGCCAACCCCTGGCCCAGAGCTGCTATTTGGAGGGTGCTCGGTTTCCGCGAAGGAATGGCGAACACGGTAGTGCGATGCAAGGGGAGAAAGAGAGAGTGAGGGTGCCGGTGGTGGAGCGTGAGCTCGGTGGCGCGTGCGGGAAGAAGCTCAATTGAGCCTTACCGTCGACGAGCAAAGCACACGGTGGCCCGTTCGGAGGAGAGGAGGAGGTGACGGAGCGGGTGGCAAGACGAATCGGAAGGAAATGCTGTCGTTGAGCGGGAACAGCGGCGTTAGCCGACGGTGAAACGGCGGCGGACGCAGGGAGGCGGGAGCGGCGGTCGCTACGGCTCACGCGAGGCTGAGAGGGGCAGAATGGAGGGAGGTAGGTGAAGTGGAGCTGGGCTACAACTGCTTAAGGCGCGGGCGAGGACATGGGACCCGCCGAGGCGCCACCCGTACGCCGGCGACGTCGAGCAGCGTCCACGTGGCGAGCGCGTCCTGACGCGGCCGGTTGCGCTGGCGCGGGGCGCGCGCGGGCGAGCGCGCAGGCGGAGGCGAATGCGGACGCGGACATGGGCCAGCTTTGGCCGTTGGGCCAGAAGTGGGCGGCGGCCCGTTAAGGTAAGAAACCGTTTTTATTTTCTAAATAAAATTTCAGACTTTTATAATTTGATTCAAATTCAATTTTTGAAGATGAAAAAGACATTTTCACAAATTGCCCCCAAAACAAAAGTTGTTTAAAATTTAATTCTCTACAACTTTCATTTAGGGCACTTTTCAAAATTCTAAATAGATTTTTAATTAGTGATTTAAAGTCCAAATTTTAAATAAAAACTCATTTTTCTAGAATATTTTTAAAAGCAAAATTTGAGGAGATTTTGAATACAAAAATTGCTCCAAAAATCATGTTAATTATTTCTAAGTCATTTAGAGTTATAGCTCAACAAATTTTTACCACTCTTAGCTAGAATTTTTACTAATTCAGGGTTTAAACATGTGTTTTCACAATTTTAATTAGTTCCAACTTATATTGCATGCGATGATGAACATGTATAAAATGGAAATGCTCATGATTTGGGATATGAATGCATGCTTAACACCCAGGGGTGTTACATCCGTCATGTCCAAGATGGCTCCCTTATCGAAGGTGAATCCACCGACGGACATTGCGCCTGAGAAGGAGGCCTACGACAGAGCCCTCGCCCTTACTTGTCACTACTCTAGTGGTCGAGATTTAGTTGAAGAGATGGTCGCCTCCAACTTTTGGCCCCTTGGGAAAAAGAACGAAGGATTTCACATCGAGATGGTCCAGGTTCCCGTGTTTGGTCCGGCGAAGGGGCCCCCTTCCCCCCGGTTCGATCGGGCGTTGCCGCCAGACCAAGAAAAGGATGCCTTTGTCTTGGAGATCGAAGAGGCCGCTTGCCAAATCATTGGCAAGATGAGCGACAAGGAGTACCTCGCTCGGAGGTCTATCAGCGGCACGATGCCGCATCTTAACAGGGTCCTGGAAGAGTTTGGGATCCACCATGAGGAGTATGTGGTCCCTCCCGATGTGTTGGCCACGATCGAGGAGAAAAAGAGGAAGGCTGCTACCAAGAACGCAACCGCGGCAGCCGAGTCAAAGAAGAGGAAGGGAATGGCTGGCCCAAAGGTGCTGGCCAAGAGAGTGAAGACTTCTGTGGCCATCGTCACGCCCACTGTTTCTTCCATGAGCTCTGCTCAAGCCTCCGCCAGTGCAGAGGGGGGTCTACAAACAGTGCCGGAGAGACTCGAGCCAATTCTATTTTAGAGGTGGGGGGCCTGCTACTCTAGGAGTTAGCGACAGCGACCGCAAGCAAGAGGGCTTGGAGTGCCCAGAGGCCTATGTTGCTGATCCGCTTCCCAATGTGATGGGTGGCGACACCAGCTCCGAGGATGCATAGGTTGCTGGTCGAGGTGTCCCCTCTCTGCCCCGAGAGACGAAGGCTTAGGAAGCGAGCCAACGTTATCCGATCGCCGTGGAGGATGTATCGAACAACGAAGCTGACTCGGAGCCGGCAGCCTGGCTCCAAAGTGCTACATACCAGCAGCTGTGGACCTCCACTACCATTGGTAGTGCGAAGGCCGTGGTGTATGATATGCAGATGGGTAAGTTGCCTCCAACATCTTTTCTCTTCTAGACAAATCAAATTCGCTCTGGTTGCCTTATTCTAACTTTTGGCATTTTTAGTGTATGTCGTGAACATTCTGGCTAGCCTGGAGGAACTTGCCACCGGTGCGAGCATCGCTTGTGCTAGTTGGGCCTACCTTCGTGCCTGCTGATGGTTGGCATGTCATCATAGTTGGTGGCACTAGGATTGGAGCCTGGTCCTTGTAAGTGGTTTCTGTCCTTGTTTTGTAAACTTTCTTTGCCTTTGCCACTTTTTCTGACCTGCTAATGTTCCTATTGATCTCAGTGGCCTTCGACGACACCATAGCGGGTTGGGCCAAATCCCTGCACAGTGTCTATACTACCATCGGAGGTTATCTTATTTCCCTTGGTCTATTTTAGGTTTTTGATGCCCATGTGCCTTATGTCTTCACTTCCCCTTAGATCACTTTTGGCAAAGCTTGAAGACTATGGACTACTGGAAGCTACTACACATCTAGTTGGAGCATCATAGCCTTGTGAGTTTTGGCCATTTTTTGTTCTATGATGTGCTATTCTCTTGTTTTTTTTGCTTATTACTTCTCTCTTTTTAGGGCCACCACATGGCTTTGGCACTCGAGGAGTGCAGCATGACTGAGCTACTTGGTCAAAACAATGCAATCAAGGCACTAATGAAGGAGCATGAGCTCCTTGAAACTGAGAAGGCCAAGCTCTTGGAGGAGGTTGCTGAGCTAGCAAGCCTTCGCCTGGAGGTGGGTGGCCTCCAAACAGAGAAGAAGGCTGCCTAGGTGGTGGTTGAACTAAAGAAGCAGGCTGACTCATCCAAAGGTGCGAAGGCTCTCGGAGTCAAGCATGTCCTCAAGCAAACAAGACCTCTGAGAACCTCCGCCGGGAGCTAGATGTTGAGAGGTAATTGAGCCTGGCCATGCAGCAGCAGGTCAACCTGCTATCTACGCGTCTCAAGGCTGTAGAGGAGCTAGTGCTGGCCACCGCCCGAGCTTATTCAGTCGCATTGGGAGAGTTTGGTGGCAGTACCTCTGCCCAGATGGAGCCAAGTGCCTCCAACTTGCTGTCCTAGTTGAAGGGGCATGTTGAGAAGCTATCATCCTTGGTCGGAGGTGCCGCTGATTTTGGAGCTCTGGCCGCAGGCACCAATTTTGCCAAAATGCTGGCCCGCGAAGGCTATCCCCATGCTGAGGGGATCTAGAAGGAGAAGCTTGCAGAGCCATCTATGCTTGGTGACACCTTGGATTCATTGCAGAAATCCGTCCGCAATTTAATGAGCGCATTCTGGGTCTTCTTTGAGAGAGCGGAGGCTAGGCAAATGGCGGAGGACTATCGCATAGAGGTTCATGCTCTTCTAATTCCTCTGGCTATTTCCGTATTGAAAACTCTGGATTCATTTCCTGTGTTATCTAGTTAGTTTACTAATGGTTGCTTACCTTTCCGACTCGCAGGATCTATAAAAGAAGGCTGCTAAAGGTGCTGCTGGCCCGCGGCTATCTCAGACCTCTATGCCTCCACCACCGAAGGCTCCTTCTTCTAGCCCAACTTTGACTTTGCCAAGTCCTTAAAACAGAGGCTGCCAAGGAGAAAGAACCTTTGGCTTTTGGGGATGCTAACGCGCAAAAAGATGGAGGCGCCACCACCTAGTCAAAGGAGAAGATGCCTTTGCCTAGCCGTGTTGATCCTAAGGTGTAGAGGGTAGGGCCTAGAATGTTAGCTTTGGTTTAGTATGCTAATTTTATTGTTGGACGTGTCCTTTGTATATACTGTGAATCTAAAGACTTTATGGAATTTCAACGTGCGTAGGTTTTCGATCCTAGGCCTTCATAGGATGTTGCCTTGTTATCATTTTACCATGATGGGATATACGTGAGTGGAGAACTCTGGGGTTAGTGGCGAAGGGCTTTCCCTGGATGCTTGGCTAGTGATATGTTTGAGAGCGTGAAGTATGACATTGATGACGAGCACGCTGAGTTCACATGATCACTAGCACATCGGGGGCCTCCGCCCCCATCTTAAGCCTTTTTATCTTTGTGTAACTAGTGCAGCTCACCAAAGCCTTCGGCCTTATACCCCGAAGGTATTTTCATTTTTTGTAAAAATGTTTTGTTTAACCAAGACTTTTGAATTGTGTTTAACAAGCATTGGCATACCCCAAGTTGTATCATATTCAAAATGTTAGCTGGAGGTTGCACTTTACAACTTGCTTACATGTCATGTTCTTAGGCTCTTGCTGTCCATGACCTTGTTGGTGTTGAATACTAGTTCGCACTTTCTTTGATTGCTGTTGAAGCGCTGATCTTCGTCGTAGTGCTTATACTAAGAGTCAGGCCTCTGCGTCTTTCTTCTCTAGCTCCTTGTGAAGATGAACCTGTGCGTCACGGTGGATGTGCTCTGGTTCTTTCAAGCGTTGGGGAGGGCCTTCGCCTGTTCTTGTCTCTTTCTCTTTGCTTGCTTGCAAGATCTGGAGTCCTCCTTGTGCGCTAAGTCAGAGGTCGAGTAGTGCTCGTATTCGATCTTGCTGATGTTGCAGAGGATATGGCGCAATTTGAGCAGTCATCATATGCTTCCCAAGGGGCCACTACACAACTTGTGCAGCTGGTAGTCCTTGGAGAAGTATTCTTTGACTGCTCCCTTTGCTGGCTTGTGGTGTGCACCTCCACCGTCTTCGTCCGCACTTTGGTAGTAGCACTCCTGTTGAACATGGATGATGCCAAACTACGCCCACTTGTACCTTCGGTTATGGAGAGATGTTACGAGATTTCATACCATACCCTCCATCAACTTTTGATACTAACTTGTTGCGCTCATGTTGTAGCTGCACAACATGCTTCGGTTGTTGTTCATCATAATGTCGGAGGCCTACTTTGCCTTCCTACTGCCTTTGTCGAGTAGCACTAGCTACTAGTATTACGAGTCTTTGTACTATACCGGATTTGGCTTTCGTAGCTAAGGATACTCCCGCTTCCATGCTGCCTATGGTTTGCGCGCTAGTATGACTGCTGAGGTGCTAGGCGATCTCCCACTCTCTATTGTGCTTTGATTAGGGGGAGGGGGTGGTTCGTGCTTGGTTTATATAGCTTAGGTTCAGCTTGTCTATTGGTTTGTGAGCCTTAATTACTTGATTTGTTTTAAATGCTTCTAGGATATTGCGTTTTGTACAATGATTGTGTATCTTTTGTATTAAAGGCCGATGGTACTAAGAATTTTATGAGGACCATCGCACTTGGAGCCTAAGTATTGTCAGGTATTCGTCGGGGCTTTGATACCCCTGATGCCTACGGCGGAGGTAGATCTTTTTTTAGGGTTTATTCTTGGTATTTTTGCTAGTTTGCAACTGCTTTCTTGATGCCTGATTTTGGATAGGTATTTGTCAAGGTTTCTTTGCCTTTTGGCTATGGAGGTCGTCCCACACTATAAAGCCTTTGACTTAGGTGTGGGGAGGTTCTCATTTTTTGCAAGTTTTGTCGAATGTTGTGGCTCCTTTGCTAGCCACTTTCGACATTCGTATGGATGCCTTTCTTGTGGGGAAGTACCTCTTTATATTTTAGAGGTTTTTTACATGGGTCCTGCCTGGTTAAAAACCTCACCTCCAGAAGGAGTTCCCCTATGAGGAAAAGAGTACAGGCCCTCTTTCGTCGCTAATAAACTGAAAAGAAAAAGGGAAAAAGGATAGGGCCTCCGCTTATAGTGCGTGGAGATTGCCTTTTTACAATTTTTAAACATAGAATCTGCGCAAGTTGTCCATGTTCTAGGTATGGACTGTGGTTTTGCCTTCGCCATCCGTTAGGTAAAATGATCCTGGTCTTTTCGCTGCCTTCGCTATATAGGGGCCTTCCCACTTTGACTAGAGTTTTCCAGTGTTTGCTGCATTTGGTTTTCGTCTGAGGACCAAGTCCCCATCTTGTATGTTTTTCCTTACAACTTGGCTGTCTCTCCAATTCTTCGTCTACTGCTGGTATTTTGTGATATTCTCCATAGCTTCCAACCTTGTTGCTTCAATTGTTTCCTTTGAGTATTCTTCCTCTTCGGCCATTGCTTGCCTTATCATGTTGAGGCTCTGGTGTTTTATCTCTTCAAGTAGCATTGCCTCTTCACCATACAAGAGCTTGAATGGGGTGAAGCCTGTGGTTCTTGATACTGTTGTGTTGTGAGACCACACGACCTTCGGAAGTTCTTCCATCCACTTTCCCTTATGCAGGTTGAATAGTGTCTTGGATATTGTGGAGAAGACTATTCTATTTGCTCTTTCCACAACGTCATTTGACTCTGGGTGGTAGACTGAGGCAAAGACTATTTTTGTGCCTATGCTTTTGCAGAAACTTTTGAAGTTGTCTAAGTCGAACTGCTTTTCATTATCTACTATGAGCGATCAGGGTATACCAAATCTACACACAATGTTTTGCCAAAAGAACTTTTTGACCGTCTCCAATGTTATTGTGGCTAATGGCTTGGCCTCGATCCATCTTGTGAAATATTCTACAGCAATTATTGCAAATTTGTTCCCCCTTGCCAAGGTGGAAGAGGTCCAACCAGATCCATGCCCCACCTTTGTAGTGGCCATGTCGGTCTTTGATGACATCGGCGTCTAGTAGTCTTTGGACTTCTGCCTTCGTTGCTAGGATTCTATCCTTCGGCATTTTCCTTTGTTGTTGCTTCCTTGGCTTCATATTTGGGTTGATATCTAGAGCATGTTGTATTATGTCTCTACTGACCCCTGTAAGGTCGGAGGCTGACCAGGTGAAGATGTCCATGTTCTTCATTAATGTCTCTATGAGCTTTGACTCTTCTTCTTTTGACAAGTTGGCCCCGATAATGACCTTTGTCTGGTACTTGCTGTTCAAGTGGCATAGCTTTTGTTTCTTCTTGATCTGTGAGATCAGTCTTGCCCTTGGGCATGTCCAGAGGTTTCGGTGCTTTGCTGTTGGCGAAATCTACAGAGTTGATGTTTCTCTGTGACTTGTAAATTGCCCTTTCAATGTTCCTTGCTTACTTTTGGCTTCCATTAATTGTGATTACTCCATTGAGGGCTGGTAGCTTCATACACAATTAACCCATGTGTACCACAGCATTGAATTTGTTTGCAAAGCCTATGCCAAAGATAGCATTGTATGGGTAGTAGAGGTCTACCACATCGAAGGTTATGTATTTGTTCCTTGCGTTTTCTTGGCCCCCGAAGGATACTAGGAGGGAAATCTTTCCTAAGGATTGAATCTGCTTACCTTCGAATCCAATAAGTGGTGATTCCGAAGGTGGCAGTTGGCTTCTGCTGAGCTTCATTTGGTCGAAGGCGTTGACAAATATGATGTTAGCAGAGCTGCCTAAGTCTATTAGGATCCTACTGATTCTCCATCCAGTTATGTTTGCTTTGATTACCATGGCGTCGGCTTGAGGGTAACCATCGAGCTGCAAATCTTGCTCTATGAAGGTTAAGGGGGGTCTTCGACCAGTCGGTGCAACGCACCGGTCCTTGCACTGCTATGTTGTTGACTAGTTGAAGGTGATCTTTCTTTTGCTTTTTGGTTTGAAATTCCATCAAGGAGCCTTCGGCTATTGGCAGGATCATACTAATGGTTGGCAATGGTGTATGGGGATTGATTTGGTTTTCTGGGTTAGGTTCATTTTTGGGTAATGGTAGCTGCGTTGGATGCGGCGGCGGTGGTAGTGGATGCTGTGGTGGCGAAGGTAGTGGCTCAAACCTGTTGACTGCTTGCTGATGATGATTTGCTTCAATGTAGGTTATGTGCGGTGGTCTCGGGTTTATATAGGTTAGGTTGGCCTCCGCCCGCTGGCTGCTTTCTTGTGTTTGCGGTGGAGGCGATGATCGCCTTGCGGGCAAGAAGCTGGGGTAATATGCGGAGGCCAAGGTTGATGGGTGTACTTAAGTAGAGGTCAATCCAAGATAGACGGGGCAATATTGCTTCTGTTGATGTGGGGTAAAGGTGTGATTTACCTCTCTAGCTTGCTAGGGTGGCGGAGGTTGAGGGTTAGTTCTGCTTTTGATCCTTTCTTGCATTTCCTTGGCATCTGGTCAATCTCTGGTGACATGCCCTTTCTCTTCGCCATGAAAGAAGAAATACTGCTTGTGCTACCTCTGCCTTGGATTTTTGTTCCAATTTCTCCCTTGGATGTTTCCTTTCCCTTGATAGGGTGCTTGTGCCATATTCTGTGCTCCTACCTCTAGCATTTTTTTGCCCTTTCTGGTTATTACTTTGTTGCTCATTGTTGAAGATTTGCTAGCTCTGGTTTTGCTTTTGTTGCTGCTGACTGGTTTCCATTGCCCCTCTGGGGATTCCTATTGCTTGTTTGTTACTTGTTTTGATTTTGCTCTTCTAGTCTCTTGCGGAGGTCGTTGTCCGATTTGCAATACTTTTCAAATTCGTTGTCAACTCTTGCATTGAAGCTGACTTCTCTCTGGCCAGATGGGCTGCGAAGAGACCAATACGGAGATCCTCAATCGCTGCTTCGATGGCTACCTCTTCTGGGACATCAGGAGCTTTTGCTTTGACTTGAACAAATCTCTCAAAATAATCCCTGAGTGCCTCTCCCTGGCTTTGCTTGCACTAGAATAGGTTTGTGGAAGTTAAAGAATCACTGGAGAACCCTTTAAAGTTTGCCAGGATTTTGTAGCAGAGGTTCTCCCAAGAGTATAATGTGCTTGGTTTCAGCATGGAGTACCAGGTCAATGCATCGCCTTCGGCTGCGATGACGAAGGACTTTGCGAGCACTGCTTTATTTTTGCCCACGGAGGCTACTGCTGTCTTGAAGCTCATGATGAATTGGCGTGGGTCAATTTTTCCATTAAATTTGGGGAGGGTGATTGGCTTGTAGGTTGATGGCCATGGCGAGGTTTGCAGACCTTCGGATAGAGGAGATTTGGGATCTATCATTCTGCGGGTGTGGTGAATTGCAGCGGACAGTCCTGGAGTGGGCTGAACTGTTGAAGCTAGCGGTGGGTTGATCTGGTTTTGCCTTACAAAGTTAGTTTGCTGAGATGTGCTTGAAGGTGGCTGCAAAGGCTGCATGCTCAAGATCTCTGCTTGTAGGAGGGCGAGCTGCTGCCTGATTTCTGCTGCCTGGGCTGGGGCTTGCGCTGCTTGTTGGCTTGCAGTGAAGGCTGCCGCTACCTTGTCTCTCTCTCTCTCTCTTGCTGCATACTCAATAGCTAGGCCTGCAGCTGCTGGAGCTCCTAGTCAGGTGTCATGTGTTGAGGTTGTTGTACCTCCGCTGCTAGAGGTTGATCTTGGTTTGGGTCTTCCTCGACCTCCTTGTCTTCAGGCACTGTAGCGTATGTGCTACGTGTGTTGCGCCTAGGCCTCCCCCTTCCGACGGAGGCCGTTGGGGCTCTTGCGGAGGCTCTTCTCTTTCTTGCCATTGTGGGCTTGTGTTGGCCAATCCATGGTGGGCGCCAATGTTGGAATAGCGTGTTCCGATAGAGGGTGAGGGTGAGTAGGCCTCCGCCCGCTCGTTGCCCCGGGCGGAGGCTGGTTCTTTGGGGCTAAGGGATGAAAGAAATAGGGTTTCATAAATGCATTTACCAACTCTGATTCTTTACAACCACAGCTCCCCTTTTTATAGGACACTGTTCCCTTCCGATCTTTTTTTTACAAAAATGCCCCGTGACGGTGGCGAGATATCCTAGGAATATTCTTGCTACAGACGACCTAGCTTGGGGTAGTCAGGTAATTTGATCTCCAAACCGCCTTTCTCCCGTGGGCTGAGGTTTGAGGCCCATCTCCAGCCCACGGCCTCGCCGAGACGATCGGCCAGTCCACGAAGTAGGAACCCTCCGTCCGCTGTTCCCGACCGCCACTGGGCGGGCCTCCGCCAGAGACGCCGAAGGCTGCTCCACCACCATCTCCGGCCTCCGCCTGCCCTCGCTCCAAGGGGAGCCAGCCAGGGTTAGAGCAGCCCTCATGGTGCCTTGTCTGCAAAAATAAGCGGGGGAGCTCACTCCTAGTCAGTTATTTTAACCTCCGCCTAGACCTAGCCTTAGCTCGTCGAAGGTCTCTCCTGCTCCTGCAAGGACCCCTCCGAAAAAGTTAGTCTGTCTGTGACAATGGAGACACGGACCTCCACTCTCCTGGGGGCTGTGGTCTTGCTTTTACTGCTGGAACTCCGCCTACATTGTCGGAGGTCCCGCCTTTCTTCGCGGGCGTCTTCCTAGGGACCCAGCTTGCGGCCAAGCAACAGAGCTGCAGGCCTCCGTCGCTGTGGGATGCATGCTCCCACAGTAAACAATGGCGTTCTACCTAGACCGAAGCAGATGTAGATATGTACTCCCTCCATTCCAAATTATAAGGCATTCTAAGAATCTTGAAGAGTCAAAGCATCTTAAGTTTGACCAAAATTATTGACAAAATTACAAAAAATTATAACATCAAATAGGTATACTATGAAAATATAATTAATGAAGAATCTAATGATACTTAATTGGTGTCATAAATATTATTATCTTATTATATAAATTTAGTCAAACTTGAGATCTTTTAACTCTCTAAGATTCTTACTTATAATTTGGGATGGAGGGGGTAGCATTTAGGAGGCCTTCGTGGAACTAGTCTTCTTTAGACTATCCGCAGTGGAACCTGTATAGCAATCCGGTAAAAAGGACATAGAGGAATATATGGAGTAAAAACGGCCTGCAGCGCGTACGGTAAACCATCCGCGAAGTGCTGTCGGTCCGCTATTTCTAGCGTCTCGGCGGACGTCCGGTACCAGAGATGCTGCTGCTGTTCGTGTGAGACGAGAGGGAGACAAAGTGCATGCAACATGGGCCCGCTGCTGCTACTTTTTGCAACTAACTAAAAAAATGCTATAACTCACAAACCAAAAATTCAAATTAAATTCCGATTGCACCATTAAATTCGTCTCAATAAATCCTTCAAAACTAGATCACACATGGATATATTTAGATAAAGTGACAAGTGGGTCCCACAGTGGATAGATGATGATATAGAGGATGGATGGATGCGTGAGAATTAAGTATAGAGAAGAGAATCTTGCTGAATAGAACATATAGAGAATGAATATAGAGGTCTATGAGTGCGGATAGCCTTAGTCAAAAAAAAAAATTGCCCAACTCCATGGGCATACATTATGTTAGGTAGGGACATGACTAGTCATCATTGGCACTGACTACTACTCACCGATCTTTTTGATTAGCCATAAATATCAAAAATTCCTTGATTTCCAAATTTTACACGCTAATAAGGTGCATTCCACTGACGGAAATATTTTAATTTTAATCCAACGAGACCGCACGTGTATTTGACTCTTTAGCCCAAAAATCGAACGAGTTTTCTAAAAAGGACAAAAAAAAGATTAAATAAGGGGTCATTTGCCGTTACTGAGTGCAGTAAAAAAAAGACAGCTCAGATATAAACAGGCTCCAAGGTCCCACTATGTTTGACGAAGTCGTCATCTTACTGGCAAGCGGGCCCAGGAGGAATGTGGACGCCATCACATGCTCACGTGAGACGACCGCATGGACAGCGGCGAGAACGGGAACGTGGCGACCGACGTCTGGGTCCCACCGTCCCACCCGCCGCCGGCCGCGGCGGCGCGCTCGAACGACGACGACGGGTACGAGTGCACGAAGTCGTCGAACCCCACCTCGCCGGAGTACGCCGGCGGCATCGGCGGCGGGGGCGGAGGCTCCGGCACCTCGCCGGCCTCCCCGCCGTCGAGGTATCTCGCCACCTCCCGCATCGTGGGCCGCGACGCCGGCACCGGGTGCGAGCACCACAGCCCCACCTTGACGGCCGCGGCCGCCTCCGCGAAGTCGAACGCGCCGGCGAGCCGGGCGTCCACCACCTTCTCCACCTCCCCGGCCGCGTACCGCTCCCAGGCCCACTCGGCGAGCACCAGCTCCTCGGGCTCCGCTCGGGGCTCGATGGGACGCCGCCCGGCCACCACCTCCAGCACCAGGGCGCCGAACGCGAACACGTCGGCGGCGCACGTCGCCTTCCCCGTCCGCGTGAGCTCGGGAGCCAGGTACCCGAGCGTGCCCACCACGCGCGTCGTGCTCGGGTTGGCCCCGCGCTCGTGGAGCTTGGCGAGCCCGAAGTCGCCGAGCCGCGCCGACATGTCGGCGTCGAGGAGCACGTTGCTGGCCTTGACGTCGCGGTGGAGGACGACGCTCTCCCACCCTTCGTGCAGGTACAGCAGCGCCGAGGCAACGTCGCGGAGGATCCGGTGGCGGACGGGCCACGTCAGGCGCGACGCCTTGAGGTGGTCGCCGAAGAGGTGGTGGTCCAGGCTGCCGTTGGGCATGTAGTCGTAGACGAGGAGGAGGTCGCCGCGGCGGCGGCACCAGCCCTGGAGCTGGACCAGGTTCCGGTGGCGGAGGCGGCCGATGGACGCGATCTCCGCCACGAACTCGCGGAGCCCCTGCCGGGACTCGTGGCTCACGCGCTTTACGGCCACGGTCTCGCCGGACTTGCCCCGGAGAACGCCGCGGTACACCTTGCCGAAGCCGCCCGAGCCCAGCACCTCGCGCTCCCGGAACCCGCGCGTCGCGCGCCGGAGCTCGGCGTACTTGAACCGGTGCGGGCCGTAGTCGAGCTCCCACGGCTCGATGATGTCGCGGTTCTTGTACCGGTACGCGCCGTACGCGCCGGCTCCCGCGAGCACGACGATAGCCACGAAAACCGAGAACGCGACGGCGAGGATGAGCGAGGTCCGGTTCTTGCCGTTCTTGATCGGCGGCAGCGACGGCAGCGACGCGAGGTCCAGCGCCGGCGCGGCGCCGCCGCCGAGGCGGAAGCTCCATCCCCTGACGTAGTGCGAGCTCGCGAGGACCCCGGTGGACGCGGAGAATCCGACGTACATCTGCTCGCGGAAGACCGCCGACAGGTCGACGCGGAAGGAGATGAGCGGCGCGGGGGGCTTCCCGGACGTGCCGTTCGCGATCGAGACGTTGAGCACCCCGGCGGCGCCGTCGTAGTCGATCCAGGCGGTGGTGTCCCCGGCCTTGAGGTTGAGCGGGTCCGCCTTGGCGGACGCGTTGGAGATGAGGCTGTTGAGGTTGACGCCGACGTGGTTGCCGTTGACGTCGTCGAACTCGAAGTCCTGCACGGTGTCGAACTCGACGGCGAAGAGGTGGTTGGTGGCGTTGCCCACGTCGGCGGCGCTGAGCAGGCCCAGGTACTGGCTGGGCAGCGCACCGGGCATGCGCGGGTCGGGCGCCACCACGAACGCGAACCCGTGGCCGCCGAGCTTCGGGAACTCCGGGACTATGGTGAAGGCGAACTGCGTGGAGAAGGACACGGCGGTGCCGTTGGGCCGGTCGAGGAAGCGGAGCGGGGCTGGGTAGAAGGCGTGGCCCAGGAGCTTGGACGTCTCGTTGGTGAGGCGGAGGACGCCGCTCGGCAGGACCTCGGTCGCCGACGTGCCGTTCAGGTTCAGGCTCGGGTTCTTGCCGGCGCCGCTGGAGCTGAAGCCTTTGTAGGTGAACTCTTGGGAGGCGGCGACGGCGAGGCTGGCGAGGAGGAAGAGGGAGAGGAGGAGGATGGGAGGCTTGGGTTTCTTGGAGCTTGACATTGGAGTGACGGAGTGCGGGGAGGAATTAATGGGGATGGAGATGAATCATGAATGGAGGAGGTGGTGGACTGGTGGTGGTTTTGTAGGTAGGAGGAAGAAAGGGAGACGAGTGGTGGGACTGGGTGTGGCTGGCAGTGGCTCCCTTTGACTGCCTCACTGTGGCTCACCAGCAACACCTGTGTTTATTATAATAATAATTATTAGTATATCATTATTATTAATGGCATTGGGTACATAGCAACACGAGGGTATGTTATTATTTATATTATAGCTAAACTTGTACTACCTGCACCTTTGATTTTGCTCATTTTCAATTGCCTGAAATACAGAGTTTTTTTTCTCGTATGTTGGAATGCTTGGAGGGGGCCGAGGCAGAGGCGCGAGAGGATTTTTGTTTTCTATTTAAAAATATGTACGTAAGGGCAGGTCTAATGAATAGTTTTCATAGCATAAATTAGAGTATCAAATACGCAAAATGTTGATGTGACATTAGAACTAGAATTAAGGAGAATAGAGAAGAGATTTGTTTGTTATACGAGAACTATGTCTATATATAGCAACCAAGATGGGAAAAGTCATGAGAGGTTTAGAATAGAGAGAGAAGACAGATTTTTAGATAATGAGATAGAAAATACATGATTGGATAAAAAATATCTATTATGAAATAGTTTTCATGTGTAGTATCTACCTTTATTGACAAGTACAAAAATTACATCATGGTTTTATAGTGGGGATTGTTCGTAGATCTCCTAGTGAGTTGTAATAAAAGAGACAAGGATAAAGGGTGGCATGTGATCTACGTAACTCATATGCAATATTATCGACGTCGATGTTCCTCTTCATGGCGTATACACAAAGAAGCATTGGACCATGACTTTGTTTTCTTCTTCTAATAAGATTAGCGGCAAAAGTTTTGTCGTCATTTGAAAAACAAATAAGCATAGAATTGTAAGGCTGGAACTTTGTTCCATTATTAAAAAAAGCATAGAACTCTAACCTATTGATTGACATTTATCCGCCCGACTCGCTTGCGACCGCCGTAAACCCAATGCCGCCTCAGGCCTCACTAATTGGGATATGTAATGTAGTCTTGACGCTTAATCGATTCCTTCAAAATATTTGTTTACGCTCGCCTTGGTCTGCATTTGTCCAAAGGCCAATCTGAAAGGAACTTTGCAGGAAAACCCCAAAAGCTTGCGTTGTAGTAAATCGACCAGTCAGGCACTCAGGCCTGAAGCAAGGACACCCAAAAGTCAACCAGAACAAGACGGCTCTAAACCATATCTAAAGCAGTTGGAGCCAACTGTTTGACCGGCCTCGTCTAGATCCTCAAATTCATCCCTAAATTTCACTATGTAAAAAGAAAATTCTTCATCACATTAAAATGTCGGCACATGCATGAAGTACTAAATATAGATAAAATCAAAAACTAATTGTATAGTTTTGTTGTACTTTGCGAGACGAACATTTTGAGCCTAATTAATCAATGTTTAGATAATTATTACCCAATAAAAATAAAATTACTACAGTGCTGCACAGTTCAGTACAGTAAATTCGGGATGCCCCGAATCGGCTAAACCAGGGCCCAGTTTAGATCCAGAAAATTTTGCAAAAGAACAGTAGATTCTCCATCACATCGAATCTTTAGACGCATGCATGAAGCATTAAATATAGATAAAAAATAAAATTAATTACACAGTTTAGACGAAATGGACGAGACGAATCTTTTAAGCCTAATTAGACCATAATTGGACACTAATTATCAAATAACAACAAAAATACTACAGTTGTATTTTGCCAAAATTTTTGGCAACTAAACAAGCCCAGGCCGAAACTCAGCAGTGTCGTCGGTGGAAAACTGCCGTGTCATCCAACCGAGACCGTGTCCGTGTCCGTGGCTGACCAATCACGATCGGAGGAATCCGGAGCGGCAGTCACATGCGGCTCTCTTCAATTCGCGGCGCTGCTGGCTGGCACTGGCAGTGCAAGACATGGCACTATCTACCGGCCTGTTCGCCGCCACTGCGCCGAATGCTTGCAATGGCAGCTCTCACCCAACACTCATTGATGAGGCAGCAGCTCAACATCAGCATTAAGGGTGTGTTCATTTCTCATGCAAACCCAAAATATTTTCTCTTTCACCCATCACATCGAATCTTTAGACGTATGCATAGAGCATTAAATGTAGGTAAAAAAGATAACTAATTGCATAGTTTGTCTGTAAATGTTGAGACGAATCTTTTGAGCCTAGTTAGTCCATAGTTGGACAAATTTTGTCAAATAACAATGAAATGTGCTACAGTAACTTTTCACCTACTTTTCACCAACTAAACACACCCTAAGTCTGATTTCTACTGAGGCCTTGTTTACGTTCCAGAATTCACCCCCAAATTCGCAAAAAGGAGATTCTCCGTCACATCAAAATGCCGGCAAATGCATGGAATACTAAATGTAGATGAAATCATAAACTAATTGCACAGTTTTGTTGTACTTTGCGAGACGAACATTTTAAGTCTAATTAATCAATTTTTAGACAATTTTTTACACTAAAAAACAAAAGTGCTACAGTGCTCGGGGTGGCACTGTGCAAATTCGCCCACCCGAGTCGACGATCTAAACAAGGCCTGAATTTCATTGGAAAATAACTGCACGCCGAATTTAGTTTCGTTACACTGAGATTAATCTTTTGTAAGAAAACTACTCTAGCCAAACCGCGATGGTTTCCATTTGCTGGTGTGTTTAGTTCTCTAAAAAGGGTGAAAAAATATACTGTAGCACGTTTTGGTTTTATTTGGCAAATAGTGTCCAATCGTTGACTAATTAGGAGCATGTTTAGTTCACGAAAAGTGAACCCAAAAAGTGCTACAGTATCTGTCACATCAAATTTTGCGGCACATGCATGGAGTACTAAATGTAGACGAAAGAAAAAACTAATTACATAGTTTAGTTGTAAATCACGAGATAAATCTTTTGAGCCTAATTAGTCCATGATTGGACATAAATTGCCAAATAAAACAAAAAGTGCTACAGTAGCCGAACCCAAACTTTTTCACCCACTAAACAACCTCTAGGTTCGAAACGTTTGTCTCGCAAAGTACAACCAAGCTGTACAATTAGTTTTTAATTTCATCTACATTTAGTACTTCATGCATGTATCGTAAGTTTGATGTGACGGGGAATTTTTTTTTGCATAGTGCTTTTTTTTTAGAACTAAACACCATGTTTTTTTTCTTTTTCTATCTCGTCGTTTGGACACAGTTCGTTGTTCCTTGGTTGAATTGCCAACGTTCGCTCCAGTGATCAGTGTCCGGAGGCTTCCACTGATGTCATCAGCAGCAGCAGATAAGAGGAAAGCATCATATATCATAAATTTCGACTTGGTCAGCTATGATTGTTGATTAAGGAATGAATGAGTGAGTGAGTGAGGTCTGGTTTAGATGCACCCCAAAAGTTAGAATTTTTTCACTCTCTCTCCATCACATCAATCTTTGGACCCATGCATGAAGTAGTAAATGTAGATAAAAAAATAACTAATTACACAGTTTAGTTAGAAATCACGAGATGAATCTTTTGAGCCTAGTTGGTCCACGATTAGACAATATTTGCTAAATAAGATGAAAGTGGTGCTATTCATCGGGTTCAAAAAAAATTTGCAATCTAAACATGACCTGAGTGAGTGACTGTGATATATGAGGGGCTTACATACGTCACTTTTATTGCGCTTGACCAAACCTTTATATATATATATATATATATATATATATATATATATATATATATATATATATATATATATATATATATATATATATATATATATAAGGCTCTGATACCACTACCAAACAGCAGGGATCTAACCGATGCAAAAAAACTCGAACTCGAAATTCAAATTTAAAATTCGCGAGTTACTATTCACAGCACTATTCAAATTCAGCGGCTACTATTCAAATTCACGGCACTATTCAAAATACCGGGTACTATTCAAATTCGGAATATGAACAGTGCACGAGCACTTCACCCGAGTGGCTCAGGCACCCAAATGCTTTACTATTTAGCCTACTATTCGGCACTATTCGAGACACTATGCGGAGCACTTCGTGGGTGGTGGATGGATGAGTGACTGAATGAATTCGTGCGTGATTAACGAGTGCGCGTGATTAACGAATATGCAGTATGCGGAAATAAATATTCTCAGGATCTTGTGCAGGCTGGCAAGACCAAAGATTCAGCCGGTGGTGAGATTATGCTTGTGTCAGTCCTACTCGGTACTCACCGTATGCATCACTAGCTCGCTTCAGAACTGGCCCAACCAGTTCTTCTCCCTCGCTATCCCCAGCCACGATCACACAGGACTCAGGCTCTATCGTCTCCCCAGGCAGTTCCACCCGAAGGGAACACTTCTCTGTGCAAACAAGGTTCTCTACAAACGCCACTACCAGGGCTAACACGAGAACAACACACGCAGAGGTTTCTCCTCTAGGGTCCCTAGCATAGAGACATCGCCCCATATGAACGAGCTTAAAGGAAAACAGGGATTAAAACAGGAAAGCTTAATTCATTACCACAGAGCAAGCTTACATACGGCTTTCCCTTTCGGGAAACCCCAAGCACTTATCACAAACCTTAGAGATTACCTTACAAGCTCAGGAAGATCACGTGGACTTCCCTTATTCTCTAATTTACAACACTGGTGGAGTAGTACTAATTAGGTGGCTAATTACAGGCGGTGGTGGATGAGCTCAGAGAGTCTCTGAGATCATGTCTTCATGGTGATGTTGTCGATGGTGTTGTGTGTCTTCGATGAATGCGTGGGTGGTTGTTGGTGGTGAGAGGTGGTGGTTCTTCGTGGTGTCGAATGCAGGCGTCGAGCTTCTGCTTTTAAAGAGCGGAGGGAGCCTTCTGGAGTGTCCTTCGAGTTTATCGTCTGGCTTGCTTCGAGTCGAAGTCTTCTGCCTTCTGGAGGATAAGGATGCGGCGTCTTCAATTATCTTCTTGTACTGTTGCCTAGACAGCTGGACGGTGCTGCTGTCTTCAATAATTGTCCTGGCTATAGTAGTGTCACTGTATATTCCTTTTGCGCTGTCCTCTAGCTTTGTACTGAATGCACTAGCACTTAATCAAACCTTAAATATGTGCTTACTAAACAAGTCAACGGTTCACCACATCCGGTAGCGGTCACATATATATTCTTCTCCCTGTTCGTTTTGGAAAAAAAACAACAATATTAGTTATATTTTACGTAACAATAATTTCAGTTGTAAAATATGTTCCTTTCTTCTAACTTTTCCTCCAATTGAGAGGATGAAAATGACTTAACAATAACATGGAATCGCGTATTGTGGTAGTATTGTCAATGCTCGTTGACACGCTAAGCGTAAAGATCAAATGGAAAAAGAGAGGTTGGAAAGATTCAAGAAAGGTGGGGATTTCCATCTTCTCCGGTTCAACCCAAAATCCAAACAGCAGCAAACTCGGCGTGTTTGTCATCATTACAAAGCCATATTTTCTTTTTACATATATGATACGAGATACCATATATCATTGCATCTACCCCCTCATATTTTGCTATATTTGTTCATGTCCTTAGGAGGGTTCATTGCATAATGTTTGTTCATTGAGATTATATCTAGTCTAGCTATGTTCACTCACTGGTCACTGCCCTCAATTAAGTGCTTTGAAAGAATAATAAAACGGATACCTTAATTATTTAATAGGGGCTTGATGATCATTTCATATTAATTATTACTCCCTCTGTTCCAAAAAAATTATTACAGATTTGTACTAAGTCAAGTTATTCTAAGTTGACTAAGTTTATATAGAATGGTATTATTAGCGTTTAGGACACCAAATAGGCATCTAAATATGTTTCATGATTTATGCATCATAATGTTGATATTCTTTTTGTATAAACTTTGTCAGTATATTGAAAATATGATGCTACGAAAGAAATTTGATATTATGGTCAATCCTAGTTGACGCCAAAGTCGTAAAAGACCAAGCAGAAAGATATATAGGTTAGAAAAATTCAAAAAGGGGAGAATATCATCATTTCACGTCCACCCAAAATACAACATGCAAGATTCTGAGTCTGCCTTTTGTTTATTGGTTTTCAGATACTACTAACATTGCTTCTGCTAAATAATTGAAGAAGAGCACTTGCCAGTGGATATCTGTCTGATACATGCCCCCATTGCGTGTTCTTAGGTAGCAAGACCAGAAGCAATTCCGGTCTACACTGACACATATGCATGATCTTCATAATTATCTTGTAGCAATATGTGGTTTAATTTTGGTGAGTTTGTTTGATTGTCAACATTTTCGGTGAACATGAGTCACATACGAATCCGTACGTGCGTGTATACTTTTACTTTGGAGATTGTGGTGTGTTTTTTTTTGGGAGATTGTGGTGGCAAACGCATCTTTTTCCAATGTAATCTTCCGCAAAAGTAGAAAGCGGCTTGATCAACTTGAAAGATTAGTTGAGGCAGTTGTTGAATAACAGAAATGGAACTTGTTTGTTTAATTTGGCCTTGTAACGGAAAACCAACCAAACTGTTTGCTTCTCCTTCTTTATTTTCTTCTACTCCTGTATATAAACGGAAATGCTCTCTACAGGGCGTCCGTCCTGACGGACGGATGGACCCGGACCATCCCACCCCGCCCGCACCTCCCCCCTCCCCCTCTCCGCATGGAGTCGCGGCTCCTGCTGTGGATGCGCTCCATTTGCCGACGAGATGCCCACGCCATGAGCTCCATGTGCCACCGCCGACCTCCGCGCCGCTGCGAGCCCCCGCCCGGAGTCGCGCCTCCTACTGCAGCTGCACTCCATCCGCCGGCAAGATGACCGCGTCAGACCTCCGCGCCGTCGCAGACCTCTGCACTGCCGCGAGCTCCATATGCGCTGTCGCCGACCTCAGCGTCGGCGTCGAGCTCCGCAACGACGAGCCTCCATTCGTCCAGACAGCAAGGTGACGTTGTGCTGAAAGTGCATGTTGCAAGCGTATGTTTCAAGTATTTTCAGATGTTTCAGAGGTATGTTGCAAGTATTTTTATATTGATGTTGCGAAAGTAGATTGGGATGTTGCACATGTTGCAGTGGTTTGTTTCAAGTGTATGTTCCAAATGTTTCATCTATTTCAGACGTATGTTGTGAGTGTTTTATCTGGATGTTGCAAACGTAGATCTGGATTTGCATATATATGCAAGTGTTTCAAATGTTTTCATACGTAGGTTGTAAGTGTTTTCATCTGTATCTTACAGTGTTTGCAATGGCTACACACGTGTTTTCAAGTTCTTTCTGGTGTTTTCAAGTGTTTCAGACGAATGTTGCAAATATTTTCAGTTGTTTTGGACATATGTTGCAAATGTTTCATCTGAATATTGCAAAAGTAGATCGGATGTTGCACATGTTGAATGGGACCCACTTTGCCGCAGCTGCTAGGGCGCCGCTGAGCGGGCAGACGGTCCTTACGTGCGGTCAAGCGACGCGGGAGACATTCGGGTAGCGTGGGCCCCGCGTGGCCATGCGAAACAAGAAGGTGCGCGAAGAAACAGGGTGTATGGAAACGGGCTAGCACGCACAGGCGTCCGTCCGGACATCCGAGCGCTAGCATCTCCGATATATAAAATGACTTCGGTTAACACCAATGGAAATTATCGCACTCACAGACATATTTTTGTGACCTTTTATTTAATTTAATTTTATTTGCAAGAATTGGCACTCACAGACATGTGCATAGGCATTTTCGTATTATCATCAAGTGGCAACATATGCATCTATTGAGTACAAAAAAAAAGAGTCAGTCCTGATAGTACCATTTCCCACACGATACAATACTTCGCTTGTTTTAAAATACAACCTTTCCTAACTTTGTCAAAGTTTATATAAAAAAAACACCAATTTCTGCAATATCAAAATTAAATCCACCATGAAACATTGTCAATTATTTGACACTGTAGGTATTAATAAATTTCCATAAACTTTATCAGAGTTAGAGAAGCTTAGCCGAGGCTAAAATTATATAAAAAAACACTTCCGTTTTGGAATGTCGGAAATATAAGATTATGGCCCGTTCGGCTATGCTGATAAGTGGGCTGAAAAACATTGTTAGCTAATTTGTTGTGAGAGAAAAACACTGTTCCAGCTAAAAAAATAAGTTGAAAAGTACGGATTATAAGTTGGATGAACTAGACCTATGACTCATATATATATATATATATATATATATATATATATATATATATATATATATATATATATATATATATATATATATATATATATATATATATATATATATATATATACTAGTAGAATATAAAAATGCGATTGATCCTACAAAATGCGCCCGAATTACAAGAGACCGGCCAGGTTTGAACGGGAACGTGCAAAAAGTGGGAGGAGGCAGTGAGAGATCCACCACTCCCAGTCCATGCATGGACGACATATATGCCGATCGATCCACATCAGATCCACTGTATATATGCACTCATGTTCATGGTGGTGGTGGCTGCCTCGTCGTTAGGGATGAAAACGGAACAGAAATATTCCGAATTGACTGTTTTTGTTTTCTATATTATGAACCGTTTTTAACATGAAAAATTGTCAGTTTCAATTGGTTTCACAACCATTTTCAACCATTTTTTGTACTATTTAATTGCTAAATATAGAAATATTCCGAACCGACCGCTTTCGTTTTTCTATATCGTAAGTCCGTTTTTATTTCCGACCGTTTTCATCATTACTCGTCATCCATGGATCCCACCCACATCTGCAAGTTGCAAGAGCCAAGACCAAGAGAAGCTGGCTGGCTGGTCCTGTGGTCTGGCCGGTCAACAAAATCGTCTCCGAGTTGGCAGCCGCACCGACCCATCACACCCATGCATTTCATTTGGCGCCGCATGGCCCGCGTGCGTGTCTGGCTGTGGCTCCTCCTCCTGCCTGTTCCTGCCTAGTGGCTACTCTATCTCGGAGATTGTCGGCATCGGGACAGTTGTGGTTGCTACTGTATCTCCTAATAACACCACTGCTGCTCCTGAGAATTATTCAGACCTACTAGCTGGGGATCTCAATCTCATTCTCATTCTCGATCTGGTTTAGATTCCAGAATTCACCCTAAATTTTACTATGCAAAAAGAAGATTCTCCATCACATCAAAATGACGACACATATATGGAGTACTAAATGTAGATGAAATAATAAAAAAACTAATTACACAGTTTTATTGTACTTTGCGAGACGAACATTTAGAGCCTAATTAATCAAGATTTAGACAATTATTACAAAAAAAAAAACAAAAGTGCTACAGTGCTCGGGGGTGGCACTGTACCGAATCGGCCACCCCGAGTCGGTCATCTAAACAAGGCCCTCATTCTCATGGCTGCCAAGTGCCGACTAACGGTGATGTGATGCATGCCTATCTAGCTAGCTAGGTTGATGTCACTGTGGGCACAAAACCCGATATCCGAACCCCGAACCCGAAATACCCGGACCCGGATCCGAAGTACCTGAACCCGCACTACCCGATCTCTTGTTCGGATAGTAAATCTTATTAACCGAATTTATATCGGGTAATTCGGGTAGTTACACCCGGTACCCGAAAAACCCGAATAGGAATACGTATCAGGCTGCCAGCGATTAAGTGTAGTAGCAAACTAGTCAAATTTCCCGTGGCCCTCCTCGGCTTTCCTTCCCAATTAACTCACCTCTTTACTTCCGTCTTCGTCTCCTTGACTCCCCGAGACTCCGAGTTCCCGTGTGAAGCACAAGCACTGTTGTGATGGCAGGCAGCAGGCTTGAACTTTGTCTTGTATCTTGTCAGTAATAATAAAGTAGTTAGTACCTCAGTACCTGTGTCGTGGTTTGCACATGCGGTTAAAAACTTGAATGCGTCATTTATCTGTTATGTTAATGAGTTATCATCTATTCTGTGCAAAATTCTATGATGTTATCACTTTTGCTATGATTTTATATATTTCGGGTATATTGGGTATACCCGAACCCGAACCCAAATTTACGGGTACCCGAACCTGCGGGTAGTGATTTTTTGGGGCTATTATCGGGTAACAATTCTCATTACCCGAACTTTTGAAAACCCAAACTACCCGATCCGAACTTCGCCCAGAGTGAGGTTGATGGATGGTGGCTGTTGCTGTCGAAACTTCGGTGTCTTTTTAGCACTACTGGTCACGGTCTCTTTTCCCAGCAGATTTAAGCCAGCCTTATTTGCAAAGTTTTCTCTTTTTTTTCTTTTTCTTGATTGATCCACCTAGCGGGTTCATCCCGACAGCTGAGACTTCTTTTTTTTCTGCTATATACTACTCCGATACCTTCCAAATAACAAATTGTTCTGGCATTTGGTACTAGGCCTGGACGTTCGGTTATTTGTACTAACTAATCCTACAACCTAACCGTAAAAAACTAACCCTAAAAATCAAACTATTAAAACTAATCTACAACTTAAACTAACCCTAACAATACTAACCCTAAAACTAAATATACTAAGAATTCGAACTAAAATAAATAAACTAAATACACATTACTAAACTAACTAAATACACTAAGTAATCTAACTAAACTAACTAAACTAACAGAATCAAATTAAACTAAGAAAAACACACGTACCTGTAGCAGCCGAGCGCCGCCGTCGCTGGAGCACTAGGCGGGGACGGGGCCCGCGCGGGCTGGGTGGGGGGCGGCGGCGCAGCGCCCTTTGCCGGATCTGGCGAACGTGGGCGAGGAGAGGCCGCCCACAACGCGGGGTGGCGAGTGGTGGCGACGGTGAGAGAGAGTGCGCAAGAGAGAAGAGAGCGCGAGGAGTACGAGACGGTGTCAGCGAATTACCGATAGGCATCTATCGGCCTCCGGGGAGCCGATATGTCTACCAGGCTGATTTGGCCCATTGGCCTATCGTATCCAGAGCATAGTCGGCTTCTGGGCGGCCGATAGGGTCCTGTCAGCCCACCGGTTGGGGCCTGTCGGCCAGCGAATTGCCGATAGGAACCTATCGGCCTCTGGGGAGCCGATATGTCTACCGGGCTGATTTGGCCCATTGGCCTATCGTATCCAGAGCCTAGTTGGCTTTTAGGCGGCCGATAGGTCCTGTCGGCCCACCAGTTGCTGATACGAGCCCGATCAGCCGTCCAGTCGCCGATAGTCTACTAGATTTATAAATTTCCAAAAGCAAATGCTACGTTTGCAATTAGCCATTAAAAAATATTATTTAAAATCATAATATCATCCCCAACCAGTAGCGAAGCTATATACAAGCTTGTTTGTGCAGGTGCACCCACGAAAAAAATAAATACCATTGAGTAGATGTTTTCACCATGATGTTCACAGCTCAAGTTTTGTGTCTATAAATGTTGGGGGGAGGTACCCCGGCACCACTCCTCCCTAGCCCTCGATCAGACGCTGGTCCTTCTAACTTGCCTCGTTGTGGGCACTAACCCCGCGGCGAGGGTTTCTTGCTCATCGCGTTCCTTCCATGGGTCCAGGTGAAGCGTCCAAAGGTCGGCCGTGCCGGAGGAGCGTGGCGAGAAAGGAGCAGAACGGTAACAGCAGGCGAACCCTCGCCGGGAGCGCGCGAAGGTTTGGCGTCCACCACAAAGAGGGGACCACCCCGACAGAGGTGACGGCTCCGTCAAGGCGATTGGGCCTGGGAGTGGTTGGCCAAGGGAAGGAGATTACCGCCGTACCCTTGGTTATTGTATAGCACTCATCCTCCGGGGTCTGACTCTAGTGTAATTCCGCCGTGTCTCTAGGTATGGTCTATAAATACCCGAAGAGCTCGTGTAAGAGAAAGGGGAGAAGATCCTTTTCGGATGAATTAATGGACATTTAATCCGCTTTTTTCACACCGTCTCGTACTCCACTACCTTCGCACGTTTCCCCGAGGCAGCTTAGACATTTCACTGTGGGAAGCCCTCGGTCCCCCCTCACGCTCCATAGCGAGGGTGAGAGGCCAGGAGTAATCCCACAATAAAGCAAAGGCACCACCTTCTAATTTGCTCTACCTTCGCCACGTATTGTTTCCAACGTATACATGTGGATCAAAACAGATGGGAAAAACTCGTCCCGTCTCTAATTTTACTTTTGGTCCGTTTGTTTATGTATTTACGGGATTCTGTTTTTGTATTTACGAAAATAGGAGTTTCCCACCCGTTATCCACATTTCCTTTCCAGAAGGACACATGACCGTGAAAGAAACAAAACCCGATAAGCCAGAGAAGCTGGTGGAAGGCTCATCGGCCATGGCTTCTTGTCGATTACGCTGAGGCCGCCGGATCCATGGGGAGACCGGAGAATGATAGACGCTGATGGCGACTGTACGTAGCGTGGACCACCATACCTAAACGGTGAGCCTTCAGCGTGCGACGAACGTACTATATATGAGTATATCGTTTATTATTGGAGTTTAATTTGCAGTTGCAGGGCCACTTCAGAGTGCATACACGTAGCACCACGGATTATTGACGCGGTAGCGTACATGTGCTCAGATCATATATGAGATAAGATTTTTTTTGTATATATACTATACACATCAGGTCAAGTCTACCGTCGTTTGATGCGATTTCTAGAGATTTACTCTATAATAACACGCTCCATCTGGTCGTCCCCGGCCCTATCTATCTTGTATTCTTGTTCAACAAATTAACGACTGCATGCCCGTCTCATGTTCAAAGTTGGAATATATTCTGATATGGAAACTACGTGTACAGTATATGCCACGTGTATCACTTCGACACAAGTATAAATATTTGCATGTCTATTTGGTCTCCAAACAAGTACCAAGGGCCTGTTTAGATCCCAAATTCTCACCCAAATTTCACTATGCAAAAAGAAGATTCATCATCACATCAAAATGTCGGCAAATGCATGGAGTACTAAATGTAGATGAAATTAAAAACTAATTGCACAGTTTTGTTGTACTTTACGAGACGAACATTTTGAGTCTAATTAATTAATTTTTAGATAATTTTTTGCACTAAAAAACAAAAGTTGATACAGTGTTCCGACACGGGCACTGTAGCTACAGTGCCCGAATCGGCCCCCCGAATTGGGGATCTAAACACGCCCCAAACCCAACCATTTTATACATATAGTGCTTGCAGAGAAAACAAAGTCTCGCCCGCCAGATAGTCAGTTGCTTGCTTCCAAATCGCTCCTCGAGTAATTCGTAGTACAGAGAATGATTCTGGTTGACTTGTCCTCATCTCTGACTTTGACCTCTCCACAGCGAGCGACAGCAGTACAGCTCTGATAACCGGATCATGGGATTATTAGGAGCTGATGAAGAACAAGGAGAAGTAAACAAGAATTAGCAGGTAGACAGGGAGAATCTGCAGTTGGATTATCATGCATCTTGGTGTGCTGGGCTGCTGGTCTAATCAGACAGAGTGTTTGTTTGTGATCGCCACTTGAGACATGGGGTGGGTAAATGTGCTCTGTTCTGGTCGATGGTTATGCGTGAAGCGAAGTAGTGCCCGTGAACCTGAACTGAAAGTATCCATCGGGTGCCTGTGCCACTTCCATCGCTGCCACCAAATGAACCTTGCAAGGCCGCCTAGTTGATCCAGTCTGGGCTTTCCGTTCCTGGTCCCTGCAAAACACGCCGCATGCTTGGCAAAATCGAGGTACCACCCTGTGTTCAATGATCAAGACCAGTTTACGCGCAGCCAGACAAGTGGACAAGATCCCAGATAGTACACATCAGGATGCTGCCTTCCTAGATCTTCACACAAACAGCTACGGAAATGCACAAGCTCCATAAACACATTTCTGTCTCAGCCTGCTGCTACCTGTCAGGATCTTCACAGTTCACACAAATGCACAAAGCTCCAGACACGTTTCAACATGCTTCCTTCTAAAATAAAATCTTCACAGGTCCAATCTAGGATACTCAAGTTAGATGGGGGAAAAGACAGAAAGAATCATATGGTACACTGTTATTACAATCCCACTCTCCAACTATAAAGCACTACAACAAGTCACTAGGACATGGAACTCATCATCTAGAATTAATCAATCCTCATAATCGTGTCCTTCGCCAGGCATCTGGAAAGTGTTTTCATCCCAAACACAGCGTCGGTGTGGGGGGCTTATAATGCACTATTAGGCCAACATACTGCATACTGAAGCTGGCTCTTGAGAGCAACCCACTACGTACATCAATCCTGTCTGCGACTGAGTCTTGGTCAGAAGAATCAGGTTAGCTTTTGTACAAACATCTCTCCAATTCTACCAGGGAATACACCTACAAAACTAACTCGGGAGCATCATTCTTTTGGATGCCATGTCTGGGGACAAGAACCCCGGCCTCACAAATCAGCTCTGTCTGAACTAACCCACTTATGGTTGAAGGTGAAATATCAATGCGGTGAGATGGTGGAGCTTCAGTTACAGCACTGCAGAATTTATCAGTGCCTGGTGATTCAAGGAAAATGGTAGGTGGAGGCGTGTTTAAGCTCCTGTGGAAGGTTGTATCACGGACACATGGCCTGCAGAAATCACCAAACCTCAAGTCAGATTAATAATTTATTTGACATGCTAATTCACCACCATATTTGGAAAACAGAATGTCATCAAGGAAAAAATAATTCCTACTAGAACCTAGATCCATTCAGTAAACTTCATGGTTTTGACTCTGAACACGTGAAAAAGCAATAACAGTAGGACAGTGCATTGATTTACCATGCCTAACTATTACTAGATCTGTGGTGAACTATTCAGCTTTGGGCTTTTTAACTTCTGCATGCAGAACTACTAAATGCTGTACCAGGTGCTATATGCCTATATCTGCTTTTTTTTAAAAAGCATGGCACCCATGTACATGTAGTTGCCACTTGCCAAGTTGCCAGTGATCAATACAAGTTACTTTTTCTTCAGTGAGAATTCCACTTTTAAGGAATGATGCTACATTAGCTATACTATCTTGTCTCCATGGAAAGTCATATTATTCACATAAGTTTACAAATCAGTACACAAGGGCATATCACAATGTAACTATATGTTTGGAAACACCCTTAAGGCATTCTACATCTCAACTGGTAGCATGAAAAGAATCCTGCATACCTTTTAAGAGGCAGCAAAAAAACACGATAGAGAATAATGTGGTGGCATATTATTTTCTCTCCCATCTTATGAAACTATATCTTGTTTCTGTTATAAAGAAACAAAAGATACCTATGTCACAGTATGGCTTACAAAACAAAGTAACCAAAGACCATATCTTGTTTGTCATTTGGAAAGAAAAGATATCTATGTCACAGTCTGGCTTGCAAAACAAGGTAACCAAAGACTAAAATAGGCATTTTCAACAATAGAAGTTATTGTATCTACCAGAGCAACATATGAAGCCATAAAGCAGTTTTGAGTTGCTCAACTAGGTATAATATGGAGGGAACAAAAGTAAAAATCTAGTTACAAGCATGCCAAAGGACATAGGCAAGGAAATATCCTCCTGTCCAGCCCTCTTGTGTACTACTTTACAAGCAAACTCCTGGCCGTGTTGTCATATATTCAGCATTACCATGAACACTCTAATACAGTCCTAGGCAATAGATTGGAGGGGAGGGTGCAGGTAGCTATAATACCAAACTTCCAGAATTCTTTTTTAGACTGACAATCTAATCCGAGTAGTTGGTTAACCAAACTATTCTCTCTTTTCGGTGTATATATCCAGATTAAATTCCTCTTAACATAAAACTAGTACATCCTCCTCATTGTGAATTACACATTATGAGATAGTGAATGCATGAAGTACAATCTGTACTCTCTTCAATGGAACTATTCTCTCTTTTTGGTACATATATCCACAGATTAATTCCACTCAACACAAAGCTAGTACATCCTCCTCATTGTACATTACACATTATGAAATAGTGAATGCATGCAGTACAATCTGTACTCTCTTGAATGGAACGTGTCAAGGCACATAAACATGCATCAAAAGTAGTTTAATTGCTAATAATACTGAGCAGAGCAAGCCTACCTAAAAGATACTAAGTATTAACATCCCAGATTTTATAACATCCAAGACTAGTCAAAGTGGGTAAAAGCTAACAAATAGATGCATAGATATTTCTGTAAGAGCTCTGTATCACTGTCCTACATGAGCCAAAAAAATCAATACAAATATACACTAACACATAGCCCGGCTAAAATTTGTAAATCGTTCCACTACTTTCATGCACACAACCAAAGGATTTTCAACTAAATGGGTTTCGTTCGCATAGGCCTCTAGAGCAATTGACAGCCTGGACCAACGATTTACCACAAGATAAATGTTTACAACGTACCTCAAGATTCTGGAAACTAGAGTTCCACAATTACACCATGATGCAACTCCACTCTGCGTACCGCACTTCCTCCACAAACAACTTCAGAGCTGAGGAAGTTCTTGTGGGTTCTCCATTGATGCCCTCAATATCATGCCCGCTCTCCGCTTCTTGTCATCCTTTGCTTCCTCTTTCAAGAATGAAGGATCTTCCCTCAGGTCGAGGGCTCTTGAATTCAGAGCTGCTGCTAATGGCTTCTTTTCAAACCCAAGCTTAAGATGCACCGGAGCCCTCTCTTTTGGAACAATGCTCCTTTGATTTTGATCCAACCCTGCCCCGGCATCAATCTCCCTGATGGTTCTAGCTTGGATAGCCGGCGCAAATGCCTCAAGGACAGAGAGTTTCTTCTTCTCAGGAGGCATATCGACCTCAGATACATCCTTCTCTCCAGGCGGCAATGCTGGCTCAAGAAATGGGTTCCGCTTTGTCCCAGCTGCCTGTATCTCCTTCCCCTTCTCTGCGCTATCCTGCGCCACCGCAACCGCTGGACGAAACCCATCCGCGCCTGCCATAGCCAGCCTTCGCTGCAAGCTGAGCAGGGACTTCTCCGCCTTCCTCCGTTGCCGCATCTGCTCCACCTTGTCCACCCTGTCCTTGGTCGCGGGTGGCTCAACCCACACCTCCGTGCTCACATAGGTGTGCGGATCCGGGAACGCAGGCAGCCACTCCGGCACGTGCCTCATCCCAGCCTCCCTCTCCCTCCCCGCCGCCGCCGCAGACGAGCTGGCAGAGGGCTGCGGCTGCACGCGCTGGACGGGGAACCGAGGCAGCGAGCGCGCGAACGGCACCTCGTCCTTGGAGTCGACGAACGCCATGAGGTCCCTGACGACGCCGGAGCCGACGAGGCAGCGGCCCGTGGCCGCGGCGCCCGCGAAGCCGTCCGTGTCGGCGCCCACCTCCTCGAGCGCCTGGATGACGTCGAGCTCGTTGGCGAGCGCGCGGCCGGCGAGGTTGGCGTGGAACGCGGCGGACCGGCCCAGGTGGGTGATGTAGCGCAGGAGGACGTCGACGACTGCGTCCACCGCGGAGCGGTGCGCGCAGTCGAACCCCGCGGCCTCCAGCGCCTGCGCCACCGCGGCACGCGCCACCGCCCGCCCGAACTCGTCCCCGCTGCCGCCGCCGCCGCCGCCGGCTCCGCTCATATCTCCGCCGCTTCTCCTCCCCCCGCTTTGCAGGCGCTCATGCCGCCGACGCGCCGAGCAGCTAGCCGGCGCGGGGTCCCAGATCCGGCGGCGCTAGGGTTCAGATCCCTCCGACCGCAGCACCGCCCGACCGAATCGAGCTCCCCCAAGCTCGCTCTCGCTCCCGCTGGTCGGCTGCTGGGTGATTCGAGCTGGAATTCAAATTCAACCTCCAAATGGCTGATTGGAATTCGAGGCGAGGCGGGCGCGCGGTGGATTGGGCGGGAAATCGAGGGTGGGTATAGGCAGGCAGAGGAGAGAGACGGGGAGGCGAAGGGGAGATGGTGGTGGTGGCCGGTGGGCAGGTCTCATCTTTTATAGAGGCGGCGGCGGGTGGGTGGGCTGGATGGATGGATTCGCGTGTGCGCCAGGCGGGGTGCGCGGAGCAAGGAGGGCACACGCATACGTGGCCATTCGATTGGACGCGCCACTCGCGTTGCGGACTTTTCCAGCACACACACCAACCAGAATTATTGGCCAGGCCCAGGCCGGCCGGCCCAACATGGCCCGCACAGGCGCCACAACGGCCTGAGACAAAGCAGCCGGCCACTTTTTGGTTTTAACCACGTCCAGTCGTGTAATCAGAACAAGGATCTTATATGACTCAAAATCTCAAAGCCTGAGACAGACAGGGACAACAGATAGTAGCATGTCACACGTGTAAATTTTGATGGTCCGTGACAACTGACAATGATGCTCCATCCAACCAGTAAGCTTTACATAGCCAAACCATGCGCAGCTAATTGGTGAGAAATGGTTGGCGTATGGCCTCCAGAGCTTCGGTGCTAATGGAGAAGCTGGACTCTCGTGAACACGCCATTGGAGAAACGTGTTCATCAGCTTCCTCTCAGCGGCTGTAAACTGTTAACGGATATGCTACCCAGTACCCACAGCGAGCTGTCATTGCATATGCTGGTGAATCTGCACGCTGCCTGCTGATGCCTGGTTTGCGGCTCTGTTGCTGCCGAAGTTCTTGCGGTTCGACTCCCTTGCTATCCTTGAACCAAACTGCATAAAGTATTGGATGGAGGTAGTATCAGGTATCCAGGTGTAAGCTTGTATGCGAAAACTGCTTGTGATGTAGTATGCCGTATGCATGGAACCACACAATGAAAATGATGCTGGTTGTAATAATTATTATGGCACTGGCATGTATCAGATGTTTAAGCAGATATGCTGTGCAACTTTACCGGACCAACTATGAGTAACTATCCAAGATGTTTTGCCTCTTGTTAGTCAATAGTCCTAGATTTTGTTAATAATTGGGTACTTTTACCACTATTTTATCAAGGATTTTGTTAATAGTTGAGTATTTTTACCAACTAAGGTCAGGTATCTGGTTAGAATATGCACCTGGATCGCTCGCTTTGGCTGAATAGCAGCTTCTTGTAGGCCCAGCAGCCTTGCAACCTACATAAATAGGACACAGGGATTGTTATTAGCCAACTTTTATGCATGTAACAAAAAGAACTGCAATCCATCACCAAATCAGCCTTAGATTTCAATATTTCTCAATGGAATTTTTCCAACAATTTCACTCATTTGCCACCCTGGTAACTGTGTCATTAGACAGTATCATTCTATCCACACAACTGATGCACTCAGCATGTATATGTTAATTTGCAATGCAAACTGGCATATAATGTAACTTCTATTTGAAGGCAAATTATGTGCAAACCTCTCTCAAGATCTTCTTGTCACCCTTTCCAACAGGTTCATCAAGTTTAGCAATTTCCCATAATGGAATTTCCAACAAAGTTTTTATCACGTTCTCATCAAGAAATGGGAAACGGGCCTACAGGATGTACAGTAGTACACATTAGATAGCCAAAAAACTAAACCCATAATAACTGAAAATGCTAGGCATTCAAATTCAAAATCCAAGGAAAGACAGCTTACCTCCTTGCCATGATCAGATATGCACCTATCATCTCTTCCCATATTCCTTTTCCATATTCTCTGCACATCTAGTCTCATCTCCTGATCCAATGCGTTCCACCTAAATAGCAGCATAAAAGCTCAATTAATAGGATTCTTACCATTACAGTGCTTGAACAATTTAATTGATATCCATCATACTAAGTACAACAAATCAAACTGATGTACGGACATACCCTCCAAGCCTATATTTAGTCCGATGTCTACCATAACCAGCACACTGCTCATCAGCCCCAGAACCCACTATAAGGACCCTAGATCTTGACCTGTACTTATAGCGAGAACCGTCTTGCATACGACATGTACTTCCATCCACACAACCATCCCCACCAGCAGCCAACCAGAGAGCAATACCAATGTTCAAATCCTGTAGAACAGATCCAATGTTTCAGCTTCGATAACTCTACCATGAGTTACACTCCCCGTTCCAAATTATAGTTCACTTGGCTTTGTCCTAAGTCAAACCTAAAACTTTGACCAGGTTTTTAGAAAAAGTATATTAACATCTACAAGTTCAAATAAACACACTTTCAAAATATATTCCATGGAGAATTTAATGAAACAATTTTGACAGTACAGATGCTGATGCATTTTTCTATAAACTTGGTCACAAAACCAAAGTGAACTATAATTTGGAATGGGGTGGTAATAAAGACAAAATTTCAAAGTTTATGTTACCATTCCAAAACCCCAAATCCACAAACATGTAAACAGAGTGCAAGTGCACAAACATTATATGTGGCATGTTTTCTAATGTTATGTCATGGGAAAGCAATGGAATGAACATATAAGGCTTTAATAAAAGGATACACACCATATAGGTGTTTGAAGGGTGTATGAGTGACATCACATGTTCACTTTCCCCTTTCAAGTCTGTCAAAGCAGTGTCAATCTCAATAAGACGCCATCTGCAATTTAAGAACACAGGGACAATAAAACAAATATTTCAGCTTAAAGTCACAGTGCAACACAGCATTTATAGCTAAACTGAAAACTAAAATGAATTACAAACTTGCATGAATAGCCAGAAAAACATACAAGTAAAGATGCAAGAGTGCATCGTAGCAAAGAACATGAAACATCATAATGGACAAGGAACTCATAAGGGTATAGTAGGAATTTCATTCGCCCAAAACGGAAATTAGGTGCAGGTAACATCGTTCTTCAAGTGCAATTACTATGGAGAATATGAAGATAGGTATCATTAAATAAAATCAAATACATTTAGTGCTAAATCATATAAGCTGTTGGGGCTAAGAACACAGCAAGTTCAGAAGCAAATCACCTCCGGCACGGAGATATCCTCTGAAGCTCCTTCAGTCCTGCTATTGCAGAAATCCTATCAGGGGCAAGCTGCCCATCAAAACTGACATTTAACAAATCAATTGTCCCTGTTGGAAATCTTTATTAGCTTTACTTAAATATTCAAGTTTAGGGATAGAGATGAAGAACATAATATTCTAGCAGCAAATATATATAATATATAAGAACTTTGAAAGTTTGAATGCAACAGAGTAAAATTAATCGGACTTACATTTGGAATCAATGCACTGGTCTAGCAATGCTGCAAGTATCATGGAGTCTAAGCCACCGGAGAAGAGGACTGCTATTGGGGCTGACTCTTCGTCCTCAAATTTATTTAGAGTACCCTGTCCACATGAAAGAACTCAGTATAACCTGATGTACTAACAAGTAATGGAACATGACGAAAGATGTAACTATTTTCAGTAAAGTGTGTTAAATGACCATAGGTATTACAGAGAAGCATTAAGAAATTAAAATTTAACATGTATGCCAACCTGAAAGAGTGTGTTCATTTTAGTCCGCAGCATTACAGATTCCTTTAATGCAGCCAATACTCTCTGTGCTGAATGTACATATCAACATAAACAATATATCAGTATAAGCAACTTTTTTATACGATTTAATTATGAATTTTCAGTAGTGAATGTTTCATGTACCTGACTGTGTTATGCAATTTGCTTCACATAAACTAGAATCTGACAGATCTGCCTTTGTGACCCCATTATTCGTATTTTCTTCAGCTTCTCTTGAGCTTATGAAGCTCTGAGACAACTGATGGTTCCCTCTGTCAACAGAATTGTTCTCCATGGTAGGAACTGTAAGTTTCCTCTCCCATTTAATCAATTCATTCAATGAAGAAGCCATCCATTTATGTGTGTTAACCTCCACAATCCACCCTTCCTTCATGTGTGCACCATATTTTCCAATGTCTTTCATATGGATGCTGTATATCCCACAAGGAAGCTCTTCCCAGTAGCTAGCTTCAGTATGGTTAGACATGTCACGATCTGACACAAAATCATTTACTGTTGGATCTGTAGCAGAGAAAAGACCACAAACACAAGATTGAATTTGTGAAAATTGAACAAGAGTTATCACTATTTAAAGCATGTAAAGAAACAAAAATCTTGAGCACAGATAAAACCACAGCATACTGCAGAGATGGACACCTGAGAGTTAAGCATATCTTACCAGAGTGATTCTTTGCAAATGAAGGGGGTGATACTGATGATAATATGAAGCGAGAATCATCAGCTGTGGGCCAATGTACTAAGAGGCTTCTTCTTCCAAATGCATCCCGGCCAAACCAAATCGTATTTGACTTCATCTGGACGTTCAAGATGGCTTTGGTGTTAGAAAGATGAACCTCCAACAGATTGCAAAGATCACAATCATAAAAATTACCTGCCTGCCAGTATATCAAAGCCCATGGACCTTTGATTGTGGAAAGGAGTTGCGAAACTGATTTGGCACCACTCCCACAACAAGGACATGTTTTATCTCTACCAAGAGCATGGCAATCACATGAACAACAAGATTCTAGAGAGGTAAAAAGAGCTTGGGTGTCGTTCTCATCATCTGCAACCTGAATTCCTCCATATATCTCACCTTAGATGAAATAATTCCATTAATTTGATCAGCATATATCACCAGAGGATAATAATTTGTGAAGAAATAAAAAAGAAGCAACTTTACATCAAGCTCAAGGGCATTACCATTATACACAAGGACACTTCCAGTGGGGGCCACCAGTGGCTGTGAAACCAGCTTAGCTCCCCTAAGATGCAGTGTTGCCCCGATGAAGAACAAATCAGCAACACCAGAGTCACTCACACTGACTTTACCCTCTACTCCATCATTGCAGCCATCACCAACTGCAACGCATGACAACCTATAAGAAAATATTTAGATTGAACCAAAGTCCTGCGCACATTGTGTCACCACTCACCAACAATTGTGCCATCAGCGAGAAGGCAGCGACTTTCATAGCCTAGACTATCAGGGCCTCGCCGGCGCAGGGCCTCCTTCAGCTCATCTGACAGGCCCTTCCTCTGCAGTTACATGAAAGCAGCAAATCAACCTAGGTGCTAAGGTTATTGTATGGCTGGCATTTAACTGAAGGTTTGGGAGATTGTAGAGGGTGTAGTGACATACCTCGCAGGAGTGCTGGATCTCCAATGCAGCGGCAGCCGCAGTGGCACAGGGAACGATGACGAAGCGGTCACTAGAGAGGACAAGGGCGATACCGCACATCGATGACTTCAAGGTCTTCTTGTCTGTGAAAAGGGGCTAGTGCGCACAACAACTGTATAAAACTTGATGTTTTTGCAACAAGGACCTGAAGAACAAGATATTAGTCTTTTTTTTGGTGAAAAAACAATCGGTTGTATGCAATTATGGAAACAGCTTTTTTAGACATCAAACATAAGTAACGTTTAAAGCCCTGTTAGGTAGGGCTTCAAGTAGCGCTGGTAATGAGCCATCAAATCCCAAGGGCCAAACGAGCACCCCAACTCATGGGCCTGCTTTTGCGGATCGTATATGAGATATATATAGGAAAGGGCCAAAGGCTGGACTCTAGACTTGGCCCTTTGTCATTTGAGGATCATGAGAAAAGGCCACTCTGCAGATCGTGAGGAAAGAGCCTACATCGAGAGCATGTGAATGCATTGTTGTCGTTGGCTCAACAGGCAAAGGGATCAGCAAACGCCTGGGCACCTTGCATAGGGCAGCGACGGTGGTCACACACTTGTCGCCGAGAGGGGGGGAGGGAGGAGACAGAGAGAGAGCATGCGGGGAGAAGAGAATGCAGGGAGAATGCAGAGGGGGCTGTCTTTGTTCGGAAATTTTAGGATTTGGCACAGTACCAAAGAGCCACCACCATCCTTCCAAAAAGAACTTCACAGAATTGTCTGCTGGTCCCCTAAGAGCATTTCCAAAAATACCTAAAAATAGAGTCCTAAAACTGATGTTTGGACCTTCCAATAAACTATTGGGAAAGGGGGGGAAAAAACCTATCCTCCAACAATTCCCTTAATTAAAATCAGTAACCCCCCTCCCCACCCCCCATCAACTCTTTGTAGACCCAGTGCATGACAGTTATTGGTTGATCCGCCCAGACCTGAACGTCGTTCCCTCCTACTGCTCATCCTCATGTCTGCCATTTCCAACTCTTCCTTGCTGCCAAAGGATGGCATCCGTGTTGTCTCTACCAAGACAAGGTATCTGCCCTCTTCACTGCATACCTTTGCCCTCCTGCAGTGGCCAGTTTGATGATCTGCAAGATGTCTTCAGGCTACTAGCGTGTGTGTTTTTTTCCCTCTGTATGTATTACCCAACCCATTTGATGATGGAGACAATGTGGCCAAACACAAATATGGAGTCCGCCAAATGTTCGGAGGCAGGGACCAAATAAACCTTCTCTATTGTTACCTACCCATCTGAACATAAAACAAGCTTGACCCTGGTTAACTCAATGACTACAATTTCTCTGGGATCCACAGTCAACCATTCGTGGTAGGCGACAGTATGATATTACCACAGCAACCAAACAAGAGATACAGAAGAATAAGAAACAAAAAGGCCAGACACAAACATGGTCTTCAGAGGCAAGGAACATAAAGCTGTTGAATTGGCATTACACATCTGAATTTTGACCAAGCAAATCTGAAAATTTTAGACCAGAACCCCGCGAAGAATGTTATCGCTTATCACAGCTCCAATGGTGAACATCAGTACTACAATGAACTCACATCCTTAACTGACATGCGTACTGCTAGCAAGACTACTAGCACGGCAATAAAAAGTAGGACCCAGCTGTATATCTCGGGCACACACAAGTCAGAAGAAGCAATCTCTCAATGAAACCGAATCACGCGGACACAGTATTCATTAAATCCCCACACAGGAACAAGCCGCATGCCAATATCTGTTTGATTTTCACGAGAAATAGACAGATAGAAGAGGCGGCAAGCCATACCTGCGCTGCACAGACGCTGACTGACGGTGGAAAGCTGCACAGACCCTCCAACAGATGGCCGGCGGCGGCGCCCTGGAGCAGATCAACGGCGGCCGAGCGACGGCGCACTGGTGACGGGCTGACGGCAGCGGCACCCTGGACCAGGACAGCTGAGACGGAGGCAGCGTAAGGCCCAAGGGGCAAAAGCTGGTCGATCTAGGCCGAAGTTCCCCTGCGAGGCCCAGATGGACTTCCCCTGCGCAGCTGAGCGACGGGAAATCTCGAGACGGACGCAGCCCGGATCGGGCCCGTGGGAATATTGGGCACTGGTTTTGTACGGGCACGTTTAGTTTTTGGACTGGGCGGTGTCCGGCCCTGCCAATCCTGGGCTGGGCGGGCGTCCTAGTTTTGGCGACCGTTCCTTCCGGTCGCCCCGGTTTGGCCGGACGAAAGGAAAACAGGGCGTCCGTTCTCGCTCGCACTGCCCGCCGCGTGCTCCCGTCGGCACGGATTCACCGTCTCCACCGCCGCGGTCGCACTGCATTCGCTTGCCGTCTGTTGAGGCCACTGCCAAGGCCGTGCCGCCGATGAGCTTTGCGCGGGCGTCGAGCTCTGTAAATTTTATGAGTTTGAAGTTTATGTTACGTATGTTTTATCTAGATGTTACGTATGTTTTATCTAGATATTGTAAAAGTAGATCTGATATTGTATAAGTTGCAATGGCTATATACGTACCTTAAAGCGTATGTTTCAAATGTTTCATCTGAATGTTTATTGTGTTTCATCTGAATGTTACAAAAGTAGATCTGATGTTGCATATGTTACAATGATTATACACAAGTATATGTCGCATATGTTGCAGTGGCTATACACATATGCTGCAAGTGTATTTTTCAACGTAGAAGTGTCTACGTTAGCAGACGCGAAAAACAAGAGCAGACGGAGGTGATCTCCACGTGCATAGCAGCAGGCGTGGGCGCGCAGCAGCCGGCGGGGCAAACGCGGACATCCGGACAAAGACTAACGTTTGGACGTACGTACGCAAGCCCCGCCGAGAGAAAGAATAAACTCCACATCGATAGTGCTAGCTCGGGCAGCCCAAATAAGGGCACTAGACCAAACACAGCTGCTTTTTCTCTGGTCAACGGCCAAGATTTGGCTTGGTTCTCCGGCGTGACTGTTGGATCCTCTTGAGTTGAGTAGGGGAAGCTGCTGTCAGGCGCGGACCTAGGTAGTGTCGAGTGAGAGTACGAATCGACACTCAAAAATTGTTACTAAGTAATTCTAGACTATTTTGCATCATCGGTGTCGTCCCCACTCAAGTGAATGACAAGGTCCTCAAACGGGAAGAAATATGAGATGAATCTCTGATGATCATCTTTAGTGTACCCTCCACTAATTTTTTTTCTTGGGTCCGTCCCTGTTGTTGTCACGCCTGGTGCTCGTGAAACAGTGGTGTGACCGTAAAATGCAGCTTTGTCCTGTCAGCTCGCATAGCTCAGTTGCTCGGATTCGCATTGGCCAAGGTTACCGATAAGTTCAGCTGCGCCTGCACGGAAGTGTGCCCGTACCCGTACCTGACGCTTGGGCTTGGCTGTATGAAAATGAAAACATAAATGGAGTGGCACTTGTGTGTACAATGAAGTATTAAAACCATTAGTTCTTGCAGTATTAGTTCTCAAATGTTTCATTCGGTAAGGCAAAGTCACTCATCGCTGGACTGGCTGGGTTTCAGTAGCTGGCAGACCTGACTCATCTGAAAATATATATGTTTTTGATAGAGAGATCTGCTCCATGCCCATCAGATAAAGTAACTATAGGTGTGAATGAATCATGGAACAGGTCTCCTACCTTAACTCAATTAAGCAACACCTGCAATCTGTATGCTTTCGGGTTTCAATACTCAGTAAACACACACATTTGCTATGCTACGCAACGTTTCTGACAATGGTACAGATTTTTATTATTCATCACGAAGAATATGCCTTTGTGAAAGGACCGAATAACTCAAGGAGATGGATTAAAATCTAAAAATTTAAAATGAAAACCTTATTACCTTACCATAATCAAATCTACTTCATTCACTTGCGTGACAAGATCAAACTAAAGGTCTATCCTACTTCTACAAATATTGTGTTAAATATTACACCCTAAACGGTCTCAAATAAAATATGTTTGAACTACAATCTAGTTCTTGTCAAGCACTATAACTTTGGTATATAGTGTGTCTTCATATCAGGTCGGTTGAAATTTTTAAAATTTTTATTATAAAAAATGGAGAGCTAAATGAATATTTAGGTCCATAAATGATCTGAAATGAAAAAGGTCACAAAATCCAAAGTTTTAGATCTCACTAAACTCTACAATTTTGATATAAATTTTGTTTCATCAAACTTCATTTGAAGAGATATAAATTAATTTGCTCGGCAACTATTTTAAAGGAATATCGGTTTCTTAGGAAGTCAATCACCCTTGGAAATCCACCCATTTTCATGGTGGTGGCTGGCATAAGCAAAAGCAACTGCATCTAAAATATGATTTCTAGGAGTAATTGTGTTTTGTCAACAACCCTAAAATTTTAACTTTATCAGCATATAAAGAAGCATGGCTATGTGATATTTTAACTTTGAGGTAAAAAGCTACCAGCGGTGGAGTTTAGCGTGTGATGTGTTTTGGACTCTATTGTAAAGCTGGTACTCCCAGCAACTAGATCGTTGGCTTTCAATAAAGTCGGGTGATAGCCTTTCATCTAAAAAAACTACCTAGTAAACCTCTACACATTTGCCAGGCTAGGAGGCAATGCTTGCATCATTGTGTCAGAGATTAGGGTTGAAGTAGTGCTTGGTTCCATTAGGTACCTATGATTGTTTTTAGATTTTTTTTTATCTAATCAAGTGGAGGAATCCCATGGCATGCTCGCTTGCCTTGCCAAGCAACATAAGGATATACATCCATTTTTTATTTTGTGTCCCCCCCCCCCTCCACCCCCCACCACACACACCCCACCATCACCCATTTTCTCTCTTCTTCTTCTTGCACGGTGCAAGACTATCGATGGAAGAACTCAATCCGGTAATAGGAAATGACAATTTGGATTTTTGAGCTCATAAGATTGGAGATTGTCCATTTGGATTGTATTGAGCATGGGAGGGAACAAACTTTTATTAAAAAAACAAGAGGGGAACCCTCAAACCCCTATTGGACCTGTTCGGCTCATGGTTTTTACGGCTGATAAGCCAGTTGATGCTGTTTTATTGTGAGAGAAAAACACTGTACCATAGCTGTTTTGTTGTTTATAGAACATACATAAAAAACATGCTTGCATTGGATATAGTACTGACTTCATTCAAGGAGAAGCACAGTTCAATCGAGCAAGTGGTTAATTTAGTGTGAAAAGGCCAGACCCAATTGGTACTGAGCTCTTTTTTAAAGTGGCAATTGCATGCTTTCTAATACCGCCGGCAACCCAAGCTAACAAAGTTGTTAGTTTCAACAAAACACACAAGCAGGGAAGGAATAAGGCTCCCAACCTTCAACACACAGGCCATGCTTCTTTATACACTGCACATAAGCAGGGAAGGGAAAGGGATAAGGCTCCCAATCTTCCCACTGAAAAGTTCCATCCTGAAATGACGCACGAGCATGCAACTTTGGTCCCGAGATGACCCATGCCAGGGCCAAATTCTTACTCGGCGCGCGTGCGCTTGGCTTCCTAGCGACGCACAGTTTCCTTTTATAGCAGATGCATTTCTTTTCGGCCAGTACCTTACTTTTTTGTTGCCCTCGCTTCTTCAGCCACTAAAAAAATCAAAATAGTACCACCCGTTTCTTTCCCCTTTCTCCCTACTCTGCATTTGTTTCATCTCCTTCGAGGCGGAGATGGAAGCTCAGGCGACGGTGGCGTGGTCTCGATCTTAGGGCCACACCAGCTGTTATATAATTTTGCCTTGCCAATTTTTCAGGATTCAATGGCTAGCTATTCTGTTAAAAGTTAGGATTATATAAATAGCATTGAAATGATACTATTTTTCTCGGCCAACACAGCATATGAGCCACACGTGAGGATGGATGATCTATAGTCAATAATTTGATCTTTAGTAGTGCATTAAAATCATTGGCTGAAGTTAAGAAACCTCTTCTTATCAGGTATATTCGTAGCCTTTCATTTCAACAGGTAGGAGGTTGCTCCAAACTGATGCTCTTATGCAATAGGTAGTAGGTTGCAGCCACAAAGTTTTAAATGTGCTAGTATAAAGTTTTAAATGTGCTATATGAAGTTCCTGAATTTTGAAAACAAAATTTTAAAATAATAAAGTTTTAAATCTTACAGTAGAAAGTTTTAAATATACTAGTATAAAGTTTCTGAATTTAAAATGTAAAGTTTGAAATACAAGTTTTAATTGTGCTAGTGTAAAGTTTTAAACGTGCTGGTACAAAGTTCCTGAATTTTAAAAATAAGATTTGAAATAAAAAAGTTTTAAATTCTATAGTAGAAAGTTTTAAATGTGCTAGTATAAAGTTCCTAAATTTAAAATATAAAGTTTAAAATTACAAAGTTTTAAAATTTGACATACAAAGTTTTAAATATGATAGTATAAAGTTTTATATGCGCTAGTATGAAGTTCGTGAATTTTAAAAACAAAATTTGTAATTATAAAGTTTTAAATCTTAAAGTAGAAAGTTTTAAATATGCTAGTATAAAGTTCAAGAATTTAAAATGTAAAGTTTGAAATACAAGTTTTAATTGTGCCAGTGTAAAGTTTTAAACGTGCTTGTATAAAGTTCCTGAATTTTAAATATAAGATTTGAAATTATAAGTTTTAAATCTTAAATTAGAAAGTTTTAAATATACTAGTATAAAGTTCCTTAATTTAAAATATAAAGTTTGAAAGTACAAAGTTTTAAAGTTTGACATACAAAGTTTTAAATGTGCTAGTACAAAGTTTTAAATGCGCTAGTATGAAGTTCGTGAGTTTTAAAAACAAAATTTGAAATTATAAAGTTTTAAATCTTAAAGTAGAAAGTTTTAAATGTGCTAGTATAAAGTTCCTGAATTTAAAATGTAAAGTTTGAAATTACAAGTTTTAAAGTTTGAAATGGCAAAGTTTTAAATGTGCTAGTATAAAGTTTTAAATATGCTAGTTTAATGTTCCAGAATTTTAAAAATAAAATTTGAATTACAAAATTTTAAATCTTAAAGTAGAAAGTTTTAAATGTGCTAGTATAAAGTTCCTGAATTTAAAATGTAAAGAAATTACAAAGTTTTGAAGCTTGAAATACTAAGTTTTAATATGCTAGGATAAAGTTTTTAATGTTCTAGTATGAAGTTTCTGAAATTTAAAAACAAAATTTGAAATCATAAAGTTTTAAATCTTAAAGTAGAAAATTTTAAATGTGCTAGTTTAAAGTTTCTGATCTTAAAATGTAAAGTTTGAAATTATAAAGTTTTAAAGCTTGAAATACAAAGTTTAAATGTGCTAGTATAAAGTTTTAAATGTGCTAGTATGAAGTTTCTAAATTTTGAAAACAAAATTTGGAATTATAAAGTTTTAAATCTTATAGTAGAAAGTTTTAAATGCGCTAGTATAAAGTTCCTGAATTTCTTTATTTTTATTCTCATACCTTAATTATCAATGCTATTATTTTTACTGGTTGCAGGTCAATTTGAAGTACGAAGGCGATATACTAGTTGATTGGGGAAGAAAAGGAATTGAAAAACTGCAGCAAACTTATGGTGTTGAACTTGCAGACTCTTCGCAATTGGTGCTCTTCCACAGAAAAAAAATGATTGCCTTTAGATTGATAAGTTATATGGTGTGTAAAAAGGTGTTAGTCTTCTGAAATCTGTATTTTTATGTGTTCTGATCATCCACCGTTGTTTCTTTTCTTGATCAAATTATACAATGTAGGCCATGTTTAGTTACCCTCAAAATTCCAAGTTTTTTCACTCTCTCTCCATCACATCAATTTTTAGCCGCTTGCATGGAGTATTAAATGTAGGTAAAAAAAATAACTAATTACACAGTTTAGTTGGAAATCACGAGATGAATCTTTTGAGCCTAGTTGGTCCACGATTGGACAATATTTGTCAAATAAGACGAAAGTGGTACTATTCATCAGGTTGAAAAAACTTTCAATCTAAACAAGGCCGTAGTAAGCTCTCAATTCCAAGCGCAATAAGCTTTCGTGCAATGATTACTTTGAATGTCTGTTTTATGAATCTTTTTTATTTATTTTCTTGTATCGGTACAATCTTTCACAACTAAAAAGAACGAAACGTGGACACTTTTTGGTGCAACATTGGTTTTGGGGTCGCTCTACCTCTCCCCCTGCGGTCCCTGCCTCCGCCCGCGCTCATGTTTGGAAAGCCGCAATCACCACGATCACCACAATCTTTTGTCCTGTCCATTTTCTGCTTGTCAACAGTGGGTACGGGGCGCACATGCTTGCGTGCAGGACTGAGTAGCACTGTTTTTTTCACATATCCCTAATAACCATCTCTTATGCAGTTTGGTTCTGAAGCAATTATTTCATAGCTGGATACAGTTATGTATATTGTCTATCTCTCTAGAAGATTGGACTGTGCAATTACTTTAGGTGGTCGATTCTTGTAATTGCTCCATTAGTTGATTGGCTAGCATCCAAGAAAATGAGTTACAATATTTGCTCATGGAAGTACTACAACGGTAGGACATATTATCATGCCTAATACCATCTATATTGGGCAACAGAATAATAAGTTTATTTTTCTTCGTTATACATTTTTTTCTTAGTTGATTCATCAGTAATGATTTTACCTGTGCAGGGTTTTTTGAAAGATTCAGATTGGCTACTAGCTTTTTTGTTTTGAAAAATCCAGATTGGCTACTAGCCTTTTTGTTTTTGAAAGATCCAGATTGGCTACTGGCTGATATTAATAACGAGAAATTTGAGAATGTGGAAGTAGCGCCTACAAGAGCCCCTTGGTGGTAGACCACCAATGGGATTTAAAGAAAAACAGTAATTACTTGATGAAGGTAACATGACTAGGTCCCGTTGAGAACCCAAAGGATGGATTCTTCATGGATTTCTGCGAAGATCCACTCTGCTGTCTTCTTGATCGTGAAAACTCTTTCATTCCTATACTTGCAGAGTATCCAATACGTCAGAACTATCAGCAAATGTGCTTGCTTGCTCCCTTTCTTTACCATATATATGAAAATGGTAATGTTGCTTCTCTTTTCTTGCAGAAGATCTCTTCATTTACTGAAGCTGCAGAAATTCAAATAAATGGTGCGTAGTCCTTGAGAAGCTCCTAATCACAGTAATAACAAGATGGAGCCTTTGTTAAATGGCAGTCTATTGTATCAAATGTCAAGCTTAAGCAGTTGGACGTTGGTGGGCATGACATTGTGCCAACCTGAGCCACTGGGATTGATGGAGAAGGCAGGGCTGTAGCATGATAGATGAAGGCAGGACATTGTGGACATAGCACAAATAAGCTGAAATTTTTTTCCTTTTGCTGTTGTACATTGTTGACAAGTAAAAAAACAACACTTCAAATATCTACATTATCATGGCATTATTTTTTTCCCTTACAACGCACGGGCATCTATATTCTATATTTCATTTTTCGGAGAAGTACCATCGGTCACTACCATACACTGGTCACATAGGTAGGGCATATCCTTTGTATTTTTCTTGGACAAAGATTAAGGTCTGGCATCGGCAACTTCTTTTATGTGATGAAAGTCTATTAGTGTTTGGATTGCCGGTGGATGCACAAATCATTTGACATTGTATAACAAACTGAGAATAGTTGCCTAGGAAAAACCTTAAAAAGCTCATGACAATACTGATAGTTTTGTTGATCTATTTATCCTTTGTATCTTTACCACATTGATTCTTTTTTCTCTAAAACATACTTGATTACTCATAAATTCTTGGTTAATGCATTATGTTTTGGATTTTTATAGGTATGGGCAAGGTTGTCGCTCGGCCCTTACCGAGTTGGTGAGCCTGCCGAGTGCCGACGCCGTGTTCTCCATAACTGTGTTAATTTCACGAACTTTGTTTTTGGGATTAAATGTCATTTTAATGTCAGTATTTACTTTTACAGTTTTGTTATCTTATCATGCGATCCATGTGTTTTTAGTTCAAAAGTTTTGTTGTCCCGTAGCAACGCACGGGCACGCTACCTAGTCAAGTATAAGGATGGCAACGGGGCGGTTTCAAGTCGGATATCCGCGGGTTTTGGGTCTCACGGGTTCGGGTTTGGGGATGATTTGTCACCTATGTTTTTTGGGTTCGCGGCCCTGAAACCTATCGGGTTCGATTTCGGGTTTGGTTTTTCACCCAGGATATCCAATGGATATCCGAAATAAACCATTTAGAATTAAAACTCATGTTTTATAATATGTTAATAATAACTTGTTTACTCAAATTATTAAATTTATTCTGTATATACTAATAATATTTGTTGCCTCTTGTTTATATATGTAAATATCTGTGTATATATCATGCATATGTTTGTATAAAGTCCTTATTACTCTTACTATGTTGCCATTGAAAGCCCAAGTTTGGTTTTGGTAATTAATGACACCAAGTTGCTAATGCCATGTGTTAAGTGTTTTGAGTTAGGCATAAGCAACACATGTGATGAAGGTGTATGTGGCAAGGAGTGGTGGCCACAAGATCACAAAGAGATGGTGCATGGACATAAAATGATGATCATGGTGGAGATGCACATGATGATCAAGTGAAAGAGAAGGATCTAAGAGCTCAAGGCAAAGGTATAACCATAGGGTTTTCCTTTTGCCGGTCTAAGATGAGTAGAGAAGTGATTGACCGGATTTAGGATACATAGCCGACTATCAAGAGGGGCAATCACAGTTAGCTCGGGAATCAAGTGCCACTAGATCAATGTCTTGAGCATATGCATTAGGATCTAGTAAAAAGCTAACATAACGCCTTGAGAAATGATTTTATGAAATGCTAACACACATGCACATGGTGGTGTACACTTGGTGGTGTTAGCACAGTTTGTGAAGGCGGTGGAGTTTGAGCAGTAGAGAGGGGTGTGGGTTCCTCTCTCCCTCCCGCCGAGCTTGCGAGGCGGGATTCGGCGCTTTTTGGAGAAGTGAAATGCCTATTTTCTATTGCGCCGAAAGTCAAAAAGAAACAGAGGCGAACGGCGGTCACAGTGGTGATCGGACGCTGCACCGGACGCGGTCTCGGTATGACCGGACGCGTCCGGTCAGTTCACCGCAGCGCGGCTCTAGGGTTTGTGACCGGACGCTGGTCTGCCCTGACCAGCGCGTCCGGTCAGTTCAACTGGGCGAAAAAGGAAAGCGCGCGACCGGCGCGTCCGGTCCTTCACGGGACCGGAGCGTCCGGTCATGCGTCTAGAGGGGCAGTGAGCAGTGGAGTGACGATCGGACGCGCGGCGCGTCCGGTCACGTACGATCGGACGCGTCCGGTCGCAGCTGGAGCTTACTGGAACGCGACCGGACGCTGGCACTGTCGCGTCCGGTCACTCGGTTCAGCGCGTCCGGTCAGGGCAACGGCTAGTTCTGACGCGCACTTTTCACGTTTGTCGTGTAGTGACCGGACGCGTCCGGTCACCCTAACCGGAGCGTCCGGTCAGCGCGTTTTTGCTGCGTCGTCTGTAACGGCTAGTTGCGTACCCCTTCGTTATAAATAGACGTTGGACGGGGTTTGAGGGTAACTCTTGCACATTCTGAGATATAGAGACATACTTTGAGCTAGAGAACAACTCCTCCACTCATCTCTTTGATTAGTTGCACATCTTGAGTGAGATTGAGTGAGATTCAAGTGCATTGCTTGAGAGTTGCATTCTAGAGGCACTTGATCTTCGAGTAGCTACGGATTTCTTGTTACTCTTCCGTGTTTCCCGACACGGTAGACGGCTTGGAGCAGCAGAGGTGATTGAGCTCATAATTGGAGATTGTTGGAGCCTTCACCAAGTGTTGTAAGGGGTTCTTGATCCTTCCCCGCGGGAGTTCGTGAATTGGATACTCTAGTGGAGCTCGTGGCTTGGAGGATCCCCATCTTGTGTGCGGTTGTGCGGCGCCCGCCGAGGGCTCAACTCTTGATAGTTGATTAGCTCGCGAACCGACAAGTGGGTGTATCGCCACAACGGGGAGTAGCTTGGCGGGAAGCAAGTGAACCTCGGGATAAATTCTTGTGTCATTCTCTTCCCGAGGATTTCTCTTGTGTGATTGATTGATTGGTACATCTCATCTCTACACGGCGGTATAATCACTCAAAGCTCTTCTATTGTATTACTTCTTATTTCTAGCTTGTAGTTGTTGTTGTGTTTAGTGAATAGCTTTGTTATAGACTTGTGTAGGTGGCTTGCTTAATTAGTTAGAGCTAGTGCATTTGCTTCGCCACCTTTCGTACTAACGTGTGGTTAAGTAATTCTTGTAGAAGTTTTAATTAGGCTATTCACCCCCCCCCTCTAGCCTTTTTGGACCTTACAAGTGGTATCGGAGCCGAGGCACCGTTTATTTGAGGCTTAACAACCTACGGTGAAAAAGAAATGGCTCAATTAAGCTTGCACATCAACAACACCAAGAAGGCACCTCACTTTGATGGCACAAACTATGCATATTGGAAGGTTAAGATGACCGCACACCTAAAGTCAATCAATAGAGAAGTGTGGAAGGTCACCGAAACAAAATTTGAGGTTGCTAATCCGGAAGCACCTACACCGGTGGAAGAAAAGAAGCTTCAATGCAATGACATTGCCATTAGTGCTCTTCATGAGGCATTAGATGACAAGACATTTGAGCAAGTGAAAAACATAGAAGTTGCACATGATGCTTGGGCCAAGCTAGAAGAAACATTTGAGGGCACCGAAGGCACAAAGACCGCTAAAGCATATATCTTGCAAGAAAAATTTTCAAGCTTCAAGATGCAAGATGATGAGAGTGTTCCGGAGATGTTTCATAGATTGCAAGTCATTGTCAATGAGCTCAAGGCACTTGGTGAGGAGGTCAAGGACAATCAATTCTCTATGAAGTTCTTGAGAAGCTTGCCCAAGAGATTTGATACATTGATCACCGTGCTAGTGAGGACTACATTGAAGGATTCAACTCCTCAACAAATATTTCAAGAGGTGATGACCGATGATTCATATAGAGAAGATGATGAGAAGGATGAGTTGGTCAAGAAGAAGAAGGAAAATAAAAAGAAAGATGATGAAAAGAAGAAGAGTGTGGCATTCAAAGCCACCACATCCAAGGGCAAGTCCAAGATTGAATCATCAAGTGATGAAGACTCAAGCTCTTGTGATAGTGATGACATTGATGAGAAGATGGCTCTCTTTGTCAAACAATTTGGCAAATTCATGAAGAAGAAGGGCTTTCGTGCAAGAAGGAGGAAGAACTCTTACAAGAAGAATGAGCATACCATGAGATGCTTTAGATGCCATAGCAAAGACCATCTCATTGCAAAGTGTCCTTATGATAGTGATGATGAAGATGCTATCAAGAAGGAGAGAAAGAAGCAAAAGAAGAAGCAAGAGAAAAAGGAGAGCTCTTATAAGAAGAAGAATGATTCTCATGTTGCTACATGGGATATTGATGATTCCTCAAGTGATGATGAGGATGACTACAAGAGCAAGAAGAAGGGACATGCTAGCATTGCCATCCAAAAGAAGGTCTCCCTCTTCGACACTCCATCATGCTTCATGGCTAAGGCCGCTAAGGTATCATCCAATGATGAGAGTGATCATGATAATGCTAGTGATAGTGATAGTGATGAAGAGGAATTCACTAAAGATGAACTAATCACTATGCTAGAAGATTGCACTCAACATTTCAAAGAATCTAGAAAGGAGTGCAAGGGCTTGCTTAAGGAAAAGAAAAACCTTATGCAAGAACTTGATGAGCTTAGGGCATCTTATGAGAGTCTAAAGGTAGACCATAAGAAGCTTCAAAAGTCTCACATTAAGCTAGAAGAAGCTCATTCCTCTCTAGTTGAAAAATATGAAAACATACCAACTAATGTTGAGAAAGCTAAAACTTGCAACATAGGCATATCATGTGATATAATTGATGAAACTTTTCATAAGCCTATTATTGTTGCTCCTACTAACCCTTCATGTAGCTCATCTACATCATCCTCATCTAGTAGTGATGGTTTCACTTGTGACTCCACACTTATAGTTAAGAATGAAAATCTCAAGAAGAAGGTAAAAGAGCTCAATCACACATTAGCTAAGGCTTATGGTGGTGAGGACCGCTTGCTTATGTGCTTGGGTAGCCAAAGAGCTTCTATCTACAAAGAGGGATTGGGCTATAACCCCAAGAAAGGCAAGGCCGCTTTTGCTCCTCACAAGACTCGTTTTGTGAAGAACAATGGTAGCTATTGCAAAAGTTGCAAGCAAGTTGGTCACATAGAGCAACAATGCATGAACAAGAAATCAAATGCTAATGTATCCTCAATTAAGTTTGATTCTTTCTATATACTTACCAAGGGTACAAATGGTGTTCATGCTAAGTTCATTGGTGCACCATGGATGGGCTCAAAGAAGAAAGCCATTTGGGTACCAAAGAGCTTAGTCTCTAACCTTGGAGGACCCAAACAAGTTTGGGTACCTAAAAAGAATTGATCTTGTCTTGTAGGTCAATTACAAAGCCGGAGGAAGGCATTGGGTGCTTGATAGTGGGTGCACTCAACATATGACCGGAGACTCTTGTATGTTCAATTCAATTGATACAAGTCAAAATGGTGGTTTTGATGCTATCACTTTCGGCAACAACAAGAAAGGCAAGGTCAAGGGGCTTGGTAAAATTGCTATCTCAAATGACATGAGCATATCAAATGTGTTGCTAGTTGAGAGCTTAGATTTCAATCTTTTGTCGGTGGCACAACTTTGTGATCTTGGCTTCAAGTGCATCTTTGGTAGTGATGATGTTGAAGTCATAAGTGTTCATGGATCAAACTTGATATTCAAAGGATTTAGACATGGTAGCTTATACTTGGTTGACTTCAATGATAGTGAGACACAATTGACATCATGCTTGCTTAGTAAATCTAGTATGGGTTGGTTATGGCATAGAAGGCTTGGTCATGTTGGAATGAAACAATTGAACAAACTTTTGAAGCATGACTTAGTTAGAGGCTTAAAAGATGTCACCTTTGAGAAGGATAAACCATGTAGTGCTTGTCAAGCCGGTAAACAAGTTGGAAATACACATCCTAGTAAGAGTGAAATGAGCACATCAAAGGCATTTGAGTTATTGCACATGGACTTGTTTGGGCCAACAACATACACTAGCATTGGTGGCAACAAGTATGGTTTTGTGATTGTGGATGACTACACTAGATACACTTGGGTGCTCTTTCTCTATGACAAGAGTGATGTTTATGATCTATTCAAGTCTTTTGTCAAGAAGGTGCAAAATGAGTTTGAGACTACCATCAAGAAGATTAGAAGTGACAATGGTAGTGAGTTCAAGAACACAAGAATTGAAGATTTGTGTGATGATTATGGTATTGGGCATCAATTCTCACCAACATACACTCCTCAATCCAATGGTGTAGTTGAAAGGAAAAATAGAACCTTAATTGATATGGCTAGATCAATGCTTAGTGAATACAATGTTAGTCATTCATTTTGGAGTGAAGCTATAAATACGGCTTGCTATTGTAGCAACCGTCTCTATTGCCATGGAAAGCTTGGAAAGACACCATATGAGCTATTGAATGGAAGAAAGCCCAACATTGCATACTTTAGAGTGTTTGGTTGCAAATGCTATATTCTTAAGAAAGGCACTAGATTGAGCAAGTTTGAAAAGAAATGTGATGAAGGGTTCTTACTTGGTTATTCTACCACAAGCAAAGCATATAGAGTTTGGAATCTCACAAATGGCACCTTGGAAGAAGTTCATGATGTTGAGTTTGATGAAACCCAAGGGTCTCAAAATGAAGCTCAAAACCTTGATGATGTGAGAGGAGATCAATTGTCAAATGCAATGAAGAACATGGACATTGGTGATATAAGGCCGATGCAAGTTGATGATGATGATATTCATGTGATCAACCAAAGTGTGCAAATTGATTCAAATCAAGCAAGCTCAAGTGGTTCTCATGACGAAGTGCAAGTTCAAGGTCAAACAAGTGGAAGCAATCAACTCCCAATACTCCAACCTACTAGCATTGCAAGAGATCATCCGTTGGACCAAATCATTGGTGGAATTCAAAGTGGTGTTCAAACTAGATCAAGGCTAGCATCCTTTTGTGAGCATTACTCATTTGTCTCATTAGAAGAACCAAAGAAGATAGAAGATGCATTGAAAGATTCCGATTGGGTAAATGCCATGCATGAAGAACTAAACAACTTTGCTAGAAATCAAGTTTGGGAACTTGTTGAAAGGCCAAAGAAATACAATGTGATTGGTACTAAGTGGGTCTTTAGAAACAAGCAAGATCAAGATGGCATGGTTGTGAGAAACAAAGCAAGATTAGTAGCACAAGGATACACTCAAGTTGAGGGTCTTGACTTTGGAGAGACATATGCACCGGTTGCAAGATTGGAGGCAATTAGAATCTTATTAGCATATGCTTGTGCACACAACATCAAGCTCTATCAAATGGATGTCAAGAGTGCATTTCTCAATGGCTACATCAATGAAGAAGTTTATGTTGAGCAACCTCCCGGTTTTGAAAATGACAAGAAGCCCGACCATGTTTACAAGCTAAAGAAGGCATTGTATGGTTTGAAGCAAGCACCTAGAGCATGGTATGAGAGGTTGAGGGACTTTCTCCTCTCTAAAGGGTTCAAGATGGGAAAGGTTGACACCACTCTCTTGTAAGGTCCTAGATGGCTAGAGGGGGGGTGAATAGCCTATAAAAAATTCTACAAGCACCACTAAGCAAACTTGTTAGAATAACAAACGGCGTAAAGCGAGTTTTGCTTAGCCAAAGGTTGTGATGCAAGCCTCCTATCCACAAGTCTAGTAGATTATGATCTCTAGTTCACACAAGAGCTATGTCACTAATTTTACACTAGAGAACAAGCTAACAACACTACTAGCCAATCTACTACTAGAGCAACACAAGATAATCTAGTAAAGATAAGTGCAAGAGATAGGATTGTGAATCTTATACCGACGGTGGAGTGAAGATGTTGCCAATCACCAAGATGATATACAATCAATTAATATTGACAACAACTCAAATGTAGACCAATCACCGGGAGACAAGAGACACAATATTTTTGTTCACCCGGTGTTCACTTGTGCACCGACAAGCTACGTCACCGGTTGTGTCGACCAACACTTAGATGGTTCCTCGGTGTGACCCTCAAGTCACTTGCCCCTCAAGGCACGCCCCGCAAGGCACCGCAAGACTCCACTCTCAAGTGAGGTAACTCAATGACACGCGCAATCCAATAGAGTTGCTTTTGGCGTCCCGCCGAGGAAAGCACAAGAACCTCTTACAAACAACCGGAGGTGGCCAAGAATAATCACCTTCTCTTGCCAACGCCTCCAACAATCTCCAAGCCGGCTAGGAGCGGTACTCTCCAAGAGTAACAAGAAATTCACCGGCTAAACCACCCACAAGTGCCACTAGATGCCCTCAAGCTATGCAATGCACTTTGGGATCACTCAATCTCACTTTTGATTTGCAATCAAGCAAGGGAGATGAGTGGGAGGAGTTGCTTTTGCTCAAAGGATGCACAAGAGTGTTAGAAATGCCAAGCCTGCTCCCCAAGGGCCGGCCAACGAGTATTTATAAGCACCCCAAACAAATAGAGCCGTTGCAACTCCACTAACCGTTTTTTCGGGACGACCGGACGCGCCGGTCGAAACTGACCGGACGCGCTCAACCGCGTCCGGTCCTCCAACGGTCACTGCGCCAACGGTCAAATCCCATGACCGGACGCGCCGCTCAACCGACCGGACGCGCCGGTCGCTCAGCACCGCGCGCGCGAAGCAATGACCGGACGCGCCCCTCGCATCGACCGGACGCGCCGATCCGCACAGCACCCGCGCCGCGAAACAACGACCGGACGCGCTCCAGAGAACGACCGGACGCGACAGTGCCAGCGTCCGGTCGGAGTCCAGTAAGCTCCTTTGACGACCGGACGCGTCCGATCGCGTGTGACCGGACGCGCCCCGCGTCCGATCGTCCTTGCGAACCGTAGTTCCTTCTGGGCACCTGACCGGACGCGCCGGTCCCGCGAGTGACCGGACGCGCCGGTTGCAAACCCTAGCCCGCGCGCCCGAAACCGCGCTGTACTGACCGGACGCGTCCGGTCACACCGTGACCGCGTCCGGTGCAGCGTCCGGTCACCTCTGTGACCTCCGTTCGCTTCCGTTTCTTTTCCAACTTCCGGCGTAGTGGAAAATAGGCATTTCATTTCCCCGAAATCGCCTGAATCCCGCGCTCGCACGCTCGGCGGGAGGAAGAGAGGAACCCAAACCCCTCTCTACCCGCAAACCACAGCGCGACCAACGCCACCTTTGCAAATGTGCCAACACCATCAAGTGTACATCTCCATGTGCTTGTGTGTTAGCATTTTCTCAATCATTTTCAAAGGTTTTCCAATTAGCTCACTAGGCCCTACATGCAATGCACTTCATGAATTCACCTAGTGGCACCCGTGCGTCGAATAACCGATAAGACTTCCCCTCTTAATAGTTCGGCTATCGACCCTAAACCACTCACACCCTCTATGGTGTCTTGAGTGTAAAACAAAATGGCCCTATGGTTATACCTTTGCCTTGAGCCCATTTTGTTTCTCCAAATGATATGATCCACTTCATATCATCACATGACCGTCTCGATCCATCGACCTTGACTTCACTTGCTCTTCACCGTTGCATCGGTCCGTCGGCGCCAAGTCTCGCTCAAGCTTCACCATCGCATGGTCCCTCGCTTCGAAGCCTCGACTTGCCCTTCACCTTCACAACCGGTCCATCGAGCCAAGCCCCATCTTGGTCTTCATCATCTTGGTCATATGAATCAATGTCATGTATCATATTCAATGACCACCTTTATCTAAATCATCCACTTAGATACAAAGGTTAGTCCTAGGTTTCATCAATTAGCCAAAACCAAACTAGGGACTTTCATCTCTTCACCAAGAAGCTTGGAAATGACTTGTTTGTGTTGCAAATCTATGTGGATGACATTATCTTTGGATCAACTAACCAAGACTTTTGTGAAGAGTTTGGAAATATGATGGCTAATGAGTTTGAGATGTCTATGATTGGAGAGCTTAGTTACTTCCTTGGACTTCAAATCAAGCAAATGAAGAATGGCACTTTTGTAAGTCAAGGCAAGTACATCAAGGACATGATCAAGAAGTTTGGATTGCAAGATGCTAAGCCAATGAGCACACCAATGGGCTCTAATGATCAATTGGGTATTGATAATAGTGGAAATATGGTAGATCAAAAGCAATACCGGTCCATGATTGGAAGTTTGCTCTATGTCACCGCTTCTAGGCCGGATGTGATGTTTAGTGTATGCAAGTGTGCAAGATATCAAGCTTCACCTAGAGAAAGTCACTTGAAAGCAACCAAGAGGATATTGAGATATCTAAAGGGCACTCATGATGTTGGATTATGGTATCCCAAGGGGTCTAACTTTGAGTTGATTGGATATTCGGATTCCGACTATGGTGGTTGCAAGATTGATAGAATGAGCACAAGTGGCACTTGTCAATTGCTTGGAAGGTCTCTTGTTTCATGGTCATCAAAGAAACAAAATAGTGTTGCACTATCTACCGCCGAGGCCGAATACATTAGTGCCGGTAGTTGTTGTGCACAATTGCTTTGGATGAAGGCCACTTTAAATGACTTTGGAATAAAATTCAAGAATGTGCCTTTGTTTTGTGACAATGAAAGTGCTATCAAGATGACTCAAAATCCGGTTCAACATTCAAGAACCAAGCACATTGATATAAGGCATCACTTCATAAGAGACCATCAACAAAAGGGTGATATTAGCATTGAGAGCATTGGCACTGAAGATCAACTAGCTGACATCTTTACAAAGCCACTTGATGAAAAGAGATTTTACAAGTTGAAGAATGAATTGAACATACTTGACTTCTCCAACTTGAAATGAGTGCACCCCCACATTCTTATATGACATGCCTCTCCTCCAACATAGCAAGGTAAAGTTGTTTGGCATATCATTCATACTTTGCTAAGGACATGTTCAGAACATATAGACATATTTGCATGACAAATAGGCTCATTCATGAAAATCAAATAATTTTGATGTATATATGGTACCACTATTGCTTCTATGTTTGATTGATCTAGTGGTAGCATATGACATGTTTGTGGGCTTGCAAACCTAGTGTTGAATCTAGAAAATGAGCTCATGATGTGTAATTCAACATGGTCAAGATAACCCTTATACTTTATGAGGTGTGAAAAAGCTTGTCCTTGGATCAAACCGAATTACATATTCTAGGCAAGTGATCTAGGTTGAACCATAATTTGGACTCCCTCATATTGATTGACTTATCTCTCACTAAAATTACCTATTCTAGGCATATTTTTGGTGATTGTTGACAAAGGGGGAGAGAAAAGTCACAAAGATTTTGCAAAGAGGAAATAAAATATAATAAGAGGGAGAGAAAAGTCATAGGGGAAAGAAAAGTCACAAAGAGAGAAATTAAATTTGAGCACATAAGTAGGGGGAGCAAGCTCATGGATTATTTGTTGCATTTGTATGAGCATTAACATGATGAAATGTTGCATTGCAAAGTTTAATTTCGATATTCATGTTTGTATGGTGTATGCTAGAAATAGAACTTGAATGATGATTTGTTAAGAGTAGCTTTACAAGTGGTAACTAGACACCTTTTGCTTATAATGTTGATCTCACGGGGTACTTTAGTGTTTGTGATCTTTATAAGTGATGTATTACAAATGGTGTCTAGCTACATCGATGCTAAGGATGGTATATAAGGGCAACTCCGATTGGTATCACGCTTCAAAGGTCCATTCTATATACCTTAGTATCAATTTGATAGTAGTAACTCTCCCAAAATTCAAATCCATACATATGTGCACAATTGAACCAAACTCATGTAAGCACATATGTAGGGGGAGCTAATACTATCGAAATTGAAAATTGATTTCATTTCATATCTTTGTGATGGTTGTCATCAATTACCAAAAAGGGGGAGATTGAAAGCCCAAGTTTGGTTTTGGTAATTAATGACACCAAGTTGCTAATGCCATGTGTTAAGTGTTTTGAGTTAGGCATAAGCAACACATGTGATGAAGGTGTATGTGGCAAGGAGTGGTGGCCACAAGATCACAAAGAGATGGTGCATGGACATAAAATGATGATCATGGTGGAGATGCACATGATGATCAAGTGAAAGAGAAGGATCTAAGAGCTCAAGGCAAAGGTATAACCATAGGGTTTTCCTTTTGCCGGTCTAAGATGAGTAGAGAAGTGATTGACCGGATTTAGGATACATAGCCGACTATCAAGAGGGGCAATCACAGTTAGCTCGGGAATCAAGTGCCACTAGATCAATGTCTTGAGCATATGCATTAGGATCTAGTAAAAAGCTAACATAACGCCTTGAGAAATGATTTATGAAATGCTAACACACATGCACATGGTGGTGTACACTTGGTGGTGTTAGCACAGTTTGTGAAGGCGGTGGAGTTTGAGCAGTAGAGAGGGGTGTGGGTTCCTCTCTCCCTCCCGCCGAGCTTGCGAGGCGGGATTCGGCGCTTTTTGGAGAAGTGAAATGCCTATTTTCTATTGCGCCGAAAGTCAAAAAGAAACGGAGGCGAACGGCGGTCACAGTGGTGATCGGACGCTGCACCGGACGCGGTCTCGGTATGACCGGACGCGTCCGGTCAGTTCACCGCGGCGCGGCTCTAGGGTTTGTGACCGGACGCTGGTCTGCCCTGACCAGCGCGTCCGGTCAGTTCAACTGGGCGAAAAAGGAAAGCGCGCGACTGGCGCGTCCGGTCCTTCACGGGACCGGAGCGTCCGGTCATGCGTCTAGAGGGGCAGTGAGCAGTGGAGTGACGATCGGACGCGCGGCGCGTCCGGTCACGTACGATCGGACGCGTCCGGTCGCAGCTGGAGCTTACTGGAACGCGACCGGACGCTGGCACTGTCGCGTCCGGTCACTCGGTTCAGCGCGTCCGGTCAGGGCAACGGCTAGTTCTGACGCGCACTTTTCACGTTTGTCGTGTAGTGACCGGACGCGTCCGGTCACCCTAACCGGAGCGTCCGGTCAGCGCGTTTTTGCTGCGTCGTCTGTAACGGCTAGTTGCGTACCCCTTCGTTATAAATAGACGTTGGACGGGGTTTGAGGGTAACTCTTGCACATTCTGAGATATAGAGACATACTTTGAGCTAGAGAACAACTCCTCCACTCATCTCTTTGATTAGTTGCACATCTTGAGTGAGATTGAGTGAGATTCAAGTGCATTGCTTGAGAGTTGCATTCTAGAGGCACTTGATCTTCGAGTAGCTACGGATTTCTTGTTACTCTTCCGTGTTTCCCGACACGGTAGACGGCTTGGAGCAGCAGAGGTGATTGAGCTCACAATTGGAGATTGTTGGAGCCTTCACCAAGTGTTGTAAGGGGTTCTTGATCCTTCCCCGCGGGAGTTCGTGAATTGGATACTCTAGTGGAGCTCGTGGCTTGGAGGATCCCCATCTTGTGTGCGGTTGTGCGGCGCCCGCCGAGGGCTCAACTCTTGATAGTTGATTAGCTCGCGAACCGACAAGTGGGTGTATCGCCACAACGGGGAGTAGCTTGGCGGGAAGCAAGTGAACCTCGGGATAAATTCTTGTGTCATTCTCTTCCCGAGGATTTCTCTTGTGTGATTGATTGATTGGTACATCTTATCTCTACACGGCGGTATAATCACTCAAAGCTCTTCTATTGTATTACTTCTTATTTCTAGCTTGTAGTTGTTGTTGTGTTTAGTGAATAGCTTTGTTATAGACTTGTGTAGGTGGCTTGCTTAATTAGTTAGAGCTAGTGCATTTGCTTCGCCACCTTTCGTACTAACGTGTGGTTAAGTAATTCTTGTAGAAGTTTTAATTAGGCTATTCACCCCCCCTCTAGCCTTTTTGGACCTTACAGCCATACAATGCGGGTTTTGGGTATCCGCGGGTTTGGTTTTGGGGACGGATTATTACCCGAATCAGTGTTCGGTACGATTTCGGGTTTTGATTTCAGGTTCGGGTGCACAGAGACTCCACCCAACCCAAATCCGCCTCGTTGCCATCCTTAATCAAGTAATCATATAAAATTTATGATGTTGATAGTTTTCTAATCACAAAGTTTTTAGCTTCAAAGTGCAAAAGTTATAGTGCTGGGAATACAAAGTTTTTTATTGTCCTAGTTTAAAATTTGTTCATTCGATGAAAAACCATTTCGTTCCAACCGGTTATTACGTATTAAACATTTTCTCTCATTTTTCTAAAGTTGATTTCTGTCATTTTGCTTTCTAGCTTATTACTTCTACTTCTATATGTAAGTGAAACCATCCTCCGCCCATTCACTACCCACACACCCGCTATTCCAAAAGAGAAAAACAAAAAAGCTAGACTAGAAAATAATGGCCCAAATAAACCAGATAGAAGAATTGACTTACGTACAAAACTGGACTCTACAAGCTAAATGGACCTTGACATGAAGCTAGACAGGGGAAATGGACTCTAAAGTCCATGGACTGAGACTAAGGTGTAGCTTGCTACGCTCGTGCACAACTAACTAGCCGCAGCGCACGCGCGTTGCTGGCCATCGGAGTGCACGCGCGTTTTTTTTTTTTTTTTTTTTTTTTGATTTTGGCAGCTCTTCATTGCACTTGAGTTGACAAATCGTCAACAACAGTTACATTGACACTATCCGGGACTGCGCACGACATATGCTCCGCCCCGGAGTGCACGCGCGTTGCTAACGCTCCTAGCGCGAGCCCGCTGAGTAAGAGCGTCGTTGCCGGGGCCTCCCTTCGACCAAATAGCTAGCTAGATGACTTGGACACGCAATCAAATAAATAATAATAATTTTAAGGTGTATAGCATACTTCCTCCGTCCCAAATTAAATGCACGTCTCACTTATCGAGGAGTCAAACTCTTTTAAGTTTGATTAAATATATACCCAAAAATACTAATGTTTATGATGCGTAATAAGCATCACTGTATAGATCATACAATGTACTTTTATAATAAACTTGTTTGAAGATGTAAATATTGATATTATTTTCTATATATATAGTCAAAGTTAAAAAAAGTTTGACTCCTCGATAAGCGTTACGTGCGTTTAGGGCGTGTTTAGATGTTTATCGTAAAGATTTTGAGTGTACGCCGGTACACATTTGAAGTAGTAAATGTAGACTAATAACAAAACAAATTACACATTTGAGTGTAAACAGCATGACGAACGTTTTAAGCCTAATTAATCCGTAATTAGCAATTAGTTACTGTAGCACTTTAGTGTCTGATCATGGCCTAATTAGGCTCGAAACGTTCGTCTCGCAATTTACACGTAAGCTGTGCAATTAGTTTTTTATTTTGTCTACATTTAATACTCCATGTATGTGTCCAAATATTCGATGTGATAGTTTTAGGGTGTAAAAATTTTAAATCTAAATAGGCCCTTATTTTGGAACAGAGGGAGTACATTGGAGAGAGAGACAGAGAGATTAAGATTATTTGTTGGAAGTCATGTGAGTCTAGGATTTTCTGGTCACTAGCCAATCTAATTCTTTTCTCTCTCACTTTTGGATAGTATAAAAATTGTTGCACTAGCTATTTCGACAACCTGGTGCGGCCGCCTTAAGTGGGAGCTTCATCTTTACGTCAGACGGAGCTTTCAGTGCCTTTGTAAGGCACTCCGACACGTTGCGAGATCACCACTCGCCTTGATGTGGAAGATGCATGTAATGTTAGAAATTTAGCCAATTTAACGAGTAATTTAATCCAAAAAAAAGTAACAGTCAAAAAACTAGTGACATCATACGGGTGTGTGTGATCCAGCGACATGAACACGAACGTAGATGATATTAACTATAAAGAAGACAATAAGAAATCGAGCGATTTCATACCCAGCGGCATCGAAGCCGTTCGCGCTAGTCGACATAGCGCTTTGCTGATGTAGTCGTCCCGCTCGATGCCGTGCAGTAGTGTAGGAGTGCCGATCCCGCGACCTCGCCGAGGACACCGGGACGAAGACGTTGTAGCAGGATCACCAGGAAGAAGATGTTCTCTCATGAATAATAACATGTTCCGCACAAAAATCAGAAAACTCATTAGAGAAGTATTCTCCTCCGCGATCGGACCGTACATGTTTGATTTTCTTCTCAAGTTGATTTTCTACCTCAGCTTTATAGATCTTAAAATAATGTAACGCTTCATCTTTAGTTTTTAACAAATACACGTAGCAATAGCGAGTGCAATCATCTATAAATGTAATGAAGTACCTCTTGCCTCCTTTGGTCAAAATTCCATTCATCTCACAAATATCAGAATGAATTAAATCAAGTGGTGCCAAATCCCTCGCCGCAGCAGCCTTGTGTGGCTTACGAGGTTGTTTTGCCTCAACACAAACATGACACTTTGATCCTTTGACCATATCAAATTTAGGAATTAAATTTAAACTAGCTAAGCGAGACATGCAACCAAAATTAACATGACATAATCACGAATGCCACATATTTGCCTCATTATCATTATTAACATGGTTCACAGACTTAATATCAACATCAGTTAAAGACAAGCGGAACAAGCCTCCGCTCTCATAGCCTTTACCAATAAAAGTTCCAAACTTAGACACCACACACTTATTCGACTCGAAGACAAGTTTGTAACCATCACGACAAAGCAAAGAACCACTAATCAAATTCTTCCTTATTGAGGGGACATGTTGCACGTTCTTCAGTTGCATGGTCTTTCCCGAAGTAAACTTCAGATCGACCGTACCAACACCACGTACAGCCGCACGCACCCCGTTCCCCATCAACAGGGAGGAAGCCCGTCCGACCTGATAAGAAAAAAACAAAGAAATATCAGCACACACATGTATATTGGCTCTTGTATTAACCCACCAATCAGGTGAATTGAAAACTGAAAGAACTGTATGTAATAAATTACCATACCCCGATGTTCCTCCATCAGCCTCAACCATGTTGACTGATTTTTTTCTTGTTCGGTTTCCACTTCGCATCTGGGCAATCCCTAGCAAAGTGCCCAGGCTTGCCACAAGTGAAGCAGTTGCCCTTCTCCTTGTTATTCTTCTTCTTCTTCTTGAAAGAAGTAGTGTTCTTTGGCTTCACCTCAAACTGGTTTATCTTCTTCTGTGGTTTGGGATGATTCTTTTGCACCACGTGTGCACTAGAACTCCCATCTGCAATTTTCTTCCCCTTGACATCTTTTGCCCTAGCCTTATCTTCCACATCAAGAGTACCAATGAGCCGAGCAACGTCAAACTCCTGTCTCTTATGTTTCAGAGAAGTTGCAAAATCAGTCCAAGATTGTGGCAGCTTTGCAATAATGCAGCCTGCCACAAACTTGTCAGGAAGTGCACACCCAAACAGCTCAAGATCTTTCACCAGCGCTTGTATTTCATGAGCCTGTTCCACCACCAGACGGTCCTCGACCATCCGATAGTCATGGAACTGCTCCATGACATACAACTCAGAGCCGGCGTCAGAAACACCGTAGCGGGCCTCAAGTGCATCCCACATTTTTTTACCAGTCTGCAGTGGCACATATGCATCAACTATGGTGTCCCCAAGCACACCCAGCAGTCCAGCTCTGAACCTAGTATCGGCATCCCGGAACGCACGCTCCTCCTCTGGAGTATGCGGCCCGACACCCCTAGGTTCGACCACATGGAAGCAGTGCATGGAGGTCATCCACAGCATGCACCTCTGGCGCCCTCAAAAGTATTGGGTTTCAGCATGCTCGCAAAACCAGTATTCGAAAAAGGCCTATCACGTTTTTGAAATGTTAGAAATTTAGCCAATTTAACGAGTAATTTAATCCAGAAAAAAGCAACAGTCGAAAAGCTAGTGACATCATACGGGTGTGTGTGATCCAGCGATATGAACATGAACGTAGATGATATTAACTATAAAGAAGACAATAAGAAATCGAGCGATTTCATACCCAGCGGCATCGAAGCCGTTCGCGCTAGTCGACATAGCGCTTTGCTGATGTAGTCGTCTCGCTCGATGCCGTGCAGTAGTGTAGGAGTGCCGATCCCGCGACCTCGCCGAGGACACCGGGACGAAGACGTTGCAGCGGGATCACCAGGAAGAAGATGTTGCAGCGAGTAGTCGTGCCGCGCCGCGACACTCTCCAAAAATGTGATCGCCGGTCTCCACCCGAGCAAGTGAACTCGTCGCCGGCGTACGTTCCGGAGGCTCCTACTCTTCCAAAACTTGTGCGCGCAAGCTCTGGAATGGGGAGGCTATTGAACAGCGAGAACTTTTTGGCTGTCTACTCTTGCAGAACATTCCGCCATGCCAGGGAGTTGGAAATATATAGATATATCCCCCAGTCGCACGGATGAGAAAAGCAAGGAGACTCACGAAGGCCAGGAGGCATCAGGCGTTCAACACTAGTGAATGAAACTTCCGTTTTCAATTTGCCAATTGATTAACCCGTATTCACTTTGCCAGTTACTTAATAGAATGAAAGAAACTTCCGTAACTCATCAACGGAGATGAAAGAAACTTCCGTAACTCATCCTATCAATATTTCTAATTAGCAAAGTGGAAGACGGTTCACTCATTCACTGCTAGCTTGCCTTCTCGTTGCCTGACTGCTTGCCTTCCTTGCCTTGCTCACGGCCAAGCCAACAACCGGCGGCTTGTGTGTGTGGCCCATCATGGTATTTAAACCAATGAATATCATTTAATATAAATCATAGAGTTTATTAATTATTGAATATATTATATGAGCCTAGTACATAATATATCAACATGTAAACGTGGAGGTTGAGACCACTAGACACGCTATCGCTAAGAGTACCGAACACACGACCTTGCCAAGCAAAGGTGAGGCAAGGTATTTCCCCAAGAAACAAGAATACCCTCACTCTACCGTCGTGTTCTGCTTTGTCGGCAAAGCAAGGCTTGACACAATCACACCTCTTCAGCTCGCTATAAATAACGTGCACGTACGGTACGTGTCTCACAGCTACATCCCATTTATCCTGACTGGAGCACAGAAAATCCACACAAAATTATGTTACAAGCATAGAGCAATGCCCTGCTAATCCGGCTGCTGCAAATGCAAACGCGTTCGGGTTCGTCAGCTGGAGGAGCCCTGAAGCCTGGACACGAACGTGGACGCGGCGACGGCGGCGGCGCCACCGACGACGCAGACGAGCGCGGCGACGGCCTGCAGCGCCACCTGCCACGCCTGCTCCTCGGGGACGAGGTACACGACGGCGGGGCCCGCGGCCAGGAGCGGGAGCGCGAGCGCCAGCAGCGCCCCCGGCGTCCCCGGGTCCGTGGCCGCCGACAGCGCGCCCAGCTCCTCCGCCTTGGACAGCAGGCCCAGCCGCTCCACCGCCGACAGCGACAGCCCCGCGCGCTCCGCCGCCGACAGCAGGCCCGCGCGCTCCGCCTTGGTCAGCAGCCGCAGCTTCTCCACGTTCGTCAGCAGCTTCACCGGCGCCTTCTTGCCGCTCGTCGTCGCCGGCCGCGGGCCAGGCTCGCCCAGCGGGAACACCGTCGTCGTGCCCTGCCTAGGAAATGGCGGCGGCGGTGCTTACCGATCTTCTCGTGCCGGAGACGGTCTTGGACGGCGTCGGCTTCTGGCCCTTCTGGGTGGCCATGGACGCGACCCTGAGACGACGCCCTCGCCCACCGCTGCTGCTTGGCCTCGCTGTGGTTGCCGCCGCGGCGGCGACGGACAATGACGCCATGGCTAGCGCTCGCTCTCTCCTCTGCTGCCGCGGCTTGCTGCCAGCCCAATCAGTGGCCTAGCGCACACCGGCCGCGGCAATCTTTCTTGGTCGAGGTGCTCGACCTGATCCGTTCTGGACACGTGGCCGTTGTCTACTGGCTAAGCGTTCCACGTCAGATATTCTAGTTGCAGTGAAGATTGACAAATATTGTTGCTCTCAACCCCACACAAAAACGACTCCGTGGCCCAATGGATAAGGCGCTGGTCTACGGAACCAGAGATTCTGGGTTCGATCCCCAGCGGAGTCGACTTTTCAATTGTTCTTTTTGGGCCTAAATAGGGCCATATCTTCTTTTTTACCTGGGAGGAAAAGCCCAAAAGACCCATAAAGATGACGACTCCAGCCCTTTGGGCCTAAATAAATTGGGCAATATCTCCTTTCTTATCTGGTAGGAAAAGCCCGTTTTGATTCATGGCGGTGGCGGAGGCGTGGGACAAGGTCACCGTGTTCGTGTACTCTCAGCTCTACGACGAGAGGAAGAGGGCCCAAAACAACGTGAGCGCCCCTCATCTCACACCTTTTTTTTTTGTCGCACTTCGCCTTAATCTTGACTTAGTACTAACGATTCACGGTTCGGAATCGTCGCGATTGTGAACTTGGGGGTGGCAATGGTCGATTGTATAAGTTTTTCGGTTTAATAATCTGCAACGTTGGGGAGCACGCTTAAGAAGAGAGGCGACTGGTCTCCCTGCCTTGTTGGTAAAAGAGTAGGATTGAGTTTGGGCATGCGATTGTTAGGTTATTGTGAGTTGTCTTAGGCTTCATGTTTTATTTCTCATGCACATCTGCTGTATTAGTTGTGCATACTGATTGCTGAGTATAGTTGTCTCACTGGTTACAGATAGTCATCTTTGATTGTGCTTTGCTGCAAAGTCGATCCTTGCTGTATTGGTTGTTCATACTGATTGCTGCGTATAGTTGGCTCACTAATTTGCCTGCACAGATAGTCATCTTGGATTATGCTTTGCTGCAAAGTCGATCCCTGTAAAATTTCTTGTGTAGGGAGGAAATTGACGGAATTAAAAGTTGCTGCAGTTCGTGTTCGCGGTTATGTCTGACTGTGACAGTGTTTGTTGTTTAGTGTCATGGATCAAATTAACACAAGCTCTGTTCTCTGGCCTTTTGTTTGGAGTTCCTTTACTTTCAACATTGAGGCTCTTGCTAAATTTTAGGTACTTGGATATTTGTAAGGTTACATTCTCCCGCTTTGTGTATCTTTTAGGGGTAACATTAATGTTGTGTGAACCAGTATACTGTTGCGTTGCGTAGCGTGAGCTCTAGCTTATTAACTTGTGCCTTCCTGGATTTGCTATTTCTGCAGCTCCTTGGGTTCAGTTGTCTCTCTCTCTTATGCCAGTGAGTTGACTTAAATCAGGTTCAAGTGTCAGTTTAAACTATCCCTTGGTGTGGGAGCGACTCTTTTAATGTAGGTTCTATTTATATATCAATAGCTGCAGAAAACCCTGGTTATCTTTGCTTCTGGCACAAAACCCATTTTTCATTGAGTAGATCTTGAGTGTAATGCAAATTACAGAATACATATGTTCTATTCATCTGTCATCAAAGGTGCAGAAGACGTAATATAAAAAAAAGGTTGCAGAAAACCTTGGTTATTTTTGTTTCTGGCATATAACCCAATTCTTAATAAAAAAGACATAGATCTTGGTTGTAGTGTAAATTACAGAAATGGCTCTATTCATCTATCATCATTGTTGAAGAAAAACCTTGGTTATCTTTGTGTCTGGCATATAACCCATTTGTCAACTAAATAAACCTGGATTTTATTTCCATACTGTTTCACAAAGTCTGTCCGACAGCAAGCTAGCAAACCAATGTGAAGGTATGAGGAAAAAATCATGTTAGAGGTAGGGGCTGTCAACTTTGGCAGTATTTTGTGAAGATGTGTGAAACATTACAACTATGCAACCAGGGTTTTGCATTTAACAAGCCATGACACCAAGAGATTTCTCCAATTATGTGGTTTCATGTAATATACACCCTCTTTCAGTAATAAGTATTGTTGTCCCTACTCTGCGTTATGGTCTGTGCTGCCATTTAGAATTTGAGTGTACATAATATCTGTGCTGTCATTTAGAATTTGTGTACATAATATATCAGCTCCACATGTTATCTGGACCAGGTTATGTCTATATTTATTTGGCTGCATGTTTTGGCCTTCAAATTATTTTCATAAATCGTTTAACTTTGTTTGCTCTTTAATTTGGCTAACTATTGCATTATAACATTTATAATCCTTGATTGAAAACCTTTCCTGTTGTTACTTTTTTTGACTGAGAAACTCTATGATAACTAAATGCTCTGTTTTGTTTTCATCTTCTTTTGCTTGTACAGAAGATAGCAAAGGCTCTTGGTCTATTCGCTGGATCCATCCTATTCGTGCGCACCTATGGTGATATGATGGCCATCTAAGGAATCATCTGTAGGATGACAGCAATGGAGATCAGTGGAACTGAATTTCTTTGTTCTTTTCTCCCTTTTTTGTTAGCAGTGGACTTGTTCTTACTTTAGTCTCGGATAATTGAAGTGCATCAAGACTCTACACTCTAGAGACAGCTGTCTTGCTAGAATTGCCACCAAAGTATTGGTCCAATATTAGGTGGTCTGCTTGCTCATGTGAATTATGGCTTGTCTCTTTCATGATCTTTTTTATGGCTAGAACTACTGAAGTTAGCTTCAAGATCAATGCAACGGTAAAATCAACCGGCACATGAGTTGCAATTTATCTGAAACCTTTTGAATTCTAGGCAGTGAAATGATACTCCCTTGTTGACTTGCTTAAATTCATGCAAAGCAGTGTTTGTTTACTGCCCCCTTCGGTTCAAAATGTGCAATTACCTATGAAACATCTGAAATACTTGAAAAATAGGCTTGCAACATGCGTTGTTCACCCTTCTTTTTTCGAACGACGCAAAGTAGAGCGGGGAACGGTTGGTTCCAACCAACCGGTGGCCGAGGATGGTGGCACGGCTTGGCAGTGGCCAGCTGTGCCTGCGCCTTGCTTGGGTGCGGCCAGCGACAACCCCCTCTCTTGGCCGTCTAGCCACACACGACAGCCGGAAGGAGCTGCCGATCTAGGTGCGGTCGAAGAGGATGCCCGCGAGGAGCGATGGGGAGGGACGATGGCGAGGTGTGGGGACAGGAGCAGCATGCGTGGCGGCGGCACGTCGGGATGTGCGGCTAGGAGTCTCGTACGAGTAGGTAGCGGTTGCGTTTTACGTCTGGAGGAAGGAGAAGAGGAGATGATGTTCGGGCCCGTGTGTAAAAAGAGGGAGGGAATAAGTGGGTGGCCAGTTGGGCCCCTGGCAATTTGGCCCAGGCAATCCAAGTGGCCCAAATTTGCATTGCATTTCGAAGAAGGCGGCAATGTGCCGAGCCACTTTTTTTTTCCGAGCCGACCGAATCCATCGAAATCGGAACCCCCCCGTCCCTTGTTCGGACCCTTGTTCGTACTCCATCGGCGGCGCACCCTCCAGTGATTGCGGCGGAATGGTCTGCGGGGGCAGCAAATGGAGACGGAGGGAGGCGGGTCGGCCGCGGCCGCTGGCGCTGCTCTCGGCTTGAATCGCCCACGGGGTGACGACGACCATTCATCCAATTCTGCACAGTGGCGATTGCGATGAATGCTTGGTCAGCGACAGTGGACAGTGGCAGCGAGGAGGAGGACGACGATGAGATTCAGGGTAAAACAAAACTCGCCCAGACTTTGTTTTCCTGACTATTTTTGGGTGCTGGGCGATCCTTTTATGGAGAATTTTCTGTGCCGAAAAAGAAAAATAAAATTCCGTCCAGCACTCAGAACATGAGGAATAATGCAACACGCTATTGCATATGCTATTTCGTTCTGTGGCATCTGATTGGGTGAGGGTACTTTTTAGCAAGCTTAGAAAAGGTAGTACAGTATACCTCGATGAAACTGAAGAATGGATACTAAGTAATATGATTAGTTCCTACCTAATCATTACTATATTGTTTGCTTTAGAAAGATAAGGGAATGGCACACTCTGCCGATAATCTTAAAGATGACCTCTCCTGGGGCTTCGCTTGATGAGACCATACCATCTGACTTGCGAAGCATTCAAGTTATTGTTGCATAATCACACAGGGAAAGGAATGGTATCCACCGCAGACATGTTTTTACCAAGTTTTTGCTGGGCACATAAGTGACCATCCTCTAAATTGATTGTACTCTTTTAACTCTGCTTATCGCCACACCAGCAGTCCCCTAGATTGCATCCTGTGGCATGATACACAGCATCATAATTCATAAATACCAGTACCACTTCACATCATGTCTCCTGCAAAAATATATGTAATGAAATTTACAGACTTGTCTACTGTCAAGTAAAATCAGATAAACAAGGCGTGTATAAAAGTTTGGCCCTGTGCTTTTTGCTAACGTTTTGCCCAAAGTCTAGCAGTTATGTCTTTGTACAAACTACTATAGTACTTGTGTTCTTGTATTTGACATTTTGACCTCATATGTTGGTTTTGCTTGGAAGGCTTCGCCTGCTGTTTCCTTAGGTATTGAGTTGTGGAGGATTCCTCACTTTTTGCTTACTGCTTTTTGAACATTTTATTTTATGTATTTGTCGATAAGAATTTCATGTGCTAATTCGTCTTGGGAACATGAACTTTGAGCATGCAAGTTATTTGCACTAGGCACTCGTGTGACATCGCTTTGTATAAATGATACATTTTAGAAAATGACATGTTTTGATTTTCACATCTAACAATTCATTTACAGGTTTTGATTCATCTACTACTGGATTATGTATCCATAGAATTGTTATGGTCAAATTCTTACTGGAGAGCCTGTATAATTTTTAGTTGATTTGAGTAATCTGTTATGCAAGGGCACACCGTCCATTTTCAGTTGATAAGTTCCCAAGGGTTAGTTATGACCATCGTGAGCAGACTGCCATACAGAAACCCAGAGACTTAAGCTTCGAGGGCCTTCACCCGCCATGCTTTTCCCTCCATTCAAAAATGGTGACTTCGCAACTACCTCAGACACTGTTACTTGGAGATCCTATGAGAAGAGAAGTGTCACAGCTCAAATATGCAAATGAGTCGCATACACATCATGATCATCATCCTTGCATTTTTTAGCATCTTTCTTGGTGCTTTTGATTTTCAGTTTAAACTTGAGTAAGAACTATTTGGTCCTTGCATTTTTTAGCATATGTCTTGGCGCTTTTGATTTTTAAGTTTAAACTTGAGTAAGAACTATTTGGAATCATATGACAGGTCTACAATATGACAAAGTTTCAAGACAATAATTTCTCTTAGTTAATTCTGACACCATTAAGTGTCCATGGCTGAAATCTACATTATGGTGTTTAACCCTTTTCACATTTGAGTGTTTTCAAATGTAGCAAATGGAAGGGTTCCCAAACTGGTCTGGCCAGTTTTTGCAGGCCTGGGAATAGCCCAGCCGGCTGGATGCGCAGGGGAATCGGCTTGGCCGGCTTCCCAAACTGGCCAGGTCGGTTCAGCGGTTGGCGGTGCAGGAGGACCGTCCTGGATGGGTCCCAAACCGGCCAGGTCGGTTCGGCAGCTGGGCGTGCCGGTGAAGGGCAACCGGCCTGCTCGGTTAGGGAGGCCGGCCAGGCCGGCGCCTCCTTTTCTTCTTTTTGCTCCTCAGACTCCAATGTGATGATCCAAAATACGCTTTAGGACCCTTTCTTTGTCATAAACACTACTGCAACGTTCTTGGGACATTTTTGGTCATCAACAATTAGCTAACTAATAACTGCTCCTCGCAAAAGAAAAAAATTAATAACTAGCTGTCTAGCTTAGCTCAAGGAGTTAAGGGCATGCTTCGCTCGACCCAGGCCACGGCCCGTTCACATCGATTAGATGTAGTTTGGGATGAGCCAAACAAGGCGTAAAGGCTGGTAAGAGAACTTGCCTAATTGCTCCCTGCAGCTTACTTGAGTTGCCCGTACGGTTGATTTTTTCACCAGTTCTTTTATTTGCTCATTGTGCACCATCACACTTGTACACAGAATTACTATTTGGTAACCTACTAATACTAATAATAAAATGGAACTTGGGCTACTCGATGACAATAATTTAGGTAATTCTGTTTGCTCCTCGATCATCTCTGCCCTCAGAAATTGACTTGTACTAATACAGTGTCGATACTAACTAATTGCAGGTGATGCCTAGAGTAGTTGCTACTCTGGACATGGGTGCTGACACTGTGAACTTGGCCAGAAATTACGCGACATGCATTGCGAACATCAATCACTGCAATGAGCCATGGCAAGGTTGTGTTCACTGTGCCGCCTGGAGCTGGAGCTGGAGCTGGAGCTGGAGAGGTGCTGCTGATGACAGACCTCCCACACTTGTGCCTGTTACTCCACCAGTGAGTAGCTCCGATCCGCCGATGGTGCCTACGCAATCAAGCTAGTGCGTGCTGGAAAGCACGCAGCTCTTGGTTGTTGTCGGTGAGAAATACCAGACATGGTTCAGAGGGATAATCACAAAAGATGAATGAAGATATGAGATACAGACGACATCTGTCACATACCAAAGATGATGGTCGGGTCCAAGTCCCTGCACACTGATGGAAATGGGATGTACCCCAGCCTAGTAGGCAGCGTCCACAAATGCTGGATTGGCTATCAGTCATCGCTTAAACTTATTTCGACTGATTTTGGCTGTTTCAATAGTGTTCTGTGAGAGAGAATAAGCCGTAGTACGGCTGATAAGTTCAAGCGAACAGACTGACAGAGGCCAGACGGACGCTGAGCATGAGAAAGCCATTGCAACGATCCTGGTGATGCTCTTCGAGGCGCCAAGTTCGACCAGGTGTATGTACCAGACAAGCCTATTTCTGTTACAGGGAGAGACTCAAGCTCAAGCTGATGGCTCTAGTAGAAATAGAAAGTGAAAGTAGACACAGGCAAGGTCTGTCCCCTCTATGCGAAACTTGCATCATGTGTCACATATTTCAGTTGGTTTCATTTATTTTTCCCATATTGGCTATATATATATATATATATATATATATATATATATATATATATATATATATATATATATATATATATATATATATATATATATATATATATATATATATATCTGATGATGGACTTATTATTATTATTATCATTATTTGTATGCACAGGAGCGGTGATGCCCATTGGAAGGAAGGTGGATGAATTTGGTTAAATAAATTGTAACTACAACCAGCAGTATTAGAATTGACAAGTTTGCTTGCTTTTGTGGATATGGACTTCTTTATTAATAGCCTTGCCTAAAATCATCTATGTCCATCCACTCATCCCAAGTACTAGTACTATGGCTACTACTGGTAATATTGGAACTTGGAAGTGTGCTTTCTTTTCTTTTATCCATGCATCATATATATCGAGTAGCATTGGAAAAAAGCTACGGTGGCTTCTGATATATAATCGTGTTGTTGCTGTGTTAGGGATTCTAATCTTCCTAATAGCAAGTTAAGCGTGGTTAAGGTTAGTTGTGTTGCGTACTGGTGAATATTTCCTCCGTTTTTACCCAAACTTTCGGGGGTAAAATACAGTTGTTTATTACATCCTTAAGAATCAGAATAGTAGATTGGTACATTCAGAGCCAGGATCGGAGAGCCCAGCACACTATGGTTATGGCAGTGAAGCATGTGTAGTAGCTATGGTGGCAGACAGTTAAACAAAGATCCCATCCATATTTATATCCATCCATACTTTAATTAGTCCAAATTATAAGTCACTTTGAATTTTTTTATCCATTTTGTTATGTATCTAGACATTAAAATTCTTCTCTCATTTCCAAAGAGTTCCCAACATGTTTTCTCCCCGATTGATGAATCGGGGCCAAATCTTGTATAATTTCTAATCTATTCCTAATGTTAAAAACCTTTCCTCCATCACATGGACAACCAAAAACACGTGTGTGTGGTACGAATCGTGTACAATTTCTAATCTATCCCTAATGTTAAATACCCTTCTTCGAAACAAGTATCTAGGTGGATAACTCCCATACCACTTTTTTATGTCATTTTTCTACTTATTTCAACTGGTCATTTACCAATTCGGCTACCTGCTACGCTCCAAACCACCCTCCACCCCTACACCAGTTGGACCGAACAAAGACTAAAATCATGTATGTTTTGTTTTGGTTCTTATAAATAACAATTTAGTACCATAAAGAATATTTATATCATAATAATATGCATAAAAATACAACAAACCTATATATATTTCTCTGTCTGACATGCACGAAAGATAAGGCTAAAGGAAAGTAGGTAGAGAATGGTATGTGTGGAAGATAGAGTAAAAGAGATTATAAGTATGTAGAAGCCAAAAAGAATTGAAAAGGATGATGATGTGATTATTGATATTTTTTTTTTGAAATGCAAGTCGTTCAGATGATCATGCAACAATAAGTGGATTTGTCCATGCCTCCATAGAAAGAAGGTGTTGACGTCGAATTAGATCACACACCAGCTTGGACTAGATCGCTCGGGGGACACGGACCGATGAAACATAGTGGGTAACCAACACGCTTTCACGGTGAAAAGCGACCTGGTTTATGAGATTTACGAGCAAACCAGCACTCTTTCGTGCTGAGGAGCGGAGAGGTTTACGAGCAAACCACCAAAGAATAACCATCGTGCTTGCGTGACGAAGAATGGCTAGTCTACGAGCAGACTAGCATAGAAACTATGAACAATCAAAACTCGATCACCCAGGAGGGACCCGTCAGGGCAAGGACATCGACGAGTTGCCCTAGGTCGGCTAGCAAGCCTAGGCTACCATCATTGTTCATCGAATCATTAAGAGAAGAACAACAACATGGGGTTGGAAGGATTAGGGAAAATGCAAAAAGATCGATTGTATGTTGGATACCTCAATTGGTCATATACCCTTTATTTTATAAGAAGTAGGGGTGGTATTATTCCCTTAAAAAATCAATGTGGTACTGTTCTTATATCGCTTTGTAGAGTTTTTCGTAGAGCAGGCCAAACTATCATGGGCCAATTTTGAAACTGACTCGGGTCCAATTTAGTTGTCAACGTAGGATCCTCTTGTTGTGATATGGAGGCATGGAGCATCGACAGCACAGCTCTCCGTGGCGACGGGCGCCCCTGATCCATATTTGTAATTGCGCAAATTTGAACATCAACATGAGTACATGACTGGACACCGACACTGACAGAGTCAATGGCGACGGGCCAGCTTTATGTGCGCGACGCAGCCAACGCTCTGCATTCGCGGCGTTCAGTTCCGCACGCCACTCTGGTTCCGGGAATATTCCGCTCCTGCTCTCCTCCATGATTGGGTATAATATCCGCAAATCCAGCACTGTTCCTCATCAAGTCGCTAACTTTTTCCCTCTTGGAGATTTCTACAGCAAGTGGTTAGGGATTTTAGGTTCTGCTGCTGTTTGTTTCAGGCTCTCTCAGCTGGGAGTTCGTCAGGGCGCATGAGGGCGCCGCTGCTGCTGTGGGCGGCCGCCACATGGCTGGCCGTCAGCGCCGTGGCGCACCCTGGCAGAGGCGGCGGCGGCGACGGGGAGCAGCCGCTGTCGAGGATCGCCGTCGAGAGGGCGGTCCTCGCCGTCGACGATGCGGCGCACGTCAAGGCGTCCCCTTTGGTTCTTGGGCTCAAGGTCAACTCCAGACCTCACCGCCACTCGTCTGGGAGTCAATTTCTGGTTCACTGACAGTCTAGGGAACTTGTGGATTTTGGCGCTGCAGGGCGAGAACAGTGAATGGGTGGATGTGGAGTTCTTCCATCCCAACCCATCCAGTGACGATTGGATCGGTGTATTCTCTCCTGCGAATTTCAGGTAACAGTTAACAGTATTGGTGTCTGGCTAATTGACTGGATCAACAAACTCAACAAGATGGGGATTAATGTCTCCATAATTCTCCTTTGCAAAGAAAGGGCAGCATTCAATCTGATGTTTCTTGTTTGGGCATTGTCAGTGCTGCAATCTGTGAGCCTGAGAATAAGAGGCAGTCTCCTCCAGTGCTTTGCACTGCACCTATCAAGGTTAGCATGTACCCTGTTCTGTTTAACTCGACTTTGTGTACAATAGCACGTCAGAGTTTCAGATTCTCCGAATGCCTATATGTTTGAACCTTGACTGTTTTTCCTCCCCATATGGCCATATCTTCATTCACTGCAGTACCAGTTTGCAAACTTCAAAAATGATGGCTATAACAAGACTGGAAAGGGCTATCTGAAGCTTCAGTTGATCAACCAGAGGGAAGATTTCTCGTTCGCACTTTTTTCAGGAGGCCTCTTGAAGGTAAACCAAAAAAAAAAAATACTAGCATCTTCTGAACTTCTCTACTAGCCACTATAATTCTGAATTTTTGTAGATGCATTCATTCATGTTCTCCATCTGAACAAAAAAACACTTCTGTAACAGCCCAAGCTGATTGCTGTCTCCAACAAGGTAGCATTTGCGAATCCAAAGGCACCAGTGTACCCACGTTTGGCACAAGGGAAGTCTTGGAATGAAGTAAGCCTTCTTGTCATTACACAATTGCGACAACCGTTTCAGTTTCAGGATTACACGAAACCGTGTGCAATGTGTATGTTTTTTTCGAAGAAATTATTTTAGTTAGTATTTTGCTCTCAGCTCAACTTTGTATCAACAAAGGAGAACATACATTGTGGAAATAAAATTAAGCATGGTCACCAATCTGAGAATGCGACTCTATTATCTTTGTTTTTACAGATGACAGTCACCTGGACAAGTGGCTATGATATTACAGAAGCAGTTCCTTTTGTTGAATGGGGTGAGAAAGGAGGACGCCGGTTTCTTGCTCCAGCTGGAACATTAACATTTGACAGAAATAGCATGTGTGGTAAGTTATTATTATTTTCCTAATCTCCCTAGAGATGAAGGAAGAAGCTTTCGACAGTCAATAGTTTACTAGCCGACGTATAATTCTTTTTAATTTCTAACCTGCAAACTCAGGCGCACCAGCGCGAACTGTTGGTTGGCGCCATCCTGGTTACATTCATACTAGCTACCTGAAGGATCTGTGGCCAGACTCACCGTATGGGTTCTGTCTTGCATTTGTATTTGACTATTTATTTAAACATTTCCATATGTTCAACCTGTTCTGGAACTGTGACAATAAGCAACATTTTAATTTGCAAAAATTCAGGTACACTTACAAGCTTGGACATAGGCTAATGAACGGGACCCGCGTCTGGAGCAAATCATACAGCTTCAAAGCATCACCATACCCTGGACAAGATTCTTTGCAACGAGTTATTATATTTGGAGACATGGGAAAGGTACATGTGTTCCTTCCATGTCTATCCTAGTTTCAGTCAAATAACAAATTGGCATTTTCATTTTCAAATTTACTCAATCTTCTGACATCTTTTTTACAGGCAGAGGCAGATGGTTCAAATGAGTTCAACAACTTCCAGCCAGGTTCACTAAATACTACATACCAGATCATCAGTGACCTAGAAAACACCGACATGGTGGTTCACATTGGGGACATTTGCTATGCGAATGGCTACTTGTCTCAATGGGACCAGTTCACTGCACAGATTGAACCAATCGCTTCAACGGTGCCATACATGATTGGCAGGTCAGCTGAGTGTCTCAGTTCGGTACTTTCTTATGTTCCTCCCATGTATTCTTGTAAACTGTTTACAAGAAGAGGAATTTTTGCAGTGGTAACCATGAGAGGGATTGGCCTGGCACTGGTTCATTCTACGGAAATCTCGACTCCGGTGGAGAATGCGGTGTCCCTGCCCAAACCGTGTTCTACACTCCAGCTGAGAACCGTGCAAAGTTCTGGTAACTATAGTGGTGGCTCAGCCGAGGCCATAGCAGTTTCTTCAGATGCCATTTCTTAACTTTGTTACTGACTGAACTGAACATTGATCCTGCTTCAGGTACGCAACAGACTACGGCATGTTCAGGTTCTGCATTGCTCATACGGAAGAGGACTGGAGGCCGGGGACCGAGCAGTACAAGTTCATCGAGCAATGCCTGTCATCTGTTGACAGGCAGAAGCAGCCATGGCTCATCTTCCTTGCGCACCGCGTTCTTGGGTACTCGTCCTGCGCCTACTACGAATCTGAGGGCACGTTCGAGGAACCCATGGGGCGGGAAGCGCTGCAGGAGCTCTGGCAGAAGTACAAGGTCGATCTCGCCTTCTATGGACACGTCCACAGCTACGAAAGGACATGCCCAGTCTATCAGGTGTGCCTTCAGTTTCCATCTACAATCAGATCAACCTCTAGTTTGCTCACAGTTGGTTTTATGGCATCTGACTGCAATCTTTCAATTTCAATTTCTGCAGAGTCAATGTGTCGTGGACGCGTCGGACCATTACAGCGGCCCGTTCCAGGCGACGACGCACGTTGTCGTCGGTGGCGCAGGAGCCACCCTTTCTGAATTCACCGCCTCAAAGATCCAATGGAGCCACTTCACTGACTTCGACCATGGCTTCGTCAAGCTCACGGCCTTCAACCACTCGTCCCTGCTGTTCGAGTACAAGAAGAGCCGCGACGGCAACGTGTACGACCATTTCACCATCTCGCGTGACTACCGGGACATCCTCGCTTGCTCTGTTGATAACTGCCCCCGGAGCACATTGGCTTCCTGAAGTCTCACGATCACAATGGTTTTCAGACAAGGAATTCAGACATTCAGTTCATGGGGTGGGTCTCTTGCAGGGCAGCAGCGATTCAGTTACTGTATATAGTTTTTTTTTTGGGGGGGGGGGGGGGTGGGGAGTGCGCCAATAAATGAGGGGTTTTCTTTTCTGCCTGCATTATTTTGTTGTACCTGCAGGTGAAACTGTGAGTGCCTTTTGTTCTACCCATAGCTAAAATATGTTTCAGTAGGATGAGGTGCAGTGCTTTGCAAATTTTCAAGTTTTTTGTTTATTTTTCTTTAAATATAAGGGTAGATGCTCTGGAACCTAGGATGAAAAGAAGGTGAGCACGTGGGACTCAAATTCAGGTGTGCAAGGAGGCAAACGTACGTGAGCGCAACGTGACCACGGGCTGGTCTCGTTTTCGTTCTAAACTTAGGCTTAGGGTCTTTTTTTTCCGTGACCATAACTTGCCATCGTCACATATTAGTTATGCTAAAGGTTTTTTCGCAATTGTTTGGTTCGTTGTCACACAACTATGGCGTGCTATATGTTCTTAGCACACTGTTCCACTTGTTATAGACTATTTTCTTGCCAAACTTTGCTAGAAGTATGACTTCGATTTTGCTCGTCACACTTTATATGACAGCCAAAGTTTGCCGAATTCCCAAATGCTAGGTTTGGCAAGGTATGGTACCAACCGAACAGACCTTTATGGCTGAACAAAATCGATGGAATTTTTTTGGTTGTAAATATAATTGCTAGAAGAAGCTTTCCTACTGTTCACTCAAAAACAAGGAAGATGAGACTTCAGAAATCTGGATTCAGAATCTACTTTTTGATCAGCAACCATCTAGTCGGTTGTCTCTGGTCTTTGTCTCTAGGTTTGTGCCAGACCTACGTTTGACATCATCTCTGAACCTGCTAGTGTTTGCTGGCTGTGTGATGTCCAACAAAGCATAGTATGTGTGGGCCAAATGAAAGCCTTACCCAATCTTGTTTTGTGAGGAGGGGGAAAATTCCATGTAGGTAAATGTCCAAGAATGTGAAAAACTAAACCAAAAAGGCCCCATTGGTTGTCCTGTTGAAGTTTCAAAAGCCATGCTTTCGCTCTGCAAAATGACATGGACCCATCAGCATCAGATGTACCTCTCTTGGCATCAAGCATCAGACATTCCCCACCAAGCATTCTTTAACTAACCCTGTGCAAATCTGAGTCTTTTTTTTGGAAAGTTTACATGCATAATTACACGTAGACAGAACATTTTTATTGGTCTTAAAACTTCTTCCTTCCAAAACTTTATTATATTGGAGGATGGATGTACATAGGTAGTATCGAAGCTTACAAGTCGATATGGATATGAACTCTATTATAAAAGTTGAGTACATTCATACCATGCAATTTGGATAATAATGATGTGGGAAAAAAACAATTCAACGTCCAAGTGCAGTGCAGGTGATGTGGCCCAGCGTCCATTCATGGCATCTAAGAGCTGGAACCACAGAGCAGGACACATTGACGGCTGGGATGGAAGAGGATTATCCTTTTGCTTTGGCAATGATGTAAAGGCTAAGCATCTCTTTTGCCTGTTCCCCGGAAAACAAAACAAAGTGCAGTCCTTGGACACTGTACTGTACACAGGAGCCGGCCATTATTCAAAGGAGAAAGAGGTCAGAACCAATGGATAAATAAATAGCTAGGTACAGGAGAAAACCCAATGTTAGAATAATAGGATTTGTGCTCTCTATCTACCTTCTGCCTTTTCTGTTGTGTAAAACAAGCTTCGGGTGAAAAAGATTGTGGAGTTGAAGTGTGCTAATGCGATTGTTCGTTGTTGTTGCTGCTGCTGCTGCTGCAGAACTAACAAATTAGGTGGGTTGGTGTAGCAAGAAAATGCAATGATTCATATACAACTCACCAGGACAACCTGTAATGACCCAAAAATAATAGTCATTAATGTCCAGAGAGGTAAATTAGCAAGAAGTTAAGAGTGAGTGCCAATTCAAACAACGTCAAACACATGTTCTCCCTCCATTCTAAGTCGTACGTTGTTCTGAATTTTCTATTCTAGACTAGATAAATAACTTTCACTTATCTTCAATACCCCAAGGCCTCGATGCCAACCTTTTTTTTTTGACAATTTTGTGCTCGTAGCATTTCTCATATACGACAACAAATCCGTTTTTGCGGATGAAAGTTTCTGTCTGACCGTTCGTAGCTTTTTCATATATGACAACCAATCCGTTGCTTTTGCGGATGAAAGTTTCTGTCTGACCGTTTGTTTGTGTGGCGGCATGATTTTTTTCCCACCAACAGTAGTACAGAATTTATGCATTTATACATGGCTCAAAAATGAACTGTGCTCCAGCAATTTCTTGTAAATTTTTAATCTTTTTTCGTGCTGTCGTGGTCCTGTGCCTGGTGGTTTGGCTCCTCGGGATGTTCTTGCTGCCCCCTCCAGACCAAACCCCAAACCCAAGCACCCAAATCCGACCCCCAAATGCCATGGTCTGATGGATGCTCCCGTCCTGCTCTAGCCCCAACTCGCGCCGCCTCGCTTCCTCCCTTGGCGACGCCGGCATTTCGTGGCCGGCGGCGACGCCTTATCCTCGTCCCTTCGCTTTCTCCCTTCTTGTGGGTGAGATAAACAGCGGTTGTTTTTTTTTTACCGCTGTTTCTGAAGGTTTGGGGGCCATTTCAGCTGGATCCCGGCTCCACGGCCGCCGCCGCCGCCGCCGCCGCTCCCTCGGCCTGGTGGAGTGGAGTGGAGGGGAGATCCATCCGGAGGTGGAGGTTCCATTTCTTGTTTTCCTGGTGAGTAATCCTAGGCTGCTTGCTAGGCGGAGCTCCCCATGCGGCAGGGTGGGCCAGCTGCTGCCCCACCTACCGCCGGCATGGAGGAACCCCCACCCCCTGTTCTTCCTCAACCCCGGCGTCTCCCAGGCGCACGACTATGGTAGGGGAAAGGCCTAGTGGCAAGCGCCCAAGCCGTGGTCCAACTCTAGCGAACACAATCGCCCATCAGCTCGAGGGTCCCATCACATTTCGTTCTGCATCAGGGCGCAACGCCGCCACTCCCACCGCCCCTCACCGTGGCACCGCACCTAGCTGCAGTCCGCCTCCTAGTGCCGCTCACCATGGCACTTCTCCTAGCCGCCGCCCGCTGCCCCTAGAAGCCTAGACGTCGCCTGGCGCTTGCTGCGGCGCTGCCGCAGCCTGTCGGCTCTCCGCTGCCCGTCAGGCACAGCACCCCTACCCATTGCTCATGCCGGGATGGTGACATGGTGTCAAGGTGATCCATGGTGTCACCACAGCATACGGTATGTGCTCCCATCCGATTGTCGTGTAATTGCTTGTCTGCGGGTACACGAAGCTTGGGCTCATGGTCAATGCCCACAGCATATTCGATGGATTGTGTGAGCCAGATTTCGTCCTCAGTAACTCTATGATGTCTGTGTATGGGTACCAGAGTACCAGACTACCGGGGAATTTTGTGTGCGGCCATTGTGGAGAGCTGGAGAACTATAGAGTAGGTATGTGTTTGCAGTCTGCCCCACCTAAATTTTTCACCGAGCTCCACCACTTAGTTGGTACCCAAAGCGTGGGTTCAGTTTATTTTTCCCTAATATTTTGAGGTCCACTGAATTCATATGCCATTAGCCAGGCCGGTATATGCTTTATCTTTAATGTTGATGAGTTGAAGCTTTGTGCTTATTCTGATGCTCTAATCAGGTTCTGTTCATGTAGATTGCTCAAGCAACTGTGGACATGAAGAGGCGTCTGCGGTGCTGTTGAAGAATTAGTGTCAGTCTCAGATTTTTCCTGATGGATAAGCACAGCAACACCAAGAATGGGGAAGTGGGGAACGTATTTCACAGGATGATTCTCAATCAGATTGCTGGGGACTTACGTATCGATGAGGAGAACGTGCCTTGCAATACTCCAAGAAACTCTGTTCACTCCGCATTTGGTGGCTCATCAGGTGGCAGAGCAGTTGCTTCTACTAGCGGCAGCCGCAACACTGATTTGGTGAGCCCAGGCGAGTATGTGGGGGATCCTGGATCCCTACTAAGTTTACAACCGTGGATTTTTAGAAGAAACGGCTCACAGAACTATGGGGAAAGTGTGCTTGCGAGTGGTAAAGGCAAGAATCTGGTCGATGTCCTTCGAGAGGGTCAAGCTGTTGAAATCTCTCCAAGGAGCCCTGGTCTTGGTTCTGCGCCTGGAAGAGGTTGTCGAGCTCTTAGGAGCAGAAGATCTTGTAGGAATTTGATGAAGCCACTTGTACCAATGGACAACTCCTACGTTCCCCAGCTTTACAGTGAGAACTTCGAAATTGAAGAGTGCACGTTTGGTCCAGCTCCCTCCCCAGCTTCTGTTAGGCCATTCATTGTGACAGATGGTAGAAGGATAATTAGTAAATCACGCTATGGGCCAGTACCTCTGCCCTTTAATATTGGATTAGACAAGGAGGAATGTAGAGGCACCTCGGGAAGTCTGATTGGAATTGCTCCTCTACCTGAGCTGAAGAAACTCAAACATGAGTCCAGAAATTCACACAATGCCAGGCTTGGTCTGTCTGGTTCTCAGCGAAGTAGCAAATCACATGAACAAGCAGGTACTTACTTTCAGCATCATTCCTCAACGTTTGCTACATGATTATGGCTGACGAATCCCATGCTTGAAATAATTAGCTTCCAAAATGTTCTCCCTATCATATACTATGCATTAAATGGAAGTGAGTCAAATACTGCATTCCTTGGACATTTTGACACTCTCATCGTATTATGTTGTCATGATAGGCAAACTTCCTGACTTCATGTTTCTCATTGTATTATGTTTCTGTCAATGCAGTTTGAAGTAAAAACTAAACATTCAAAATAAAGTGCTAACTCCTAAGATAAATGGAAATCTTACAGTTAGACTGCAAGAATTTTAGACTTTTTGTCATAAGTATTTGCATAGTCCTTTGCCCTTTGTGCTGTTTTTTTACTGGTACCATTACTATCACATAGGAAACTTTCATCTGCCATTTTCGTATAAACTCAAATCAAACATCCATGGTCAAGTAATACTAATTAATTGTACCTGTAGAGAGTTTGTGATGACTCATGTCATGTGGACTGTGGAGCTTCTGTTCCTTTTGACTGATGATCCCAATTGAATTATCTTGTGACTGTTAATTGTTATGCCATACTCTTCACTAGTAAGTTCTGATATCATCATAATCTAAATATGGAAACAATGGTTCCAACTTCCAAGACATGAGTTATTCTATGTTCACTGCTCTGACATCCACTGATTTATATTGCATTAAGGAGAAGAAATACGCAAGAAGTACAAACCCCAACACACATAAACAAACACACTCAAACACACCCAACCTCAACAAGTCACATTTGCACCAAGTACAAAGAAAAACATGACCTCCACCAAGCCACCTTGCAGCCTCAAAGAGACGGCTACACCCAGCTGGCTAAACCCCCAACTCCTGCTAGACACCACAGCTCACCCTCTTCCAGGATAAACCTTAGGATCTACTGAACATCAGGGGAAGCACCATTGAAAAACGAACATTGCAGTGTTTCCACAACATCCAAGCACCCAAGACAACCAGAGAATTGAGGCCCAGCTTCATGCTGCACTGAATGAAGTCATTAATCCTCAAGCACCAGTCACTGTGCACCACATATCCATTCTGAGGGGAAGGGGAGAGTCCAACTCGCCGGAGGAGAAGAAGCCACACCTGCCTGGAAAACACGCAGCCTATCAAAATATGAAGGATGGTCTCTTCTTCTTGATCGCATAAAGGGCAGTGGCTCAGGTGTGGAAGGCCCTTCTTAGCTAGTGAGTCTGCTGTCCAGCACCTATCATGTGCAGCAAGCCATAAGAAAAATTGGCATTTCTTTGGTGCCCATGTTCTCTATATAAGCTCGCAAGGTTCAAAAACATGTAGACAACAGAACCAAAGAAAAATGCCTTTTAAGCTGACTTTGCAGAATATTGGCCAGACTCAGTAAGCCTCCACAGTAGACATCAGGCTGCAAAACAACATCAGAAACAAACTCCCAGATATTCATGTATTCCAAAATAGCAGCAACCGAGAGGGCACCCTGAATGTCCTGAATCCATTGAGAATGTGTGAATGCTTGTAATCATATTATCAGTTCTCTGAGTTCACTTTTCATTTATGTTTCTACTACATACTGTCCTTTGGCATCATTGGTAGTACAGTTCTGTAGTCTAATTTCACACATGAAGATTTGTAGACACTCATGCGTCCCAGAACCTCTTTCATGTGCTGCTAATGACTGTAATTGAACTAAATCCCAACCAGTAAGGTTATATTGAAGGGTGACTTCTCTCTATGAATGGCATGCTTCATTGAATTCATTGCATTTTAGATTTTTTTCCACCTCTTTGAAGCATTTGGCACATCCTAAATATGCATATATGATCTGCAGGTTTACGTGATCAACTCCTATTCTCTATTGGGGTGAGCATCGGTATTCTATTGTCTTCTCTGTCAAACAAGAAGGAATTTGATTCGTTGAAGGGCACACTGAAACAAATGGAGAACTTAGTTCAGGATTTACAAGATGAACTGGAGATGAAAGAGGGTTTAACTGTGAAAGAATTGCCTAATGAAACTTCTAGCGAACATGATGGTAAAGTATCAATTGCTAGAATTTTCTTACAACATTTTTAACTTATTCAAACCAAAAGCTGATGTATCTTATCTGCTGATAATAGATGACAATAACAAACTACACGTAGTTGATCCAGAGCCAATGAGCAAAATCGAAGCTGAGCTTGAAGCTGAGCTTGCAAGACTAGAACTGAACATCTCTTCAAAACGTTTGGAAGAAGAAACATCTGACTTCAATGAGGTAACTATCTTTCACTGAAATATTTCACATACGTCTGCTTGTAGCTTACAATTCTATTTATTGAATTCTGCATGTGTAGGTGGACGAGGAGTTCATTGGTGACATTGTTTGCGGGGAACTGAAAGCTGATATGATCCCTCGTGACCTCACAGAGTACAGCAGTGAATGTGACCATGGCAGAGACAGCAGGGAAAGTTCCCCAGGTTACACATGTGGAGGAAACTATCCCGTGTCACCTAGAGATCTCAGCAGTCGTCTCCACAAGGTGATCCAACGTAGGCTTGAAGACCGAATCAAGGAGCTTGAGTCAGCAATTGCCCACAGACAGAAGCAGGCGCAACTGCAGATGATGGTGACTGATCAAATATTCTCTGAACGAATTTGCTCAAACAGTGAATCAGGTTCTTCTTCAGGCCAGGGAAGAAGTCCCATTTTCATACAAGAAACTAGCTCCTTGGCAGAACCATATTGTCTAAACCTATCTGGAGACGCACTTGAAGCTTATGACGAAGCTTACGAAGAATTCATGAGAATTGCTGACTCCCCTTGCACCACAAGTACAAACGGGAAGCCACAGGCAACTGAAGATTACTTGGTAGACCGTGGTTTGATCTGGGGGATGGAGGACAGCTCTAGGAAGCTGAAAGAAGTACCCACTTGGGAGCAAGCTCTAAAGAGTGCAGATCCTAGCAGAGATCAAGAAAGTGATAGAGACGAGTCAGGTGACGACGATGACGACGACGACTGTAAAGTGCTGATTCAGCAGATTGTAGAGAGAACTAAGCAAGGTTCACCTGTACTCGTCAACGCTCAAAAACTTCTGTTTTCTGTGGATCAATAGCCCACTGCACTATACACCATTGCCTTTTGAGATATAGCATGTAGTGTCGAATTATTATTGAGAAAAGGAAAATATTAATTGTTTTGAGGCTTCTTGTGATGTCTTTTCAATGCTTACAGGATGCAAATTGAACCCCTTGCTGTCGTATATGGCCTTTAGGAATGACACATTTCACTGGAACATAATGAAGTTGGTAAATCAAATGTTTTGGCTACCAGATACCAATCGTATTCATCAATATTCTTCCTATGGGATCTCCAGGTGACCTTGACTGAAAGCGCTCCAAAGTCCCCTAGCTCTGCCACTTCTTCATCCGTCCCATGGTACCCAGAGGCGAAGCTACATTGCCACCGTGAACATGGCACTAGTTTCTGGTCGACGTTAGGATGGTCTCTTGGATACCCTTTGATGTAGAGATCAAAGTCGCTGTATCTCTCCACCGCTATAGCAAAGCTCGTCATGAAACCCAGCTTTGGAGCCGCGCCGTGGAAGAGCCGGATCACATCACTGATGCCGCTTGTCTTGGCAGCTTCATGTTGATGCCGCCATCAATGGCGCTGAGGTGAAGGACTGTGACCTCAACCCGGGCCTCTACCGCATTTATCAGCACCAGGTACTTGATGTCCAGAGCGCACCTTTCGCTGTACAGGCGCTTGTGTCGAATGAACGACTTCGATTCATACATATTGTATAGCTCAGTGCATCCTTCAGTGATTGGACCATCATCACTATCTGTCTCGTCTTCACTCTGGGCATGGGGCAATCTTAGCATCAACGAACTGAATCAAGTTCATTGGAAGGCAACAACATTCCTTTAAGGGCCCGTTGGGTTATGATCATTCTTGGCCGGAACAGTTCCTGGTGATGCTTGGCTATATAAAATACAGCAGCGTTCCTCGTCGCGGATCGGTTCCAGGACTCAATTCCGTGCGGACCGAACGTGCCCTAAGCAATCCTCAACATTGGTCAAACTGAAAGAAAAATCAATGTGAAAACATATAGGGGCCGTTCGGCTGGAATTATAAGCCGGCTGAAAAACACTGTTGGCTGATTTTTTGTGAAAGAAAAATACTGTTCCGGCTGAAAAAACAAGCCGAATAAGACGGATTATAAGCCAGATGAACAGGGCCATAATGTGTATAGAGTGCCAGCTAGTTTAGAATATATGATAATATGTGGGAGCAAAGGGGGAAACAGAAAAAGAAACTTACTTTCAGATTTATCATTGAGATTACATTCCGAAACAAATAAATGCCTTCCAGTTTTGAAAGGAGGGAAAAACATGGTTGGTGAAGGCCCACTACGTTTAGTTTCTGGATTTGCATGTATCAAATCAGATTGCTTGTCATGGTCCCAACTAGCCCTTGAAAGTTATCGACTGTAAAAGGGATTACACATCCCTACAACAAATAAAATATAATTAAAATCAGCACAAAAAATGTAAGATCTCTAAATTTTAATGCAAGCATCATGAACTTCTGTTGACATGTTATGTTCACAATCCATTTCCAATAAGCATGTAGAAATATGTTGAAATCAGTTATAAAATTACAAATATTAGATTCTATTAAAGTGCGGTTGCGATGGCTTGTGTGGTGAACCGGTGATGACAGATACTTGGGTCGATTCCTTCCGGTCGGGGCATGCCCATAATATGACTGCAGAGGATTAGCCCCATTCAAGCTAAGCAATTGATAAGCATATACATTCACGTATACCACACCTGGAGCCTCTCATGGATGGCATAGCACGGTACCGATGGGACAAGCACACGATGCCGCCACTTTTCTAGGGAAAGCGCTAGCATGCCAAGCCATTTCACCCGGCCTGGACAACACGTAGACATGGACTAGCCTTCTGTATGCATGCACTATGTGTGATGAATCGATAAGGATAAGAATGCGGCTTTACTAAATTAATTCCTTTGAAAGTAAGGAATTAAAAAGGAAAATATCCCCTGCATACATGCATAAATCAAGCGGTCATCGCTGCCTATCCCTTGGCTAGTAGCTCAGTATAACAGGCTAACTGACCATGGTTTCCAGGGCCGGCGCATTCGGAACCACATTTGTCAGTTGGGCACCGATCTATGCGAGCACGGTTTCTACGTGACAATGGGCACATGCTATACACATCATATCGTCCAGCAGATAGATACATACATAGCTACAGACAGCACACCGCATCGGCACAATGCCGCGCGCGCACACACGTTTCTCCATGCACCTAAAACTGATATGAGGCCTTGTTTAGATACCCAATTTGGGTTTCAAATTCTGCATAGTAAGGGTCACGTCACACTGTAGCAATTTTGTTTTTATTTGGTAATAATTGTCCAAATCTTGATTAATTAGGCTCTAAATGTTCGTCTCGCAAAGTACAACAAAACTGTGCAATTAGTTTTTTATTTCATCTACATTTAGTACTCCATATATGTGCCGGCATTTTGATGTGACGGAAATAGGAATTCTGCATAGTGAATTTAGGAGGCAAACTTTGGAATCTAAACGAGGCCTGAGTAGTAAACAACACGACGCTCCGACGCCGCAATGATTGGCACCAGATCACGACGACCCGTCACTAGCCTGCTTGTCCCAGATGGACGCCTATGGCTATAGCAGCCCTTACACTGCATGCGAGGCAACATGGACCCCACGCCGGCTGGCCTGTCCGCAACTTTCTATCACGAAGGCCTTGAAGATGAGGCGGCCTGCTTGCCTGCATGAGCGGCGTGTGGACACATACATCCATAGGAATTGTAGGCTAGGGCAGGCAAACCGAAGGGAGGTCATGGCAGGCTGCACGTCGCATGCCACACGCAGGCAGAGACATTCCAGAACCTGGGCACCTATCGCCAGCAGCGGAGATTGATCAGAAACAGGCCTGGTGCACGAGGACAGGCACAACATAGTTGGAAAGAACAATAGTCCAAACCTAGTAGAAACAGCCACCACCAGAAAAGACGGGAGACGGGCAGAGGCAGGCGGCTTTAGTGGAAAAGTGTCTTGCACGAACACGCCTCCTGCCTATTTAAGCCGTGCTGCAGTGCTCGGCTCATTGCACCATAACAACTCGTCTTGCATCCGTCTTGGTAAGCGAGTGAGAGACCTAGACTGACCAGCGGGTCAAGAAGAGTTTGTGCATGTATGTATGCTTTGTTTTTTAGTGCTATCTGTGCATTGTTCCTTGATATGGTTGTTGGTGATTCCTGGATTTGATCTCAGTTGAGGAGCAAGAGAACCATGGCGGACCAGCAGCAACCCCAGCAGATGAACGTTGTCCGTGTCGGCGGCATCGACCTGCCTCCAGGGTTCCGCTTCCACCCGAGTGACGATGAGATTGTCAGCCACTACCTGATGAACAAGGTGCGCAACACGGACTACACCTGCACTGCCATCGGAGAGGTCGACCTAAACAAGACTGAGCCATGGGACCTCCCGGGTACGTAACAAGCAGCCTAGATCTGTACATACATATACACCTTGTTCTTGTTTGATCCATGCAGTGGATGCATGCTTCTATGCTAGTGATCCACTAATATATGGTGCTTGATTCGCATGCTGTAGATAAAGCAAAATGGGGGCGAGAAAGAGTGGTACTTCTTCTACCAGAAGGACCGCAAGTACCCAACGGGGTTGAGGACGAACCGGGCCACAGAGGCCGGTTACTGGAAAGCAACAGGGAAAGACAAGGAGGTCTACAACACCACAAAAGGGGTGGTGCTGCTGGTTGGCATGAAGAAGACTCTAGTCTTCTACAAGGGCAGGGCTCCTAGGGGCGATAAAACCAACTGGGTGATGCATGAGTATAGGCTCGAAGGCAATGCGCTTCTGGGCCCCGCATCCGCATCTAGCTCAGCTACCAATGCCGATGCATCCGCTTCAACTTTAGCTTCCAAGGTGCGTGGTAGTGGTAATAACACTGGCATGATGCATACATCCACATTATTTTCTTTATTATTTGCTTACCTTAATCTGATTTTAATCCTAAATTACAAATGAAATTCGTGCAGGATGAGTGGGTGGTCTGTCGTGTGTTCGACAAGACCAATGGGATCAAGAAGATAACTGCACCAGCATACCAGGTGGCCATGGTTGGCACTGAGATTGATCAGAATCTGAACAACATCCCAGCCATCCCCATCCCCATGCTGCCGCAGTTGCCACTGGTTGTGCCCATGCCCATGCAATTTCCCATCATGCCTGACTTCGCCATGGACCCGGTGGCCCCCTACTACCCCAATGCCGGCGCGGGGATGCCACCGATGATGCCACCTATGGCAGGTATTGTTGCCATCGGCGAGCTCCAGATCAACGACGCCCAATTCGGCAATCCAATGGCTGCTCCGCCGCTGATGAACTTCTACCACCAGATGGGCATGGGGGCAGCAGCTGGCCAGATGGGCATGGGGGCAGCAGCTGGCCAGATGGGCATGGGGGCAGCAGCTGGCCAGATGGACATGGGAGCACCTGGCGCTGGCGGCTTCGATGTTGCTGCGGCAGAGAGTATCCCGTCCTCGATGGTGTCGCAGCAAGCATAGCAGGCTAATGCCGCTGAGATCTCGTCAATGATGTCTGTGACTGGCCCAATGTCTACGACCACCACCATAGAGATGGATGGCATATGGAAGTACAAGTACTGAAGAAGTGAACATGGAGGGTGGAGGCAAGGACATGAAGTCGCATAAATATGAATGTTATATCTATATCATCTGCATTGCATTTTGTCAAATAATGCTTGGTTTGTATATTCCCGTAGCAACTAGTCGGTAAGCTATGTGTGTATGCATGTACTAGTATATGCACCGTATCATTGCCTGTGTGGTATATGTGTGTTGTTTGGTCTTAGTAATCTGGGACATGATGGCAAGCATACCAGGATATATAATATCTGCTTGGTCGTGCTGATGGTTGTATTGTAAGAAGCAGATTGGAGTTTGTTACAACATGATCGTGAACCTATATATTATATACATGTGAACTCTAGTATGTTGTTTAATTATATGAACTGGATTGCCAAATTAAACATTAAACTATATGCACTTATATTATGATCTTTTTGGTTAAGGTTACTTGCCAAATATGCATGTGTTAGTTGTCATGCCTACACACCTCTGCACCTGTCGGATAGGAACAAAAACAAATCCTGCTATGCTGGCTCAACTTTACATTCATTTCCTTTCAATAAAAGCTTGCAACATGGTTTTCTCGCTCCCTCGCTCCCCCTAAATAACCCCCACCTCCGATCTGTGCACTCTAAATCTAACCATCGTGCCTTATGAGGTAGGTTGTCCTCCTCCAGATTTAAGCATGTCGGGGCTAGGGTTCTTGTGATTAGGGACTGCATATAAAGTGAACTTCAGGGATGCCGGTTCACCGGTAGTTGAAGAGGCAGCGTGAGGGGGGGGGGGGGTGGGTGGTGAGATATGAAGTAGTTTGTGTTGGTGTTAGAAGAGGCTAGCGATGGTGCTACTAGAGTCATGTGGGATTGGGTGTGGTGGATAGCAGCGAGCGGCCTCCTTGGTCAGTAGATTGGAGGGCAGCGTGAAGGGCCTATGGTGGGCGGTGGCAGAGGCCCGACAATAGGGAATGCAAAAAATATTTCTAATATTATTTCTATCCGGCCTAATCATTTCCTTTTTTATAAGGTGTGCATCTGTGCGTTATAAGTACATCCTTCTAGGAAAGGACAATTGTTGGGGCCTCGCCGTTTCATTTGTTTGTTGTCCTCTGTCTCCCTTTTGTTTCCATTCAAAGAGATGCTGCAGCCAATGTCCATGAAGCTGCAAGCACCAACAATTACCCCGACCACCGGAATCGTCACCTAGGCAATGCATAAGCAGGTGCCTCCCATCACCCTCCCTTTCCTCCTCCCAATTCTTTATAGCATAAGTTTAACACACATAAGAGAAGGTATATATTGTGCTAGATTCCACAAATTGAACATGAAGATGAGATATTTGTTGAATATCTGTGATTGAAATACCTGCAGGTGACATAATTTTGTTTTTTTTTGGGAACTACTGTATAATATTTTTACCTCCTCTGAAACTCAATGCCCTTTGTGACCGTGTTTGTACTTGAAGAATTTAGCGGATTGTGATAAAAACAAAGGGACAGCTAGCTGCTCACAAGAAGTCAGACCACTTTAATTCTGTTATCCAAACTCATGGCTTAGAGAAATTCCAACCAGTGGTGGTAAGTACACATGGAATAAAAATCAAACTTGTCCTACTACTCTTGAAAAATTGGGTAAAGTTGAACCCGGGAATGGGTGGATCGGTGTGTCCTTTGGCAAGAGCTATCAATTGCTAGGTAGATATTTGGTCACAACCCCATTATTATTGACACTGGGACAGTACAACAAGAAAAGCATCTAGAATTCAGATTTGAGTTATTCTGGCTAAGGATCCTCAATTCTTTAAACATGTCAAATTAATTTGGGAGAAGCTTGTCAGAGCTGAGACTAAAGACCTTAAGCCCTTTCACTAGCTCCAAAACAGGTGAGTCAAGGAGTCCCTTTATCAAAGGATTGCACTCACTCAATCTGGTGCAAACTATAGCTACCACAAATTATTTAGATAGTTCCCTATGCAACCGCCACCACCGAGGCGCCGCCTGCCGCAACTCTTCCCTCACTACCACTGCCGCCACCACCGTGCCCAGGACCCCTCTCCTTGTTCCTCTCCGGTGCATATGCCGGGGACAAGAAGGGGAGGGGTCCCATCCTTTTTTCCCACAGTTTCATATATATCTAGTTGTTTAGGGTTTAGTCCAAATAAATCTTCTGGCAAAATCAGATGATTTTCAGTCGGGATTATGTTTCCTGCGATGACTTCGGTGATTGCCACGATGAGATCGCTATTGCAGGCATCGATTTTATTGGCAAACGGGCAATTTGTGGCCTTCATTTGCAAGGGGAGGGGTGCTTCTGGGCACTCCCAACGAGAACAGTTACTCCGGGTCATTGACCTCGTTGTCGATGGTCACAAAGAGAAAATTAGGGTTTGGAGGTGATGTATCCGCATCCTATGTTGTACCTGATGATGCAACTGCCGATACTCTTTCATCGATTCAAATGCGTTTTGGAGTGGTTCCGAAGCGTTGGATCTTGCGACATGTCCAATGTTTTGTGGTTGATCGTTGGAGCATAAGGACTACATTGTCTAATGTTTTGTGGTTGGTCGTTGGATTCAACATAAGGACTACATTTTGGCTCCAGCGTTCGAGGGAAGCCATTGGGGAAGAAGACGATGGAAGAATCTGGATAGAATATTATGTATATTTTATTTTAGATTTTTTTCATGTGTAATTTGGGGATGTACTATGCCAAGTTTTAATATAATACCCCTTCCCTTCGAAAAAAGCAGACCCTTTATTATCACCGTACTATTCGATTTTGTTTGTGCTTAGCCGGACGATTATTAATGCTCAAAATATTGATTTTTTGGTGGGCTAGGTAATAATTTGATTAACAGAGGTGTGGCTATTCTTCACTATGGAGATGACACCATTCTGAGCCGAAAAGATGATTATGTGATAGCTAGAAACCTTAAGTTCTTATTGTATATTTATTAAATGTTGTCGGGATTAAAATAACTTTGTGAAAAGTGAAGTTCTAATGATAAATGGCATCAATAACAATTTGAGTAAGTATGCAGAAATCTTTGTCTTTCCATATTAGTACTTTTCCAATCAAGTACCTTGGTGTTCCTGTGGGTCCTTTTTTTAGCATACTCCACATTTGTGATTGGGGTCAAATTTGTGAGAAGATGGAAACACAAAATTTCTTTCAAACCACACATGTGATTCATGTTATCAAGTTTCATCTTTGCAAGATTAAATATATTAAAAGTTTAAACAATGGAAATAGAGTATTGGTGACATTGCAAAAATTCTTGTTGCACAATTTATTTAAAGCGCGGAAGATTTACCTTTCAACTCATTTAGGTGGAATGAAGAGAAAAAATTTAGTACATGGATTATACTACTCTGCATATTGTTAATGTCCTTTGATGAAAAATTATTACCAAGTTAAAAACTTTGGTGGTACTGAACAGCGAGCATAGAAAGGAGCCTTTTGCCAATTTGCCAATTCAAACGTTGGGCTTCGCCCATTTACCATGCCAAACAATGGATTTGCCAATTTACCAAGAATAAGAATGCATCTTTGCTTTCATGCCATCTTGCCATTTTAATTTCATTTTCTTATCTTTTCCTAAATCTATAGCCATGTGAAATGACCACCTTGCCACTTATTTGTTACACATGCAAGTTTCACCACTAGTCCTTCTTATCGTCATACAAAAGTGGCGCTGCTGCCGTGCAAGAGCCGAGCATCACCGCTGGCACACCGAACATATGGCCATTCGCTTGTACCCAACGGTGACTAGGAGCATCTGCTCACTAGGCTTCGGCCCAATATCAGCACGGCGCTTCACATATAGTAGAGCCTTGGCAATTTTGCTGGTGCGGTATTTTGGCGCTGGGGCTCACGTTTTGGCGCGAGAGTGGAGAGTAGTGCGGTGGCGATCAGACTTCTACTGCTGGTGCTCTCTGTCGATAAACAGGTGCCCAAAAAACCTGCACTCACGTCATCTCTTGTTGTGTACTTAAACTAGTTTTATTCATTAATTTGATTGTTTTTGTCCTCCCTTATTGGATTGTGCTGGAATTGATCGATTGAAGGAAAACTGATATGGAAGCTTGAAGGAAACATCAACTTGCTTGCATCAAAACAAAAGCTGCATATTTGAGATGGAAGAAAATAGGTGTGTAAAGCCATGGTCGTTTCTTTTTGTTCATCTAATTAGGGGATAGATTTTAGTTACGTTGCACAACTCGCCGCCTAATATCATGTCATCTTTATTTGTTTTCTTGTCATCCATTGAGGTAAAAGACTAGGAAGCAAGCCCTCCTTACAAGAAAACAAACACACTCAAACACACCCAACCCTCAACAAGTCGCATTTGCGCCAGTGCAAAGAAAAACATGACCTCAAGCCACCTAGCAGCCTCAAGAGATGGCTGCTGCATCCAGCTGGGCTAAACCCCCAACTCCTGCTAGACACCACTGCTCACTCTTTTCTAGGATTAACAATAGGATTTGCTGAACATTAGGGGAAGCACCATTGAAAACAAAATCGTACCGGTGTTTCCACAGCATCCAAGCACCCAAGACAACCAGAGAATTAAGGCCCTGCTTCATGCTACCTGGAATGAAGCCATTAATCCAGAAGCACCCGTCACTGAATACCACATCTCTGGCCTGAGGGGAAGGGAAGAGGCCAACTCGCTGGAGGAGGAGAAGCCACACCTCCCTGGAAAACACGCAGCCTATCAAAATGTGTTGGATGGTCTCTTCTTCTTGATCACATTCACATAAAGGGCCATGGCTTTGGTGTGGAAGGACCTTCTTAGCTAGTCAGTGTCAGTCTGCTGTCTAGCACCTGATCATGTGCAGCAAGCCATAAGAAAAACTTGCAATTCTTTGGTGCCCAAGTTGTCCAGATAAGCTCCCAAGGTTCAAAGACATGTAGACAGCAAAACCAAAGAAAAATGCTTTGTAAGCTAACTTTGCAGAATATTGGCCAGACCCAGTAAGCCTCCACGCTGGATATCAGGCTCATCAAGTTGTAAAGCAACATCACAAACAAACTCCTAATATCCATGTATTCCGAAATAGCAGCAACCACAACATTATCAAGTCACCTGACTAATCACCATTAGTCATGATTAGTTGGCCTGATCAGTGTATTGGCGATCACCTATGCACTAGATTAGTCACGATTAATCATGATTAGTCAGGCTGATCGGTGCCATGGCGAGTAGGATTGATTTACATGATTTGACAACATTGACAGGGCACCCTGAATGTCCTAAATCCATCGATAATTTGTGAATGGTTGTAATCATATTTTTTGAGCGGAAAATACAGCAGGGGAGGGCCCCATTGTAAACTTTTTAATTAAATAAAAAGAGCAACAACAACTCTATACAAGAGGAAACAAAAAGGGAAGCAAGCCCGAGGTGGGCAGCAGAGCTAAACTAGAGCAGCTATACAAGAAAGGAAGATAGATCGCTTAGCAGAACTGAATCTATGAGCCTGTAGTCTAACTTCTTCATAGAAGGAACTTCTCCAAGAATCAAAGGACGGTCGGCCTCTGTCAAATATAAAGTTATTTCTCTGGTTCCAAATCTGCCAGGTGGCAATGATGAAGGTCTCCATAAAAAAGGGTTGTTATGTTGGACCTTGGCCTGCTGCATCATCAGGAAGAAATCCACTATGAAATCCCAATTTATACCAAGGTGTTGCCAGCAGGCTTGGCTAAAGGGGCAGCTGAAGAACAAATGGAATGCAGTTTCTTCAATGTTGTTGTTGCATAGAACACAATTGTAGTTGTTTCCCTGAAGCTTGTGCTTTTTCCTTCTCAGAATGTTCCTTGTGTTCAGCCTGTCCATCAAGAGGAGCCACGAAAAAACTCGAAGTTTGTTATAGCATTTGGAGTTCCAAATCCAGAGAAAAGGGGATGGGGGCTGTATATTCTTGTAAGGAAAGTTGTAGCACTTTGATGAGGAGTAGTTCTTGCTTCCCCAAATATATTTTCAGGAGTCCATTGAATTCTGATCGACCTGCAGATCTTGAATTAGTTCTTGGAGACTTTGGAATTCTTGGAAGGCCTGCTCTGATAAGGGCAAGTGAAATTGGGCCTCCAGAGTGTTATTAGACAAAAAGCTAGCCACTAAAATGTTCTTATTCCTGGCAAAGGAATAGGGCCTTGGGAATTCGGATTCCAGGATGTTGTCATTCCAAAGGTCAAACCAGAAAAGTACCGTGGAACCATCTCCAAAAGTGCACTTTGCAATTCCTCTGAACATGTCACATAATTTTAGAACATCCTTCCACCAAAAGGAACCCCTATCTATCGAAGCATGTGGCACCTGACCCTAGGAATAATGCGCATTCCAGATCAGCTTCACCCATGGGATATCCTTTCTATTATAAAATTTGTCTAGATTTTTCAAAAGAAGGGTCTTGTTTTGACTCCTAAGATTGATAATACCCAACCCTCCTTTTCTTTTTGGCTTTGAACATTTACTCCAGGCCACCAATGGTTTCATCTTTGCATTGGAATCTGAACCTCTCCAAAGGCAGTGACGTCTAGCTCTATCAATATACTCGATGAATGCAACCGGCACCTCCAAGGTACACATGGCATAGGTGGGCAGCGAAGAGAGGACTGAATTGACTAGCTGAAGCCTTCCTGCATGGGTAAGGAAGGTAGACGTTGTCGTGAGCCTTCTCTCAACTTTAGTCATAATGGGACCGTAATGTTCAACCCGAGGTTTTGTTGTGCCCAACGACTATCCAAGGTAGGTAAAAGGGAGAGATTCCAAATTGCAGCCGAAGACACCAGAAAGGAGTTGAGCTTTTTCAAGAGGGAGATTTAAGGGAACAAGGCAAGACTTCCTGTAGTTGACTCTCAGCCCTGTCGATTGCGAGAAGGATTCCAGAAGGCCTTTCAGGGCGAATAACTCTCTCTAAGAAGCTTTCATGACTAGAATAGTGTCGTCAGCGTATTGAACAATGGGGAATTGGTCCAGCTCAAAAGAAGGAATAGGCCTCTCAAACAGACCTTGCTGGTAGGCTTTGTTGACAATGCATTGAAGGAGATCTGCAGCAAGCACAAAAAGGAGTGGTGATAGGGGGTCACCTTGTCTAACCCCACGACGACAGTGGAAGTGGTTGCCTGGCACACCATTTAGCAGGACCGAAGAAGATCTAGAAGCAAGAATCCTCTCAATCCAATCAATCCAAACTTCAGCAAACCCCAAGTGCCTCATCATCAGCAAGATTGTATTGTGCTCAATTGTATAAAAAGCTTTTGTAAAGTCTAATTTCATAATAATAAGCTCTTTTTTGGAATGTTGGCATTGATAGATGTACTAATAAGCCCAGGCCAAACAATCATGTATTGTTCTGCTTTTTATGAAACCATAATGGCTGGTATGAATCAGAGGAATTATTTTAGCCTGTAGCCGATTAGCAAGGAGCTTTGTGATGATTTTGATGACACCATTCAGAAGGGAAATGGGTCTGTAGTCATTGACACTTGTAGGATTGTGCACTTTCGGGATTAGAGTGATGAATGAACTGTTGATGGCTTCCAGATTCAAGTCACCATTGAAGAAATCAAAGCATAAGGTGTAGACATCTTCTTTTATAAGGTCCCAACATTTTTTCAGAAAGAGCCCATTGAAGCCATCTGGACCAAGAGCTTTATCAGACGACATGTGTTTGATGACCTCATAAATTTCAAGGGTGGAGAAAGGCCTAGAGAGAGAATCTAAGTCATCTCTGGCCTGCACCAGATGATCAAGGTTATAGAGCATTGTAGGATTAGAAGAGCATCCCATTCTCTTTTTAAAATCCTCCAGTAGCAGAGCTGCCTTTTCATTATGCTCGGTGATAGATCTACCATCCTCAGCTGTCAGGCTAGTGATGGTGTTAATCTTGTATCTTTCAGTGGCTGCAGCGTGAAAAAATTTTGTTCCTTCATCTCCCAACTTGGTCCATCTCACAATGTACCTCTTCTTCAGGTACTCTTTTGTAATCATATTATGAGTTCTCTAAGTTCACTTTTCATTCTGTTTCTACTAGTGATTTTTTGCACATGCTTTCCTTTGGCAACATTGGTAGTACAGTAATTTTTCAAAAAAAAACGTTGGCAGTACAGTTCTGTGGCCTAATTTCAGAGAATAACTATGTAGTAAGATGCAGTCTGTTGCCTTATAGATCACATGAGGTTTTGTAGACGCTCATGCATCCCAGCACCCTCTTTCACTGTGCTGCTAATGACTTCAATTGAAATAAATCCCAACCGATAAGGTTATATTGAAGGGTGACTTCTCTCTATGAATGGCATGCTTCATTGAATTCATGCCATTTTAGAATTTTTTCCTCCCCTTTGACGCATTTGGCACGTCCTATGTATATTTGATCTGTTGGTTTATGTGATCAACTCCTCCTATTCTCTACTGGGGTGAGCACCGGTATTCTGTTGTCTTCTCTGTCAAACAAGAAGGAATTTGATACACTTTTTTTTTCGAGAACGTGCATTGGCACATATTTCATTAAGTAGAGGAATAGAGTTTTATTACAGCCACCACCCCAATACAGAATCCAAAGATTACCGTAACCCTTCCCCCTCACTAGACTCGCACATGGTTGTAATTACATAATAAACATAATCCGCCCATCCTCAATCCGCCCGACGAAGCGAGTCCAGCGCGCCCAAGTGCTGGTACCCTGCCGCAGTCCACATGGCAATCTCATCTTCAATGGCTTGAAGCAGCTGCGCCACCGACGACCTTGGCGTCCCATTGAAGGTTCTCGCATTTCTTTCAACGTCCAACCGACAAGGAAGAACAGGGAGTTGAATCCATGACGAATTGATTTGGGCAAGCACCTCCTAGAGTCCATCCACCACTGCATGATGTCGCTCTCCTGAACAATCCTGCAAACGAAATCTTCTCAGACATGATGCCCACACTTCGCTGCTGAAGACGCAGCCGAGGATGATGTGATCCTTCGTTTCCACGGCCTGATCGCAGATGATGCAAGTGTTGCTCTCTTGCGGTCCATGACGCCATCTTCTATGTGCCGTCCAGCATCTACCACGCATAACAAGCCATAAGAAGAACTTGACGCGCGGTGGTGCAACAGTTTTCCAAAGTTGCTTTGCGCCTAGAGGTCTGGAGCAGCCGGCGGACATCGCTCCATAAGCCGAGGACGCCGAATACTAGTGATCGACCGTAAGCCTCCAGGCAAAAGTGTCCGGTACACCCGGACGCAGCTGCACCTGCTCCACCGTGTTCCAGAGGCCAATAAACTCCATGAGCAGTCTCATAGTGCACGGCCCAGTGATGTGATGCACCCATGCATGCACGCCCATGCAGTGCCTCCGCGACGGACACGCACCTTCTCCTCTTTGGAACTGCTGCCAACACGGCGGGAGCCAGGCAACATATGCTCGTCCCCTGGAGCCAATTGTCAATCCAGAAGAGCATCGACTCTCCATTGCACAGGGCTGAGACTATGGCCGCCCTGAAAATGCCCACCACCTCCCGCTCATCAGCATCTGGCAATGCCCACCAAGTCCGTTCCTGGTCAACTCAACGAAGCCAAGGCCACCAAACCCGTAGCGCATCCCCCGCCCGTGGGAGATCAGCCACTCCCAGACCACCGACGCGGTCTCCCAGGCAACCTTGCATTGCCCTCCAGAAACTGAGTCGGAGCCACACCAAATGAATGCCCTGCGGAGTTTATCAATGCACTCAATCACCCACGCGGACAGGCACAGCGCAATCGACGAGTGGATGGGAATGGCCGACAAAGTGGTCTTGACAAGCGTTGTTCTTCCTGCAATGTTTAGCGCATTGCCCTTCCACTGAGGTATACGTGCAGCGACGACGTCAATGAGCGCCTGCTCCTCTCCTTTCTTCAGCCTGAAGGTGGACTAGCGACTGGGGAATCCTTCTATCCAGCAGGAGAGGATTTCCTGTATCTTCACAATGTCGTCCTCGCTGCAGTGCATCGGCGTTGCTACGCTCTTGTCCAGGTTTGCAAAAAGACGCCAAACCACACTGAAACGAATGGAGAACTTAGTTCAGGATTTACAAGATGAGCTGGAGATGAAAGAGGATTTAACTGTGAAAGAATTTTCCTAATGAAACTTCTAGCGAACATGATGGTAAAGTATGACGAAGCATATATATTCTATCGAACCATATTCTCATCTGGGTCAGGCATGCTCGAACAAGGACATTCATATGAACATTCGATAAGATATAGCTAGATTAATCTGGGCCGGAAACCAAACCAGATTAAACTGAAAACGCATACGACAACACAGATGAGAATAAGCTAGCATATGAAGGTATCGGTAAAAGGCAACTAGGTACATCTGCCCTTTAGGAATGAAACATTTGACTGGAACATAATGAAGTTGGTAAATCAAATATTTTGGCTACGAGATACCAAGTCTATTCATCAATATTCTTCCTGTGGGATCTCCAAGTGACCATGACTGAAACCGTTCCAAAGTCCCCTAGGTCTGCCACTTCTTCATCCGTCCCATGGTAGCCAGAGGCGAAGCTACATTGCCACCGTGAACATGGCACTAGTTTCTGGTCTCTTGGATACCCTTTGATGTAAAGATCAAAGTCACTGTGTCTCTCCACCGCTATAACAAAGCTCGTCATGAAACCCAGCTTTGGAGCCACGCCGCGAAAAAGCCGGATCACCTCACTGAAGCCGCTGGTCTTGGCGAGCATCTTCATGTTGACGATGTCATCAATGGCAGCAGAGCGGAGGACTGTGACTTCAACCCGGGCCTCCACTGCATTCATCAGTACCAGGTACTTGATGTCCAGAGCACATTTTTCGCCGTATAGGCGCTTGTGTCGAATGAACGACTTCGATTCATGCATATTGTATAGCTCAGTGCATCCTTCAATGATTGGACCATCATCACCATCTGTCTCGTTTTCACCTTGGGCATGGAGCTCAAATTCGATCAATGCACGGGATGACATTGAAATGACTCGAGTAGGGCTCTTCAGAGACAAACGTGCCGTGCCCTGCACCAAAGTCAGTCAGATATTTGAATTTTTTTATCAGTTATTTATAGTAGTGGGAAATCCCTCTTCTTAAATACCTAACACAGCATGTCTACATAGCAAATAAAAGTGAAACATGCACATACACCAAACAAATTTGGTATTCAAAAAATACGTATAGAGCAATAGGAGTGAAGTTGCCATCAAATAAGTACTAAAAATTATATAAAAATGCACAAATGTACAATTGGAAAATTCATTACAGAGTATGCACTTTCAGATTGACAAGGGTGTGATTGGTTGCTTGCATTAGCCTAAGCCTGCATTAGACCTTATACTGTTCTGCAACACCACTGAAGCCAGCATAAATGTATGCAATGACTTGTGTTTAGTTCAAGCTGTAAGATTGTGTTTCTTTTCTTACATTATGTTGCATAGCATGTAGTCACCTCCATGTTCTGGTAGAGGTGGGTGAGGCGAGATTTTTTTTTTGTTGCTCCATGCGCTTGTGCAAGTCTGCATTGCCTAATACAACCACACTGCAGCACTAGGCTTCTAGCTAATGCCGCACTGGGCCTGCTCTCTAGCACTGTGCAAGCCTGCATAAGAAGCTCTGTAGACAACCAAACACAGGGAAACTGTCCTTCACAAGCCTGGATACAGGCAACCAAACCCGGGTAAACTATCCTTCACAAATCTGGATACAAACAGCCATACAAACCCTAAACAGAGCATGCAGGAAGATTGTTGTAGGAGTTTGCAAAATGAATTACCATGCAGATTGTTAACTTTTTACAGCACACAATAAATATATATGGCAGTCACAAACTATGTTAAATTTGGAGATAGCAAATGTATTGCTGTTTTTTCATGTTAAAAGGAGCATGGATGTAGACAATTGTAGTTTGCAAACCAAATATCACCTGTTCAAATGTCAAATGTAAATCTGTTGTAGAAGAAACTGCACCACTATCCTAAAGTTACATACCTAAATCTAGACATGGCAAATTGCAATTTTACATATTCTAGTGTCACATGTACAGATACTTATGAATGATTAAAAGGAGTAGGCACACAGACAATTGCAAGCCAAGAAAGCATGAACCAAATATAATTACCGTTTTTCGCTTCACAGGAACAGCTTCACAATTGTCAATAGCACGCCTATAGATATAGTTGCGCAAGGGCTTGATTCTGTCCCGTGCCGCGACAAAACCAAAAATCTTGGCTTGACCAGGACGGCTATGTTCATAACCAGCAATCTTAACATCAACGAATTGAATCAATTCCATCGGAAGGCAACAACATTCATCTAAGCAATCCTCAACCTTGGTCAAACTGACTGCAAAATCAGTGTTAAATTAAAATAAACTATAATGTATATAGCGTGCCTGCTAGTTTATGAATATATGATGTATGGCAGATAGAGAAATGATGAAAGGGGAAACAGAAAAAGAAACTTACTTTCAGATTTATCATTGAGATTATATTCTGAATCGAATAAATGACTTCCAGTTTTGAAAGGAGGGAAAAGCATGATTGGTGAAGGACCATGAAGTTTAGTTTCTGGATTTGCATATACCAAATAAGCTTGCTTGTCATGGTCCCAACTAGCCCTTGGAAAATTATCGACTGTAAAAGGGCTACACATCCCTACACCAAATAAAATATCATTAAAATCAGCACAAAAATGTAAGATCTCTAAAGTTTAATTCAAACATCATAAACTTCTTTTGACATATTATGGTTCACAATCCCTTACATGAATTGTTCCAACCAGCATGTAGAAACAGGTTGAAATCAGTTGTAATTCACATGGCTGTATACATGTAGAAAAATTACAAATTTTAATTCTATTATTTATACCAAGGTGTTGTGGATAGGAGGGGTAAAGGTTATAATCATGGGAAACTATGGGGTGCTTTGAATGTCATAAAGGAAAGTTTAAGCTTCTCACAGAGAAACATATTAAAAATGGGCATGTTTGGATGAGCTAGGGCTAATTACTAGTTGGGCTAAAAATTTGCTGAAGTTTGCTAGCTAGTTGGCTAACAACTAGTTGGAGACTTGGTTAAAAAATTAGCCCCATCTATTAGTCCTCCTGTTTTGATGCACCAGTGCTAATTTTAGCTAATTTTTAGCTAGCTAGTAAGTTCAGATATTAAAAAAAACAAACTGTGATGTTTGGACCGCTGCAGCATAGGAAATAGTTGATGCAAGATTGAGAAGCAATATTTGCAATGTTTTACGAAAAAGGAAGAAAGAACTAAGATTTTGACAGAATGTGGTTCTAGCATGCCAAATTAGGTCCTCTACAGCAACTCGGTAGAGGTTTTCCTTCCCACAAAATTCCTGTTATGAACACTAATTCTTTATTTTCTGAAGTGATGAAGCTAATAAAAGCAGCCAAATCCACAAAGCATGGTTCCATCAGCCCAGTCATCGATTCACACAGTAAGTGTTCGGATGAAAATGGTGACATGGATTTTCAGAATTCAGTCCCTAAACATTTGGACCCAAACTTCCAAAGCCCACTGCCCACGAACGACCCTCTATAAGGGGAAATCTTGTAACCTGTCTCTATGTCAAGATGGAAATATTAATTTATATATGTTAAGATTTTGTTAATGAATTTCGTCAATACAGAGAATTCGGCATTATAAAACTAACATATGGGTGATTTTGAGTTTTTACCTTGATTCCCGCAATCGTCCTCCTCGCTGCCACTGTCGCTGACCAACCATTTATCGTCAGCTTCCATGGCAGAAGACTTGGGTGAATCCTCGTCGCAGCACGGAGAATGTGGCCGCTTCTTTGCACGGCCAGCGACAATGGCCTCCGCCGATCTGCTTTCGCCTCCTTCAGTCTCCATAGGTTGCTTCTCGGTCCCCACAAACCCTAGATGCAGAGGGCCGGCGGTGGAGTCACCCATCTCTTATGTGCTCGAATACTCCTACGGGTTTCAAATTCAACACACTAACCTCATTACAAAAAAAAATTCAACACACTAACCCGCCTCGATACCTCCCGGCGACCCCCAGACCAGGCTCCTGCCGCCTGCCGCCGCAAGCCCGCGACCAGCAGATGAAGCGCCGCCGCAAAGCGCTTCGATGGAGAAGTCGGGTTCGGCACGAAAAGAGGCCAGGGGCATTTGTGTCCTTTATTTATCTTTGTGTGGGGATTTTGCCACTTACGGCCCCAGCTTAGCCGCGATTCTCTTATTATTATTTTGTTTGATTGAGGGTTGGGTTTTTTTTAAATTGGTCGTGTAGTATCGAAAGTTCGCGATCTTCGTAAAATATCATTGAAAGTTTGTGTCTCCATAAAATACCACTGAAAGGTTAAAACGTAAACTAGAATTAGCATTCTGTTAGCTTTTGTGTATAGAAAAGTTGACATGACATGATACCCAAATGTGAAATTACCTACTTGCCCTTACCTTATCCTATCTCACTCATCCGAGACAGGAAGCACGCACGCGGAGCGCTCGGTTCCGTGCTCCGGTCTGCCGCTCGCTCGCCCCTGATGCCTCCTCCGCCGGCCGTGGGCCGCCGCATGTGTCAGCACACGGCCTCTGCCGGCCACCGCGGGGGTCTCGCGCTGCCTCCGCTGGCCGCCACGCGGGCCTAGGCACCGCCTCCACCGGTCGACACGGCGTCTGCGCGGCACCTCCGCCAGGCCGTCGGCCGCCTCTGCGCACCGCCTCCGCCGGCCTCTGTGTGGACTTGTGCGCTGCCTCCACTCGACTGGGTGGTGCCCCGTGACTCACAACTATGCATACAACAGGGCCGAGAAGAAGGCAGAGTAGGCGGAGAAGATGAGGAACCAGGCCATCCACAAGGTGGCGAAAGTGAAGCGCGCGTCGGTGTCAGTGCGTTCGTTTTGTGATCTGAGACGTTGCTTCAGACCTTCAGTTACGTCAGAGCAATGGAATGCAAGGCGTGCAGCAATGCGGAGCCGAGCCGTTCTTCGATTGCACTGTAACAAACTAACAACGATGCAGCAATGCAAAACGTGTATATAGTACTACTGCAACTAGAAACAGCAAGCGGCGGCGGCGGCGTCGTCGTCGTCGTCTTTTTTTTCCTTTCTTTTTCTTTTTCTTCTTTTTTTTGAGAACGGCGGCGTTGTCGTTAGAGCAGCATGACGGAGCGAAAGACCACGGTGGCAAGTGTCGTGAGCACCGCCACGCACACCTTGCCCCAGAAGTCAGCGCGGCGCAGGCCTTGGCGAGCGCGGCAAGGAGGCGCTTCGACTGCGGGCTGACCCCGCCAGCGCCACGCAGCTCGGACAGCGCGTGGCTGATCTCCTCCGGGAGCGCCACGCAGCCTCGGGCGGACCACGATGTCCGCCGCGGACCAGCTCAGCTGCTGCTTCGACGCTGGCGTCGACGACGCGTAGGCGAGCTCTGACCCGGCCGCGCCCCGGCCACCACAAACGTCACGCACGCGACCATCAGGTCGGGGGTATATTTGTCCGAGATAACAGCTCCGTCGCTTCATTTCAACAGAATGCTACTTTCAATTCATAGTGCTACCTTTCGGTGGTATTTTACGAGAGTATAAATTTTTGGTGGTATTTTACGGAGATAGCGATCTTTCGTTGCTACACAACCAATTTTTCCCTTTTTTTGAGTGGGATTGAGGGTTGGTGGGTTGGAGCCAGTTGGATCCAAGGTTTGGTTTGGGGTTCATATTCGCTCCCATACAGAATATACCGTGCAGATGTGGGTTGGATGATTCCTCCGAAACTAAGGGCCAGGGGCGACCCACTTCGTCGTAGCAGGCAGCGGCTGCCTCGGGGGGCGCAGCGGGGCTCGCCACGTAGAGTCATGGCGGCTGCGGCGGTCATGGGGCCCACAAAGTCATAGCCACGCAGGCCATGGCGCAACGGTGGCCCCAAGAACACAGCAGCAACGGCGTGCTACGATGGCATTGGCGCAACAGCGGACGGCTGCAGGCATGGCACAGCGGCTCCCGCGGAGGATGCACTGGGGGCGCTCGCAGCAGCAGCCGGGCGCGGAGGAGATGCGCCAGCGGCCGTGTAGAGATGCGCTAGCGGCTGCGCGGGCATAGGGGCAGGGCTCACGGAGCAGGGGCCCAGCCGCACGGGGACGAGCAGGGATGGCCGCGCAATGACCCAGGAAGAAGAAGGGCTGAGAGAATGATGTGTGGGGCCCATGTGTCAGGAATCTGAACCCACATCTGATTTATCTCCAACTAAACAGAAAACATGGGATAACCCCCTCCCCCTAATCAAACACGAGATGAATGTAACACAACTAAAAAAACTAGGTTGGATCCAACCCGTCCCTAGTAGTCCTAGAACCAAACACACGAGCTTCCACACGTCCACAACAAATAAAGAGGACACGCTTGCGAGCCACAGGCTATATATGACAGAACCATTCAATCTAATTTAATGTAATTAATGTTTCCTCAACGCGTATAAAACGGAGGCTTCCGAGGGCTATTGATGGTCACTAAATACTAAACCTGACCAATATACCACCAAATGTGAAGGTAATCAAAATCATAGTGACATTTTGTTTTCAAATAATGGTTCCACTTGTATTCTTTGGGCTGTTCGGCTTCAGCTGTGGCTTATTCTCCTCTCACATAATACTCCAGCACACGTAGACCGTAGACACAATCTTTGAACCGTCTTATACCTGACCTACATCAGAATTTAAGGAGAGGTTGGAACCTACAAAGAGGAGAGGTCGAATAGAATAGCACAGACCAAGAGATCATTCGTCGAGCTCTGCACCGAGAGCAGAGCCACTCAAAGAGGAGCACCGAGGGCTCCTCCCCCATCGTCTTCCTCCTCTCGAGGAGGAAACCTCGCCATCGACGAGCCTAGAATAGCACCGAGTGATCCCCTGCCAAATATCTCTTACACATGTTGTAACCCCTCCCCTCCCCTGATTTGGGTGCTCTTGAATACAAGGAAACCACCACTGCTAGACGTAGGGCTCCGATAGCATGAACCAGGATAAATCGTTGTCTTCTCTGTGTTCTTGAGTCCACCTATGCTACCGGAAACCCACACTCAGTGACACTCGACGAACGACAATGCTTGACGCTGTCTCGAATCCGCGACAACTAGTCACTCCCACCACCTCTACTAAATGATTTCTAAACACTACTACAGATTGAGTTACCACTGTCGACCCCTTCTCTGCCGTAGAAGAAAGAAGCGACGGTGTCATACTTCCACTGTCGGTTGGATCGATAGCGAGCCCTGAAAAGGAATCAAACCGGCCGAGGAAACTTTTTACACCGACGGTTGAACCATCGATGCGGCGGTGCTAGTGGGGTTCAATTCCACTGTCGTCTGAAAAAGCCAAGCCGACTGGGATACGCATTATGGCCGTCGTCCTTAAACTACCGTTTGGTGTACCGGCGGTAAATTCAGTGTGATTGTTGAATGCCCCAACTTCCAACGTTGTCTCACCACTTGGGCCGGGAACCGTCGTACCTCGTTTCCTTGATGCGTATTCCTAAATCACGCATCTTAACTGCTCCTTTCAGCTTCTCCATCTTCAAGGTTGGCCTATTTAAACGGGGTCTGGGTGCTCTTTTTGTCTCATTCCACACACTCTTCCTCCTTCAATCTTTTAGAATAGATACAAATCGACAAAGCTCTTGAGCCAATCATCTTTTTTGTTCTACATCGCCATGGCGCTTCTTGTCCAATTTCTCTGGTGGCAGCTGCGGCGTTGGAAAAAGGCCTTCAAGATTGGGGACAACCTACATCTAGGCGCAGCGGGGGCTAGTCAAGCTAGGTGCTAGTGAAAGTTTTGCGATTAAGGGGGTTTCGCTTATTTGGACAAGCCAGGGGTATTGATTTCACTTTGGTACATGTGGTTTGGCATTGCTGGGCTTCACTGGGGCTCCTATGGTCCATCCGATTAGCGTAGGGCCACTACGAAGGTGAAGTACATCGTCCTGCATGTATTATTGCAACATTTTCTACTTCTGTCCTGCGCAGCCCTGCTGCCACAGTTCATTAGTTCTGGCACCATGGCGATCATCCTCCTTCCTCTAGAGCAGCGATGACAGCGGCGTTTCTCTCCTATGCCTCTGCATGCCTCTCGACCGTGAGAGGTTCACTTATTTGGGCAAGCCTTCCCGTGCTGCACGGATTGGGGACTATAGCAATCAAATACTTCTGCAGCACGGAAGGTAAAAGCACCTCAGTGAGATGCCGGTGAAAGTTTTGCGAGGTCCTCTTTTGCCTCCTTAGCTTGCACTGCCACCTCACTTAGATGCTAGTGGAAGTTTTGTGAGGTCTTCTTCTGCCTCGTCCTTAGCTTGTACTATTTGTCTGCTACCTAGTAGGTCATCAGGGTGCTCAATAGGAGAGCAACTTGATGATCACAGATCTTCTGTTGGACTCCATACTTGATAGGTAATGAATTGACTATGGGTTGTACCTGTACTTGACTGGTCTTTGTTATTGTACACCCAGTAGTCTTTGATAGGGCTTTGTTATTGTACAACTATAGAATGTGACTGAGTTATCAATGAAATTTTTCCTCATGGGCTTGTGATGATTGTTACTATGTTGTTTATATATAGTTTTTGCCTTACAAAAAATTAATAACTGAATGGCTGTGATGCTTGTTATTACTCCATTTCTTTTAAGTGTGGTAGTATTTGCCTTGGCTACACAGACCTGAAAAAAGCACCTCACTGAGATGGTGTTGTGGTTCAAGTTTGTAAGTTGCTCCTCCTTCAAGATTGGGTGGTTTAGATTCCATCGTGCGAGTTGTATCTGGAAATACCGTATGATACGGTGGCACCTAGCGGTGGTTCCTCCCAAAAAAAGGCCTCCATCCTCCGCGAGGAGAGCCGAGAGGCGGAGCAGCTGCGCCTATGCGTTGCCGCGGCGAAACGGGAAGCGGCCACGGCGGAGACTATGGTCACCGAGGTCAATGTGCACCTCACTGGTAAGGCATTCGGTACGATATGATCTTGCTCTTTCGTTGTTGTGTACGTCTTTAGTTGTAGTGTTTTCTTGTCTCTTTTTCAGCCGTCCAGGAGCAGCTGATCGTCGCATAGGGCAAGGCAGCAGAGGTGGATCGCCTTCGCCAGGTAGCCGAGGACAACGCCCGTGTCTCCTCCCAGATGGCGGTGGAGAGCAACCGCCGCTTCTAGTCCATCAACGCGGCAGCAGGTAACGCCGTTCGCACGCTTGCGCCTCTTGCACCTGCGGGGATGACCTTGGCGGAGCGTCTCCGCTCCGTGCCGCCATAGGTGTTGGAGGTGGCCACCTACTGCATTCGCATAGGGGCCGCTTCGGCCCTGGCCGCCGCCTAGCTTCGCCTGGGTGAGGACCTGACCAGGCTGGATCTGGGGGTTCCCGCTAGAGACGAGCGACAATGTCCGCCAGAACCTGGTCGGCAACTTCTTTGACGTGGGCGATGGCGTCTTGGCTAGGGTGAATGTAGAGGAAATCATTCGTAACGCTCCCATGAGTAGTTCGATTATAGCCTGCCTTTGCATTATTCTATATAAAAATGATCATAATAATATTTAGTAGTTATTACTTTGAGTTTGGACATTTCTATTTCCTGTTGACCGGAACGTTCCATTAGAGTTTGAGACCGTATGACACGTCCGTCGTTAGTAGGTCTAACATCTTCGTAGGACCCAACCACCACCGTCGGTAGCCTTCACCGCTACTTTCGTCAATTTCCAAGCCCGCGCGTATTTATAAAGTTTTGAAGAAATTTGCATTCGCGCGGCTAACACAGTTGCTTAAAAGGATGCACCCCACCCTGTCTTATGCTCCTCACTGCTGCTCTTTCACATCGCAGCTCCTGCTCCATAGTGTCGAACTACGTGACCTCCCCTACACAGTGGCATGCGAGGCGCCACTCATCACCGATGAGCTAGTGCTCCGCACCAGTACGCCTCGCCGGTAGGGAGATAGCACAGATCCATTGGTGACCAGGCTGGTACTCATCACTGTCGTTGCCGCTTGAGCTCAATGGGGCATGTTCAAAAGGCAATGGTAATGCTTTCGCACTTTCTTTATCCAACTTTCTTGGATTTTTATTTCATTCTTCACTCATCTGAGTACGAAACTAACTTGCATCTGACTATGTAACAAGCTCACGGACACATCCCCACAAGTGCTTCTTCTCTGATTCAGGCAACAACGCCTCGCTTCCATCGCCAGCCTCGCTCCACCAAATCCTAGTCAAGATGGAGGAGGAGGCCCCTAACAAGAGGAACGAAGTAGACATCCTCACTGACCATGTTTTGGTCCTCATTCTTAGCCGCCTCAACGCCTGCTCCTTGTGCAGCTGCAAGTGTGTCTGTCGCTCCTGGAACCGCCTCATCTCTGAATCCGAGTACCGTAAGGAGCTGTCTCAGATTCTCGCCGGGTTCTTCTATCGCAGCTAGAAAGGCAAACGGAACTTCACCAGCATCAATGGTGAATACCTCTCCTTGTCCTTTTTGCCCTTCCCCATTCAGGATGTCGTGATCTCAGATTGCTCCCGGGGCCTCATCCTTTGCTGTGCGTTGGGTTTCGCTATGTTGTCTGCAATATGGTGACTAACAAATGGATGCTACTATCGGGTAGCCACCATTCTTGTGGTTCAGCTCGCTTGGCATTCGATCCGACAGTCTTCTAGTACTTCCATGTTTTTGAATATGGGATCAACGATGATGACTCCTTAGGTGTCAACATCTACTCATCTAAAACTAGAGCTTGGATCTTTAAATAATCTAAATAGGGCGAGATGATTGTAGTATCCATATGTGGGAAAAGTGTATTTCTTAATGGCTTTATGCACACGCTGGAGTTTTCCTAAATAGTTGCTGTTGATATGGAGGGAAATACATGGAGGAAAATTCATAGGCTAGGTGGTGATGCAATCTCCATCCATGAAGCTCAGGGTCAGTTGTGTTTATGTACTGCTATTCTGCATAGGTATGAGCTTTCAATCTAGATCCTTGAAAACTACAGTACTAGTAAATGAACATTGAAGCATAAGGTGACCATGCTGGAGCTATTTGGATAGAACAATATTAAAACTGGTATCAAGGTTTGCGATGCGGCCTACAGAGTGATTGTAGTTCACCTAGAATAGAATTTGATTTTCCTTATTGGGATTGACAAAACACTGATTGCATATGACATTGTTGACACAAAAAATGTGATTCGTGCGCAACACACTTGGAGGCCTGCGGGATCGTGTGAAGTAAGAGTCTTCGAGATTCCCTAAGCTTCAAACAAGCCGGATCGGATGAGAATAAACCAAAGGCGTGCCAGTCAATTTGACCCTGCAATTGATAAGGGAGAAGAAAAAGTCAAATTATGGAACCTGCCGGTTTTGTTACCAGACAGTTCCAAGATATATGGCTAAAGAGCCGGTAGTCAAAGGGCATTGACTAGAGAGTCAACTCCTGCAGTGTGCTGATAATAATAAAAGTAGAACGGTTATTCAATATGCATGGTGAGCAGAACGAGTATTTAGCCGATCTAGTTCAATAATGTGAGAAAGAGATTCTACATGCATAACAAACATCAATTTAAAAACCAATAAATTAATTAGCTATGATCGGATCGACAAACAAGCCAATCTGCTAGTGGTGGGTGTTTTCATGCAGCCTATAATAGCAAATCGACTAATTTGTAATCAGCATAACCAGCGAATTTATTAGCACTAAATCAACGCGTGCATGCACATAGTGAATGAAAGCGTAACCGGATCGGCTATTTAGCCGATACAAGGTCCATGAAGCACAAGCAAGCCATCTATCTATATCATAAACAGATCTAGGATCAAAGCAAACCAGGCCTAGTATTATCGACGGTGGGGAGGTGATACGATACAGGTTGTCAACAACGCTAAATCAAATCTACCTTAACCTCCGTTCTATCTATAATCAGATAAACAGATCGAATGCACAACATGTAACAATCAAGATCGACAGAATCTGGCCAATGAAAGCATAGATCGACTAATTTAGCAAGAATAGGCATACAAAGCATATAAATTACCTAAAACAGTGAACATATAAGATTTGAGGCCAAATCCGTCGGATCTTGATTGGGCAATGATATTGTTATACTAAATAAGTCATTTTAAATAAATAATATCGGTAACTTAATGAATCTACTAGAATTGTCGATCTAATAGAGTCGATAACTATGACTTTGTCGATCTAAGCTCGGGTAAAGCTTAGAACAACTAAATCACGAGATAACTAGCTTAGATTGATTACTTGTAAGAGGTTGAAACAATACAGCCTTACAAATAAGATCTAAATCGATAACTAGCTCATATCAAACTTGCACGAGCTTAAACAATGCAGCCGCACAAACAAGACACGAATCGTGGCAATACTTACAAGCAAACCGGAGGTCGGACCTAACCGATGTAGCCCTGTTTGTTGGAAGATCTTGCCGGGATCTACGTTACTCCTACTCCTAAGGGTTTGGCCGGAGCCGAAAAAGGGTTGTTGTATTGATTGATTGATTGATTGATTGCTTTACAATAGTTATGGCTTTACTATTTATAGCCCGAGACCTTTGACACAAGTCCTAACTAGACACGACTTGTATGCAAATATAAGGAAAAAAGATAACATAGACTCCAATCTTTCCCTTCTAATGGAATCCACCGTGTCTTCAGCTTTTTCCCGACCTTGATACGAATCGAGTTGCCACGCGTGATTTCCTTTGGTCGGTTCTTTCCTCATATTAGCCGATCCCGAACCGGCTTTTATTGGGTCTGACACCTGGGCCCATAAACTCAATCTCTGGCTTGTCAAAATATGGTGTCAACACATGCCCCCCAATTTTGGGATAAAACTGGTTTTATTCTAAAATTACAGGCGCTCGTTTTCCTTTTTTGCCGATCAGCCGAGCTCTTCAATATATTTACCAAATTGCCATTCATCCCCTTTTCACTCGGCTTTCAACCCTAGCTCCCTTTGAAACCGCTCCAGCCCCACAATTTGTTAAAATTACAAACCTAACAAGACCGAGAGCTTTCTGAAGTATCCACAAGTCATCATCTTCGCTTGCCGGATTCAACTTAGAAAGAATGGCATCAATCGACAGTATCCCTGAGGTAAAATTTCTCTCCCCAACCCTTACTGACCTCAGTCGCCGTTTCTGTTTTGAATCTTCTCCCTTTTTATTCTGTTCAGGAGCTCCAGAACAAAATCATAATTCCTCTAGCAGACCATCCAGATAGCTTTTTCCTTGGCCCTATGGGCAACCCGGATCCGACTGAGGTCATATTTGCTGAGACAAATAGCATTCCCTTCAAGCAGTCTTCTATGAATCCAGAAATATGGGAAAAGAAAACTTCTTTTAGAAATTGGCCATCCATAATCCCTGGCTGGAGGAATTGGTTTGTGAAAGTTACCAACAAGAAGCAAGCAGATTGGACTCTCCGCAATCTGGATCAATGCATCCCTTTGTCTCTGTCCAATATGAAGAAGAATGAGCCTCTTCTTAAAGCAGCATCTTATTTCTGGTCCAACACATATAATGCTTTCATTTTTGGTCATGGACCTATGACTCCGACTCTGGCTGATATTCATATGCTAACAGGTCTTAACATCACAGGACAAGCTCACCCTCACAGTCTAATGGTTAGACCTTCTTATAGATTTGACAGCACTAGATCTGGAGGTTGGTCCAACTACATTGCCACCCACAATGCCACTGAGAAAACTGTGACTGAGAGGGAACACGTGGCTTGACAGATATCTCTTCTGTGGACAATCCTGTTCCCCGACATTTAATTATTTAGCGTTGGCAAAGAGAATAGCAATGGATTCTGAAATTCCCCTTGGTAATATCTGCTAGGTACTTTATACCACCTTTTGAATCAAGTATCCCGACATTTGATGAAGGATGAGACCATCACTACCATCACTGGTCCTTGGTGGTTACTCCAGCTCTGGCTTAACCTCAATATGCAGAAAATTATGACTCAAGATTTAAGGTCTCTGAAATTTCCATCCCTGACCTTTCTGGAAGAACAAGAGGAGCAATTGACTGATGACAATAGAACTCGCCGATGCATGTCCTTTGGTGAAGCAGCATCGGCAATCTCCATTAATGGTTCTATCAGTTATTTCTTCAAATTATTATACAAGGGCTTCTCTGGAGAAATCCTGGAATGGTTTATTTACTCGGACATCCCAGAATTTGAGTTGCCATATTCTTTCAGATTTGAGTCCAAGTACACTGATGCTGGACCTTTAAAGATCCTTAATTGTTTGATAAAACCGTGCTTACTGTCGATAGAAGTCAGACATGGTAGAGAAAAGCTACCAATTTCATATGAATTTTATAATCCTTCAATAGCTGCTAGGCAACTAGGATTTGGCCAACTTCCTCCAAAGCTTTTCTTTGCTGATAAGTTGAAACCAAGGGAAGCAATATCTTCAGGGATAGAATTCAGCAGAATTTTGTAATTTGAACAATCTCTCCCTTTTGAAACGATTAGAGCATGGAATTGCCAGCCATTTTCATCTTCTGCTTTCACTGTTTGGTGGCAAGAATGGAGCCAACATTTATTTAGCTCATCAGTGGCTTCTTATTGTTTTACCTTGGAATCTGACTTCCAAGCAACTCCTGAGGTATTCTCTTTATCCCCCTACCCATTTTGTCCCTAGATTCTCGAAACAATTACTTAAACATTACTTTGCAGGACCTTACTGAATTGACACCTCCACAAATTGCTTATCAAAAATGGTGTCCAAATCTAAGGCTGGGCTGGAACGCTCCATCTCTGCAGGCTGTAATGAAGAGAAAAGCTACTGACCCTCTTGACGATCAGCCGATCATTTCTCTGGTGCAAAAAGGTGCTGACTCTTCCAAAAGAGCAGTTAAGAAGGTCAGAGTTAGCAAACCACAGCCTAAAGATACACCCACTCCAGGAGCTGATGAAAATCAATTAAAATCATTAGCTGATGCTGCTATCACCGAGGTACTGCTTTTCAGATCTCTTTCTTCATAATAGCATCAACTAACTTGATTTGAACAGGTTATATATGATATCAATACTGAAGAAGAAAATCCAGATGCTCTTGACCCAATAGACGATCTGCTCCTTTCTGATGAAGAAAACACAAGGGTCGACCTAACCAAGTCTCCAGAATTGATTTTAGGTAATCAAATTAGCCGATGATCCCTACTTAGCTGATAATTTTTATTGCTAATCAACATACTCTTCAGGGGATTAAATACCTGATACATCGGCCGTTCCTAGTCCCAGTGTAACTCCAGAGGAACAGGTACTAGATAGTGCCTTTGTTTTCCCAATAAACTTCCCTTCAGATGCCTAATCCTTGTTCATGCAGGAACGGATCTCTTCCCCTTATCTCCCTTTTGTGTTAGAGGATTATATTGAAGAGGAAGATACTTCCACCTCAGGAAGCGCTGCTGTGCCTTCTCTATCAGAGAATGTCAAAAGCCGACTTCAGCTATTGATACCTCTTTTAGAATTAGATACAGCGACTCTGGCACAAGATGCAGGAGCAATAAGAGACATTTTTAGCTCAATCAAAGATGAGCTTCCTTCCCAGCTCAAAGAAGTCCTCAAACCAGCTGCTTTTATTGAATACCATGAGCCAAAATTTTCTGGAGCACAGTCCAGACTTGCAGCTCGTGTAGCCCAGAAGAACTTGCCAATTCAAGAAAAACAGTGCATATCAAGCATGCTGGAGCTCAAACGGTCGATCGATCAGCTAAATGGTTCACCTGCTGGAATTAACCAAAAGCTGACAGCTCTTAGAGAAGAAAAAGAGCAACTGCTGTCCAGATTAAAAGCTGTTGAGGCTTCTATCAATGGCAAGGATTCCAATAGCACTGAAAGAGCAAAAAGGGGCAATGGCAGGCCTCAAATCTGAACTCCAGAATATTAAGGTTGAAAGAAAAACGCCAATTCCAGGAACAGCTAAGGAGGACAAGCAACAAATTGCCGACATAGATAGTGAAAGGATCAAGATGCCCAAGAGGGGGGGTGAATTGGGCTTCTCTAAAAATTAATTGCAAGAATTAAATCCTACAAGCCGGAATTCACCCCTAGTGCCTACTTGTGTTCCTAGAGAGTCTACCGTTAAAAAGTTTTGCACCCTAGTTTCCAATCCTAATCTAGCATGGCAATTCTAGGAATGTAAAACAAGCAATGAAAGTAAATACGAGAAAGTAATTGCTTGAAAGTAAAGGGGCAAGGAACACGGCGATGTTTTTCCGAGGTATCGGAGAGTCGCCACTCCCCACTAGTCCTCGTTGGAGCACCCGCGCAAGGGTGTCGCTCCCCCTTGATCCGCGCAAGGATCAAGTGCTCTCTACGGGTTGATTCTTCGACACTCCGTCGCGGCGAATCACCCAAAACCGCTCACAACTTGAGTTGGGTCATCCACAAGCTCCGCCGGATGATCACCAAACTCCCAATCACCACCAAGCCGTCTAGGTGATGGCGATCACCAAGAGTAACAAGCTAGAACTCTCACTTGACCACAACGAGCCCAAATGAGGAGGTGGATGCACACTTGCTACTCTCGAATCACTAGTGAGGAAACTCAAACTTTGATTCTCAAATCTCTATCCTCACTAGAGCTCTTGCACTCCCTTGCACTCTAAAGGGTTTTCTCAGATGTTTGAATGAGCAAGAGACCTCTAAAAGAGGTGGAGGGGTTGTATTTATACACCCCTCAGAGAAAACGAACCGTTACTTTCTGGCACGGGGTCACCGGACGCGCCGGTGCAACACACCGGACGCGCCGGTCCCCCGTAACGGTCAAAACGCGATTTCGAAATCGAAACACCGGACGCACCGGTCAGGTAGCACCGGACGCGTCCGACGTGCAAGGGTGCTTACTGGACTTACACCGGACGCGAGGCCGCGTCCGATGCCTGAAGACCGGACGCGTCCGGTCCTCTCTGGACCTTACTGGACTCGCACCGGACGCGCCGATCAAGTCCAGGTCGCGTCCGACGGGCGTTTTCTCTCGGTGACACGTGTCGGTCGTTGACCACCGCGTCCGGTCCTCGCGAGGACCGCGTCCGGTGGTCGAGGCCGAAACCTAGTCGCGGTAACGTATACACCGGACGCGTCCGGTGTTCCCGAAGACCGCGTCCGGTGCCTAGAAAACAGCCCGAAACGCGTCGCAACTTCAACCAAGTTGTTTCTAACTGAACCTTGAGCCAATCTAGGGTTGCCTAGCGCCAAGTTTAACAAGTGTGCACCACACCTAAACATAGGACTCGCCTAGGTCAAGCTACCCATTCATGCCCCCCTTTATAGTACGGCCAAAAGAGAAAAACGAAGATCCTAACGACTATTCTGAATGTGTCTCAACACTTCGTCATCCGGAACTAACCGTCCTTAATCTTGACGTCACTCTTTTGAAAACCGAAACGATTTCCATCAAGGGACACGAAGCCACAGTGCTCAAAGCAGTTATCACCTCCATGACCTAACTTACCAATGTTTCTGCAAAACACACGTTAGTCATGGTAATAAAGTGTTGTCATTAATTACCGAAACCAAACCTTGGGGCCTAGATGCTTTCAATCTCCCCCTTTTTGGTGATTGATGACAACACTAAGTTTCAATGGATTAGAGTGAAGGTTTTCAAGCATGCTTGGTTCACATAAGCAAAATACAATAAGCACAAGGGGTTAGGAATTGCTTATGTGCCCCAAGCCAAAAGAGTGTACTTCATAAGATAAGACAAAAAGCGTTAGTACACATAAGGATAGCTCATAAGTAATCGGAGTAAGGCACGGAAGCACAACCTTAGAGCTATAGCTAAAACGGTGACAAATATTAATCACTGAGACGAATAACACATTAAGATTTAAGGTTTACGACTCGACGACAATGTCACACGAATGCAATGCTGAAAATAAACAAGATATGCATGAAGAAGCACACGAAAAAACGAAAACCCACTAACAAACTCCCCCTGAAACTACTCTCTCTCCCCCTTTGGCATCAAGCGCCAAAAAACTAATCTAATCTGACGGGGGGACAGACGGAGTCGTGTCGGGTGCCGAGGTGCGCGGAGTGATCACAAAGTGAAGCGAATCCTCGGAGTCTGAGCTATCTGGCTGACCCTCTGAAGAAGCACGTGGCTGTGGAGCGGTCTGGGTCTGAGCAGGAACAGGCACTGACTGTGTAGCAACAAGTGGATCTGTCTGAGTAACCTGAGCCTGAAGTGCGCCAGTAGCTGGGGGATCTGTCGAGGCAACTGAAGAAGGGATGGTCTCAGTAGTCCCGGTCCCTGTCACTGGTGGAACGACTGCCTCGGAAGCTGACAACCCTGACGAAGTGTGAAACGTAGTCGTATGCGAGGGTGTCGGCTGACCAGTCAACTCGCTGTAGGTGGCACTGTAATCACCAAGAGGTGTGCCTGTCAGAAGATGCGGGCGAGGCTGGTCTGACGGTGTAAACCCCGTATGTATAGGAGTGAAGCTCGGGGACTGAAAAGACTGGGGAACCTGCTGCTGTGGAGATGTAAACTGAAAGCTCGGCTGTCCCTGACTCGACGGACCACTGGAATGCAAAGCCTGAGTCATGACAGAAGCTGGCGGAGGAACCCCAACTGTGATAAGATGGCGCAGGAGATCCATGTACTGCTGCTGACTCTGTCGCTGCATCTCAACCTGCTGCCTCTGGATCTCAAGCTGCTGTCTCTGAAACTCGTCCTGACGAGCCTGAATCTGTGCTAGTGCTGCAGCTGTATCCTGTGCCTGGCGCTGTATCTGCTGCTGCTGCTGCTCCTGAGCCTGGGTCAACCTCTCAAGGATAGCCACCATGGCTGGGTCTGAGCGGGAGGCTGAGCCAGATCCACCGGCCTCGTGGTCGTGAGACCGAGGAGACCGGTACCTGGGGATGGGCTGATAGTCTTCATCAGTGCTGTCTGAAGTGACATCCTCAGGTATCCCAGCAGGCTGAGTGTCAAGGTCTGCGAGCTCTGCCTCGGCAAGCTCGTCCACTGTAGCGTCCTGCTCAGCTGCTGTCTCAGGAACCTCTGGGCGCTCACGCTGTCCTGGTGCTGGAGCCTGCTCTCTAGTGATAGAAGCCCAAAGCTGTCGAATATCATAATCAGGGAATGATGTAGTGGTGTTGGCAATCTCTGCCCTGATCTCTGGTGGCATCTGGATAGCTGATCTGATGATGAAACAAATCCAGTGGGCATAGGGAAGCTGACGGTTGCCCTTGAAGCCCTCAGCAATGGTGTCCTCCATCTCACTCAGGATAAGATCCCAGATATCAAACTGTCGCTGTGTCATGAGGTGGTGAACAACCCAAAGCTGCATCCTCGTCAGTCCCTCTCTGTAGCCAAGTCTAGGAAGTAGAGTGCGTCTGAGAATGGCATCCAAGACTCTGGCAAGTGGCGTCAGGCTGGCAGGAGTACGACGTGACCCTTCGCCAAAAGGCTCGCGAAAGCAGGGTCGAACCAGGTCGGTGGGTGGCACTGAACCGCCGTGAGGGCGTCTGGGAGGTGGAGTCTGACCATAGCACAACTGATGGATCCTTGTGTCAGAAGCTGGTAGTCTGAGAATCTCTCGAGCTCTGGAGCTGTACAATCTGTGATCGCGGCCTCTGAAAGCAAAGTGTATGAACTCATGGGCAGGATCAATCCAAAGAGAAGCATAGAACTCCCTGACCCATGTGCCGCAGTAAGCACCTGTCCGTCCAAGAAGATCTGATAAGCCAGGCAGATAGAACAGGTGCGGACGGAGCTGCTCTCCCACAACATCAACCAATGCCTCTAGTCGACATACCCTCTGAGGTCTGAAAGCAATGCCACTGTCAACTAGGGCCCTGTAGAAGTCCTCCTGAAGTGGGGTATAGAAACCCTCTGAAGCACTGGCATCTCTGACAGGTGGAAACCATCGGCTGACCTCCACAAACCTCAAGCTCTTCACCTGACGTGAAGAAGCACCCCTCAGGTCTAAGTGCACAACCGGGGGTGACCCTCTAACTCTGGGAGGAGGTCGTGCACCACGACGCGGGCCCTCTGGCCTAGGTGTCATCTGAGTACGAGCACGTGTGGAGCGACGACGTGGTGGAGACTGAGCTGCCTGCTCCTCTGTATCCTCAGTGGCCTGTGGAGCCTCAGTAGCCTGGGTAGCCTCAGTGTCCTGTGTAGCCTCTGTCTGCTCTGTGGGTGGATCCACTGACATCTGCTCTGAAGGTGCTGTAGCCTCGGTGTCCTCAGTGGCCTCAGTGCCGAGCTGTCGACCTTCAAGATGAAAGCGACGCTCGCCTATGTGTAACCCACTGCGTCTGCCACCTCTCTCTGCCTGCTCTGCGGCGTCTGCCACGGCCTGAGCAACCTCTGCATCTGAAAGTGTCCTCCTCTTCTTCCTGGCTGCAATCTTGATGCGCTTACCGCGCGCAATCTCATCACGACGGGGAGGACTGTTGTTCCCGTCACCAGGAGCTCCTCCGGCGTTCTTGCAACGCACCATGCTGACTGACTGCCTGAGAACCTCTGTGAGATGATGAACTGACACTCGAGAGGCTTGGCCTCAATCCGTATCCGCAGGCTTGGCCTCGGATTAAGCAAACAGATCTGACCCGGCACACCGACTGACTCGCTGCACGTATGGAATAGAGAGATATACAATAAGCATATATATATCTAAAGATACGAAACCCTAGATAGCAAGCACGTGAGATACGAAGTGAAACGACGCTAAGCTACCTCGGATCGACGAGACGACGGTGAAGGGACGAGATGATCTAGTTCGCGAGAACTCCCGAGATCGGCGATCGAGCACTGAAACGACCAAACTAGATAGCAATGAAAGGTTATGGTCAACGGCAAGCCCTAACGAGAGAATTGAAAGGACTTGAATCGAAAACGGAATCGAGACGAGCCGTTACCTCGACAAGCCCTAGGGTTGAAAGAAACCCTAAGCTAGGGTTTAGGGGTAAACCCTAGGTTCAAAACTCGGCCGAAGGATGGGAACGAGGTGCCCGGGCGCACGAGGGAGTAGATGTGGTGCTGGAGGAGACCACAGCTGGTTGGCACACCGGCGGCGAGGTGGACAGCGGCGGTTATTGGCGGCGCACGGTGGTGGCGCGGGCGCGGGCTTGCGAGCAGAGAACGAGCTGGGCGCGGCGCGGCAGTGAGAGAGAGCGGCAAGGCTCGCCGGAGAGCGAAGGCGCGGCGCGTGGAGGCTCGCCGGCGGCGAGGAAGAAGCGCGGGAGCGGCGGAAGAAGCAAAAACGGACAAGACGGAACGGTTTTATAAGGGCGAGATCCGCTCGATTCGGTAGCACCGGACGCGGTGGTGAAAATCACCGGACGCGGTGGTGCAGCGTCCGGTGACACTCCAGTAAGCGCCTGGAGTCACCGGGCGCGTCCGGTGTGGACAGACCGGACGCGGTCAGAGTCCGAAGGCTGAGTGCTCGGGAATTCATCGCGGAGCACCGGACGCGGTGGTGGTAGCAGGGACCGGACGCGGTGGTGGTCAGAGGCGCGTCCGGTGCAGCGTCCGGTGCCTAGATCTGGACTTTGTCTTCTGGAAAACCGGACGCGCTGGTGGACGCCGGGACCGGACGCGGTGGTGCAGCAACACTGCGTCCGGTGCAGCGTCCGGTCGCTGTTTTTCGCCATTCTTCGTTCCGAACTGCGACGCGACTTCTCCCAATCAAGTTCCAATTCAAAGAGACTCAAATAAACACCAATTGGAACCTGATATGAGTGACCTCACTCAAACCCTCAAATTTTTCAAAATAGTTTGCCTTAGGCTAGTATAATTTTTACGAAAATAGGCAATAAACACCCAAGGAGCAACGTATGGCCATGCAATAGAGTTTTTGGACCTTTAGGAGCGTCAAATGCTCTCTCTATTCATGGACGAACACAGAGGTTGCTCAAAGCTAAACCGAAAAGAAACGACAAACAAACAACCATGCATATGCAATGCAATACAAGAAAGTAAAGCTAGGGTGCTTGTCAAGTTTGATCCACGGTTAGGCTTCTTCACTCCTCCAAAGGAGGGTTATCGTAACCGTGTTAGCCAAGCCCTAAATGCATTGCGATAAGGTAAACATGACATATGATACAATGCAATGCAAGGGACAACACGCGCTCATTTTTTAAAGTTACTTGAATCAAGCACATTAAGTTCACTTCTTAGCCTACAAAAGGTAGCCTCGTCCAAAGGTTTAGTGAAGATATCCGCTAATTGATTTTCACTTCGTACACCTTCTAGTGATATGTCATTTTTAGCAACGTGATCTCTTAGAAAGTGATGGCGGATATCAATGTGCTTGGTGCGAGAGTGTTGTACCGGATTATTAGCAATTTTAACGGCACTTTCATTGTCACATAAAAGTGGCACCTTTTCAAGAACAACTCCATAGTCTAGGAGGGTTTGTTTCATATATAAGATTTGTGCACAACAAGCCCCCGCGGCAATGTATTCCGCCTCGGCGGTGGACAAAGCCACACTATTTTGCTTTTTAGATGACCAAGATACTAGTGATCTCCCAAGCAAATGGCACCCTCCGGATGTGCTTTTTCTATCAATTTTGCAACCGGCATAATCCGAATCGGAATAGCCAACTAGTTGGAATCTAGCTCCTTTGGGATACCATAAACCAATACTTGGGGTGTGCTTAAGATATCTTAGGATTCTTTTTACGGCACTTAAGTGAGGTTCTTTAGGGCACGCTTGAAAGCGAGCACACATGCACACACTAAACATGATATCGGGCCTAGATGCGGTAAGGTACAACAAGCTACCAATCATAGAACGATAGAGAGTTTGATCGACCGGTTTACCTCCCTCATCTAGGTCGAGATGTCCATTTGATGGCATTGGGGTCTTGATTGGCTTGCATTCTTCCATCTTGAATCTTTTGAGAAGATCCTTGGTATACTTTTCTTGAGAGATGAAAATCCCTTCTCTCATTTGCTTGACTTGAAAACCAAGGAAGAATGTGAGCTCACCAATCATTGACATCTCGAACTCCTTCGACATCAATTCACCAAATTCCTTGCAATAATCTTCATTTGTTAACCCGAAGATGATATCATCAACATATACTTGACAAATGAAGATCTTCCCATTAAGCTTCTTGGTGAATAGTGTGGTGTCGACCTTCCCAATGGTGAAGCCCTTCTCAATGAGGAAGTCCCGGAGGCGCTCATACCACGCTCTAGGGGCTTGCTTGAGCCCATATAGCGCCTTAGACAACCTATAAACATGATTAGGATATCTAGGGTCTTCAAACCCGGGAGGTTGATTGACATAGACTAGTTCATTAATAAAGCCATTTAAGAATGCACTTTTCACATCCATTTGATATAGTCTCATATCATGGTGTGATGCATATGCAAGAAGGATACGGATGGCTTCAAGTCTTGCAACGGGTGCAAAGGTCTCTCCAAAATCAAGGCCTTCAACTTGAGAGAACCCCTTTGCTACTAGTCTTGCCTTGTTCCTCACTACTATGCCTTGGTCATCTTGCTTGTTTCGAAACACCCACTTGGTTCCAATGACTCTTGCACCTTTAGGATGCTCTTCAAGTGTCCAAACTTGGTTGCGGGTGAAGTTGTTCAATTCTTCATGCATGGCATTCACCCAATCCGGATCTTGAAGAGCTTCTTCTACATTCTTAGGTTCAACACAAGAGACAAAAGAGTGATGTTCAACGAAAGAAGCTAGCTTTTGAGATCGAGTCATTACTCCCTTTGTAGGACTCCCTATGATTAGTTCTTGTGGATGAGCTTGAAGTAGAGGTGAGTTCCTTCTATCAACCACTTGAGGAGGTGGATGGGGAGCATCAACATCTTGTGCTTGTGCCTCGGCTTGTTCATGAGAGACATAAGTATCTTCATTTTCAACTCTCTCATTCTTGTCATCATCTTGAGGCACACGTGATGAAGATGGTGGATCAATGATTTGCACATCGTCTTCATCATCTTTTGGCTTGATGTCTCCCACCGGCATGTTCTTCATGGCCTCCCTCAAGGGTTCATCACCTACATCATCACAATTCTCAATTTCTCCTTGGGAGCCGTTAGATTCATCAAATTCCACATCATATGTTTCTTCAACCAAACCGGTGGCATGGTTAAATACTCTATATACTTTGGATTTTGATGAGTAACCAACAAGAAAACCAATATCACAACGTCTTTGAAACTTCCCTAGGTGTTGACGCTTCTTGTAGATGTAGCATTTGCAACCAAACACCCGGAAGAATGAGACGTCCGGCTTCTTCCCATTAAGCAACTCATAGGGGGTCTTGCCAAGAAACTTTTGGAGGAAGAGGCGATTTGAAGCATAGCATGCGGTGTTGATTGCCTCGGCCCAAAACTTCTCCGGAGTGTTGTACTCATCTAGCATTGTTCTTGCAAGGGTGATCAAAGTCCGGTTCTTTCTCTCAACTACACCATTTTGTTGAGGAGTGTAGGTTGAAGAAACTTCATGCTTGATTCCAATTTCATCACAATAAGCTTCAATGTTGGTGTTGTCAAACTCTTTCCCATTGTCACTTCTAATCTTCTTTATCTTGACTTCGAATTCATTTTGAGCTCTCTTTGCAAACTTCTTGAAGCAACTTGCTACTTCGGATTTGTCATGAAGGAAGAAGGTCCATGTATACCTTGAGTAGTCATCCACTATCACAAGACAATAGAGATTACCACCCAAGCTCTTGTATGTTGTAGGCCCAAACAAATCCATATGAAGAAGTTCTAGCACTCTTGAGGTTGACATGAAAGCCTTGGTTGGATGAGTGTTTGCAACTTGTTTGCCCGCTTGACATGCACTACAAGGTTTGTCCTTTTCAAACTTCACATCCTTCAATCCTCTTACTAGTTCTTTCTTCAATAGCTTGTTGAGAGTGCTCATTCCAACATGTGCAAGCCTCCTATGCCAAAGCCAACCAAGTGAGGTCTTGGTGAACAAACATGTCATCAAATTTGCATCTTCGGAGGTGAAGTCAACAAGATAAAGATTGTTGTATCTAAAGCCTTTGAATATCACTTGCTTGTCATCTATCTTTGAAACTTCAACTTCATTTGGTGTGAACAAGCATTGGAAGCCAAGGTCACAAAGTTGCCCAACGGATAACAAGTTGAAACTCAATGAAGCAACATAGAGCACATTTGAGAGTGAGTGATCATTTGATATTGCAATCTTGCCTATACCCTTAACTTTGCTCTTTGAATTATCTCCAAATGTGATCTTCTCTTGACATATCCCATTCTCTTCAATGGAGGTGAACATACGAGGATCACCGGTCATATGTTGAGTGCAACCACTATCAATAACCCAATGAGATCCACCGGTCTTGTAGTTCACCTACACACAAGAGATCAAGCTTTTCGTTTAGGGACCCAAACTTGAGAGGGGCCCTTGACTTTCTCAACTAGTGACTTGGCAACCCATATTTTCTTTGGCCTATTCTTGTTTGGGGGACCCAAAAACATGACTTTCATCTTTCCATTTGAATCTTTTCTTAGCATGTAATGAGCATTGAATGCAAAGGGTCTAGCATGCTTGGGCAAGGGTTGTGGTGGTGGAGTTTTGCATTCATGAGCAAAGTGACCTTCTTGACCACACTCAACACATCTCTTTGGCTTGGGCTTTGATTTGCTTTGTTGTTGAGCTTTTGCTTTCTTCTCTTGATTTGCCAAGTATCCAATACCACTTCTATCCATCTTCATTACGGTGTTCATGAGGAGCTCACTTTGCAAATATTGGCCTCTTGTGAACTTGCTTAGGCCGGTCTTGAGATGCTCTTTTTCTTGCTTGAGCTTCTTGTTTTCTTCAATAAGTGACTCATTTGTTGGTTGCTTCTCAAGAGCCATCAAACCTTTAAGCTTCTTGTTCTCATTTGCAAGCTTCTCATTCTCACACTTGAGCTTGGCATAATCATCATGGTTGCATGACTCAACCACACTCTTGCCTTTGCTACTAGAACCTTGCTCAATGCTTTCAATGATCAAATCATCACATGATGTAGCTATATCACACTTAACAACATTGTTAGTAGCATCATGTGTCTCAAGAGCAAGTTCATTAGCAACCACAAGACTATCATAGTCAATTTTTAATGTGGTGTACTTGTCTTTTAGAGAGCTATGTCTAGTGATGAGCTCATCATGCTTCCTCTCAAGTTTATCATGTTGATCTTTAAGCTCTTTATTAGAGGTTTTGAGCTCTTTGAGAGTGGAAGACATAACTTCATTTTGATCTCTAAGCTCACCACTAGTCTTTTGTGCATTTTCAAGCTTAGATGAGAGTGATTCATTTTCTTCTTGAAGATCATCATTTTCACTTCTTGTCCTTCTTATGATTTTAGTGTATTTGTTTAGCAATTTTACAAGTTCATCATAAGAAGGTGCATCATATTCATCATCACTATCACTATCATCATCATCATCACTATCATGGTTTTGTACCTTTCGTTCACCCTTGGCCATAAGGCATAGGTGAGTAGTGGACGATGATGGTGAAGAAGGCGGTGAAGGTGGTGGTGAAGATGTCGGTGAAGATGATGGCCCCATCACAAATGCGGCGACCTTCTCTTTCTCATCATCGCTCTCATCTTCGGAGGAGTCACAAGATGATTCAATGTCGGTGAGCCAATCACCAACAATATATGCCTTTCCACCTTTCTTCTTCTTGTAGAACTCCTTCTTGCCATCCTTCTTCTTGTATGGCTTGTTCTTCTTCTTCTCATCTTCTTCATCACTTGAATCATTTTTCTTGCCCTTGTTCTTGTTCTTGAACTTGTCTTTTGGTGGTCTAGGGCATTGATGAGCTAGGTGGCCAAGTTCACCACAATTGTAGCAATCCATCTCCGAGATGGGCTTTCTCTTGCTACTTGTGAAGAATTTCTTTTTCTTGCCATCAAACTTGATGCCACTCTTGTTGAGCTTCTTTAGCATCTTGGTGGTCTTTCTCACCATGAGTGCAAGTGATTCATCATCGATATCACTTTCACTTGAGCTTTCTTGCACGATCATGGCTTGGCCCTTCTTCTTCTTCTTGTCATGGCTAGCTTTGAAGGCCAAGTCTTTCTTCTTGGAAGATGATGAGCCCTCTTCCGGAGTGATGTGCATGTACATCTCATGAGCATTGATCTTTCCCAATACTTGTGTCGGTGTTGCGGTGGAGAGATCACTTTGATGAAGCACGGTGACAATGTGACCATACTTCTCAACGGGAAGAACACTCAAGATCCTCCTTGCAACATCCGATTGACTCATTTGAGTGAGCCCAAGAGCATTGAGGTCCTCTACAAGAACATTCAAACGAGTGTACATGTCATTAGCACTTTCTTTGGGAAGCATCTCAAAAGAATTAATTTTCTTTAAAGCAATATGATAGCGTTCCTCACGCTCACTCTTAGTTCCCTCATGGAGAGCACAAAGATTTTGCCACAAATCATGAGCGTTCTTTGCATTACGCACACGATTGAAGATATCTTTGCCTAAGCCCCGGTAGAGTGCATTTTTGGCCTTTGCATTCCACCGGTCGTACTTCTCCTCGTCACCCGTGGGGTTAGCGGGATCCTTGATAGCGGGAAGCCCTTCGGTTGCGGCTCTAAGACACCCGACATCTATGGCTTCGAGGTACGCCTCCATGCGGATTTTCCAATATGGAAAATCATCCCCCTCAAAGGTGGGAGGTGGTCCTTCCCCGTTAGACATCTTGCTCTAGGCGGTAAAGCCTAAATTAGGAGCAACACGGCTCCGATACCAATTGAAAGGATCAAGATGCCCAAGAGGGGGGGTGAATTGGGCTTCTCTAAAAATTAATTGCAAGAATTAAATCCTACAAGCCGGAATTCACCCCTAGTGCCTACTTGTGTTCCTAGAGAGTCTACCGTTAAAAAGTTTTGCACCCTAGTTTCCAATCCTAGTCTAGCATGGCAATTCTAGGAATGTAAAACAAGCAATGAAAGTAAATACGAGAAAGTAATTGCTTGAAAGTAAAGGGGCAAGGAACACGGCGATGTTTTTCCGAGGTATCGGAGAGTCGCCACTCCCCACTAGTCCTCGTTGGAGCACCCGCGCAAGGGTGTCGCTCCCCCTTGATCCGCGCAAGGATCAAGTGCTCTCTACGGGTTGATTCTTCGACACTCCGTCGCGGCGAATCACCCAAAACCGCTCACAACTTGAGTTGGGTCATCCACAAGCTCCGCCGGATGATCACCAAACTCCCAATCACCACCAAGCCGTCTAGGTGATGGCGATCACCAAGAGTAACAAGCTAGAACTCTCACTTGACCACAACGAGCCCAAATGAGGAGGTGGATGCACACTTGCTACTCTCGAATCACTAGTGAGGAAACTCAAACTTTGATTCTCAAATCTCTATCCTCACTAGAGCTCTTGCACTCCCTTGCACTCTAAAGGGTTTTCTCAGATGTTTGAATGAGCAAGAGACCTCTAAAAGAGGTGGAGGGGTTGTATTTATACACCCCTCAGAGAAAACGAACCGTTACTTTCTGGCACGGGGTCACCGGACGCGCCGGTGCAACACACCGGACGCGCCGGTCCCCCGTAACGGTCAAAACGCGATTTCGAAATCGAAACACCGGACGCACCGGTCAGGTAGCACCGGACGCGTCCGACGTGCAAGGGTGCTTACTGGACTTACACCGGACGCGAGGCCGCGTCCGATGCCTGAAGACCGGACGCGTCCGGTCCTCTCTGGACCTTACTGGACTCGCACCGGACGCGCCGATCAAGTCCAGGTCGCGTCCGACGGGCGTTTTCTCTCGGTGACACGTGTCGGTCGTTGACCACCGCGTCCGGTCCTCGCGAGGACCGCGTCCGGTGGTCGAGGCCGAAACCTAGTCGCGGTAACGTATACACCGGACGCGTCCGGTGTTCCCGAAGACCGCGTCCGGTGCCTAGAAAACAGCCCGAAACGCGTCGCAACTTCAACCAAGTTGCTTCTAACTGAACCTTGAGCCAATCTAGGGTTGCCTAGCGCCAAGTTTAACAAGTGTGCACCACACCTAAACATAGGACTCGCCTAGGTCAAGCTACCCATTCATGCCCCCCTTTATAGTACGGCCAAAAGAGAAAAACGAAGATCCTAACGACTATTCCGAATGTGTCTCAACACTTCGTCATCCGGAACTAACCGTCCTTAATCTTGACGTCACTCTTTTGAAAACCGAAACGATTTCCATCAAGGGACACGAAGCCACAGTGCTCAAAGCAGTTATCACCTCCATGACCTAACTTACCAATGTTTCTGCAAAACACACGTTAGTCATGGTAATAAAGTGTTGTCATTAATTACCGAAACCAAACCTTGGGGCCTAGATGCTTTCAGATAGCATTCGTTTGAATGCTTTAGACTCAATTCGATCCATGCTGAATATGTAACCTGAGATGTAATATGAATGCTTGTCGCTCTAAATCTTGAATACTGTCTGATCATGTTTGCTCGAACAATCGACTGTAAACTATTAGCCATCAATTTAGTTACCAATAACCATAGTCGATCTTTCTCTCATTGCGTCAAGTAGAATTCTAGTGTCGCAATCGATACCAGCAAAATTCCTTATCAGCAAACTTAGCCGATCCACTTCATCCCGCTAGCGCTAGAGCTAGTTATCGGCAAAAACTCTTATCGGCAAATTTAGCCGATCCACTTCATCCCGCTAGCGCTAGAGCTAGTTATCGGCAAAAACTCTTATCGGAAATTTAGCCGATCCGCTTTATCCCGTATTAAGCAAAATTCTAGAAAACGCTTGGGCTATTTTGACCACTCTGAGTACCTTTTTGACTCATACCCCTTCGCCTTCCTTGGTTATAAATACAGCCACCGGTCTCAGAGAGAGCCTCCTTCTTCTTCTTTCTCACATCAAAACTGTTCTCCTTCAACAGTAAGCCCTAGTAATGGCGGACCACGGTAAGCATCCACTGGAGGCGGTGTCCGAAGAGGTGGATCAGCCAATCCAGCGCCGCCGCCTTAGGTAAGAATGGATTGAACCTTTCATCACTCTACATTATGATTGCTGATCCTCTTCTTCGCAGCCTTGCCCCTCGTGCACATGGGAAAGGACCCAGCCAGCCGGTCCAGGTTGACTCCAATAGATCTCCTCCTCCAATGGAGGCCATCACCGCAGTGGAAGCTCCGGCTATCGCGGCAGCCGAACCCGATCCGCTGGTGCCAGGGATGGATGCAGATTTCGACCGCGACGACACATGGGAATTCCTCTACCGGTGGAGGAATTCCATGAACTCGTACGGGGAGGAGTGTAAGAAGGCAGCCCGCCTGGAAAGGGAGTTGGCGGACAAAGACGCGGTGCTTGAAGGCACCAAGGCTGCGCTCGCCACGGTAAAACAGCAGTTGGCGGATTTTGACGCCGAAGTTGCCAGTAACTTCCTCTGATTTTTGATTCCCTACTTTCATAAATCAACTATCCAATCTTGCTAATGATAGATCCACTCACTTGTTAGATACCTATCTTCAATTGTCAACCACGTCTACTTTTTGGAAATCCTTGATATCACCTGATTCAATTTCACCATCTTATTCTGTAAATCTGTCAATCCAATATTCTGTTATCCCAACTCAGTCGGCTTCTATCGATTTGTCATTTTTTTCAGCCGATTGCATCTTATCATGATGATTCTATATTTTTTGTTTGAATCTCGATTCATGTTCTAACTCATCGTGTTCTCATTCACAGCACTTCGGGCGCAGGTGGATACTCTGTATCTGGCCATCGAAACTGTTACCAGCTTCGTGAACGCCCGTGGCGAGACGGTGGCGGAGCGCCTTCAGGACATCCCAGTCCGCATCCGGGAAATCGCCCTCCACGGCGTGCGTTCAGGTGCGGCCGACATGCTGGCCGCTGCCCAGCTCAGCGAAGGGTTGGAGTTGGCAGACTCCCTCATCGCCTCCTTCATCGACGAACGCGCTGATCTGAGCTTCGTCGATCTGGTAGAGGAGTTCGCTCCCTATGCCGACGCTGTCGCTGCCGCCTCCTCTGTGGAGAAAATAGTTAACAATGTTTTCTTTGATTGATGTAATGTAGATAACTTAAACTTGTGATGCGACAAAGAACAATCAACTCTGCTGGTCAGAGTTTTATCTTTATCTATGCAATTCTCCTCTTCATATTTTTTGTTCTAAAGGCGATGTGTGTTGCATCGGCCGTTGCTCGTCTCGATTCAAGCCCCCTTCTCTTTTTGCTAAAGGCGATACACTTGTATCGGCTATTCCAGCCTGATGCACTACTGCGATCGGCTATAACAGATCTACCTAAACACTAGGATATTATTTCTTAAAAAATTTTCCATTGACTGCTCTAGAGAATTCTTCTCCTTCTAAAGTTTCATAGAAATAGGCGCTGCCAGGAGCACTACGAGTAATTCGATAAGGACCTTCCCAATTCGGTGACCATTTACCGTACTTGTTATCTTTAATCCCGATTGGCAAAATAACTTTCCAAACTAGTTCTCTTGCACTGAACCTATTTTCTGCTTTTACATCTACCATGATCTCGGGTTTGATTCTTCTTGGAGCTTGCCTGTGCGGCCGATACCCTGGTTTGATCGGCAAATGATGTTCTACCAATTTTCGGTCAAGACCAGACATTTCATAATATTTCCAAGCAAAACAATCTTTATATTCTTTCAGTAAAGCTAGTAATTCTTCCTTATACTCAGGATTTAAATTAGCACTAATATACGTCGGCCTTGGCTTATCTCCAGGTCCAATATCTACTGCTTCTAACTCATCAGCCGATGTAAAACCTTTGCCCATCTTACCTTCATCATCATCGATCAAAGAATCCATTAATAGAAACTTTCAGAGCCGGCTGCTTGTATCGGCTGTTGACCATCATCAAAAACTTTGATGACATCTCCTTCATGAATTTTACCAGAAAAACATTCCATTCCGTCAAAATTCCATTCATCCGGACTGGCATACGCAATGCTGACTGATGAATCCCCTAGGACTAATTCAATCATGTCACCAATCCATTGGATCAAGCTCTGGTGCATTGTAGAAGGAATACAACAATTAGCATGAATCCAGTCCCGACCAAGGAGTATACTGTATGTGCCTTTTGCATCAACAACAAAGAAAGTAGTCGGTAAACTTTTGCTCCCGATTGTTAACTCCACACAGACAGCTCCTCTAGTGTTTGATGACTTTTCACTAAAATCTGTCAATCTCATATCTGTTTGACATAAATCTTCCAACCTTTTACCAAGCTTCTGAAAAGTAGTATAAGGCATGAGATTGACAGCTGCACCTCCGAAAAGCTGCTGCTATCTCAGCCGATAGCTTGCCTTTGCCCTTATCGGCTATTTGTTTGACTTGCCAAATCTTGGGTTTCTTTCTTGCTTCTTGCAACTCATTGTTTCTCAGGCGTTGAACCCTCCTTTTCTGACTCTTGGTTAAGCCTCCTGGACACCATTGACCTTCTTGCCAAACATATTCTTTCTCCTCATGATAATCCATGTCCTGATCAACCATATCTTCATCAACAATTCTTTTTCCAAGCCGATCATGGACACTTTCTATTTTTAGGCGCCGATCCATACGTTCATGTACAGGTCGGTGGTTGGCTCTAGATTGCCTATACTCCCAATATTGATCACTGCATTCAGGGCAGTTGTTGAGAGTAGGCAATTTCGAGCCTTCATTCCAGCAGTGCCTAAAGAAAGGACAATTCCAATGGTACTCATTTTCTTCTCTCAATTTTCTTTTCTCATCTTGATAGCATCTGTACTCTTCCTCTTCAAGCCATTCCTGATATTCCTTTTCCCGTCGAAGTTGATCCTTTTCTTGCTGACGTTGCCATTTATTCAACAGGATTCGAGAAGTTGGTCGCCTGCGCATTTCACCAGCTCTAGATGTCTCAGGTTGATCATATCGGCTATTTTGCCGCTTCTGTTTCACCTTGATCGCTTGGTATTCCTTAGCCGATATCTGCTTTTCAGAATCAACGGTTCCAGCTTTCCGAGCTCTTTCTGATGTGAGTACCTTGAACTTTCCTTTTGATAAAGATGATGCAATCATATTCATAGGAAAGGGATGTCCCTCTATGTTCATATCACCTTTGTTTTTTTTCCACACCTATCTTGCCTTTGTCGATGGCTCTCTAGATGAGTTCTCTGAAAACTTTGCACTCATTGGTACTATGATTGTAAGAATTATGATATTTATAATACTTTTTCTTTTTAAGTTCTTCAGCCGAAGGTATTTTATGATTTCCTGTCAACTTGATCTGACCCTTCTCAAGTAAGAAATCAAAAATCTTATCGGCCTGGCTGATATCAAAACTGTACTTCTTATTGTCATCAACTGATTTAGCCTTGGCCCAAGGTATATATTCTGAATGCTTCCATGCCCAATCGACAGCAGCAATTTCATCATTCTCTTCTTCTTCATCTTTACTTTTAATGTCTTCAAGTGGTGGACCAAACTCAAAACCAATATTTGCAGCTTTTTGTGCTTTGTTGTAACGTGAGTACCTATATTGTGCTTCAAGGTTGACTATCTTCTTAGCCAACACTCTAAAATTCGAACAATCAGTACCAATTCTCTCACTGACTACTGGTAATAAACCTCGCACTGCGATACTGACCACTTCTTCATCTGACAATGTCAAAGAGTAGCATTGATTCCTCATCTCTCTGAACCTTTGAATGAAATGACTTCCAGACTCATTACTGCCTTGTCTGAGATCGACTAAATCTGCAATTCCTTTCTCTGTCATTCCGAAGTCGAAGTATTGGTGAAATTTGGATTCCAGATCCTCCCATCCCGTGACAGAATCATGTGGCAGAGATGCAAACCATGAAAAAGCAGCTCTAGACAAAGACAAAGGAAAGAATCGCACTTTTAATGCCGGCTCATCAGACAACTCTCCAAGCTATGCTAAATATTGACTGATATGTTCCATGGTTGATCCATTCCCATTGAACTTGACGAAATCAGGCAATCTATATCGCGGGGGTAGTACTACCTGATCATACCATGACGGGTATGGCTTCTTGTAAGCAATCGTCGGATTCTTCGGTTTCAAACCGAACTGCTTCTGCACCGTATCAGTCACCTAACTCATTAGTTGATCTACCTGACCCATCACAACATTCTGATTATTCCGGTTGTCGAGGTTCTGCTGACCAAAGTTCTGAATTTCTTAAAGAGCACTTGGAGTCTCTTGACCAGCACTTTGATATCCAGGATTTTCATAAGCATTGAAAGTATAACCCTCAGTCACATAATGATATCCTGGAGGAATCTCTTCTGGTGCTACTCTTCCTTGATAAGGTGGAGCATTGAAATCTCTGACAATTCTTTTGCCACCAGAAGCAAATTTTGCAGCCGATTGACTATCACTATAATCCACCATCGGCCGCTGCACAGAGTGCTGCCCATTTCCTCCTCCTTGTTGAGCAAAAGAACCTCCCAATATATGACCACCATTGCCTGGTAGAACATTTGTTGCAGTAGCCTCATTTCTTCCAGTATTTTGATTGGAATAGACAGGTCCTCTGGGTCCTGTATTTTGATTTAAAGCTTCTTTCATAGCATTTGTCAAACTCCTCAAGAATACTTCATTATGATTCGCAAGTGTTGTACTTATAGCCCTGGAGATAGTTTCATACATTGCATTGCGAGCGGCAACATCATTAGGATCAGTTTGACCATCAAGGAGCACTCTAGGTAAGTAATTCTTCTGATATACTTTTCCTTCATGGTCCTTGGCGTATGACAACAAACATTTATCCTGAAACTGCTTAGTTGCTGTATTGATGGTATTGCGCCAGTCTTCAGGAAGTTCGTCCAAAGTTACATCGAGAATCGAATGACTGCTGCTGTCAGACATGATGACGATTGTGGTCCCACCAGGCGTGCCAAAAAGTGTGTTGACACAAAAAATATGATTCGTGCGCAACACACTTGGAGGCCTGCGGGATCGTGTGAAGTAAGAGTCTTCGAGATTCCCTAAGCCTCAAACAAGCCGGATCGGATGAGAATAAACCAAAGGCGTGCTAGTCAATTTGACCCTGCAATTGATAAGGGAGAAGAAAAAGTCAAATTATGGAATCTGCCGGTTTTGTTACCAGACAGTTCCAAGATATATGGCTAAAGAGCCGGTAGTCAAAGGGCATTGACTAGAGAGTCAACTCCTGCAGTGTGCTGATAATAATAAAAGTAGAACGGCTATTCAATATGCATGGTGAGCAGAACGAGTATTTAGCCGATCTAGTTCAATAATATGAGAAAGAGATTCTACATGCGTAACAAACATCAATTTAAAAACCAATAAATTAATTAGCTATGACCAGATCGACAAACAAGCCAATCTGCTAGTGGTGGGTGTTTCCATGCAGTCTATAATATCAAATCTACTAATTTGTAATCAGCATAACCAGCGAATTTATTAGCACTAAATCAACGCATGCATGCACATAGTGAATGAAAGCGTAACCGTATTGGCTATTTAGCCGATACAGGGTCCATGAAGCACAAGCAAGCCATCTATCTATATCATAAACAGATCTAGGATCAAAGCAAACCTGGCCTAGTATTATTGACGGTGGGGAGGTGATACGATACAGGTTGTCAACAACGCTAAATCAAATCTACCTTAACCTCAGTTTTATCTATAATCAGATAAACAGTTCGAATGCACAACATGTAACAATCAAGATCGACAGAATCTGGTCAATGAAAGCATAGATCGACTAATTTAGCAAAAATAGGTATACAAAGCATATAAATTACCTAAAACAGTGAACATATAAGATTTTAGGCCAAATCCGTCGGATCTTAATTGGACAATGATATTGTTATAATAAATAAGTTATTTTAAATAAATAATATCGGTAACTTAATGAATCTACTAGATTGCCGATCTAGTAGAGCCGATAATTATGACTTTGTCGATCTAAGCTCGGGTAAAGCTTAGAACAACTAAATCACGAGATAACTAGCTTAGATTGATTACTTGTAAGAGGTTGAAACAATATAGCCTTACAAATAAGATCTAAACCGATAACTAGCTCATATCAAACTTGCACGAGTTTAAACAATGCAGCCGCACAAACAAGACATGAACCGTGGCAATACTTACAGGCAAACCGGAGGTCGGACCTAACCGATGCAGCCCTGCTTGTTGGAAGATCTCGTCGGGATCTACGTTACTTCTACTCCTAAGGGTTTGGCCGGAGCCAAAAAAGATTGTTGTATTGATTGATTGATTGATTGCTTTACAATAGTTAGGGCTTTATTATTTATAGCCCGAGACCTTTGACACAAGTCCTAACTAGACACGACTTGTATGCAAATATAAGGAAAAAAGATAACTTAGACTCTAATCTTTCCCTTTTAATAGTATCGACCACGTCTTCAGCTTTTTCCTGACCTTAATACGAATCGAGTTGCCACGCGTGATTTTCTTTGGTCAGTTCTTTCCCCATATTAGCCGATCCCGAACTGGTTTTTACTGGGTCTGACACCTGGGCCCATAAACTCAATTTCTGGCTTGTCAAAATATGGTGTCAATAGACATAAACCACAGTAAAGTTTGTGTCCTCCCTGCCCTGGCCATTGGCTACCCTAGAACTACCTGAAAACTATTATGTATGAATGACAGACCTCACTATCTTCCTTATGTTCCTTTGTTCACGGAGAAATTAACAGATCAGTAAAGAGGCTAATGCTGTATTTTTGTTGTTACGATGTTCGGGTATGTAATTGTTTTGATCTATATATAGGCCAATTTAGGCTTAGTAACTAAAGGAATAGTGTGTTGAATCTTATTAATTCTGCTGCTTTGTGCAGGTTGTGGAGTCTGCTTTTGAATAATTTTCCTGCATTGGTTATGGGAGGAAGAAAAGGGGTTCCATGGCACATTGGCTTCCAATCCGAAGAAAGCACTTATTATAGTTTGCCTTGCAAGCAGGAGTGGCATATAGGAGGACCACAGCTATCTCATTTTCGTTATATAAGTCTATAGAGATCAGTATCTTTGTTATACAACATCAGTTGACAAACTTGCCATGTTAGCGTCCATTGTTATTGTAAAAAAGTACTCTTATTTGTGGACATGATGTTTGGATGTAATGATTTATATCTGTATATGCTGTGTGTTAAGCTATTAAGGTCTAGCTGAATTAGCTAGTATTTTTGTTTGAAACAAAGAATTAGCTAGTATTAACAATGTACATTTATTTTGTCACCATCGGATATAAACGTCGTTGAAAAAATTGTATCACCGCCACTATTTATCTGATGCGGCAGGGTCAATAGTATATCATCGCCAAATCGCTTAGTAACCCGACATTGATTAATGGATCATCAATGGCGGATCGTACTGCAAGGAGACGGTGACCAAACCTTTCAATAGGCGGTTCATACGCCAAAGTGACGGTGATGTTCATCTCGACACAAACGTGCCGGAGGTCAAAGCGACGGTGAGCGTGCACTGCACACAGTCGGGTCGTTATGCAAAGCGACGGTGATGATGGCTACTACACAAGCGGTTCGGATACCCAAACGATGGTGTTGTTCACCTCAACACAGACGTAACAGGCATATAAGCGACGGTGATTATCACAGTTTGCAGTCGGTTTATAAACCAATGCGGCGGTGTTGCGTTCTGCACAGTCAGTTTTTAGCCGACCGTGATGACTTCAACTATCACCACCGAGTACTTACTACCGAGGCCGAAATACGGCTGTGAAGGGGGGTTACGACGTTGTTGTGATAGGTCTGAGTGTAGTAGTGAAGAGTAGCTAGTGCCAGCAGCCGCTTTTCTAGGGTCAACTGGACAGCCACCCCTAGAAATGAGACGGTTTGGTAGGAGAGCAGCTGGCCCAGTCGCCCTCTATAGTGGCTCACCCGCCGCCCCTGTAAAACCTTGGCGTGGTAGTGCGTACTCTCTCCATATTAAAAAAATGAAGTCGTTTTGAGCAGTGACCTGGTCTCCAAAGAATAACTTTAACTTCTTGTTTTTATAAAAAATATTTATCAAAAAGTAATATATACATATTTTTATGAAAGCATTTTTCAAGACAAATCTATTGATATAGTTTTTACTTTTTCAAACTCAATAACTCAAAAGTTATTCATGATTTATATTCTCAATGTTTGACCCAAGCCTTGTCTAAAACGACTTTATTTTTTAGTATGGAGGGAGTATGAGATAAACGTCTAGAACTGATGTATGCTATGTATTATACCTCTTTTTTGCTTCATATTTGGTTGGAACAAATTTGTAGCTACAGATGCATTTATTGTCTCTATTAACGAGCTGGATTGTAAGCCAAAATACCAAATGAGGTTGCTGATGAGTTAATGAGCCTATCCGAGCTAAAGTTTTATCTCGTTTTCGTAAGGAGCCGAGCCGAGATAGTTTTTTATCCAGCTCTAGTTGTAGCCCTTTCAATTGGTCAAGCCACTTTGACAAATTTGATCTCCATGCACCTTAGTTATTTATTCACTCCTGTATCTGTCCATCAGGAACTTGTTTCCATTATCTAAAAAATTGTGTCCATCAGGAATAACAAAATTAACATGCCACAATCATTCGCTACTGAATGCATTTAAATAGTTGCTCATGAGTTTAAAAAAAAAGTTGCTCATGTGACACGGGAGGCGGGGAGGGTCTCGACTTTGGTGGCCAAAGCATCATACTGGCGTTGGGTACAAGAGAAGTGTACAAAGGTACCACACAGTTCTAAGGTCACAAAATTTATATAAGATCCTAACTAGTCAGTCGAAACTCGAAAGACATAATGTGATTTAGCTGTTTTTTGAAAAAAAAGAACAGGTATCAATTATCAACCCAGTTTCTACCTAAAAATGTTGTGAAAAATAGCAGAAAGTTCAGCACCAAAGTAATGCAAAAGTTCCAACAATTAGCTAATTAACTAATGCAACTACAGTTAATCAAAAAGAAAATACTATTAATTTAACTAACAACTACAGTTAATCAGCTAATAAATTAGTAAAACTCGCAAGTCGCAATGCTCTGGAACTTATATATTGTGCTACTATATCTGCCGTAAAGACAAAATAAATTATCTGACAACCATATTGTTAATCAACTAACAGGTCTTTTGAGTTCACTAGTTATTGTGGCTAGCCTTTTCTGACCAACTTGCCTCTACGCTTGGAATCCCGAGTTGTGGGTTCATTATTGTTATTCTCATTCCAGTAATCCCACTTTGATCGACAAAGGACTTGGACACCATCATATACTCCCTTGATCCTTGCTGATGTGTTTACAGTGATGATAATATCTTTTGTGTACCTATTGGCAGCATAGAAAGCATAGCATATGTCAGCCCAGTCGTTGATGAGAGCTCTGTTCTTCTGGCCGACTTCCTCATCCTTCTTGTCCTTAAGCAAACTTAAGCAAAAATCAAACACTTCCTTGAATCTGGCTGCCTCGAAACACATGACCAAAACTACAGCAATCGCTGACTTGTAGCCTGTCCCAAGATCGTCACCTTTGCTACCAAGTTTTGCAAGCTCTGGGACTGCTCTTAGGAGGGATTGATAACCAACCTTGCATTTATGTACAGCACCAACAAGACTCGGGTACATACCATCTGTATGCAGTGAACCAGAATGTGCCATCACTCTTGGCTTCTCATCGTCATCTATCTCATACCTTCTACCATCACTAGTGACAATTCCACGGAACCACAGCTTGTACTTATCGCAGACTACTCGCAGTCGAGCGTCGCCAATCGAGAGATCAAAGGAGAAGTTACCGGTTGGAGAGTAGTCTAATCCCGGAGTCACCGGTACAAATCTCTCGATCTTGGCGGCTTCATCAGTAAATTCAGTAAATTTGAACTTTACATCTGTGTCATCTACCATGGTCTGAATAAGCTTCTCAACAAAGTTCTTGTAATTCTTTTCTAGGTTTTCCGTGTCACCTAGGTCAAGCGTTGCGATTGGTTCCGGTATGTCCTGCATTTTATAGAATTGTCAAAATTTGAAAGCATTGTATATTCTCAAATATATGTCCATGAACAAAAGCATAAAAGCCCCATAGTTAATACCCCTCTATTTCAAAGTATATAGGAGTTTTATTTCTGTTCTAAGTCAAACCTCTCAGATTTGACAAAATTTGTAGAAAAATGCATAACATCAAACAAGATTCATAAGTGTTGTGGACTCCTTGGTGGGTCACCAGTATAGGCACCGACGACCTAGCGCCCACCGAGCCAAAGCAGTGGCTAAGGCTGGGCCAGTTAGGAAAGAGGATTAGAGGGAGGATCTTTAGGAGATGTGTTTTGATATTGTTGCCAAAGGGCCTCTAGTTCAGTTGGTTAGAGGATCCCAGCGGCACTCCTCAGGTCCTGGATTCGACTCCCCGTGGGAGCGAATTTTAGGCTAGGGTTAAAAAAATCCCCTCGTCTATCCCATGGCCAAAGCACAGGTCTAAGGCCCGGCCCCGGTCATGGTCGTCTCACATGGGCTACGGTGCCGCTGTGTATGGGTGGGGCAGAGGTTCGGGGGTTTTCTTGACTTGCGTGAGAAGTCTTCTCTATCGCATAATGCCCGGGGGCTGTCTTACCCCCCGCAGGTCAAGTGTTTTGATATTGTTGAGCAAGTGCACCTATTCTATGAAGGCACTTCAGGATTGTGATCAATTTTATCTGGAAGGAATAAACCTCCCTAGACCGGGTCAGGTTTCCCTTCATGGTGGCGTCGGGCGATTTAGTTGGTACCTCCAAAGATGAACCCGCCACCATCCTTCCTCATTATCTTCTTCCGTCTAGTTTCCAATCATAGCTGCTCCTCTGATCCCCTCTACGTACTCCTCGCCACCCACGCCACATCAACTTGATATCAAAGACCTCCACGGGTGCATCGACCACCATGTCCGGCACCCTGCCCGATCCTATGGAGATGTCGGCCAAACTCGGCCGCATCTCGGGGCAATTCGCCACTCTCAACAATCGCATATACTCCCATGACTAGTGCATTACACGCATAGAAAAATTCTAGTCCGGGGACGATGATGGGGACATCATGGAGGACTCCTTTGGGCAACCGTGGTAGGATCGTGGCCGCGGTCGCGGCGGTGATGAGGGCCACAGCTGGGAATCCTTCCACGACCATGACACTAACTATGGCTATGGTGATGACTATGTACGTCCAATTCGACCGCGGTGACCGGGCGATTGTCATTTCTATCGCGACAGCCACGACTATTTTTCTAGGCATGAGGGGCCCTATGGCCACTATGGGCGTGATGACTACTACGACCGTGATGATCGCTTCAGCCGCAAAAACAACTATGGCCGCACCGATTGCTATGGTTGTCCCTGCCCACTGAAGATCAACTTCCCCTGCTTCAATGGCGAGATGGATCCCTTAACGTGGTTGAACAAGTGCGACAACTACTTTCGCGGCCACCATACCTTGGAGGAGGAGAAGGTCTGGTTGGCGTCGCTCCATCTGGACGGCGCCGCAGTGGATTGGTATTACCAGCTGGAACAGGATTTCGGCCTTATATCGTGGCCACGATTCATTGACATCGTCAACCTGCGCTTTGGGCTTCCCATTCGCTCCAATTCCCCTAGGGAGCTCAAGGCTTTGCAGTGCACGGGCATAGTGTAAGAGTAATAGTGGTGCTTTCTATCGTTATTGTCTCGCTGTGAAGAACTCACTACATAGCACAAGATTGATCTCTTCACTGTGGGCCTAGACCAGCCACTAGCCTCCAATGTTGTGATTTAGCACCCCTCCAATCTCTAGATAGCGAGGAGTTTGACACGCTCATGTCAGCGCGCCAGGTCAGGGCCTCCCCCTCCACCGGCACAATAGCGTCCAAAACGTTGAGCCGCCATTCCCTATGCATGATGAACACGGTAGCCTTTGGGGCATCGCCTGCTGACGGCAAACCAAAGGGCCTGCGTCCCCGCTTCCACTATCTGATGCCGGCTGAGATGCAGGAGAAGCAACAGAAAGGGCATGCTATTTCTGCCCACAATCCTATTCGAAGGAGCACAAATGCGCATGAAAAGGGGTCTTTCTCTTGGAGCTCGAGGACGGTGGGTGGATACTCTAGGTGACACCATTCCATACCTTGAGATCTCTCTTCTCTCCACAACCTAACCGGCCTCGGCTCCGCGGACACCATGATGATGCAGGTGGTGGTTTGCGATGTTCAGCTCAAGTCCTGTAACGCCCTAGAGTTCAAATGGCTCAGATCCACTCTGCACGCTGAGCGAACCACACCTACCACCATCCCACTTACACTTTCATCCTTGCTTCGCTTAAAATGATTAACCCGAAGATGGTGGGATGGACTCTAGAAGAATTATATATTGATCTAACCCACTCTAAACAACCAAGGTGGGACTAAACCCCCACAACATCTCATTAACATGCTCATGGGCCACTATGGGCCAAATTTTAAACTGGGCCGGATGTGACAAGTCCCTAGTGGACATCGGCGCGACACACACCTTCATCCACTTAGAGGTGGCCTACCGCCTCAACTTGTCGATCACCCCATGCGCTGATCTGTCTGTAATTGTTGCCAATGGTGACCGTGTGTGCAGCCTGGGTGTTTACGCTGCTACCGACAACATCGTCATCCATGACGAGCACTTCTACGTTGATTGTTTTGCCACCGTCGACCTAGGCATCTTCGACCTCATCCTAGGCATCCACTGGGCCCATCGTCTAGGATTTCAATGCCCTTTCAGTGGCCTTTTGGTACAGAGGTCAGTCCCACCATTGGACTGGCATGGGCACTCGAGGCAGGCTGTCCGTGCTGTCGTTGACCCTTGTGCCATCTTGTAGGAGCTCTTGTTGTTCTCCATGGACATCATCGAGGAGACCCACGGCCTACCACCGGCCTATTGCCATGACCACCGCATTCAACTGTTGCCAGGCTCTCCGCCGGTGGCTGTGCGGTCATATCACTCATGCAGGTGCTCAAGGACGAGATCAAGTGTCAATGCGATGACATGCTGGAGCAGGGGATCATCTGGGAGTCGACGTCGCCATTCTCCTTCCTGGTGCTCCTGGTCCCTAAGCATGATGACGGTTGGCGCTTCTGCATCGACTAACGTGTCCTCGACAACTACACCATCAAGGACAACTTCCCCATTCCACTGGTGGACGAGCTGGCGATGAATTGAAGGGCACCCGCTTCTTCACCAAGATTGAACCCCGTAGCGGTTACTACGTTGCGCATGCACCCAGATGATGTCGCCAAGACCGTGTTTCGGATGCACCATGGCCACTTTGAGTTCCTCGTCATGCCCTTCAGCGTCACTAACGTGCCCGTGATGTTCCAAGCGTTGTTGAATGACATTCTAAAACCCTTCATTTGACACTTTGTCTTCATTTTTTAATGATATCCTAATCTTCTGTTCTTCATGGGCTAAACACTTACAACATGTGTGGACTATGCTGCAGCAGATGCGCGTTCATCACCTCTTGCCAAATGCTCCAAGTGCTTCTTTGGTGAATCCTCGGTGGTGTGTACCTCGGCCACATCATCTCGGTTGAGGGCATTGCCATGGACCCGGTGAAGGTGGTGGAGGAATGGTCGCAGCCTCGCAAAGCTCGAGCATTGTGCGGGTTCCTAGGCCTGACCGAGTACTACCAAAAGTTCATTGTTGGGTACGGTGGTGTTACAAGCCGCTGACGGCCCTCCTCAAGTGTGAGGCATTCTCCTGGTCGCCTAAGGCCGATGTGGTGTCCCTGGCATTCAAGCGAGTCTTGGTGATCGCACCTCTGCTTCAGCTGTTGGACCTCACCAGGCTTCATCGTCGACTACAACGAGTCTAGTGTTGGGTTTGGCATTGTCTAGCATCAATGGCATCGTGGCCTTCTTCAATCGGGTGGTCTCTCCACACCAGCCAAGCTGCCGGCAGATGAGGATGACCTCATTGGCTTGGTCAAGGCGGTGCGCCATTGGCAACCATACCTCTAGGGTTGCACATTCACCGTTCGTGCGGATCACTACAGCCTCAAGTTCATCTTGGACCGGTATCTGACGACGATTACCTAGCCACCTGGGTTACCAAGCTATTCGACTGTGACATCACTGCCAAGTGCCGCCTAAGGTAGCTCAACACTGTCGCCGACAAGTTATCACACCGACACGAGTAAGACCATGCAGCTTGGACCAGGTCTGTGCCCCTCTTTGACATCTACGACACGCTGCGAGCCGAGCTACAGGCGAATGCTCAAGCACAGGCTCTCTATAGCCAAATCATGGCCGCCACTGCCCCGGCTGGTTGGGCGATCATCGACGACCTGCTACTCTTCAAGATCGTGTCTTTGTGCCCGACAACTCAGCTCTATGGCCCCAGCTCCTGTGTGATGCTCATGAGGTCGGGCATGAGGGAGCGCAAAATACCCTGCACCGACTGTGGGCATTCTTTTACAATGTCCACACGCACCACTTCATCCATGATTTCAATTCATCTGCAGTTGTGTGGTTTGTTAGAAGAACAAAATCGAGCACCTGCATCCTAGCCGGCCTCCAACAGCCGTTGCCCGTGCCGGAGCATGTGTGGAGCGATTGCGCCATGGACTCTGTTGAGGGCTTTCCGCGCGTTAGTGGGAAGTTGGTCGTCCTCACCATCGTCGATCACTTCTCCAAGAAGGCACATTTCATCGCCTTGTGCCTCCTCTACTCCGTGTAGTCCGTTGCTCGCGCCTTCTTCGAAAATATCGTGTGGCTCCATGGGTTTACGTGCTCCATCGTGAGTGATCAGGACACGGTCTTCACAATGACTTCTATGAGGAGCTGTTCTAGTTGGCTGGCGTTAAACTTCTACGCAACACTCTTTCCATCCCTAGATGGATGGGCAGTCCGAGGTGACCAACCACATCATCATCATGTACTTGCGGTGTCTCGTCGGCGATCGGCCGCGCTCGTGGCTGCACTGGTTTCTGTGGGCGGAGTACTGACTCAACACATCCTACCAGTCTGCCTTCCGCACCATGCCATTCGAGGTCATCTACGGCCGCGCTTTGCTGACTCTGGTGTCATACACAACCGGTGCGGCCAAAGTTGTTGCCATCGACCAACAGCTTCGTGACCGCAACACCTTTGTGGCTGAGGTCTATGAGTGTCTTCTCCTAGCTCAACAGACCATGAAGGCGCATAAGACAAGCAGCGGTGTTGGTGTACTCAGTTGGCGACTAGGTCTGGCTTTGCCTGCATCAGCGCACAATCGTCGACATCACTTCAGCTTCCTCCTCCAAGCTAGGCCCTCACTACTTCGGGCCATACTAGATCATGGAGAGGTTGGGCGCCGTCGCGTATTGCCTCCAACTTCCCCTGAAGGCTCACATCCATGACGTCATCCGTGTGGCTCTCCTGAAGAAACACATTGGTGATTCGCCGTCCGCACCTATGCCATTGCCCCCATCATCGATCCACAGTCGAGTGGTGTCGACTTCGTCCTAGGTTGTCTGCTCCTGCTTCAACCGCAGTTAGTGGCAGTTGCTCGTCTAGTGGGAAGGCCATGCAGTAGCTGATGCCACCTGGGAGCCTATCACTGAGTTCAAAGAGCGCTACCCGGCGTCTAGCTCGCAGACGAGCTTTTTGTTGGGGAGGGGGAAGTGTTGTGGACTCCTTTGTGGGTCGCCAGTATAGACACCAGCCTAGGCGGCCACCGAGCCCAAGCCGTGGCTAAGGTTGGGTCGGTTAGGAAAGAGGATTAGAGGGAGTATTTTTAGGAGATGTGTTTTGAGCAAGTGCACCTATTCTATAAAGGGGCACTTTAGGATTGAAATGAGTTTTATCGGGAAGGAATGAACATCCCTAGACGTGGCAGGGTTTCCCTCCACGGTAGTTGGACGGCGCCTCCAGAGACAAACCCACCACCGTCATTCCTCGCTAGCCCCTCGCTCTAATTCTCAATCACAACTGCTCCTCTGATCCCCTCTACGCACACCTCACCTCCCACGCCGCATCAATAAGATCCACCATGGAATTAATAGTCCATTTATTTAATATCGACAAGTTCAGAGATTAGCTGATCCTATCTTGACTGGGCTAGCTTCTACTGTGTGGTCTGGTCATGAAAATGCCCCAGACATAGGCGAATAATGCCAACCTCCTAGACGCCATGCACATATTAGCGGCAGTTTTAGTTTAAATTTAAACCTACTTATTTATATCATTATTTGTGCTTGTCCTTGCCACGCTCCCAAATCTTACTCATACCCATTGAATAACCAATCCTATCGATTCTCCGATACTCATTGTTTTGAGTTGAACTAGTAGCTTTCTATTACTATTCAAAACAAATATACGTGTCATATAAAGCACTACATCAGAGCTAGACCCGATAATAAAAACCTCATGTTCACGCAATTAAAATTTAAATAAAAATAATTAAATTATTCTAGATGACTAGGTACAACAGTATAAATTTGAACAAAATTAATTAAATTGAACAAAAGTTAACAGTGGATAAGTGTTATAAGAGACTTGATGTTTGGAAGGGGGTACTATGTCTATAGCTGGGAGATCTACACTGATGTGTTCATGCTTGAATAACTCCCCCATATATCAGATGTCTGTCTACTTGGCTCCAAAAACAATCTCTGAAAAAATTGATAAGATCAGAAGATCTTTCTTCTGGCAAGGTGGGGGTACTAAAAAGAAGTACCATCTTGTAAGATGGGATAAAATTTGTAAGAGCAAAAAGAAAGGTGGTCTTGGTATAAAAAATCTGAGAAAAATAAATGTTAGTCTTCTTGTCAAGTGGTGGTGGAAGCTTGAAAAAGAAGATGGGCTGTGGCAATTCTATCATCAGGGCTAAATATTTATCTAACAAAAACATTTTCTCTGTGACTCATAAAGCCAATGATTCTCCTATATGGTCTGACCTGCTTAAGGTAAAAGATCTGTACCTGCAGGGTAGGAGTATCAGGATTGGTAATGGTCGAAAAACCAGATTTTGGTCTGATCCATGGCTCTATGAAAAATCTTTAGCTTGCATTGTTCCTACCTTATTCATTCTCTGTGATCAGAAAGAGGTGAGTGGCTGATGTTAAAACAGGAAGAGTTCAAGTATCCTTTAGAAGATGGCTTACTGTGGAATTGCAAAACTGTTGGGATTTAATCCAGCAGGATGTGCAAGATTTTGTACTCCATGACTCTGATGATGTTATATTATGGAAGTTGGAGAAGAATAGAAAATTCTCTGTGAAATCTTTATACAATGCCTTAACTAAAAATGATTCTGGACCTGCTTATAAAAATATTTGGCGTGGTAAAGTTCCTCAAAAGATCAAAATTTTTATGTGGCTTCTGTCAAACAATGCTGTGTTGACAAAGGACAATATGGTTAAGAGAAAATGGTCTGGAAGTCCTAGCTGTGCTTTCTGTGACCAGAATGAATCTGCTGATCACTTGTTCTTTTTATGTCCCGTGGCAAAAGTGGTCTGGGGTATCATTGCAAAAGTGTTGGGTGCTGATAACATTCCCACATCCTTATCTCAGTGTTGGCTATGGTGTAGTAAATGGTTACCTGGGGGGTAAGAAATTCCACCTTTGGGGGATATCTGCTCTATGTTGGGCTATATGGAAGGCCCGAAATAGGGCATGCTTTGAAGGGAAATCTATCAAAAGTCCTATGGAAATATTATGCCATGCAGGATCTCTAATGCGCTATTGGACAGGACTATATGCTGAGGTCGACAAGTTGATGTTCATCAACGGCGTCAACACCATGTTGAGGGTGGCGGCGAGACTGATCTATACCAAGAATGAAGCTGGAGACCAGAAGCGCCTGAAGCATTGAGATGATCCGGAGGGGACAGATATGTGATGTTTGCAGAAGGCTGTTGATTCTGTCTTTCTGTCGTTGTAGCTTGTTGATCCCTACCGTTGGGTACTCCTACTCAGTCTTTTGGTGACGATTTTGTAAACTTAGTCCTGTTATCGTTGCGGTGGAGGCTAAACTTGTGGTCACTAGCTTAGCGCTTTTGTTTCCTAGCTTTCTGGCTCTGAGACAGAGTTCAGTTCAGGCTAGAAGTCGTAGTCTATCTTTTCTTTCTTCTGATCTTTCTCATATGTTCCAAAAACACTCATGTATTTCCGTATATCTTTAAATGGAAATGGGGGAATGGCCTTCGAGTGGAAAAAAAATTGAACAAAAGTTGGTTCACTAGTGAAGCTGGGCTGTACCAAACAAGCCCTTCATGCTGATTGGTGTAACTAGATTTGAACATGGGCCCCATGTCAAAAGTTGAACTCTAGAGTTAAAACCCTCATGTTCATGCTTTAAAATCTTAGCAAAATTGACTAAAATGTATTCTAGATGATTTAACATGGCAGTAGGTAGGTACATTGTGCACGGTAATATTAATATGTGCGTTATTATACATTAGAAACTCGAAACTAAAATGAACTTTTATGGCTCTGCTCAGCTGTGATCACTACTACACATACTGTTCATACCACAAGAAAACTAGCAGTGGCACGCTGGGAGTAGCACTGTCGAACACTCCGTATATCATCTGATCCACACATTTGTAGTAGTAGATGAGTAATAATAATTGAACTAAAGACTAACATACCAGGAGAATTGCGTCCTTGGTACCGGTATCCGCCACCTTCTCTTTGCCTTTCCTACTGGAACCAGACTCCGCCATCTCAATCGATCTGTCTACAAATGAGTGTTTGAAGCACAATTAGTATACCGCACCTATGTATTACTATCAGGACACGATAGATCGGAGAGTCAAACATAAAAACAGAAGAGAAGAGATGATTATTCGTCATCCATACGCACATATGTGCCTATGGCACGGCAGATGTACGAACAAAGCAGCGGTAGCTACTAGCTGGTGCCTCACCTAGTAGTCAAGCGGCCGACGAATAGACGGCGTAGCACACCGGCCAGCCAGAGTGGAGAACCGGAGTCTGCAGATTACCGTGTGTGTGGGCGACGGAGAGGTGGGCTGCGCCAGCTTGCACAGCCGACCGGGGAGCGGAGAGCCGGATCGGAGACGACCGAGTGTGGCCGACGGAGAGGTGCCGGCCGGAGCGGAGACGACCACGCGTGACCGACGGAGAGACGCCGCGCCTGCCGGAGGGTAGAGGCGGAGACGACCGCGCGCGTCCGATGTAGAGATGGTTGCGCCGCCTGCTTCCACGGCCAGCACGCTCTCCCGCACGGCGGGCCGGAGCGGACAGCCGGAGACGACCGCGCGGCGCCGACGGAGAGAGATGGGTGCGCCGCTTCCACGGCAAACACGCGCTCCCGCGTCTCCCGGCCGGCCCGTCTACCCCGCACCCCCGCTCGAAAACCCCCGCAGCAGGGGATACGATCACTGCTGCTGGGCTCTGCCTCTCCTGCCACCGCGCAGCAGGGCCGTATGCTACTTGCTTTCTGCGTATGCCAGTATATGCAGCGCGTCCTAGACGGTCTACGTACGCGAGATGCGCTGCATGCGGGCCCTTGTTCTGGCTTCTGGGTAGAAGAAAAGTACTGTATGTGTCCATGATTTTCATCAATCAAATAACGTAAAATATGGTACCAATAGATACACATGTAATATTTCTAGACGATAGGAATAAAAAAAGTATTTCTAGATGAAGATTAATATTTCATATTTTGGGTTAATTTATTAAATAAATTAGTATGAATTTTTAGAAACTTAATTCAATTTTTATCGTTTTTTAATTGAACATAAAAATATTTAATGATAGTCAGAGGACCAAGTTTGTGTCGATTCGGCAATTGAAGGGCGTCAGGTGGTTTCGCAGTTTATAGGGTTATTATGAAAAAAATTCTCCGTTCTCCTCTGCAGGCTTTGGCAGCGATCGCCTTTGGCTAGCTGGCGCGCTGGGCAGACCATCTCGCCTCGCCCCACGTAGATCCCATCTACCCTTGCAAGCCGGCCATGCCTGCCGCCATCCAGAATCGCACGACCGCTGCCTGTTCATGCCTGGTGCCTATCTTGCTGTCTCTCGGCTCTACCCCTGTTATATACTGTACGTTGGGCATAGTTGAGCTCTTTGAAAAGTGCTTTTGCTGCTAAAAAGTAAAAAAAAAACTAACCAAACAGATGGGAGGTGAAACCTCAAGCTACTTTTTTAGAAGCACCAGCTTTTGTGTGGTATAGTTTTGAAAGCACTCTGGACTTTATTTTTGATTGTTGGGCTTAATTTCTACTTTTCGAAATGGGTGGAAACAGAAAACTATTTCACGGTTGTTTCAAGTGAGATATAGTAGGTTTTATACTTGTTTTAACTAAACAACTTACAACTTTTTACCTCACGTAACTCACAATAGCTTTTTATAGCTAACAACTTAACATATTTTTATTTTTATCATTTGTTCGATAAATGCTGATGTTGGGTTCCTAATAATTGAATTTTAGTTTACAGTAATTATATATTCTATCTAATTTATCGTTAAATAAAATTTTCATCCTTCGACGTAGCCTACCTATTTTATTTCTCAAGTCCTCCTGCAGTGGTCCTGATCCATGCCAATGCCATGGGATGGATCTCCTGAAGTGGTGGCGCGCTCTCTCTCTCTCTCATCTGTGCTGAGGCCGGGCGGTTTAGGTGATGCCCCACAGCACTGCCCCCTCGCAGCTTTTCCGTACGGCGTAACGTCCCCCGGCCCCGGGCGCCAAAACGACAAGACGACCAGGGCGATCTGCCGTCTGCGTGAGGGACGGACCCACCTGCATGCATGGCATGTCACCACGAGCATGCTGTATGCAGCCATATATACCCATTCCTTTTTCTTTTTGCAAAGCATTGAATACGTATGTAAGATGACACATGTACTGTGTATCCAGCGTACAAGTACCACAAATTTAGATGAAAGGATGAAAGCAATGCACACATTACCTGCAAAAAAGAGGAAATAAGTACCTACTCCCTCTATCCAAGAAAACATAAAACTACGGGTTGCGTACCGGCAAAAGTAGTTCATGTTTAACCAAATTTCTAGTGCATACTATTCAGATTTATGACTCTAAATTAATTTATTAAGAAAGTATATTTTGTAATTAATCTAATGGTATTCATATTATATCATAAATATTAATATTTTTTATCTGTAATTAATCAAACTTGAGATACTAAACCATGATACTACGCGCTAGAATTGCATATTTTTCTGAACGGAGGGAGTAAATTATAAACCTAAACCACTTCTAGCCGAGACAGAGGTAACTTAAATGGATGTTAGAGTTACTAGCAAATACTCCCAACACCCCAAAATAAGCTAGTCTTCATCTTGCATTTCGAGAATTCAAACGATGTCAACTTTGCCTGAATATATACATATAGAAAATATTGATCTTTGTGATACAAAACAAGTGTCACTAGAATCATTTTCGTTTGGGCGCCACCTATGAATCATTTTCGTCTATATCATCACGCGCCTTCCACGGCCAGCACGCGCTGCCGCGTCTCCCGGCCGGCCCGTCTACCCCGGAACGGCGCCGCACCCCCCGCTCGAACCCCCCGCAGCAGGGGACGTGTGATATGATCACTGCTGCGGCCTGCGGGGCTCTGCCTCTCCTGCCACCGCGCAGGGGCCGTATGCTACTTTACTTGCTTTCTGTTGTACTATACCACCGTGTGCAGCGCGTCCTAGACGGTCTACGTGCGCGAGATGTGCTGCATGCGGGCCCTTAGCTTGTTCTGGCTAGAAAAAGTACTAGTATCATTATGTGTTAATATTACAATGGTTCAATACACAATATTTCTAGACCATACGATAAAAAAAAGTATTTCTAGATGAAGATTAATATTTTCATATTTTTGGTTAATTTATTAAAATAAATTAGTATGAGTTTTTAGAAACTAAATTCGTTTTTTTATCATTTTTAGTCAGAGGACCAAGTTTGTCTCCATTCGACAATTGAAGGACCAAGTTATATAGTTCTAAAAAAAATCTCCGTTCTCCTTTGCAGGTTTTGGCAGCGATCGCCTTATTGGCTAGCTGGCGCACTGGGCAGACCACGCCTCGCCCCACGTACTAGATCCCATCTACCCTTGCAAGCCGGCCATGCCTGCCGCCATCCAGATTCCAGAATCGCATGACCGCTGCTTGTTCGTCATGCCTGGTGCCTATCTTGCTGTTTCTCGGCTCTTTCCCCCCTGTTATATACGTTGTGTTTACTTGAGCTTTTTGAAAAGTACTTTTACTGATAAAAAGTACTTCCTTCATCCCAAATTATAAGACGTTTGATTTTTTTACCCTAAATTTGATCACTCGTTTTATTCAAAAAATTTATGCAAACATAGTCAAACTTAAGTCATTCTTGAAGAATTTTTGTTAATAAAGCAAGCCACAACAAAACAAGTGATATTTTGCACAAATTTTTGAATAAGACGAGTGGTTAAAATTGGTGTTAAAAAAGTTAAACGTCTTATAATTTGGGATGGAGGAAGCAGAAAACTAACCGAACACATGAGAGAAGAAACCTGAAGCTACTTATTTAGAAGCACATGCTTTTTGTGTGGTATATAATTTTGAAAGCACTTTAGACCTTACTTTTGATGGTTGGCTTTCTGCTTTTCGAAATGGGTGGAAACAAAAAAAGTATTTCTGCTTTTCGAAATGGGTGTAACAAAAACTATTTCACAGTTGTTTTAAGTGAGATACAGATGGAGTACGTTTTATACTTTTTTTAACCAAACAACTTATAACTTTTCACATCACATAGCTAATAATAGCATTTTATAGCTCACAACTTAACCAAACAAACCAATAACGTCGAGGTAAGTTTATTTTTATATTTTCATCATTTGTTCAACAAATGCTGATGTTGAGTTCCTAATAATTGAATTTTAGTTTACAGTAGTTATATCTTCTATCTAACTTATCGTTAAATAAAATTTTTAGCCTTTGCCGAAAAAAAAAGCCTTCGACGTAGCCTCCCTGTTTTATTTCTCAGTCCAGTGGTCCTGGTCCATGCCAATGCCATGGGATCTCCTGAAGTGTGTGGCTCTCTCTCCCCTCGCCCTCTCTCTCTCTCTTGAATCTGTTGTGGGGCCGGGCGGTTTAGGTGATGGCCCACAGCGCTACCTCCTCACAGCTTTTCCGTACGGCGTAACGCCCCCGGGCGCCAAAACGACAAGACGAGCAAGGCGATCTGCCGTCTGCATGAGGGGCGAACCCACCTGTATGCATGGCATGTCTTTTTTTTTTTAACTTGCATGCATGGCATGTCACCATGGGTATGCTGTATGCAGCCATATATACCCATTCCTTTTTATTTTTGCAAAGCATCATTGAATATATGTATGTAAGATGACACATGTATTGTGTGTCCAGCGTACTAGTACCACAAATTTAGATGAAAGCAATGCACACATTACCTGCAAAAAAGAGGAAATAAGTACCTAAATTATAAACTTGAACCACTTCTAGCCGAGACAGAGGTAACTTAAATGGATGTTAGAGTTACTAACAAGTACTCCCAACACCCCAAATTAAGTCTTCATCTTGCATTTCGAGAATTCAAACGATGTCAACTTTGGCTGAATATATACATATAGAAAATATTAATCTTTGTGGTACAAAACAAGTGTCACTAGAATCATTTTCGTTTGGGCACCACCTATGAACTTCCCTTGAAGCCCTGCTCTCTCTCTCTCTCTCTCTCTCTCTCTCTCTCTCTCTCTCTCTCTCTCTCTCTCTCTCTCTCTCTCTCCGTGTGTGTGTGTGTGAACCCCTTTTTTCCAGAACACACCTTGTCCCTGCGCTTTTGAATATTTGGTTCATAATTTGGTTGGCGTTTGTGTGCGCGCCTTTCGTCATGTCACACAATCAGGGGCAGATCTAGCACCGAGGTATGAACGTTTGAATGTAGAGAGTATAGATGAAAGATAATGAAAGAAGCTCTTCCTAACTCATCTATCTAGATCTGCCACTGCACACAATGATCCATGTCATGTTAATTACCATGAATACATTTTTTTTGGTAATTGACATGCTTACGTCTTATCACCGCCTATCATTTCTCTTCTTCTTCTTCTTCTTCTCGACTCATCAAGATATAGATGGGTTAATTGCACATTATTACTGAATTGGATATCCAAAAACCTATCTTCTAATGACATCAATTGCCATGCAATGCATGCATCCAAAGTTCAAAACGCCTGATTCCCAAAAAAAAATAAAAAAGTTCCGAACGCCTGGCCAAACAACGCATCCCATATTGCATACGCCGTACGATCGTCAGCACCCAAAACCCTCCCTCCTCAATACCCGGCACGTGGGCCCACATGTCTCCTCGCCTCCCACATCCTGTGGGCGTGGGCGTGGCCCCAGCCATTTATTGCACAGGCTTTTTTTTTGTGAATACATTTATTGCACAGGCTGACAGGCAGTGCCCAGACCGAAACTGCAGGCACACGAGAGCAGGCCGGAAAGCTATCAGATTCAGGTGCCGGCCGCAGCAATCTCCAGGTGGACGCGGCGAACGGCGAGCCCGGCCAGCTCCTCCGGTGGGTGCGGACCTCTCCGGGCGATCGGCGACGGCGAGCATGCACGTGTTGGAGTGGCTAGCTAGCAGCCATTTTGGGGGCACGAAGGACATGCTACATTATTAATTGCTACTTGTCGTTAGAGCTACGTATTCGGCATGCGAAAGCAGGTTGCATGTACTGTACGTACGTATTTGGCATGCGATTGGTGGCTATAGGATCGTAGACTCGGAGTGTGTACCACTACCACGTACCGTACATGCGATTTGTGCAAAATATTAATTTTTTATTGTGGTATGCTTTATTAATAAAAGTTCTTCAAGAATAACTTAAATTTAACTATAATTATATAATTCTTTTGAATAAGACGAATGATCAAACTTAGGGTTAAAAAATCAAACGAACTATAATTTAGAATGGAGGGAGTATATAATACGATCACATTAATTAGCAAGTTTTGCGAGGATTACTATTTGGTGCACAAATTTTCAATCGAACAACGCACTTGGTGCCAAAGAGCACCATTGTTCCTTACGTTTTAAAAACAGTGTTTTAATCGGATTATTGCCACCTGAATATGATAGCTTATTTTAGCAAATCCGCCGCGAAATTTTTTTTCAGGTAAAGGACTATGGTCCCCATGTGAATTCAAAAAAAAATCTTCCACTACATTAAGAGAAATGATTTTAGAGCATTTATGACGAGGTTCCCATTTTTTCACCTCATTTGAAACACAGCCAATGCAGCGAGACTTGAGTTCGGTCAAAGCATCTGGACTTTTTTTTTGGGGGGGGGGGGGGAGTCAAAGCATCTGGACTTGTGGAGTAGGCTTTGGTCGCTAGCGCTAGCAGTAGTAGGCCTTTTTTGTTTGTTTGTTTTTTTTTAAAAAAAAAAGCAGTAGTAGGCCAGTGGTGGTCCGTAGTTCGGGACTTCGGGCAGTTGCGTGCTGTCCTCCGAATCTGCAACACGCGCGCGCTACTTTTCCATACGACGTACGTACGCGTACGCACAGGGCGCTGGCTGTGCGCCTGTGTCGGGCAAAACACGTGGCCCTCTCGCCGGAGGGGCACTGCGAGGTGAAGGGAGGAAAGATCATCGGCGGTCAGGCCTGTGCTGGTCTGCCGCGGTGGTGCTCGACTTTGGTTTTTCGGAGTCTCCTGCCGAGGTTCTATATCGCCGTCCGCCGTACTGCAGCTATGCTCCACCAAGCCTTTCAAGACCTGCATCATCGTCGGGTTGTTCGTCGTCGTCGCCTTTGCAGCTCGTCACCGGCCACCACGGGTCTCCATCGAGCCTATCTTCTACACTCTGGCGTCAAGCTCCATCCAGATCCTACCTCGTCGCCGTCGGAGATGTCCACCATGGAAGGTTCATGGGCCCTCCTTAACCTACGCTATAAGCGAGGCCCTTCCATCCCGGCGTATCGCACGCCGATCTACGGTGACCTGCTTCACGGCGGCGGAGGCGACGTCTCCTCAGACCTGTGCTGCGACGTGTGTTTTGCTTTCTCCTTCGTGGTGACACGTATAGGATTAGATGAACACGTGTCCAGTGCACCTGTCCGAACTGGTCTTGGTTTGCTTCTTCCACCTTCTATGAAGGTGCTATAATGCTGCTTTTATATATAATATATACATGCCTTTTGTCCAAAAAAAAAAACTAGACGTGCTCCGTGCTTCCACAATACTGCGTACGTCTTCTTGCTTGTACTATATATACTTCCTCCATCTCAAATTGCAAGACGTTTAACTTTTTTATTTTAAATTTGACTATTCGTCATATTTAAAAAATTTATGCAAACATAGTTAAATTTAAGTCATTCTTGAAGAACTTTTATTAATCAAGCAATCCACAATAAAAAAAGTGATACTTTGCATAAATTTTTAAATAAGACGAGTGATCAAACTTGGTGTAAAAACAAGTCCAATGTCTTTTAATTTAGGATGGAGGAATGGAGGAAGTACTTTATTTACTGCACAACGCATTTTCCACGTTAGATTGGCGGAGGACTGGCAACGAGATTGCCAGGATTGATTATTCTCGTCAGTTTTCTCCTCCATTGTTTTTTTTTCTGTTCTTGTACAATTGGATGTAGATCCACTAGTTCTAAAATTCTAAAAATTCCTAAATTTTATGGTATAACTTAGAAATTCTAATCCAAAAGTATAAAAAATAAAAAAAAAGTTATCCAAAACCCATATACATATGGGCCGAATCAAGGCCACAAACGACAAATTCCCCACCCAAATTGATAAAATGAAGGACACAAATGCCCCTGGCCTCTTTTCCGTGCGAAACCATCTTCTCCATCGAAGGGTTGTTGCGGCGGCGCGTCATCTACTGGTTGCGCCGGCAGGTGGCAGGCGGCCGGGCCCGGCAGGGTCTGGGGATCGCCGGGAGGTATCGAGGTGGGTTACTGGTGAGAATTTGAAATCCGTAGGAGTGTTTGAGCTGGTAAGAGATGGGTGACTCCACAGCCGGCCCTCTTCATCTAGGGTTTGTGGAAGAGGAGCAACCGATGGAGATTGAAGGAACCGGAAGCAGATCGGCGGAGGCCATTGACGCTGGCCGCGGAAAGAAGAGGCCACATTCTCCGCGCTGTGTCGAGGATTCATCCAAGTCTTCCGCCATCGATGCTGACGATGAATGGTCGGTCAGCAGCAGCGAGGAGGGAGACGATTACGGGAATCAAGGTAACAACGAAACATCACCTATATGTTAGTTTGATAATGCCGAATTCTCTGTATCGACGAAATTCATTAACAAAATCTTAAGTTCTTAACATATAAATTAATATTTCCATCTTGACATAGAGACGGTTACAAGATTTCCCCTTATAGAGGGTCGTTCTTGGGCAGTGGGCTTTGGAAGTTTGGGTCCAAATGTTTAGGGACTAAATTCTGAAAATCCATGTCACAATTTTCATCGGAACACTTTGTTAATGTGTGAATTGATGGCTGGGCTGATTGAACCATGCTTGTGGATTCAGCTGCAGTTGTTAGCTCATCACCTCAGAAAATAAAAAATATTTTAATAACAGGAATTTCGTAAGAAATAGAACATCTACTGAGTTGCTGTAGAGGAGCTGGTTTGGCATCCTAGAACCACCTGTCAAAATTTTAGTTCTTTCTTCCTTGTCCGTAAAATATTGCAAATATTGCTTCGCATTGTTGCATCAACTATTTCCTATGTTGCAGTGGTTCAAACATCACAATCGGTTCTTTTCATATCTGAACTTGATTTAAGACAATATAAATTAATAAGTTGTATGCTCATGGTTTAATATGTTTTCCCTGTAAGAAGCTTAAGCTTTCCTTTTATGACATTCAAAGCATCCCATAGTTTCCCACTATTATAATGTTCACCCCTCAAAACCTATCCGCAACAACTTGGTATGAATAATAGAATTTAATATATGTAATTCTACACATGTATACAGCCACGTGAATTACAACTGATTTCAACCTATTTCTACATGCTTGTTGGAAAGGGATAGTGAACCATAATATGTCAACAGAAGTTTATTATGCTTGCATTAAACTTTAGAGATCTTACATTTTTTTGTGCTGATTTTAATGATATTTTATTTTCTGTAGGGATGTGTAGTCCTTTTACAGTCGATAATTTTCCAAGGGCTAGTTGGGACCATGACAAGCAATCTGAGTTGGTATTTGCAAATACAGAAACTAAACGTCGTGGGCCTTCTCCAATCATGCTTTTCCCTCCATTCACATCTGGAAGACATTTATTTGATTTAGAATATAATCTCAATGATAAATCTGAAAGAAAGTTTCTTTTTCTGTTTCCCCCTTTCGTCCCATATATCATATATTCTAAACTAGCTGGCACTCTATACACATTATATGTTTTCAAATTGATTTTTCAGTGAGTTTGACCAATGCTGAGGATTGCTTAAAGGAATGTCGTTGCCTTCCAATGTACTTGATTCAGTTCATTGATGTCAAGATTGCTGGTTATCAACATAGGTCGAGCCAAGATTTTTGGTTTTGTTGCAGCACGGGACAGAATCAAGCCCTTGCGCAACTATATCTATAGGCGTGCTATTGACAATTGTGAAGCTGTTCCTGTGAACCAAAAAACGGTAATTATATTTGACTTGTAATTGTCTGTGTGCATGCTCCTTTTAATCATTCATAAATATCTGTATGTATAACACTAGGATATGTCAAAACTGCAATTTTCCGCATCTAGATTTAGGTACTGCTCATATAACTTTGGATAGTTGTCTCAGTTTCTTCTACAACAGATTTACATTTGACATTTGAACTAATAGGATTTGTGAAGTGAAAGGTAGTATTTGGTCCGCAAACTGCAATTGTCTACATGAATGCTCCTTTTATCATGATAAAAACAGCAATACATTAGTTATGACCAAATTTAGCATAGTGTTTTGTAAATGCAGAGTTTGTGACTGCCATATTTATTGTGTGCTGTAAAAAGTTAACAGTCTGCATGGTAATTCATTTAGTAAACTCCCATGACTATCTTCCTGCATGCTCCTTTTTCAATCTGAAAGTGCACTCTATTATGAATTTGCCAATTGTAAATTTGTACATTTTTATATAAATTTTTGTACTTATTAGACAGAAATTCACTCCTATTACTCTACATATTTTGGGAATACCAAATTTGTTTGGTGTATTGCGCATGTTTTAACTTTTATTTGCTATGTTAGGTATCTAAGAAGATGGATTTCCTACTACTATTAACTGATAAAAAATGCAAATATATAACTGACTTCGTTGCAGGGCATGGCACGATTGTCTCTGACGAGCCCTACTCGAGTCATTTCAATGTCATCCTATGCATTGATCGAGTTTGAGCTCCATGCCCAAAGTGAAGACGAGACAAATGGCGATGATGGTCCAATCATTGAAGGATGCACTGAGCTAGACAATATGTATGAATCGAGGTCGTTCATTGAACACCAGCGCCTGTATGGTGAAAAGTGTGCTCTGGACATCAAGTACCTGGTACTGATGAATGCAGTGGAGGCCCGGGTTGAAGTCACAGTCCTCCGCTCCGCTGCCATTGATGACGTCGTCAACATGAAACTGCTCGCCAAGACCAGCGGCTTCAGTGAGGTGATCCAGCTTTTTAGTGGCGTGGCTCCAAAGCTGGGTTTCATTACGAGCTTTGTTATAGCGGTGGAGAGACACAGCGACTTTGATCTTTACATCAAAGGGTATCCAAGAGATCATCTTAACGCCGACCAGAAAATGCCATGTTCACGGTGGCAATGTAGCTTCGCCTCTGGCTACCATGGGACGGATGAAGAAGTGGCAGACCTAGGGGACTTTGGAGCGGTTTCAGTCAAGGTCACTTGGAGATCCCACAGGAAGAAGGGGACTTTGGAGCGGTTTCATTTAAGGTCACTTGGAGATCCCACAGGAAGAAGTGATGAATAGGCTTGGTATCTGGTAGCCGAAACATTTGATTTACCATCTTCATTATGTTCCAGTGAAATGTGTCATTCCTAAATTGCAGATGTACCTAGTTGCTTTTTACCATACCTTCATATGCTAGCTTGTTCTCGTCTGTGTTCTTGTATGCATTTTTCAGTTTCATCTGGTTAGGTTTCTGGCCCAGATTCAGGATGGATCTTATCGAATGTTAATTATATGAATGTCCTTGTTCGAGCATGCCTGACCCAGACGAAAACTCGTGAAATGATGTCATCAGACGGCAGCAGGAGCTCTGTTATGTGTTGAGTGTCGTAAGCATGTACAGATAAGTTGTTGCCAAATCTAACATCGAAAAGACAACACGAGAAGAAGCCTCAAAACAATTAATATTTCCTTTTTCTCAATAATAATTCTACACTACATGCTATATCTCGAAAAGCAATGGTGTATAGTGCAGTGGCCTCAGCGGGAGTTCTGAGCAGGCTGTGTTTACAAGGATCAGGGATGAGTGCATGGACTGGGCGTCAGTGGGGGGTAGGGTACTTAGCTACCTCAGGATTGGTCCGGATTTCGTGAGTAATTAGTATAAGCTCCTAAACATCCCATGGCGCCTCTCGCGAATGTATGTTGAAACTCTATTACTTCCTCCATCCCAAATTGTAAGTCGTTTGACTTTTTTGACACTAAATTTGATCACTTGTCTTATTCAAAAATTTATGCAAAATATCACTTCTTTTGTCATGGCTTGTTTTATTAATAAAAGTTCTTCAAGAATAACTTAAATTTGACTATGTTTGCACAAACTTTTTGAATAAGACGAGTGGTCAAATTTAATGTCAAAAAAGTCAAACGACTTACAATTTGGGATGGAGATAGTACTTGCTTATTAATATATGCTGGGCAACCAGATCTTTCCCAAAAATAAAATAGTGCAGTGGCCTATTGGTCCACAGAAAACAGAAGTTTTTGGGCGTTAACGAGTACAGGTGAACCTTGTTTAGTTCTCTCTACAATCTGCTGAATCAGCAATTTACAGACATCGTCGTCGTCATCATTGTCACCTGACTCATCTCTATCGGTCTCTTGATCTCCGCTAGGATCTGCACTCTTTAGAGCTCTCTCCCAAGTGGGTACTTCTTTCAGCTTCCTAGAGCTGTCCTCCATTCCCCAGATTAAACCACGGTCTACCAAGTAATCTTCAGTTGCCTGTGGCTTCCCGTTTGTACTTGTGGCGCAAGGGGAATCAGCAATTCTCATGAATTCTTCGTAAGCTTCGTCATAAGCTTCAAGTGCGTCTCCAGATAGGTTTAGACAATATGGTTCTGCCAAGGAGCTAGTTTCTTGTATGAAAATGGGACTTCCCTGGCCTGAAGAAGAACCTGATTCACTGTTTGAGCATATTGGTTCAGAGAATATTTGATCAGTCACCATCATTTGCAGCTGCGCCTGCTTGTCTGTGGGCAATTGCTGACTCGAGCTCTGGAGACGAATGCTGAGATCTCTTGGCGAGACGGAATAGTTTGCTCCACATGTGTAATCTGGGGAACTTTCCCTTCTGTCCCTGCCATGGTCACATTCACTGCTGTAATCTGTGTGGTCACGAGGGATCATATCAGCTTTCAGCTCCCCACAAACAATGTCACCAATGAAATCCTCGTCAACCTACACATGCAGAATTTCAATAAATAGAATTGTAGGCTACAAGCAGACGTATGTGAAATATTTCAGTGAAAGATAGTTGCCTCATTGAAGTCAGATGTTTCTTCTTCCAAACATTTCGAAGTGACATTCAGTTCCAGTCTTGCAATATAAATCAGTGGATGTCAGAACAGTCAGCAGTGAGCATAGAATAACTCATGTCTAGGAAGTTGGAACCATTATTTCAATATTTTAAATTCAGGTGGGGAAAACTCCCCCCCGGTGACAGTCAAAAAAAAAATTATTTCAATACTTAGATTATGATGATATCAGAACTTACTAGTGAAGAGTATGGCATAACAATTAACAAGTCACAAGATCATTCAACTGGGAACATCGGTCAAAAGGAACAGAAGCTCCACAAACTCTCTACAGGTACAATTAATTAGTATTACCTGATCATGGATGTTTGATTTGAGTTTATACAAAAATGTTATATGAAAGTTTACTATGTGATAGTAACGGTACCAGTAAAAAAACAGAACAAAGGACTATGCAAATACTGACAAAAGTCTAAATTCTTTGCAGTCTAACTGTAAGATTTCCATTTATCTTATTGAGAAATTTTACAGCGATAATGAGAGTCATCCGTTTGGCTAAATCGGATGGTTAAGAAATAGGAAGAACCTACTAAGAAGAGCCTAAGCTGTGAGCCGGAACCAAAATTTAGTAGGTCCAGAACCAGCTCTAATTAAATTGTGGAGGGCAAAATGATACTTTAATGTAGCAAGCTGTCTTCTCGGCAGCACCCACCGCCCATGTCGGGCTGCAGCAGCTCGCCACCTAGGGAGCTTACGCACGACGACGCAAACGCACCCGATCGGCAGGCTATTATATTCTACAGAGCGCTGTCCGGAAGTAATTGGTTAAGAGCTCCTTCACCCACCTCATAGAACGAAGCCGAAGTGTTGTTCAAGCAGATGCCTCAGAGAAACGTGTGGAGTCCCTGAACACGATGCTGACAGCATGCAACATTGCGGGCATAGTGGGGTCTGGGTAATAGGCTAGTTCGACAGCTCAAGCATTAACCAGTGTTCAGTATTCGATCGATGAAATGTTCGGCTTTATTATCAGACAAAGTTCGTTCAGTTTGGTTAATGAATTAACACAATAAATCTCTAGCAAATAAATGCTGCCATCATGAATAACTCGGTAGAAATCCTATCTGATGATTCGCTTGAGATCTCCATACCAACGATTCATAAAACCCAAGAGCCGGACAAGAGCACAAGCAGATTGGGGGTGTCCGGATCAGTGTGGATCGTTCCGCGTCAGCTAGGGGGTACTCTACTCGGCTGCAGACATATGAAGCGCAGAGCCAGAGGAAATGCATGAGGGAGGCGGCGGTCGATCAGCTAGGGTAGAACCGCGAGGCGGGCCGATCACCGACGAAGCCCTCGGAGCTGAGCAGCGAGCACTGGGCGGATGGATGCTCTACAAAGGAATTAAGTTGCAATTACTAGGCTACCCTTAGTTATAATTTAAATTGAGAAAAATTTCATAGAGAGGAACCAGTGGTTCATCCCAAGCACCATAAAACATCTCTTATCTTAGGAGTTAGCACTTTATTTTGAATGTTTAGTTTTTATTTCAAACTGCATTGACAGACCAAATCAATATGAGAAACATGAAGTCAGGAAGTATGTCTATCATGACAACATAATACATGAGGGTGTTGAAATGTTCTAGGAATGCAGTATTTGACTCGCTTTCATTTAATGTATAGTATATGATAGAGAAAACGTCTTGGCAGCTAATTATTTCAAGCATGGGATTCCTCGGCTATAATCATGTAGCAAACGTTGAGGAATGAATGAATGATGCTGAAAGTAAGTACCTGCTTGTTCATGTGATTTGCTACTTCGCTGAGAACCAGACAGAGACCACGCTTTGCATCATGTGAATTTCTGGACTCATGTTTGAGTTTCATCAGCTCAGGTAGAGGCAAGGTTCCAAAAAAACGAAATTAAACGTCGTTTAATCTCGATTAAACGCTAAACGTTGACCCAATGTCTCGTTTAAGGGGTAGGCATTCAATTAATCGCTGGGCGCGCCTAGGCAGTCGTCTACGCGCGCGGCGGCGTTTAATCGGCGCGGAATCGAAGAAAAACCGAGCTAGGCGGGTGGAAATCGCGCGGCTCCCGGGCGGGAAAGCGCACGACGCGTGGACGGGAAGCGGGAAAGAAGCGCGTGTGGCACGCTCGCGGGAAGGGAAAGAGAGGCGCGTCACGCGTGGGGCGTAGAGAAAGAGTGGACGCCTGCAGGCCGCGGCCATCTTCCCCCAATCGGCACTGACTTGCAGCCGCCTCCTCTGTTCCTCCGTCAAGCAGCAAGATCAACGCCTTCCTCCGTTGAGCTGCAGCGACCTGCAGCAAGAGGAGCCGCCTCCTCTGTTCCTCAGTGGAGCTGCAACGGACGCTTCTCCTCGTCCTCCCTACAGGAGCAGCGGTCCTCTTCATCCTTCTCCCTCAGCCAGCCAGCAGCAGCTCACTTCATCCTCTCTCTCTTAGCAAGAAACAAGATAAGCAGATTAGTACCCGATTGATACCCTGCTCTGCATTTTTCTACTTGCCTCCCTTCTCTTCTCTCCACTTTGTACTATTTTATATGCCAAAAACAAATGTGCAGCAAGAGGTATGGTCACTGTTATTACTTCTAGGTGTGTTATTGCTACTGATTTTGCTCTCAGCACCACAAAAATGAAAAAAAAACAAAAAACGTTTAATCACGTTTAATCTACGTTTAAACTTCTTAAACTCTGAACCATAGGCTAGCGTTCGTCTAGTATCTAGCATTTTTTTAACCTTGGGTAGAGGAGCAATTCCAATCAGACTTCCCCGAGGTGCCTCTACATTCGTCCTTGTCTAATCCAATATTAAAGGGCAGAGGTACTGACTCAGCATGATTTACTAATTATCCTTCTACTTTCTGTCACAATTGATGGCCTAGCAGTAACTGGGGAGGGAGCTGGAGCAAACATGCATTCATCGATTTCAATGTTCTCACTGTAAAGCTGTGGAACGTAGGAGTTGTCCATTGGCACAAGTGGCTTCATCAAATTCCTACGAGATCTTCAGCTCCTAAGAGCTCCACAACCTCTTCCAGGCCCAGAACCAAGACCAGGGCTCCTTGGAGAGATTTCAACAGCTTCACCCTCTCGAAGGACATTGACCAGATTCTTGCCTTTACCACTCGCAAGCACACTTTCCCCATAGTTCTGTGAGCCGTTTCTTCTAAAAATCCACGGTTGTAAACTCAGTAGGGATCCGGGATCCCTCACATACTTGCCTGGGCTCACCACCATATCAGTGTTGCGGCTGCAGCTAGTAGAAGCAACTGCCCTGCCACCTGATGAGCCACGAAATGCGGAGTGAACGGAGTTTCATGAGTATTGTAAGGCACATTCTCCTCAGCGAGACCTAAGTCCCCAGCAATCTTATTAAGAATCATCCTGCGAAACACATTGTTCCCACTTCCCCGTTCTTGATGTTGCTGTGCTTATCCATCGGGAGAAATCGAGACTGGCACTAACTCTTCAACAGCAGCACAGAAGCCTCTTCATGTTCACAGTTGCTTGGGCAATCTACATGAACAAAACCTGATTAAAGCATCAGACTAAGCACAAAGCTTCAACTCATCGGCATACGGGTTCAGTGAACCCCAAAATCTTTGGGAAAAATAAACTGCACCCACGCTTCGGGTACCAACCAAACTGTACCCACGACAGCACGAAAAAAGATTAAAAATTTACAATAAATTTTTACAGTCAGGTGTGTGTGTATGTAACAGTAACAGGACATGTAAGTTTTCAGACAACAGGTGGTTCTTCACTGCAGAATAACAAGCCATTGTGCTGATTGTAAGTGGAAACTGAAGGCACACCTGATAGACTGGGCATGTCCTTTCGTAGCTGTGTACGTGTCCATAGAAGGCGAGATCGATGCTAGAGCTCCTGCAGCGCTTCCCGACCCATGGGTTCCTCGAACGTGCCCTGTCACTCGTAATAGGCGAAGTCACCAAAAAAAAAACTCATAATAGGCGCAGGACGAGTAGCCAAGAACATGGTGCGCGAGGAAGATGAGCCACGGCTGCTTCAGCCTGTCGACCCATTGCTCGATGAACTTGTACTGCTCGGTCCCCGGCCTCCAGTCCTCTTCTGTGTTTGCGATGCAGAACCTGAACACGCTGTTAAAGAAGGATCAATCTTGAGTCAGTAAAGTTAAAGAAATGGCATCTGAACTGCAGAAACTGCTATGTCCTTACGTACTGAGCCACTATAGTTACCAGAACTTTGCACGGTTCTCTGCAGGAGTGTAGAACACAGTTTGGGCAGGGACACCGCATTCTCCACCGGAGTCGAGATTCCCGTAGAATGAACCAGTGCCAGGCCAATCCCTCTCATGATTACTGCTGCAAAAATTCCTCTTCTTATAAATAGTACTCCCTCCGTCCAAAACAGAATGTAATTCTCGTTTTCTGAGAAGTCAACCGATTTTAACTTTGATCAAAGTTCTAAAAAAAATACTAATATTTACAATACAAAACGAGTATCATTAGATTAATGACGGAATATATTTTCGTAATAAATCTTGGTTGAGACATAAATGTTAATACTAATCAAAACTTGATCAAACTTTAATAAATTTAACTGGCACGATTCCCATAATTGCATTCTTTTTTTGGACGGAGAAAGTATACAAGAATTGGGAGGAACATAAGAAAGTATCGAATTGAGACACTCAGCTGACCTGCCAATCATCTATGGCACCATTGAAGCGATCAGTTCAATCTGTGCAGTGAATTGGTTCCATTGAGACAAGTAGCCATTCGCGTAGCAGATGTCCCCAAGGTGGACCACCATGTCGATGTTTTCTAGGCCACTGATGATCAGGCAAGTTGTGCTTAGTGAACCTGGCTGGAAGTGTTAGGTTATCTCTCCATCAAGTCAGTCCAACGGCTAATTTGGGCCTTGATCCACGCCCTAATCGGAGGCGCCCAACCAAGCAATGGTTGGTGGGCCCCGTCACCCTGCGCCATATAAATAAGAGGTGGGAGCCGAGGCACAAGGCACGAGGTTCACCCTCAGCCATTGTTCCCACCGACACTAACCATAGTTCGATTGAAGAGGGTGCGCAGCCAGCGACAGGAAGCCGCCACCGTCTTCACCGCCGGGACGCCACGCCGCTGCCTGATGCCACCCCTCTGCACCGCGCACAACGCTCTTCACCGACTCACCATCAACGCCATGGACTCCTCTTCCTCCGCCAAGCCCATGAATGGTTAGCTACTTCCACCTGTCCCCTCTCTCTTTCTCTATGTCTAGTTCATGTTCCAGACCTATTTATCCCAAATGCAAGTTTATCACCCTGCTAGATCTACCCTAGGCGATCCTCAGTTCTATCAGGAAGTTGTTGAACTCATTTGAACCGTCTGCCTCTGCCTGTAAAAAGAAAATGTCAGAAGGTTGAGTACATTTGAAAATGAAAATAGCAATCTGTGATTTGACTGAAACTAGAAGGAAACATGTACCTTTCCCATGTCTCCAAATATGATAACTCGTTGCAAAGAATCTTGTCCAGGGTGATGCTTTGAAGTTGTATGATTTGCTCCAGACGCGGGTCCCATTCATTAGCCTATGGCCAAGGCTGTAAGTGTACCTAAATTTTTTGCAAATTAACATGTTGCTTATTAGCTCATGCTGGCTCTGTCACAGCTCCAGAACAGGTTGAACATATGGAAATGTTTAAATAAATAGTCAAATACAAATGCAAGACAGAAGCCATACGGTGAATCTGGCCAGAAATCCTTCTTCCTTCAGGTAGCTAGTATGAATGTAACCATGATGGCGCCAACCAACAGTTCGCGCTGGTGCGCCTGAGTTTTCAGGTTAGAAATTAAAAGAATTATTCATCGGCTAATAAACTGCTGACTGTCGAAAGCTTCTTCCTTCATCTCTAGGGAGATTAGGAAAATAACAATAACTTACCACACATGCTGTTTCTGTCAACAAAAGGAACCGGTGTCCTGCTTTCTCACCGAAAATGTCTTGCAGCATCTGCATGCTGAGCGCGTACTATCTCCACCGTCAATGGAGGTCCTCGAGATTTGTGTCATCCTTTACTCTTCCTTGTATTCTATCTGTATTCATATTTTTCTTTGAATGTATCACAAGTTTCACAACAGCAGTACAGCAGCACCCAGTACGTGCGGGCCCACCCACGTGCTGCCTCCCTCCCCTCCTCACTCTCTCACACCAGTTTAAACGATCTACTGTACCATTCGCAGTTAACTTTTTTTGTCTTTGTCCACCGACCCGACGTGCTGCTGTTGAGTTCTTCTTTTCCGGTCTTGCACCGATTTTTTTTTATCAAGTATTTTTTCTATTTACTTTTTCCCACGTTCTCCATCCGTTTTTACTAATCTCTATTTATTTATATTTCTCAATGATTAGGTAAGTAGTACATCATAACTACTGTTTCCAACTACCTGCAACATTTTTTCTTTCTAAGTACATAAATCTTCTTGGCACTATTTGCAATATCTTTCACATACATTTTTATTTATTTATATTTAAAGGATACGTACATACATATTTTCTATTTTTTTTAAAAAATTTGCGGCACACTAAGCAACACTTTTCCCTACTTTTGTTTATTCATTTTATTTTCTTAAGTAATTATGAAAATACATCTTTCAAACGTTTTCTAGGCGACACTCTTTATCCTATTTTTTTTATTTATTTCCTTTTGCTAAGTAAGTATGCAATCTTATAAACTTTCAACTTGTCCAGATCCGCTCCGTGTTCAGATCAACATGCTTCTTCTTGCAGTTCGTTGCTAGGGGTGAAAGTGGTATGGATAATCCTCCGTCCCGATCCGCTCTGAATCCGAATTTTTAGGATATGAAGAAGTGTTTTTAATATACGTACGGACGCGGATAATCCGAATCCGATTATACGTGGATGCATACGATTGGCAAAATCCAGCGGATATAGATAACCAGGTAATTGAACGTAGATTATCCTACGCTTACAATAAGATAATTCGAATATTTTAAGGAGCCCAAGCGACAAGAATACAAGTTAGCCCAACCCATGACACAAGCATTATTATATTATACTTTTGTTGTCCTGTAATACAGTGCATTCTAAAAATTTTAAGACTAATTAAGAGAGAATATAAAAAACGCATGTATCCTCATTTTATTTCTTAATCAGACGCTATCATCAACGTGATTAATGGTGATTGGTTGATAAATAGAAAGCATTTAATTTAAAATTGATTTTTGTCCTCTAGAATACATTATATTTGAGGACAAATTATGAACGCTAGAATGCACTCTATTATATGACGAGAGAGTAGTCCACAAGCAAACCTCATCAACTAAATATACTAATTTAAGTATCTTTTCACCCGATATGAGGGAATCCTCGTGATCGCCTATTTGCCTGATTGGCGGCTAATCAGCAAACGGCGAAGTTTTTCTTAAATAATTTAATTAAGAATATTTATTTCTTTCGCACCCTTGTTTTGTACTCTTAAATCCAAACCGAGAACTTGTATTAATTTTGTAACTTTTTTTTTTGGCTTACTTTCAAGAGACCTCCTGAAAAAAGTGCGAATGAGAAATCTTTCCTCTGGTTGATCAACTGAAGCTTCTGATAGCCTTTCTAGTCTTGTTATAGCCATCATTTTTGAAGTTTGCAAACTGGTACTGCAATGAATGAATGAAGTTATGGGAAGAAAAACCAGTCAGGGTTAAAAAATAAATGGATTCAGAAAATCTGAAACTTGACATGTTATTGTACACAAAGTCAAGTTAAACGGAACAGGGTACATGCTGTTGTCTGACCTTGATAGGTGCAGTGCAAAGCAGCGGAGGATACTGCCTCGCATTCTCAGGCTCACAGATTGCAGCACTGACAATGCCCAAACAAGAGACATCAGATTGAATGCGTGCCCTATCTTTGCAAAGGAGAATTATGACGACTGTTCTCGCCCTGCAGCGCTTTACAATCAGATGTTCCCTAGACTGTCAGTGAACCAGAAATTGACCCCCAAACAAGAGTGGCGGTGAGAACTGGAGCTGACCTTGAGCCCAAGTACCAAAGGGGACGCCTTGACTTGCGCAGCATCGTCAACGGCGAGGACCGCCCTCTCGATGGCGATCCTCGACAGCGGCTGCTCCCTGCCGCCGCCTCACGGCCAGCCACGTGGCGGCCGCCCATAGCAGCAGCGGGCCCTCACGCTGCCCTGCCTTGACGAACTCTAAGGTGAGAGTCTGAAACAAAGAGCCACCGCACCTGAAATCCCTAACCACTTGTAGCAATAGCAATTTCCCAGGGGGAAAAAAAAGGCAGCGACATGATGACGAACTGTAATGTGCTGGGTTTGCGGAAGGGATGAGGCATCGCGTAGTAGATAGATACCCCCAGCCCCAATCATCGAGGAGAGCAGGAGCGGAACTGAGACCGCCACCAATGCAGAGAGTTGGTTGCGTCGCCATTGACTCTGTCAGTGTCAGAAAAACGGGTGAGGCCTTGTTGAGTTCCGAAAATTTTTGGCTTTTGGCTACTGTAGCACTTTCGTTTGTATTTGACAAAAAATATCCAATTATGGACTATTTAGGCTTAAAAGATTCGTCTCGTCAATTACAGGCAAACTGTGCAATTAGTTATTCTTTTTACCTACATTTAATGCTCCATGCATGTGCCGCAAGATTTGATGTGACGGGGAATCTTAAAAATTTTTGGTTTTTGGGTGGGATCTAAACAGGCCCTGAATGGCCCCGATCGTGAAAAAAAACCTCTGTCAGTGTCAGTGTCAGTACCAGTCATGTTGTGATGTTCAAATTTGCGCCATCGAGTCTGCCCGTCGCCATCGCCATGGAGAGCTACGCTGTTGAGGTACCCCTGATCGGGCGATGCTCCGTATCCGTATCGAAACAAATAAGACGGGAGGATTGCGGACTCTTTCATTCCAAAAGAAGCGAAGTCACTTGACCAGCTTCACATGAGTAACTCATTTTTTTTAAGTAAGTGACAGGAGCTCTGCCGTTCAATTAAGTAGAAAAAATAATTTATGTACGGACGACACATTTGGTGCCTAACACACTGGTTCTTGGACCAAACAAAGAAAGAATTTACCCCACTGCTAGTTTACATGTACAAAAAATTCATAGCCCTCTATCTTTACACTATGGCCTATTTGGTCAAGGAGGTGACCTGCTGCGCCAGCTTAACCATGTTTTCAAAGATACTCCTATTCCTCTTCTTCCACACATTACACATGATGTATACTCCTTCCTCAAATTCCACATGACGTATATCGCTGCCCTGCTTGTCTCAGGCTCCCACCATTCCACCAAAGAGGCAGGTTCCTGTTGTGGCCATTGCACCAAAAAAAAAAGGACCGTTACACACAACACAATGGTCCTGGTTTGGCCAATCTCTCTTTTGTAGATTATTCTCCATTAGAATTTTGTTGTACAGAGGATCTAGGTGTAGATTTTGCACTTATTTTCTGCACACGCCTTCCAGATGAGTCCATGTTAGGATTTTCAATGTGAACCATAGAACTGTATCCTGTATGCTGAGCAGGTGGAATAATTGCCTTCAGGCGTCCATTTCCAAGTAATCACGTCCATTTCCAGGTAATCGCGTCCTGTGCATCGAATTGCAGCTGCTCACCTTGTATAAACTGACAAGCACCTAGATTTGTATGGAGGTTGTAGCACGCGTTTGCAGCGACCTGATCCAATTACCGTTGTGCAATTCATGGCGAACCATCCTGTTCTTTCTTCGCACCAACTTGAATAGGTTAGGCGCTAGATACCTGGGTGCCTCTCCTTCGAACCAGCTGTGGCGCCAGAAGCGCGCTGTGCTGCCGTTGCCAATGGTGACAATGGTGGAGGCGTTGAAAAGGAGACAGTCCGTATCGATGCACAACACTTGCGTTCCCACCCAAGGCTTGGGGTTGTCTCCCCACTCTTGCCAGAGCCACCGGAGGTGCAAGGCTCTCCAAAATCTATCTAGGTCCGGCACCGCACCCCCATGCCCCCTAGCTCCCTGGGTTTGCAGACCGTCGGCTAGTTTATCAAGTAATGTCCCCCCATTAGTGTTCTCCTCGCCTTTCCAGAGAA